>OX602120.1:0-1250000 GCA_951449985.1 Falcaria lacertinaria | reverse complement strand
TGGCTCGCACCAAAAACACTTGTAAAGGCACTCTACAATTCCCGTTTATTTTTGTTCTTTAGAAAAGAGCGCATTGTTTTGTTTCATCAAGCTTACTGTGTTGTCTGCCAATTGTGATCAAGTTCACACCATTGTACTTTATTGTGGGGCATTATTGAACATTGGACGCTGGCCACGACGGAAGCCGATCATTCACGGAGACATTTGCATGGGGCATCAAAATGGGCAGAGTAAAAATACGAGATCGCACAAAGAAGCACTTTTGTTACAGATCAGCTTAACGACGTCGAAAACACCCATGATTATCATCTTTTGATGGTATTCGTTGAGGCGCTTTGGACACTTACAGCTGGCCACAAACCGATATATACCGGTGAGGTTTTATATTTTATACCGTCTGGTATGAGCTATGTTGTACCAGAATTCAATGTGCCCCTACTTTTGTGTTACCCTCTAAATGTTTTACTTCATGTGTGTGCACTGTGCTATGTGTATTTATATTTATATTTTAATATTAAAAATCTTACGAAAAATACCCGAATGCGTTAGAAACGCAATCGCCATATTGAATTATACTCGATGTCATAAGGCAAATCTAATTTAATAAAAAGAAAATTAAATTGAAATCCATCATTTGAAACTAAATAAACAACATAATATAATATACTAAAAAAAAACAACTGAAAATATACGCCCCTATCTTAACTAACCTAACTCTATATTCAATGTAACGTAGAAACAATAATAAATTTCTAGTTTGACAGCAACACGCGTGTGCAGTAGCCTTACTATTAGTTCATCCACCTTGACATACAAGGAAACAGATTTGTAAACATGTCGTAATCTGCACTTAACAGCATGCAACTGTACGTAATAGCATTGCAATCAATCCCAACTCTAGACACAACAATACAGCTGAAGCTATTGCGAGAGCAAGCACTAATCTTTGACTAGTTTTGTAAGCTAATAAAATGTACGCAACATGTACCTAATAACATAAACGCATATCATACAATACTTTTTTGTTTAGTAAGTTTTTATCCTACAAATAAATAGAAGCGAACAATTTTTTTACTAAAATATTTACCCTATTCTAATGTTTATTGAAACTAAACTATTCATCGCTTTGAGAGGACTTAATTTGATTTGACAGTTCTAAACTTTAATTTAGACTGATGTGTGACATGTGAATTGGGACCATTGCTTATCTAAAAACACAGTTGTAAATAATGCTTGATCGTAAAATTAAATTTCTTAAATAATTAATTCTCAAACAAATAATAGAAAAAAGATGGAAGTATGCACAAGTAAATATATATATAAAAAGGCCTTTACCCCATGTAAGGCGTCAATCAAAGTTCAACAACAAATCAACGTCTTAGAAATGAGTCAATCAATGGAAGGTCGATATTTTCACACGGTTATTTTAATACTAAAGCTTATCACAGACTAGAATTGCTTATATCCGTCCATTCAAATAGATCTTATGTACTTTAACTATTTGTTTCTTTAGTCCACCAAGGTAGCAAACAGTCATGCCCGCTTGATAGCATGCAGTTACCGACCTACAAAAAAGCTTTTAGTTTTAGAATTCCAAAATTTATTTCAACTAGCAAGTTGTGTATCTAGTGGAAACATCTGCAAACTTGATTGAAACAACCCTTGATCGAACAAAAAGCAACATAAGCGCTAGAAGCCATGCAACAAGAACATTGTTCATAACTGCTGTGTCAATACTGATATCACCGCGTTCAATAGATGTTTGAACAATTTGTGGCCAGCAAGGTGACACTACACTGTGCACACGAACTAAACGTATCCTTGCGACAAAATATAAATATTTTCTGAGTAGAATACTACTGTAAAAAATTTAACATAGTATAAAACAAAGTCGCTTCCCGCCGTTTGTACGCTTAGATCTTTTAAACTACGCGAAGGATTTTAATACGGTTTTCACTAGTGGACGGAGTGATTCCCTAGTTTATTTAGACTCGAAAACGGCAAAGGATTTGAAAGAAAGTTAGTACCAAAATAAAATTCAGCCCGATCTATCATCGGATTTAAACATAGGATGTTATCTATCCCGTAAAAAGCAAGGATTCCAAGGAACTATAAATTTAACGTTGTTTTTAATCCAGCTTTGAGCGACGGGCAAATTAGGCATTATCTTATTTATCATTATAAATTACACAGAAAAGAGGTTTATCACTGTCAAAACAAACGTACTCCATATTAATATTGTTTTGTAAATAACGCGTTTCTGAACGTACGCATATATGTATAACAATTTGTTCAATGTAGTAAGAAACAAACGTGGCAATAAATTTCATTGACAGTCATTAAAATGTATATACATTAGTCCGGGAAAACCCTGTTATACCTACGTACCGTTACATGCAGACGGATGGGAAATCATTAAATTTAAATAAACAAATAACACGTTTAAGGAAATACCCATTCAAATAACTTTTAATTAATATAAGGTGGTGCCAATTCTGTTGTACAAAATTACTAAGCGAAACTTATATGACAGTTCTTAAAGTCTTGCTATCCCTTTCTCATGTGCGGGGTTAATAAAGGATGGCAATATTTTTAGACCTGTCAAATTAGTTTAGTAATTTTGAACAACAGAATTGGCACCGGTATCTAATAAAATAAATTAATTATCTCATTTCTTAGTAGTACATTCATTGATTACTTCCAGTTATTATAATATGCTCATTACATAAATTAAATACTTATGTAACATCATAATTATCCCCGCTACAAGAGTACAAGCGTACCTAATTTAATAACTTGATCAAATCAACATGAATCATGTTACGTAGCAATGCCTAACCAATATATTTATCTGGATCAATCCGCTTCGGACCGGTTGACACCAGTCTGTCAAATGAATCACGAGCTATTGAAGAATTGCACCGATAGTGTAGGCCGCTGGTGACGTACATATTGTCGTTTTGATGCAAAAGACACTTTTTATACATACTTAGCTATTTGAAGCTTCGTCAAAATAAAATTTCGCTTGTAAAATAAGAGGCCACTCGAAATTAATATGGCGTCAAATTTTACTGGTGTTTCAGTATTCGGCTATAAGACGGTAAATAATTATACGGCCTGCTTGATAGAAAGCGTTCCAAAAGAGTATCACTAGCGCGTTGCCTGTCTTATATTGGGAGGAATCATTGTACTAGCAGGATAACAAACAAGTATACCGACTGCCACTTCCACTTCTCTTTTCGTTTTGCAAGGTTCGTGTCCAATAGTGGACAGAAAATCTAAAGTAAAAATTAAATGAGGCTATAATATTTGCACTTTCATTTCCCTAAAATTACAATATCATCACAATGATGTGATAACTGTAAAAAAGTAACTCAGCAATTAAAACCTAGTCCATATCCACTGGCTTAAACTCAGGCCTTCACAACATTTGCTCCAAGCATATCAGTTGAAACAACATTATTATTGATTTAACATAAATCTATATGTAAACGCAAATTTATTACATAACTATGTAATGTTTTTTAAACTTTCGCGATTTAAACACATAGTAATGACATGAAAACGGGTCTTTTACGCGATATTCAAGTCAGCCCGTGACCACGGCCGATGCAACTCGGTCAAAACGTCGGGAGGTATAAACAATTTAATATCGCGTATAAGACCCCTTTTCATGTCACTACTATATGTAATGTTACTTCAAAGAATTCACATTTGTAATAACAAACATAACTTGGAGTTTTTGGCGGGAATCAGGCGGAGCGGTTGAGATTTTTTCCAGTGTGTCGTAAATTGTGTTATAGTGATCTTTAATGTGTATTTTTGGTGTCGATATGTGCAGTAAAGTTTCATTTAGTGACTGATTTATAGGAGCATTGGAAATAATGCCATAATACGACTTTTGGGTTAAGTGATTTATCATTTTGGTCAATAGGTTACCTCTAATCTAAAGGCGTGTTACGATCTGCTACTGCCGTGGGTTGTCTCCAGAAACTCCATTGGGCGTTAGAATGCATGACACTAGGCATTTTAATGCGGCAAACACGAGACATTTTGCAACATGAAAATTCTCTAACACTCGACACTGGCAAAAATAGTCCCTGAAGGGATTGATTGCCATACTTAGGAAGAAGAAGAAGAAGAAACATAACTTGTCAAATGACAAATAGTTAATAACATAAGTGATATGAAATAATAACACACCTAATATGTGAAATATCGATGCACTTTTAATTTGAACAAGCACCCTTTATCGTATCTTAACACAGTAAAAGGTTAGCGGTTTTCAGATAATTATAGTCCCAAGCGTTTAAATGATCTTTTGTAATTATACGGGTTATTGAAGAGAGCGGTTGGCAAGGCTGGAAAGATATATCTTTGTGATAAGAATATTATGTTTATTATAGTCGTCCCCTATTCACACGTGTTCGATACAAAGTGATTTTATACTATACCTACTGTAAACGATAATAGCCCAATTATATTATATATTTAATGGCAGCACAAAAAAGTTTCACTAACCAAAAAAAATCTTTTTTTTTTGTAGTCATTTGAAACGAATTTCCAAACAGTACTTTTATGACAAATAAAAAAAAGAAATATAGAGCATTCAGCCTGACTGACAATTCGGTCGGCTCATATTTTTTTGTTGGGGCTAAGCGAAAATAAAAGTTTTAAAGGATTAAAAACTAACAGATAATTATTTCATTGTTGCAGATTAGCGAGTCGCTCAAGTGGGGCAACATCGGGATGAATATGGGGGTGTTGTTGGTCAGCCAGAGCAACATGCGGGAGAAGGCGAAGTCCGTCTGAGTGGCGCCATCCAGCGGACAACCCGCTGGCAAGTACACGTGCTACCCCTGCTTCTGGCGCCGCCCCGTCGACGTCTAGCTACACAATGCGGGCTGACAGTTCTTTAACACTTTGACATTGACATCCCGCCAAAATGAACATGACATTATTGACGTGTGGACCTTTGTGATTGATTTGACTTTATGAAGAACAAGATAATATTTCTACCTCTCCTGAAGCGATAGACAGGTGTGATTTCAGTCAACGCCTATCGAAGATATTTGGGGGAGAATTAATCCATTTTTAATTAGATATGGGTTATCTGTTAAAAGTAATTAAAAACAGTATTTTTTGACACAGACTGTTGTGATAAATGTCAAAAGGAATAGAAGGAATTGTTAGCCTTCATTTTGATCGTTATTAGGGTTGATTTAAACAAACTCAATTAAGAAGTTCCTTTTTGAATTTCAATGAAAAATATTTTTTTATTTCTTTTTACGACTGCCCTGTCTGCTAGACTTTTCTTTCAACGGCCTAAAGGTGCAACTCTTGATTTTATAAATATTATACGATTACGCAGCTTAGTTATACAGTCTATGTAAGATGTTATAACATTCTGAAATTTGAGATAAATTTAAACATTCCTGTTGTGTAGAAACACGCCTCGACGGCTCATACTTAACTTTAAATAACTTGCTCTAATATATTGATATTAAAAGTATAGTAGTTATATCATGAAATATGTTAAGAGGAAACTTGTATTGCTGGTCAGAGAGTGCCGCCCTAGTCTTACAAGTATTTCCCTGCGTCGTTTCTGATTCTATAAGACTGTTTTCTGATTTTCTATGAAAATTATTACTCATAATGTCGAATACGGATATGTTGTACGTATTGATTTTGCGGACTGGTCATTTCGTAGTCGATATAAAAGTAAAAAAAAAATTATTTAATGTTATTTACCCGTTGGCTTGAACCGTATTTTACGTCAATTGGTTTTCCTTTCGATAAAAATATTACTAACTGTTACGCAAGTATTATGTAGGTAATCATTTGCCCTGTGTTATTGCCTATAAGAACTCAAGGTTTGCTTGTATCATTTTGAGACGACAATTTCGAACCCTACGCACATTTTATATAAATTCGTTATTATTTTTTAAGTCAACGGGTTACAAAGTATTTTTTGTTAAATTATAAAAACAAAGAAATTGCGACCTTATAATAATGACGTTATGATATGATATTGAGACGAATATATGTTGAAGTTTGTGAGAGTAATAATAAATGTGTAAGTTTTAAATGTTATATTTATAATGAGGCATTTTTAATTAAATAAATGGTTATACGATACTTTAATTTGTTTTATTTAAAACTACCTTTCTGCAAGCACGTATTACTACGTAGCTTCCTTGACTGCATAAGACAATATATACTCTTTAAACATATTGATAGCGACAGCCGCGACAGGCTTACAAACTACATTGTTTTAATACTTTTTGGTCTATATATTTTCTTAATTGTCTATCAAATGTCAGTTGATTTTATCTTCTCGTAACTCCTCCGATTTAATCTTTAAGTAATTGAACCGGCCTAAATGCCACTAAGATGGGATCAAGCGTAAGTCCCGCCGGATAGTTATCAATTACTGGAGTAGAGATGTCAATAATGGTTAATTTGTTTATTGGTTAAACGCTAATTGATACATAAAAATATTTTTAACGGTTGTAAACATTCTTTGGAAATGTTCTCAGTGCTAGCACAGCGCAATCACCGGTTAATTCTTACTGGTAGCAAGAACGTCTTTCGACTACGTATTCAGAAACATAACTCTCAATATGCCAAAATTTTCATAAGATTCGTGGAGCACTGGCAACCTTATTTACCGCAGAAACACCACGCTACATCAGAGTATTGTTATTTCCATGCGGTCTTCTGTTAGGTGGAGGTATAGTCCAGTCAGGCGGCTCCAATTATAACGGGAAAACTCACGTAAAATCCCATTTCGCCCTACCTCTCTTAAATCTAAATAGCTTTTTTTATACCACTAAGGTGGCAAACAAGCATACAGCCCAGCTAATGGTAGCGTCCATGATGACGGCCCTGTATGATAACGGAAGCAACTGACCTCTCTGAGCAGGCCGAACAGTATGTCGGTGGAGAGCGAGCGCTCGTGGGCCTCGTCCATGATGACGGCCCTGTATGATGTGACGGAAGCAACTGACCTATCTGAGCAGGCCGAACAGCATGTCGGTGGAGAGCGAGCGCTCGTGGGCCTCGTCCATGATGACGGCCCTGTATGATGAAGGAAGCAACTGACCTCTCTGAGCAGGCCGAACAGCATGTCGGTGGAGAGCGAGCGCTCGTGGGCTTCGTCCATGATGACGGCCCTGTATGATGAAGGAAGCAACTGACCTCTCTGAGCAGGCCGAACAGCATGTCGGTGGAGAGCGAGCGCTCGTGGGCCTCGTCCATGATGACGGCCCTGTATGATGAAGGAAGCAACTGACCTCTCTGAGCAAGCCGAACAGCATGTCGGTGGAGAGCGAGCGCTCGTGGGCTTCGTCCATGATGACGGCCCTGTATGATGAAGGAAGCAACTGACCTCTCTGAGCAGGCCGAACAGTATGTCGGTGGAGAGCGAGCGCTCGTGGGCCTCGTCCATGATGACGGCCCTGTATGATGTGACGGAAGCAACTGACCTATCTGAGCAGGCCGAACAGCATGTCGGTGGAGAGCGAGCGCTCGTGGGCCTCGTCCATGATGACGGCCCTGTATGATGAAGGAAGCAACTGACCTCTCTGAGCAGGCCGAACAGCATGTCGGTGGAGAGCGAGCGCTCGTGGGCTTCGTCCATGATGACGGCCCTGTATGATGAAGGAAGCAACTGACCTCTCTGAGCAGGCCGAACAGCATGTCGGTGGAGAGCGAGCGCTCGTGGGCCTCGTCCATGATGACGGCCCTGTATGATGAAGGAAGCAACTGACCTCTCTGAGCAAGCCGAACAGCATGTCGGTGGAGAGCGAGCGCTCGTGGGCTTCGTCCATGATGACGGCGCAGTAGTGGTCCAGGTCGGGTTCCCGCAGCCCCTCGCGCAGCAGGATGCCGTCCGTCATGTACTTGATCACCGTGTTGGGGGACGTGCAGTCCTCGAACCGGATCGCGTACCCCACCTCATCCCCTGTGGGTAAGTAAAACAACGGTCGGTAAAACCTCCATGTGTCAAAAGTGCTCATGGTCAAATCAAAGAACGCGCGCTTCCCTGGCTTCCTATAACACACTTCCGTCCCTTTTCACGAAATCACTCCCGCAGATTGCAGGAATGCGAGAACATATGTCACACATAAAAAACATAGTTTTTTTTTTAAACAAGCCTTTACTATCCATGCCATGCGGATTATTGTGGAAATTATATCATCGCAATCTTGCGAAGCCCGCCATATTGGATTAAGAATAATGCTCCGCTCATTGAGCCCTTTCATAAGATACCAATCTTAGGGTTACTGTAGAAATTATAAATTGGAACATCCGCCATATTGGATTAAAAATGGCGGAAATTTGAATAATCTTGCATTTTCACGGGAACCAAACGGCAAATTTAACACACACACGGGAGAGGTGAAAGTAAATAATAGCTTGTAAAAATCCGTAATGCTACCTAGTCTGGTATTCATTTCGTCTGAAACTCGTTTGGCGACCGACATGGCGGCGACTCTTCGCGGCTGAGTGCAGCCGATCATACCGAGCCGGCTGTATCCCTCTTCGTGCAGGTACTGCGTCAGCTGCGTCGTCTTTCCGCTTCCAGTCTCACCTGCAACATTCAAATGGAGTCTTTTTTACCCGAAGGGTAAGCAACGGAACCCTAAAAAAGTTCGTCCGTCCGCCTGTCAGTCAGCAGGCTGTATCTTATGAACCGTAATAGGAAGATATATGAAATTTTCACTGAATGTGTATTTCTGCCGCTACAACAACAAATAATAAACATGACCAAAAATGGAGCTCTACTACCTAGAAGCGTGTTTTTTTTGCTGTATCTCAATAATGGTTATAAGTAGGCGCTTGAAATGTTCATAGTGTGAATTGTTATATTTTCTAATAAAAAAGGGCGAATTTACTATTAATTATAATTTGCGGTCCGTCGCCGTCTCTTAATCACTACAATCGTCCTTGAATTTCATCTCAGACGTATGCAGGTTTCCTCGCGATGTTTTCCTTCACCGTAAAGCTCATGTGACTAACCACTGCACTTAATACAAAAAAAAAAGGTTTGTTATAATTACATACCAACAATAATAACAACGCTATTCTCTCGTATGACTTGCATCAGCTCCTCTCTCACGGCGAACACAGGCAGAAAGCGTCTCTGCTCGCCAATACTCATCTTATTCACGAAGTCCGACTTAGATTTGGGTTCTTGGCCTTCTGCAATAAAGTTTAAATTGTATTGGCAATGTTTACACACGATACAAATTCAATGCAGTACATTGCGCTTGATGGTTTGCCAATCTTCACATACAAAAAATCTATATTCCGTATGCATTTGAAAGGAGAGATACGTTTAATTCTTAGCTCCCAAGGAAACGGGGAATATACTATAATTTACTTGCCTAATAACTAATATCTGACTGAGCCACAGGGAAGTGTGACCAGGCTGAGCTAATAAAAGTGTTTATTTTCGCTCATCAAGCCCTTTCATTTGATGCGCACGCACGCACGCACACACACACACACACACACACACACACACGAAATTGTTTTGTCAGATATTTCTTTTCATAAAAACCTGCTCCTGTCTGACAATAACGAGTGATGCCTTAACCAAGGGAAATACGGATTCCTTTTTATATATCCAAATTTTTATGGGTCTTCGTGCCTGATATAAATGAATATAAATAAAAAATATGTACATACCTTTGTCCAAATGTTCGGCATACTTGTACGCCTCCTTGGTCGGTCCGTCCATTTCTTCTTCCTTCTCTTTCTGGATACCCATTATGTTACCTGGGAATATACACCAATGAAGTTAATACATACTTCATAAATATCATCACGACAATTTTTTTGAACCACCGAGGTGGCAAACAAGCTTAAGGCCCGCCTGATAGTAAGCGGTTACCGCAGCCTATGGACGCTTGCAACACCTGGGGTATCACTCGTACCCGTTGCAGAGCCAATTCTCTTTCGGGGTAGGCAGAGAGAATAGAGCGCCATTTCACTCTTGATTCATCAATCTTTTCATACATGCCCGCCGAATAAGAGTACTCTTTACCTTTCCGTCATCGAGTACTTTGGTAATTTGATCTGAAAGTTGGACCTTGGCCTTCCACTTACATTCGCATTGTATATTATTTTGTCTTTAAATTAAATTAAAAAGTAAAACATAGCGTTTTGTTAGTGCATTGTGATGGGCAGGTTTGCTCAAGAGCGAACTAACAACTTCTTTGCCGTAGTCAGGAAGAAGAATGCAACAATAATGGCAGGAACACGAGCAAGCGGCAATAGTATTATAAAACACATTGACTCAACAATGTGAGTCAACTAAACACATCAGTATTGACTGCAACACTTTATCACAGTACTGGTGATGTGAAAACTAACACAGTTTTAAAAAATTTTTGTTACTAACAAAATGGACAGTGGTGGTAATTATGTTGTTCAAAATTACTAAACTTAACTAATTAGACAGTTCTAAAGGTATTGCTATCCTTATTTAATCCCGCACATGAGAAAGGGATAGCAAGTCTTTAAGAGCTGTCAAATAAGTTAAGTTTAGTAATTTTGTACAACAGAATTGGCACCAGTAGTTTTCAAAATAAATATGTAATAGCGAATAATATTCTCACCAAGTTTAGTCCCCTCCAGTTTCCAGTGTTTCTTCTGCGCCTTGCGTCGCTCCTTCTGTTCCCTGAAAGCCTTCACTAACGCGGAGCCTTTGCGAGCATTTATAGCCATGTCCGATGTTGGGTCTTTCACCTGAAAGTATAACCATCAATGATTAACATCATCCAGTCTTTATCATCCCACTGCTGGGGCCTGTACCCAACTACTTTCCCATGTAATGTCATTCGCCTCGGTCCTGCGCCAATATTAACCAGGTTCAACTCTAGTAAATATAAACAAGAAAGTGTATGACCATTTTCGTCATAAGTACATTGGTGTCGATTCTGTTGTACAAAATCACTAATCTAATCCAATTTGACAGTAACAAAAAGACTTGCTATCCCTCTTTCATGTGCGGGGTTAAATAAGGACGGCTGAATACTCGTAAGCCCTGTCAAATTAGTTAAGTTGAATGATTTCGTACAACTGAGTTAGCGCCATTGACAATGTACCATTCATAATATTGATGGGTATGCCATCAATATTATGGATGGCAATACTATTGATGACTTGCTATATGATCGATAGTATTGTGATACTATCAATAGCATTATCGCATGTTATGTTATCGATATCCTAACACATAGGTTCTCAAAGAGCGCGGTACCGACCGCTAATTGGGTAATTCCGTAAATATTTCTGTAAAAAAATAGATGAATAACTTCGGAGAGCGTCAGGTAAATTATTTTCATAAAAAGGAGTGGTACATCAAAAAGTTTGAGAAACACTGTCCTAACAGATTTTCAAGGTAATTTATTCATAGTGGGATTATCGATAGTATAGTAATGGCACGCCAGTCAAATCTAATGCCACATGAATTATGAGTGGCCTTCGATTTTACATGCGAAATTGACAAACATTTTGACGACGCTTCAAGGTTAAGTGGGCCTTCAGACTTTGAATGACGTTTCAGTATTTGGCCGTAAGATTAATAGAGAGATAGATTCGACGAGTCCGCTGGTCTGGTTGTTAATATACCTGACTGTTACGCTAGGGGTCGCGAGTTCGATTCCCGGCGGGGCAAACGTGTGTCCAACGTGTTTGCCTTGCGTCTGGGTGTTTGGAATGTATTTACAAAAAAAAAAGTATATAAGTATTCTATCAGCTGCTGGTTCCCATAGTACAAGCTTCGCTTAGTTTGGGGCCAGATGGCACTGGGTGATAATGTCCAAGCATTAATTATTTTCAAGATTGAACTTCCAAGTGCTTACCGGTATAACAGGCTCCGGTTGCTTGGTGAACACAATCCTGCCATCAAGGAAGGGAGGCACGATGTTGTGGACCAGGAGATGTACTCGGTCCACACTTTCCTGTGGAGTTACAGATGTTAAAAATGGAACAAACTGTTTTTTACCCCACTAACGTGGCACACAAGCATACGGCCCACCTGATGCTAGCAATACCACGGGTACGACTATCGAGTTGCCAACCCTGTTGTTGATGAGGACTCACTTTGCAAGCAGCATTACTACTAGCGCAGCGTGTCCTCGGGGAGCACTGACAACCTTCCCATCACTACCATCCCTGGTATTGTTAACGGCTATCGGCTACGGTGACTCCTTACCATTAGGTGGGCCGTATTCTGTGTGCCACCTTAGTGTTATATGAAAAAAGGTTAGTGACCTCATCCAAATCGTTGTTGACATTGATGGCGTGAACGACCCCGCTGGTGAGCATTCTGTTCCTCTCCCACAGATCGTTGTCCTTGTCTATCTGCTGGCGTTGAGCGGACACCTTGCGGTTGCGGCGTTTCTCAATCTGTTCCTCCTTGCGGGCTACGTACTCGGCGCTTGTACCGGCGAAGGGGTCCGACTCGTCGGATTCACCTGCACACAGTGGCGGATTAGACACGTAGCAAGAGTAGCAAATGCTAAGGGCCCCGCGCACCAACGCTTTCTAACCGTAAAAGATATGTATTTATATCGATACGTGAAAATATTTTCTACAAGTCATGTACAATACTTACCACGAAATAGTTGGTATCAAAATGTTCAATTGTATATCAAAATTTCTGTATATTTCTAAATGTGAGCGTTGGTAACCCCACAAATTATTGGCTGCACTGCACGCAAGTTGGCAGTGCAGCCAATAAGAGAGCCTCTAAATAGTTTCTACAGGCCCCGCACTGACTTAATACGCGACTGCCTGTACACATAACAATCTTTCTATCCACCATTATCTTTTAACACGCTATTATTAGCTTAATTTTGATAAAATTTAAGAGCTCCTTCATCCCCTCCGCAACAGATATACTCATCATTTACACCGCAATTTCCAAATCTGCGTAAAGACACTAACCCAAATATTTTCCATTTATTACTATTTTCAAGCACACTCACACACATAAAATTAATTATTTAATTGGTTTCTCAAGATACAGGCCTCGCCTAATTTAAGAACCTCTGGTATTTCAATCATTCTCCCTTCACATCATTCACCACTTCACCACTTCAGTTATAAATTAGTACACTATTTTTTTTATTATGCATTACCTCATTACCTTTATTTGTCTGATTGAAGTCTTTTCACGTAAACGATTATTGTTTTAATGTGTGTTTGGATAAAGTTTTTTTTATACCTGTATGTATGTATCTATCAATGTAACGGAATCTTTCATCGTAATTTTTACCAACTTCAAGCCATCTCATTATTTTGGAATGATTTGGAATGTGTTTTAATAGCGCAGTTTATCAATTTAAATAAATAAAATTACCTTCTCCCATATTGTACCAAGCTCTGTCCAGTTTTTTCTCGGCTTCTTGCCACTCAGGATCGCTAGGGTCCAAGCCACGGCGCGAACTGGCGAACCTTGAATTTGAAACATATTAATTTTTAAGTTAATCGTCATTATCTAAGCATGGTATCTCAATTAAATGCGACAACAAGAGCACGATTGTCACGACGCCATATTAAGCAGAGTAGGCCAGGATAATTAAGAAATTCAAGGATGGTAAGTACTGTAAGAGACAGGGACGGACTAACCATCTGTCATGTAAGCACCAAATTATCTTTGGTGGATAGTGGGTGAAAATGGACAACAGTGGGAATCCATGAAGATATATTTATTACTTGATGTTTTTTATGTAGTGCTCTCCTCCAAATTATTTTATTCAGTACAGGTCTAAAGGTCACAACCAATCCCATATGTATATCCTAGGATGCCTGTGATTACATGGAATAAAATTTAATTTAGCTATTGGTGCCAATTCTTTTGTCATACTAGTGTATGAAAAACGAAAAATTTTTGTTTCTAAGAACTAATGACTATGGTATTTATTTTAGTATAGTTTTAGTCTAGCCAGATGAACAAGACAATTTGCAACATGGACCAACTTTGAAGTAGGTCGTGTTTTTAAAGTACCTAAACAGACAAATAGAAGAGTTCAACATTCACTGATTTAAGTAAGTAACAATTTCCCGAGTAATCTCTTTTGATCTCCGAATAGAATAACAGTTAACGCAATCTGATAGTATATTAATATTTTCATTATACTGATGATTCAAAACAAAAAAATTACAAAATTAATACTTACTTATGTGGTGTAGCTCTGGGTGTGATTTCGTATGGTCTGCCTTTGTAGTCTCTCAATGTTTTGTGACTACGGTCACTCCTCTGAGAGCGGTCGCCACCATCCCTTGGCAGGGGTGTTGGAAAGTCCCAGCTGGATTTACGGATTGGGGCCTTGAGGTCGTCATCATCGTCGTCCCAAGCAGTTTTGTCAGTTGGTTTCAAGGCCTTAATACTAGAATTATACAAAAGGTATATTAATTTTATTGACTGTTCCATGTTGCATAATCATTTAAAACCGTGACTTATGTCTGTAAGAACTCTCTTAGATGGCCATATATATAGTTCAACAATCAAATAGTTCCTTCTAACATATAGGCATAAAAATAAAAAATAATTTATTCTGTTTAGGTTAGACCCTAATAAGGCACTTATGAAGGTCTAATTTACCATACCTTGGTGTCCTAGGCTCGTCCTTAAATCGTGGCTCATAATAACTCCTCCTAGAGCTATCGCCTCTCCTATCACTGGCCCGTCTATCTCTGTCTCTTTCTCTCCTATCTGAATCTCTATCCCTCCTTCTGTCACTGTCCCTCTCTCGTCTATCATAGTTTTTTCTATCTCTATCACGGTCCCTTCTATCATAGCGCCCACGGTAGTAGCGATCGTCTTCATCTTCAGAACGGGTTTTCTTTTCATCTTTTGTAGAATAATGCACTCCTTTCTCTTTTGTTTCTTTTTCTTTCCTGTGAATAGAAATATATTTTTATGTCAATAATAATAACCTGGTGGAAAGGAAAAACTAATGAAATGCTGGTTGAAAATTAGTTTCATATGAAGTTTGATATTTTTGGATTCTCTATCGATCTGTGATCATCTCTAATGATCTGACAAAATTAAAAAAACACTATTAATAAATAAAAAGGATAGAATCATTTTATTTAAAATTTAAACTTTGAGCAGCCCTGCTGAACAATTAGCCATACTATGGTGCTTCATTTGTTATTCCTTTCCGACAACAATAATATTTAGAACATATTACCAGCTAGACAGAAATTATGGGTAACAGTGAACAATATACATAGAAAAGTAGAGAAATAAATTAAAACGAAATATATTACACACTAAAGCCACAGAGCTATCAAAATGCTTATCACACAATTGAGATTACACAGGGAATGATATACTCATCTACGCACATAATATAACTAGAAAAAAAAACATTTACAATAAATTAAATATAAACTACATGACCCATTTTAAAAATTCTTTCACCATTAAAATGCCACATTATCACTGAGTAACATAGGCCAAAATAGTATATATTGCTTAGTGGGCAGTCACAGTGAAAAAGTTCTATATAAAACAGCCAATATCTTACTTCTGCAGCCTCTCCAGCATTCTTTCCCGTGCTTGTTCCGTTATACCACCAGTATACGTAGGAGTTTCTTCATTGTGCTTTCTGTATTTACGTTCTTTGCCGACTGTGGGATCACTTTTGTTCTCGTTACTATCGTCTGCCATAGCATCATCTTGGAATGATATGAGTCGATTCTGCTTCCTTTTAGCCGCTGCAAGCTTATCTAGACCCAAGAGGGAAGGCTTGGCGAACTGAAATTCTGCTGGTTTGTCTTTCTTTTTGATGATTAAGCCTCCAGGAACGTCCCCCGAAGTTCCCTCCAAACGATGTAAGTTTTCTTCGTTATCCGACATCTTATTAGCACGTACACTTCAGTATGAACAGAAGATGTATTTAGATCTTTATATGCACTGATTGTTTCTAATTAGTATCAACAAAAACCAGTTACGAATTTCAAACAAATAGGTACAAGATAGAACCTACTGATGTTGATATGACATTGAACTGGACTACTGGCTGTCAGTCAGCTGTCATCGTGCTGTCAAACTTTGTTTCTTCTTCTTCCTAACTATGGCAATCAATCTTCTTCAAGGACTATTTTTACCAGTGTCGAGTGTTAGAGAATTTTCAAGTTTCTTCACTTTAATTAAATTTATGTGTATTTTACACTGGCATTTTATGGCAGCTCAAAATGCACTGCAAATGGCTTTTTTCCTCCTTTTATGTTTATTGAAATATAAGTTTACAGCATTAGATCGAAACACTTTCATTCTAAATTAAATAACGTTCTTCCTAACTATGGCAGTCAATCCTCTTCAAGGAGTATTTTTGCCAGTGTCGTTATTTAAAGAATTATCAAGTCACTTCCAATACGCTTCCAATCGTACTTCCAATCACTTCCATTCGTCTTCCAATGTCACACTATGTGACGTTTTAATTTTATATTTTTATTAGCTGCCCGCCCCGGCTTCGCAAGGATGAACAATTTTTTTTTTAATTTAGGGGGATGAAAAATAGGTGTTGGCCGATTCTCATAGATACCGGATAAGCACAAAAAATTTCATCAAAATCGGTTAAGCCGTTTCGGAGGAGTATGGCAACGAAAACTGTGACACGAGAATTTTATATATTAGATTTACAAGCAATGTTTTAAGTACTGGTAAAAAGTATTTTATTGATATACACTCTAATGTACTGAATTAAAATTTTATTCACGTTGTCATTTTAGTGTTTCGGTTTTCAGCGCAGAATTTTTGATTTGGGGAATAAATTCGCATTCTGAGATATTATAGTAGACCATTGTTTTCGGTGAATGGACACACTTGTCCTCTTTAACGTTTCTGTAATGGTCACGGAGAGGGGACACATTTTATCCTCCGTCTGTAAGTGAACTTTTGGAGCATGTACCACAGAGTATATAACCACTACGTTTGATGCGGTTTTTCTTTCTACGTTAAGACTTTAGTCTTTGAGTTTTTCTCAGTGATTACTTTTGTGATCGTTTCTCGTTTGTGTCTGGAACTTTGGCTTCAGAAAACTTACTAAAGCAACGAGATTGTTATTATTCTGAGCTTCTGAGAATTACGATTTATAGATATTCTTGTTTAGTACAGGTTCTTCTGTTCATTACGTTCTTTCATTCATACTCATAGACGTTCATTAGTTTTTTACATAGGTACCTGGCAGGTACCTACTTAACTATGGGGCTAGGTCTCTAAGTGTTATATATATATAACACTTAGAGACCTAGCCCCATTACCTACCAAAGGTATAACTTTGTATCTTTATGTAAACATAACAGATAACTTCATGTAATCATTATTTTTCCGGCTCACGTGCACAGCCCGGCATTGCAATAAATCCTGTGCTCTAGAAATTACCGAATATTTATCCGAATACAAAACAAATGATAAATAATATTTTCATTATGGTTCATTTGTTCGGATTCCTTGCCGTGGCAATGAGCGGAGAAAATAGATGACCCTTAATAAATCACCGCGCAGCTCCCATAATATACATAATAGCATTATCAACTCAGACGGAAGATAAAAATGCCTTCAAGTTTTTGGAAGTGGGTACTTTGCATGGTACTGTACCGTTTTATTACGTTACGTCTCTTGAACCTTCTAAAGTAGTTGGAGATTTCTCATAGCCGCCTCCCGTTCAATTATCAGATCCAGGTCACCTTCGTTTATAGATAACTGGGTAGGTATGTGTTGTTGAGGAGTTTGCTATGACCTTCCAGGATCATGGAGTTGGTCTGATCTGCATGATCACCATCGCTTTGTATTTATCTCAATCCCTGTATCATGATCATGCTCCTAGAGCCCTAGTAGTGTATTAAAAGTCATATAAAGTAAAGTTAAATTTTCAGTACGTACCTATGCCAAATTTTAGATCAATCGACACGCAGGACGAGACCTCTGGGATTATAGCGTTCCTGATTGCTACGCTCAGAGGTCGCCGTTTAGATTCCCGCCCGGGGCAACCATTTATGTGATAAACATTTGTTTTTGCCATGCGTCTGGGTTTGGTATCACAATATATTTACAAAAAAAAGTATTCTATCAGCTGACGGTTCCCACCCATATCATAGTACAGGCTTTGCTTAGTTTGGGGCCAGATGGCGCTGTGTTCGAGCATTATTATTATAATCATGTGAAATATAAATTTCAAATTTGAAAACGCAGGGTCAGACGTAAAAGAAATTCTATTAGAAATATTAAGATTTATTCATTGATCATAAACCAATCTATTAGGCCGACGCGACCTTGGACTTGCCCATTACACAAAAGCATAGCACTAAAATAGACATCTCTATTATGTACTACTACTACAATTTGAGAATATTTCAATCGATTACAGATGTATCGATCGTGTAATTCGCGATCGATCCATTGTTTATGTATGAGCTATTTTATGAGTGAAGTAATCGAGAGAATAGTGTTGCATTAGTTCACAATTCTCCCCAAATATAAACGTCAAATTTCGGAAACGAGATTGCAATTCTCAATCTAAAGCGTCAAGCACTCCTTTACATTTCATTTTTTTGCATTTCAGATTTTTATTCGATTTCCGCAGAGAATTATTACAAAGGTGATTTTATAATTTAGTCATATTAAAAAGTGATTATTTTCACCCATTCTCTAAAGTGTGAAACACGTCAACCGTATGAACTCACGTTTACACGAAAAAATGTACCTATTTATTTGCAATTGTTTTTGTTATCACCCAGTTGCAGATTTATGAACACTTAAAATCACTTTTGAATCGCAATAAAAGAGGGGTTGGCCCCGTCAGTCAAACTGGAGAGCTTTGAAGCGTATCATTTATAAATAAACTAGCCGACTTCAAAGGTAGTCATGACACAGGATATACAGCGTCCGGCATTTTAGTGTTTACCTGAATACATTTTGATTGATTGACATCAATCTCCGCCTTGGTTTAATGTTTAATTTTATTTCAATGGTTGAACTTCATCGAGAACTAATATCGATTTTTCGAGATATCTTAATAATTGGGATCTCCCGTGGGTTTTCCTACTTTAATCTTGAAAGCCTAATTAAGTTAATGGAAGTAATTTTTAAACAGGATTAAGTCCCGTGGTTCCGGAGAATCCCGGACCGCTCAGCCGACGCAAACATGTGGTTAGTTTAATTAAGCCTAAGAGATTAGCATTGCGTATTTATTACGCCAGTAGCAACTAAAGCTCTTTTTCGGATAATGAGATACAGCCCGCTGACAGCAGACGGACGGACGGACGGACAGCGAAGTCTTAGTAATAAGGTTTTGTTGTTTACGCTTCGGGTACGGCACCCTAAAATGACGTTAAAAGATTTAGTTATATTGTTAATGATAAACATAATGCTTGGACATTATCACACAGCGCCATCTGGCCCCAAAATAAGCAGAGCTTGTATTATGGGAACCAGTAGCTGATATAATACTTATATACTTTTGTAAATACATACTTATAATACATACCATACACCCAAACGCAAGGCAAACATTTGTCAGTTGTCACATAAATGTTTGCCCTGGCGGGAATCGAACCCGCGACCTCTAGCGTAGCAGTCAGGTATATTAACCACTAGACCAGCGGTCTCGTCAAATTGATAGATACATAGATACAAGTTAAGCTAATAAAGTAACTTACAGACCGAGTATCAGAGTGGTATCGCTTGGTGAAGAGATACATTTTATTGCCATCGTTAATAAGTAGCTAAGTCAGCTTCGAATCTCGGTTCTTCAGTAGTAAAGTTAAATTTCTATTCCATCATTTAATTCCGTCCTTGTTCATTGAACTTGAAGTTGCAGTTATTGCAGACTCGGCAACTGTTCGTCTGTACGACACTTCAATAAAACGCGTAAGGGAAATGTAGCTAAGAAGCAAAATCAAAATAGTCGTATATCACGTACATGCACATTATATTATCACGGTCTTTTTTTTACACGGAGAAAGGTTATTTCTTTTACCTTATAATTTTAACCCCCGATGTAAAAATAATTGCTATTACTAATCTTAATCAAATAAATAAATAGTGTGATAAAAACGATTTTTTTCTTTCAATGGTGACTGAATCGATAATCTACTTAGCTTGTTTTTAGAGGATTTAGAGTCGGCGATGTATTTAATTAAGGTGTTATTCTTTTTGGACTTTGTCTTTTCCTACTTCTCTATTCATCAATGTCTTCATACACGCACTTCCTACATTACATGCTTTATGTTCCGAGGTAAGCATCTTGAATGATGATATACGAATTCAGTCACACGGTAGAATACAATCCTGTTTCATTTATGAAAACCCTGTAATAATTCCCGGCATGAAATATGAATATTATTACTCGTAACATAATCTAAGGAGACCACATTTTTCACGCCACGTCCCTTAGGACATCTTTTGATAAATGAATCGGAATGCATGGTACCTACGTACATATTATTTTTATCATAATGTTCTCGTGCTTATGACTGTGTTGTGGTGTAGGCAGACCAAACGGTTCTAATTTGTACGACGATGATTTCCATAAATATAGGAAAGTATTATTCAAATTCTATCTATGAAAATAATACTGTATCGAATTTTATTAGTATATCAAAACGTTTGGAGCTTTGACCAAAAATAAATAAATTCTTAATGATTATGATATGTAAATCATTCATATTTTAT
The DNA here is from genome assembly GCA_951449985.1 of Falcaria lacertinaria. Lineage (NCBI taxonomy): Eukaryota > Metazoa > Arthropoda > Insecta > Lepidoptera > Drepanidae > Falcaria > Falcaria lacertinaria. The sequence continues at coordinate 1,229,296 of OX602120.1, read as the reverse complement.
TATTATATATATTTATTATACATCTATATTTTATTTGTAAGTAGGTAGTTGCAAATATTCATTGTAGGTAATTAATTTAATTGGTTTCGTGTTAAGTATTATGATAGTGGAATTTAATTCATAAATCCCGTAAACATGTCTGATGCTACAAGAAGATACAATATAGCACGGATCAAAAATAATGGTTTAGGTACATATCGAATATTATTATTAATATTTTTTTGTGTATATTATAGCATGATTGAATGCTTTAAACTATTGTCTTCCGAAATAAGCGAGACAAGTGGTTAATACCATAAATGCGAATAAGAGCCTGTGTTTTTATACCACTAGGTGGCAAACAGGCATACGGCCCGCCTGATGGTAAGCGGTCACTAGCCTATGGACGCTTGAAACACCAGGTGTATCTCTCTCGCCTTGACGAGCATGTTTATTCGTTACGCGTTCAAACGATCATAATGTTACACCCTTTGTCAAATGTACCTACCCAGAAAAGTATTTTACATCCAGTAAAATAATATGTTAATTTTTTCTAGAACGAAGCGTGCGAAACCGCAGGTAAAAGATAGTCGAAAATAATCCGCAGCTACAAAATTTTGCACGGGCAATTTACTAATTGTAGATTTAATGAAATAGTCCTTGACAATCTAGATTTAGCGTCCGTAATTGAGGCCGAAAGAGCCGGATCGCGAACGTCCACGTCAAACCATAAAATGCGGTATCATAGGATGACATTTTTAGAGTAAGACCGGAATATGTTACGAGAATACAACTCAAGTTCAAATCGGTAGTGACACATGGCCATTTGCCAGCCATGAGCTATCACCGCGTGGTCATACCGTTATACTGTATCCATAGTAATTCTTTTCACGTGTTGACGGTTTTCATGTATTGGCTTGATAATAATCTTAATTATTTTCGACTACCGACATAGATATAGGGTAATATAGCCTATGTTACTTAGAGTCTCATTTTAGACAAACAATTTAATAAAATCGCTTCGACAGTTGCAGAGATTATGAGACACATCAAAAAATACTAATTGTACCTTTTTCAAGTTTTATAAATGCGAATGTGGGTTTGTTTATCCATTCAGATGTATTTCCTCTAGAAACATGGTCAAAGCTAGCATTTGTTCAGTTTAGAAGAGTGATCTTTCCGGAAAAAATACTTTCGTTATTTTTCGTATCCAGAAATGACACAGAAGGTAGTTATTTAACTAACAAAATATTTTGCATTATTTCAACTAACCCAAATTATATGACCGTGTTGGCATTAGAGCAGGAAAACCTTGTGGTTTTCTACTCTACTTTACACAAGTAACGTATAAAATATATAAACAATGGTGCCAATTCTGTTGTTCAAAATTACTAAACTTAACTAATTTGACTGGTCTAAAAATATTGCCATTCTTATTTAACCCCGCACATGAGAAAGGGATAGCAAATCTTTTTAGACCTTTTAAATTAGTTACCAATAAATCATCAATTAATATCACACCCAGGAACAAATGTACATCGACGTAGTGTTTCTATACTTACATCAATAAACAACCTGACAAACTAAGCGCCGCGAACAGAAAGCAACAGGCATTCTAGCCCTGTTGCTTTGTATAACAATGTTGGCAGTGTACACAAAAATAGCTGTGTTGCGATATGAAATTAGCCAACGGGAGACTTATAGCATGTTTGAAATAAAACTATGATTGCTTATAAAGTTGTGGTAAAAAATGGGACGCATATGTTTACACATTAAAGATGTAATTTGTGTTGATAGGAAAATTTAGTTAAATACAGATCTATCAATAAAAAGGTTTGTATCGGAAATACTGCTTCCGTATGTTTATGTTCGAAAACATAGAAATCGATGTCGATGGATTGACTTTTCCTATTACTACACGTCCAATGTCTGAGTTTTAAATTCAGTCCTAGACTAGATTTTGCCCACGAATTCTTTCACGTGGAATGTGATTTAAAATCCGTTTTTTTTTTAATATTTAAAAAGTACTTTAATAGATTTTATGGATTAAAAACTTAAAATAAACTAAACTAAGTAGTACAAAACTTACCTACACGTAATATTTAATTTAATTATATTTGACTCACAGATAGACAGTTCAATTTTATTTATTTGTATACTAGGCACCTGTCCCGGCTTCGCACGGATAGCGCAGCATATATCCCTTTATTTGTTTTTGATTGTTGCTTCGAGCCGCGTCGGTTTAGGACTGCTAGCTTGCCGAGTTTTATCCGCTTGTCTTCTATAATCATCGTCACATTTCAGTCAATTCACACGAAATCTTAATGAAATTTATACTAAACTAAACTTTCGTCGATATAATTCCATTCATTGGTACATAAGTCGCGCATAGACAGACGGACATACGCGGCGGGAAGACTTTGTTTTACATTGTGTAGTGATGTAGCCGTAAAGGCCATATCCATTCTCCATTGAGCGATGTCTTCCTATTTCCTTGAGTTAACAACTGCAATCACATCACTCGTAATACAGGAGCTGAATCAATTCTAAGCTCACGGGCGTCCATTTGGGATCAAACAATATAAAATATATTATATGTTAGCTCCGAGCTCGATGGACCTGACACCGCTTGGGGTCAATTGTAGCCACTTATTGGATGGAAACTTTAACAGATAGGTATATTATGTTCTATTGGATGTTTTGCGTTCATAGAAAATGCACTTTGTCTGTGAATTTAAATTAAATGACAAATCTCTCGTGGGGTTTTCGGGTGGGGACTGTACCACCTTACTGAAGACTGCAGTCAAATAACAATACTTTGATGTATCGTTGTATGTCAGCGGTAAGTAAGGTTGTTAGTGCTCCACAGGGATACGCTGCGCTAGTAGTATTGCTGTTAGCAAAATGAATCCTCATTAATAACAGGGTTGGCAACGCGTTAGTGTTACCCCTGGTAATGCTAGCTGTTGTAGGCTACGGTGACTGCTTAACATCAGGTAGGCCATACGCATGTGTACCTTAATGGTATATAAAAAAAAATGAAGTGAAAACTTTAAGCCATTTTTGTTAGAGTAAAACATAAAGGTCGCATCACATCCATGCGAGATGCTAATGTGACGTGTTGTTCCAAAGTTTTAAGAAACATTCTTTCGGCAGTCACCATGAATGCCTAACTTTTTTGGCTAGTTTTTCGCTACCTAATTTATAGTCTCATGTAAGTATCATAATCAAAAAAGACATGATTGCGTTTATCAAAATGTATGTAGATTTTTTGTACTTATTTAACCACTGACCTGTGTAATTAACAATGTATTTGGACTTAGATACGAAGGAGTACTTGCATAAAAAATTTGAAAGTAGGTGTACGCCTTTTTGAAGTCGGCTAAAATGGCTTAGTAACCTTTTGTATAATTATAGTAAACATTTACTTAGTAACGAACGAAAGTGTATTTTTAAAAAGCAGAGTGTATTGTTATAAGCCTATCTACTGTTGTAGGTTAGTATGATTTCGATCATCAGCCGACATCCTTGTTATCGCACTGTGAAATTGTGCTATGATTCACGCTCTGCTGCTTTCATATGAGTGTCACTTAGCATCCAATTGACTCGGCAGTAATCTGTTCTTGGACTGATTCTGTTGATAAAGACATTTATACGTATGTGTTGCTATCCTACTAAATGCGAAAGTCTGTGAGTATGGATGTCCATACATCACCATGCATCCATATTATAGCAACTAGCTTCTGCCCGCAACTTCGTCCGTGTTGAGCTTAGAATCCCAGAGTAACGTAACATTTTCCCGCGATAAAGTATCCTTTGTGTTAATCCCGGATATAAATTTAATCCAAATCCGTTCTATAGTTTTTGCTTGAAAAAGTAACAAACATCCAACCATACATAACTATCTATACTAATCTATACTTCTCTATACTATAATGTTATAAATAGGAAAGATTTGTATTTTTGAATTTTTGTATTTTTGTGTGTTTGTATTGAATAGGCTCCGAAACTGCTGGACCGATTTCAAAAATTCTTTCACCGTTAGAAAGCTACATTATCACTGAGTAACATAGGCTATATATTGTCCTAGCTGCCCGCCCCGGCTTCGCACGGGTAGACAAATTATTTGTTAAATGTTTACACATGCGAAGCCGGGACGGGCCGCTAGTAGAATATAACTTTGAAAGGACGCTTAGATGTTGAATGAACTGTGAAAAGGTTTTCTCAAAGGAATAGGTACAGCGGTAAAGAGTAAAGGGTCGCCAACGCGCGAGTAATTATACGTCTGGTGCTGCAAGCGTCCATATTATGCTACGGTAAACGCTTACCATTCGGTGGGCGATATGCTTGTTTGCCACCTTAGTTATATATAGAAAAAATATAGAAAAAAGTCTGATTATTTTGAAGATTTGCACACGTATTAAGGGCCGGTGACAATGTAATATCCTTATGTCCTGACCAGGATCATCGGGATAAATACATATAAGCATGTTTTTTTTTTTACTGTAATTATTTGAGGTCTTGTTCTTCGTAGTGCACTGCAGCTGTGTATTTTATATTTGATGCTATTAATGTTTGACATCACACAGCAGATTCAATACTTAAAGTACTAATTGGTGGTACTTGAGTTATTGCTAGCACTACTAAAGATTTTATGAGTTAATGGAAGTCACTCTGTTGATTAATCTTCGCGATATTATTTTGAGAACACTAAAATTTATGGATTGCAGGTGGTTTTCTAAGCAGACATGTTTATATTTTGGCAAGATCTAATTGAATGTTAATAGTATAAAACGATTAATATTTTATTATAGAAGAGTTCGTCTGAAGGAATCATCTGATTTAACTAAGATGTTTACTTCTAGAATTTTCTAGAATGGTTCAACGTTTACATTTCATGATACTATAATCCGTCTGATTCACTGCGTTTATTTCACGTAAGCATACTTATATTTTCTTCGTCGCATTCCCGTTATACCCGAGGAAATAAGTTATAACTTTCTCAGCTTGTACGTCGTCTGATGAAGCCCCTCTTTTCTTTTTCTTTGGTCACTTCGAGTTGGCGCGTGACGTCTTATAGCTTTAAGCCTTCAAACATAGCGTCACTTTGTAGTAGGAACCAGTTAATTGAAAAATTCTGTTGCCGCCGAAACTACAAGTAAGAAAAAGATTTTAAATCGAGAAAGAAAATATGATTTCCTACCGTGACGTAATTTTTATGAGCCGTTAGATTATTTAACTGCTCGGCGTGAGTGCGTGTGACACATCCACCACGAGAATGTACTACTTCTCGAAATAAAACTACTATTCCGAAGATACAGATGGCTAATCTGGCTTTTGATTACGATGTGTTCTTATAACTGAATGCGTGCGACCTGGCGTTGAAAATTTACAATATTAGTTTCTCTCTTGTACTGGAGAGTGACTGATCAAACACAATCTATGCTACGAATTACTATATAATAATAATATATCTTCACGCCTTCCCACAAGTCCCCGATCAGGTGGACTGAGGTTACACCTCTTTTCACCGAACATAATTTGGTGCCAACCTAACAGCTGGTGAGTCCGTCGCCGTCTCTTAGGCACTACATAAGTCCTCGAATTTCTTCTCAGACGTATGCAGGTTTCCTCACGATGTTTTCCTTCCAATAGAATATACCCGCTTTTTCCTTCACCTTAAACCTCGTGGTGTGACTAATCACTGCACTTTGGTTAGAAAACTCATTGTTACAGACCGGAGCGATTCTTCTTCTTCTCTCTAACCTAGTCTTTAGAATACTAGCATTTTCGAAAAAAATTCGAATTTTCCTATTAAAAACTTATTATGTGCGGTTGGTGCCATAACCATGTCTATGGATCTAACGGCACAGCTAAAAATGTCATTTAACCTAGTTTCTTTTTAGTAGTGAACCCTCGGTGTGACGTGCCCGATTTTTTATAGTGTAAGACTGGGGACAAAACAACACTCGCTATTGACCGTGAACAGTACTCATGAGTCTGTATATACTCAAGCTTTGATGTAATCTCCACTGGGCTTACAGTAATATCAACACGATCGTTAAAAGTGGATCACGGCAAGGTGAGGGTTAAGATTGAAAGTACGGTAACCTTCACTAACGTCGCGTGAGGAGTTCAATTTAATCCGCGTTTAGAAAAAGGCGCATCCAAATCTTCTGTCTCTGGTTCTACTTCAATAAATCGGTCTATATTAAAAGTAATACCCACATTTATATACACCACTGTAGATTTATTACTTAACAACTTAAGGATAATTTAATCCATTAGTCGCCTTTGTATGAACGATCACCAGCGTCCTATTGTGATCGCTTTATGAGGAGCAATATAGAAAAAAAATGAAACGTGACTGCCCGCTAATATATCTTCGAGCCTTAAACGTATTGAAATACCACCAACATGCTCATTAACCAACTTCAGAAGGAAGAGGTTCTCAATAATTGAATCCTAATTATTAGGATCGTTTTACTTTTAGCTTAAGGTTTTCTATTGTTGGTAATGTGTGAGTGATTCCCCAGGTGTTGCAAGCAACCATAGGATACGGTTACCGCTTACCATCAGGCGGGCCGAATGTTTGCTACCTTAGTGGTATTAAAAAAAAACATAAGCAAATGTATTTTTCCTGATGATCCAAGACATTAAGACAAAGTTACAAAATTATTGCAATGTCATCGGTCCTTAATACGTGTAAAATTTTTAAAAATGATCACAAATCTTGAATTCAGTGACGTATATACAGATGAAGCTAATAAGCATGTTATAAAAGGAATTAACTTATAAGGGACAAATTAAACTAAATAATATGATCTCATGGACTGCACCCATGGAACGATGGAGTACCTGTGTGAGTTTGAAATGCATATTAAAATCTAATATCATACAAAAACCCACGATCAAATAAATATTAATCCAAGACCAATCATCAATAACATAATATTTATGTAAATCGACATAATTTACTATTTTATGATCGGTATCTTCCAAACGATCATCCAATCTTGCAAAATACATACAGACGACCAATAAAATGTATGTTAATACACCGCTCAAGTTGTATATGACATATAGATTTAATAACCCGTCCTCAAATGTTACAGAAGACGTGCCTGTCTCATATACATTTCGTGGAGGACAATAAAATACATGCCATTATTGTCGCGCTATATTAAAACATATCTCGGCTTAATATCAAACCTACATTCTGAAGATTCTGACTTTATTATGTGGATTGAAGTTACTGTTCAAGAGACTCGATAATAATAATTTTGTGTAGCCGTATGGCGTGGCGACAAACAAACCACAAAACTTTATAATAATACATTCTTCTTCTACGTAACTATGGCAATCAATCCTCTTCAACTACCTTTGCCCGTGTGTCAAGCTCGCTCTTAGCCGATTGTTGGTTGACAGTAACGAAAATGAAACTTTTGAAGTCAAAAATAATAACCAGCCGTGCGACTTTTTAATGTCATGTCACAACATTCATTCTTCTCAAACAAATTCCAATTACTACATTATTAAAAACAATTTAATACCGAAAATCTGTATTGAGTTTTTCTAAGCTTAAGTACAGTGATTAATCGCACCATGAGCTTTTAAAAAGAGAGGTAGGGCGATTTGGGATTTCCCGTGGGTTATCCCATTTAAATTGGAGCCGCCCGACTGGGTACTGTACCTCCGCCTTACAGAAGACCGCAGTGAAATAACACTACTTGATGTAGTGTTGTGTTTCTGCGGTAAGTAAGGTTGCCAGTGCTCTACGAGGATACGCTGGGCTAGTAGTATTGCTGCTAGCACAGGGAGTCCTCATCAACAACATGGTTGGCACCCCGTTAGTGGTACCGGCTATAGGCTACGGTGACTGCTTACCATCAGGTGGGCCGTATGCTTGTGTGCCACCTTAGTGGAATAAAAAAAATATATTTGCATGTAATCATTTAGACTGTCTAACTACGAGGTACAGTTTAATAAAAAGTTCTATACATTTGAAAAGGTAGCCATAATAAAGTACTGGAAGTGTCCAGCCTACCTTTCGTATACAAACTCAAATCGGTTAGGGCATAAATACACAAAGTAGATTTAAAATAGAACACAAAGCAAACAGGTGTGTCTGTAGCCCATTATTAAATTAGCCGGCCTCCATCGGTGAGTTGGTCATACATTTTTAACACCGCCCTGTGGTTAATAGGATGCTTTCAGGGTCCCTCGTATATCTTGCTTAAAACAACAAACGATGTTTCCAGCTGTTGTGGTTTTTCGCGTATCTTGAACAAAGAACCATTGTAAAGATTTTGTTGCACTGTTTGAATACCAGCCCCAGCTAATTTCAATCACTGTGACGTCATTTTTAGATCAGCAGCGAAAATAAACTGTCACTAGTAACCAAAGCCGCAAGTTCATATGTAGCTGCAACTTCAAAATGACGTCATTTAAGAGTACGGGCTGCTATTACCAATCATTACCATTTTTTTTCATTACCATTATATTAAGTATTTATTTTACAATTTTACAAGCATATGAATATATTGAAGCTCCATTCACTATTAAAGATAGAATTTATGGATCAACATTTTTTATAGCAACAGGATTCCATGGATTACATGTTATAATTGGTACAATTTTCTTATTAATTTGTTTAATTAGACATTTAAATTATCATTTTTCTAGTAATCATCATTTTGGATTTGAAGCTGCAGCTTGATATTGACATTTCGTAGACGTAGTTTGATTATTTCTTTTTTTTTATTTATATTTATTTATATTTTTTTAAATGATATGACTTTCGTGGTCCATTTAGTTCCAATAAGGGTCGCCGAGGGTTTCAGAGCAATTATACACCCCTTCTTCGTCCACAGCTATGTCTACCCAATATGTCATCACGTGTATTTACTTTGTTAAAACTCAAATACTCAACTGTATACCAAGGCAGTCAGATTTATTTGTTTATCAATTACGGGAAAGCGTTGAAAAAACTTTTCGGACGAATATTTTCAGCGCTACACTCAACTTTCTCTATTGAACACAATTTTGTACTACGCCGTAGCATTACCGTAGCGACGTTGCTACTGCAAGCAAAACCTTCAAAAAGGGCTCTGACACATCCTTGAATATTATCTCATACCTTAATTGTTCTTTATTTAAATTTTTTGACTGTTTGAATATGGTACCTAATTACCTGTCGTAAATTTTATGTATGTTCAATTAAAATTCATGCAACGTACCTGTTAGTACCTATTATCAATACAATCGTACATTGTTACTCGCTGTAATACCGTTTATAAAAAAAAGATCTAATGGTACCTATAAAAGTTTGAACAAACCAAATCTACCCTAGGTTATTGTGTATTCTCCTTACTATACAGATGTCCTAAATCAGAAAACATATCGGGCTTCATATTATATTGACCCCTCGATTGACAGTAACGGCGGGTTAAAAAGTCATAAAATGAAAAGAAAGTTATTCGAAATTCGAAGTCTCGATCTCAGAATAATAACTAAGTCTCGCTAACGCTAGTAATTGTTCTGAGGTCTTTATCATGTAATTACCGCACCTGTTTGATTTTCTTTCATTCATTCCAATCTGAACCATCAAATACTGTCGCTTTAAAAATTTATGAAGTAACAATGAAAAGAAATAAATTTCTTGTTCGAAATACGAAGTTATGATACAGTGCAATTTTCCCTCGCACCTGTTTGTTTTTCTTTCGTTCATTCAGTATGAACTATGAATATACATCAACCAGCCAGTATCCGTTCAGACACCGCACCGGGCGGTCGTTCGTTTGGTATTCGAGTTTTCCTCGACTACTTCGAGAACAATTCGTTTGGCTCGTAATTTAAACTGCGATTTGTTTTGTGTTGTGTGTTTAGTTGCAATAGATTATGTGTTTGTGAACAGTTCCTTATGGTAAAGTTGACCATGCCTGAAACCGACGATGAAAATATTGAAGGTAGGTGTTACAGAAATAAAGTGACAGATTATATTTTTAGTATGCAGCCAACTCACAAAAAAAATATAAACACAAAAAATATATATTTTATTTTATCGCGATGCGTTATGCTAGAATGATGTTAGGTTACGTTTTAATATAATTGGATTGGATACAATCATACAATTGAAAGCAGTTTCCTGATCTGATCACTATATGTACGACTAGCTGTTTCCCCGCGACTTTGCGTATCAATATAATATATGCTACTCAGTGATTATGTGGATTTCTAACGGTGAAACAATTTTTGAAATTGGTCCAGTATTTTTGGAGCCTATTCAATACAAACATACACACACACACATTAAAACAAATCTTTCCTCTTTATAATATAAGTAAAGATATATGTTATACATATATCTTTACTTATGATTACCTTTAATTAAGTGAGCGCTAAGCATGTTTTTACTTATTGTTATTAATCTTAAGTTTTTGGTGTGACTTGTTGGCGATCCTAATAAATAAATATACATACCGTAATAGTCACGTTGATTTTTGATTCACTAAGAAAGTTTAAAATTCTCTAAAACTTGATGTAATCGGTTCCAACGAAATTATTTTGGAACTAATTTATTAATACTTTTTGGCACCACGCGACTGATATTGATGGTGTTGAAAGCGTGCATAGGCTACGGTAACCACTTACCATCAGGCAGGCCGTAGGCTTGTTGGTATAAATAAATAATTTGAAAAACAGTAAGCCGCCTTCGGAAAAATATATAAAAACCGCGCTAAAAAAGAAATGACATTGGTTAAAATCGGGGTTTCCAAAGTAAAATCGACCCCTTCTTTTGTTGAAGTCTGTTAAAATGTAGCCTATGTTACCTGGGCGATAATAACGAATCGATTGACACCTTATTCATCAAAATCTTTTTAATAGTTCAACCGAGTAGCATACGTAAATACAAACATGCTTATATGAATAGACAGACACTTATAATATCCTTGGAATAGACTGTTAAAATCAGTAACCGTTCCTTTTGACTTCGTCGTAGTCGGGTAAAGTTTTTTTAACATAATATAACAAGAAGGCAGTACTCCTCGACACGGCACGCATTGCCAGGAGGTTCCTCACTTTGTAACCCTAACCACCGGAGCTTGGGCTCGCGCCTCGTTATCGGTGGCTCCCTAGTTTTGGAAGTTTTTTTATAATATGTGTTTTTTTTTTTGTAAGAATATTGTAAAAAAATCACCTTAACTAAGATGTAAAATAAATAAAGGGAATAATAATAATAGCATATAATAATAAGCATACTAACTTATAAGTTCATTCTTTATAATTAAAATTATCGGTTTTAGGTAAGTGCCAAAATTCGCAGATAAGTTCTTTGGTCCGTGCTTATAATGTACCAATGAAACAAGGAAAATTTATTGATAGGCATAGAAACAATGGCTAATTACCGACTCCAAAAGTTAAAGTTAAGATAGATAATTCAATTTGTTAACCATGACGTTGGTAGATAAACATTATTTAATATTTCGCCATTACAACCTAAAACATAGATGCAGGTAATAGGTAAATTTGGTGCTATGTGGTTTCCACTGTGCTCTAGGAGAGCCCTAAAAATCTTACTTATTAACTTACTACCGGCACAGAAAGTCCTAGTGTCTACGATGTAGCCTTAGCAACAACAACTTTCGACGTACTCGTATCGCGTTCGATTATTTTTGTATGGAAAAAAGGTACAGCGCTGCGCCGGAGAAAAGTTGTAATAAAGCAAAAACATATGTAACTTTGAAATTTTGGGAGTTACGTTTTTGGATACGTAGGCGAAAGATGTTCTTGCTACCAGTACTGTGCTTAAACTAAGACTGTGCTGCTAGTATAGGGATCCTATCAACAAATTGGTGATGTCCTTAGCAGAGTGGGGGCGTGAGCGCCGGGTCTACGTACAAAGTGTTCTAATTAAAAACTGTATTTGAATTATTTAATATTTATTTGTCGCCGACTACAATTTGAGACTCCTATACTAACATCGCTGTCGATTCTGTTGGACAGAATAACTAACCTAAACTAATTTGACCGAACTAAATAGTCTTGCTATTCCTTTCTCATGTGCGGGGTTAAATAAGGATGGCAAAACTTTAAGTAAGTCCTGTCGAAGTAGTTTCGTTTGGTGATTTTGTACAACAGAGTCGACACCGATATCGCAATTCCATTTGAAGTATATATATATGAAGTATCCGTAGATTCAAATTATATTTATTATATTTATTTGACGAGAGACCTCTGGTCTAGTGGTTAGTATACCTAACTGCAACGCTGGGGTCGCGGGTTCGATTCCCGCCGGAGCAAACATTTATGTGACAAATATGTTTGCCTTGCGTCTGGGTGTTTAGTATGTATTTACAAAAAAAAAAGTATAAGTATTGTATCAGCTGCTGGTTCCCATAGTGCAAGCTTTGCTTAGTTTGGGGCCAGATGGCGCTGTGTGATAATGTCCGAGCAATTATTATTATTTATACTAGCGACCCGCCCCGGCTGCCACGGCCAGTGTTCGCCATATAAGTTAAATACCTTATAAACACCAATTAATGATAAACTGAAACCTTCCTCTTAAATAACTGTATCTATTAAAAAGGCGCATCAAAATCCGTTGAGTAGTTTTAAGGATCTAAGCATACATAAGGACAGGCAGACAGCGGGAAGCGACTTTGTTTTTTCAACTATGTAGTGAGTGATGACTATCTAGCCTAAGGAGGTTCAGACCTTACTAGCTAGAACTTAGCTAAATCCCATAGACTACGCTTACCATCAGGTGGACTGTCTTTGTTTAGGCTTTTATATTGGAAGATGTAGGTACCATCTCATTAATCTAATCTAACATGTTTATCTGTGCAGAGATTGCTGATTTTTTATCAATAGCTACTTTAGATTCTATATTGTACCTACTGATATAAATCTTTGTTTTGATTTTGTATTGCAATCATTAAGCAGTATATTCACTGAGTTAACAATAGATATATACACACGTAAAGCCGGATATACTACTAGTACTAGTATTAGTGATTTCACATTTAAAACAAACAAAAAGATGACAAGCTCATGGAGCTTAAAAAAAGAGGCGTAGGGCGTTATGGATCTCCCGTGGGTTTTTCTCATTAAAATTGGGGCGGCTGGTTGGTGACTGTACCTACCGCTACCTCACAGAAGTCTGCAGTCACATAATACTGCTTTGATGTAGTGTTGTGTTTCTGCGGTAAGTAAGGTTGCCAGTGCTCCACGAGGATACGCTGGGCTAGTAGTAATACTGCTAGCACAGTGAGTCCTCATCAACACAAGAGTTGGCAATGCGTTATTGATACCCCTGGTATTGCTAGTAGCTAGCTATAGGCTACGGTGACTGCTTACCATCAGGTGGGCCGTAAGCTTGTGTCCGCTTAGTGTTACAAACGTCTGCTAAATCAATCATACCATACGCAATCCATACATCCCTGTGTTCACTACCTCGGTACCACGACACTTATTTTTCTTTGGTCTCAGATGCCCTACTTTTAGCTTTTTAATACACAATTACATTAGCTACAGTGCCTTTTAAACCGGCACCCATTATCGATATTAGTTTAATTTCGTAAAGCACAATATCGTAAGTAATGGTGCGTGCAAATTGATGTGCATGTTATTTGCGAGCACTCACACTTGGCACAATATTTAGACATAAAACTGTCCGTCTGATCGGTCACCAGAGGCACGTACGTAGACAAGATATACGTTATGAGAAGTGACCGGTTCATATAAACAAAAACAAAGCCTTGAGCTGGGACATACTAGAAGCGGTGCGTCAGAGATGTGGCTTAAAAGCAAATATTTATGACAAAAAAGGAGCATACATGAAGCCAGTCTCAAGAAACGCGGTGCGGGCCTTTCAGTTCATATAAGCAGGCTTTCAAACCGCTTCTTGTGTGGCTTAAGCTTTAGTCCATGTAAGTCGGTTATTTGAAATACACTTTCAAGACAAAAAGCACTTTAGAATCCCTGAGAATGACTCAATTTTAAATTTATTCCATCCATTGCATTTGCAGATGCAGTCTGGTCTCAGTTTCTAGATTACCAAATTGAGTTTTAGAAAATGGCACAAGAGTAAATTCAAATTTAAAATTCCACGTACCTACACTACACGTAGTGAAAGCTTTGCAAGTGAAATGTAGGTAGTGGAGAAAGAAATATAATTTACTAGCAACCCGCCCCGGCTTCGCACGAGTAGTAAAGCATATAGGTACGTCTATTTTTCTGTCATGGTGTTGTATCAGTCTATTGTATCGAGCCGCGTCGGTGTGGGGACCGCTTGCTCTCCGAGCTTTATCCGCAATAATTTTTCAATTTCAACAATCATCTTCATATCTCAACCAATATACAAAAAATATTTATGAATTGTACACCTAACCATCCTCATGAATCACTTTGTCCATTCATGGAAACCGTAAAAACATCCGTACCTATAGTTGTTTGTTTAATAAGTTTCTTTATATATCAACTAGCTTTTTCTATAAAAAATATAGTAATATTGCTACGCGGGCGCAGTCGCGGGGATATAATAGTATTATTATTATTACCCGTTTTCCCGTAGGAATGAAGCATTTTCCCGCGGTAAAAAGTGGCCTATTTTCATTAGGCATAATGTCGGCTTCTAATGGTAAAATAATTTTTGCAAATCGGTTCAGTTTCGGAGGTTTGTTACTCCTTCATGCAAAAACTACTCAACGGATTTGGATGAAATTTGGAACACAGATAATTTATAACCTGGATTAACACATAGGATACTTTTTATCCTAGGAATTTTTTTAGGTTCCTCTGAGATTCTAAGGTCAACTCGGACGTAGTCTCGGGCAGAAGCTAGTAACAAATAAAAACAAAAGACGTACACATATATATATATATATATATTAAATTATTTTTTGTATGCTAAAAAAAGGTAGGATCCGTTTAGTAATAGCTATGTTTATCACTTCAGAAAGACAGACGTCACAGGAAGACTTTGTTTTATGTAGTGATTAGGTGCCTTCACATGTGGTTTATTTATGGAATTTGTCTCCATCGATCACTACATAAATAACCTCCCGTATAATTTTGTACACTCAGTCTACTGCATACGGACTCATTGGCGTATGGCTACCAAAATAAATCTAAATATTACCTTACCTATACTAGCTGCTTTCGTCAACTTCGTTCGTGTTAAAATATATTTACACATTCTTAAAGGAGAAAATATACCTTGTTCCCGCTGAATAGAATATAGATTATTTATAGAAATTATACAAATAGCCTAGGCAGGTGTTAGCAAATTATAATTTATATACTGTCAATAATTATTTACAAATTGTTTAAAGCAATTATATTAACATTTCAACTAAATACATAATACATACAACTAAGTGTAAACTAAAACTATTTGCATACTAAACTACATGCACATACATAATTACAAAAATCGCCGTCACGAGGTTTCATTGAACACTAATATTATAAAGAGGAGAGATTTGATTGCTTGTTTGTTTGTATTGAATGGGCTCCGAACTACTGGACCGATTTGAAAAAAATCTTTTACCATAAAAAAATCGACAATATCCCTCATGAACATAGGCTACTTTTTACCGCGGGAAAATGCTTCATTCCTATGGAAAAACGGGTAATAGTATGTAATACTTGACGTGACCGCTGGTCTAGTGGTTAGTATACCTGACTGCTGCGCTAGGGGTCGCGGGTTCGATTCCCGCCGGGGTAAACATTTATGTGACAAATATGTTTGCCTTGCGTCTGGGTGTTTGGTATGTATTATAAGTATGTATTTACAAACAAAAAGTATATAAGTATTATATCAGCTGCTGGTTCCCATAGTACAAGCTTTGCTTAGTTTGGGGCTAGATGGCGTTGTGTGATAATGTCCAAACATTATTATTATTATTATTAATATTGCTATGCGGGCGAAGTTGCGGGGAAGAAGCTAGTACTATATAGGAATGTATATCATTTTAGGGTTGTTACCTGTTATTTTACATATAATTTTGTTAACGACTTAATTTCGATGTAACTACTGAAAACCTGCAATTCTTACTGTGACCTCAGTGAAGATAATAAACTACGTACAACTGCGACGTTTATACATCGATATCGGGTGGCTTTTTTCAGAACCGGTGGAAAAGTAGATCTTCATAAGTGAGGAAGGTCTAAACTGAATAAACCTTTTGCTTGTTAGCCACCTTAGTAGTACAAAAAAACCTATATTTGATTTTGATAAAAACTTCTTTTTTGAACTGTTAAATATATATCTTTCTCTCCTTAACTCTGTTCCCGTTAAATTATGTTATTTATTGTACAGCTTCATGTTCCCTAGTAGTTAGTCGTCAGTTTCCATCTATCACACACAGTAGACTGCCTTAAACTTGGTTTATTTTTTTTATCCGGAGACCCATAACAGAGAGCTCAGAATGAAGCCATTAGCTAGACATATAATCAAGCATAAAGGATATTGTGTTGCTGTCTTCTATAAGATCAAGACGGATCGAAATCGTCGACTCATTTATCAAGATCAGTTTAATCTTGAGTCGCTTCGCTAATACGCTGCGTACACCTTTTATCCGTTCAAAAAATATTTTAAACCATCTATATCTTCACGCTTTTCTACAAGGGTCCCTGAAGAGGTAGGCATAGGTTTTCAACACCCACTTTCCACCGAGGATTTTTGCTAACGTGACAGATGGTGAGACCGTCGCACTCGTAGGTACCAATACGTCCTTGAATTTCTTCTCAGACGTATGCAGGTTTCCTCACGATGTTTTCCTTCACTGTAAAGCTCGAGATATCACCAATGACTGCTCTTAAGTTGGAAAAACTAATTGGTACATACCGATGGGATTTGAATTTGCATCGCTAGAAAAGCAGGCCGCGCTTCGTACCACAAGGCCAACATGGCTCTATCTATTTAGCGTAATACTAGGTACAGTAGCACGTGCTACAAATGGCAGCTACATAACGCATTTTGACTCGCTTGACTGCGTATATTATTAGTATAGTCTCCAGACAGTCAAGATTAAATAAAAAAAAAGATATTTTTCCCACTTTTGGTACTGGCAGAAAACATTTGTAGAGGATCTAGTCGCCATAATTCTGATGTAAATAGTCTGTACCACACTCAGAATAATGACTAAAGCTCGTCAAGTACCACAAGCTTAGTTGTGTGGAAGGGATGTTTAGCAAACATGGGACGAAAACCTTGTGGTTGTAACTTTCGGAGCGTGATGTTTTGCTCCGGGAGAAAACGTGAGAGCTTTACTAAACACACTGAATACATTGAATTATTAAAGTTCTCAACAACTGTCGTAAATGACAACGAATATTGATGAAAAAAGGTAGTTACCAAAAAGCCTAAACTTTTCTTTTGTGTTCACTTTTTATACAAGTTAACAGCGATTACTAACTTTATTTGTGGTAGAGAAATACGTTATCCAAAGTTCGCGAAAGTAACGCGTCATCAAAAACGGCTTGGTAATACAAAGTTGTATTTGCAGCCGCGTCACGTTTACAATATAGGCACGATGTTGGATGCGGGTTACAAAACAAGTAATTAATTATGAGATGGTATATGATGAATTGAAAAAGGTGAAATGGACAGTAACAAATGATATGAACTCACCGGAAGATATATTAAGCTTCATAAGAACCTCATTTCATAACGCAACTAATTTAGCAACTAGTTCAAAGTCATATAAATGCTCAATAAAGCAAAATAAAAGCAAAAAAGTACCCTGGATTGATAGTAACGTCACTTTCCTTTGCGAAAAACGTGATAAAATATTCAAATCATGGAAAAAGAATATGAATGATCCGAATATCAGACTTAAATATAATTCAATTCGTAACAAAATACATAAAATATTAGAAACTAAAAGAAATAATTATTACAAAAACTACATAAATATAAATTTTAAAAATACAAAGAAAGTTTACCAAATCGTTAACCAGATGTTAGGGCGAGTAACGTTATCAATCGATGAAGCTATAAAAAAAGCATTTGTTGCACAAGGCTTAGCAACCAAATCCATTGCAGATAAATTCGCTACAGAGTTTGACAGTGCAGTAAAGGATATTATTCCAAAGTGTAGTATTAAACTAATGGACCCAAAAACATATTGTAAGATAAATGAATCTAGTATTTTCTATCAGAAGGCTAACAACGTCAAAATACATAATATTATAAAAAAATTAAAAACAAATAAGGCTCCAGGTCCAGATAACATCAGAGTAATCGATATTAAAAAAAATGGTTTTGATATATCGACAGCTATTGTAAACTTAATTAATCGCAGCGTCAAAACAGGTCTGTATCCGAATATGTTAAAAGAAGGGTGTGTTAGGCCACTGCATAAAAAAGGAAAACGCAATATTTATTTAAATTATCGTCCGATCACATTGCTCTCATCTATCGACAAAATTGTTGAAAAGTTTATTTGTGAGCAAATACACACATTTTATAGGAACCAAGACGTTATATACAGTAACCAATATGGATTTCAAGGTGGAAAAAGTGCTACCGACCTACTATCCAAAGTTACTGATGAAGTTAATGAGAATCTAAATAACAAAAACCATGTACTAGCATTGTTCATAGATTTTTCACGTGCATTCGACACTTTAGATCACACAAAATTATTAAATAAGCTTAATAATTGCGGAATAAGAGGCCCACTGCTAGGATGGTGCGAAAATTACCTGAAAAATCGTACGTATAGGGTTAAAATCGACAACACATATAGCGATCCCATAAATACAACAGAGGGCACTGCCCAGGGATCCGTACTGGGCCCGCTTCATTTTTTATCTTACGTCAATGATATGAACAACTGCATAAAGCATTGCACATGCTATCAGTTTGCCGACGATACTTGTCTCATAGTAGCAGATAAAGACCCACAAAAGGCTTGTAACCTCTTACAGACTGATTTTAATAACCTAACGAAATGGTGTCATGATGCTGGATTAGTACTAAATGTTAATAAGACCAAACTTGTTGCTATCAAATCCCCTCACGTTAAATATACCCCATTAAACAATATACTCGCTCATGATCATAGTTGTCTTCACAATGCCAATACTAGTATTAATTGTGGATGCCCACATATCGAGGTTCTAAGCACTCATAAATATCTAGGTGTAATAATAGATAGTAAATTTAATTGGTCCCATCACATAGAGCAGGTCTGCGATAGATTGAGAACGTTTTTGGCTAATATCACAATCTTAAAAGATCGTATACCGTTCAAGGTGAAGCTAATGCTGTACAACTCGCTGGCTGAATCCTATATACAATATGGACTAAGCAGCTATGGCCGAACGTATACTACATATCTCAATCAAATATATAGGTTACAACTAAAAATTATTAAAAAAATAGTTAACAACAAAATTAAGAGTAAACTCCAGAACAACGAATATGATCTATTCAAGCATTGCAAAATAATACCCGTACACGCAAAAGTAAAATATATGTTACTCAAACAATACTTTTTTGATAAAACACTAATAAAAAAAATTCAACATCCTGTATATACTCGGGCAGTGGCACGAAACCGGTTGTATACAACTAGCGCAAACAATGCCTACGGAGAGAGGACCGCCATTCACATGATACCTCGATTAATTAACAATCTACCCGTTAATATTCGCAATAGCCTCACCCACAGCAATATTAAGAATAAATTAAAAGAATACTTCTTATCCAATATTAAAATGTACCAGTAATTAAGCAAACTATGATTGTATATAACTTAATAATTAAGTGAGTAACTAAGTAATATATAATGCCTCAACTATATTATGTCGACGTAGACTATTAAATAACACCAGTGTTGTTAAACCTCAGTGGTTTTTTGGTGTTAAATGATGTCAAAATATACTAACAACATTTTATTCAGTAATAAATAAAAAAAAAAAAAATGTGTTATTGGACCGAACCTACATTTGTTTTTGTACATAGTTATTAAATTCAACAGCAGTTAGCCTTCCGACTACGTATTGCTTTCGACTATATTTGTATGTAAAAAAGAACAGCGCTGCGCCTGCGAAATGTGGAACTAAAATTCGTATGAAAATTTAGGCATTTTGAACAGTTGATTCCATTCGCGGTTTAGGATGTTAAATTTATTTTTCTTATACATACATATATGTACCTATTACGCTAAAACAAAAGAATAGTATTTTTTAATGCAATATACTATTATAATATATAGTAAACTGCGTAACTAAGGGACGAAGGTACCCCGTACCCTAGAAAGTGATGGAGATAGGAATCGATGTGTGCGTAAAGTACTGCCCACACAAGTGACTTCTCCCGCTTAGCTGAACCAAAACCATACCAAAACATAGGTTAAGTTATATAAAGTATTTTACGAAAAGTGAGAAAACCCTGCACGCGGTAAGGGACGAAAACAGGCGTGTCTTGTATATTAGTATATACCACATAGGCTTCTCTTAGTGTGTGAGGAGAGCATAAGATGGTACACGTATAATATGGTTCTTTAATTTGAGAAGAAAAAGGGATGTACATCGAAGCGGGTAGGTTGTTTTTCATAATTTTCCCATGCAGCAGTAAGCTCGACGGAGAATGATCTCACCTTGGAATAACAGGAAGTTTTAGTTTGTATAACTAAATAATTAAATACTAAAAATAACTCGACCGTAATATTTATCAGATATTAATATGTAAAACTTTTATTATTCCTATTGAGTAGGTAATACTTGCCTAAATGAAGACCAAAATAGGAGTGCCTCGAGCAACATTATGCATTAGAAATATTTATACTATGCGTATGGTTTTTTAATGTATAATGTAATTGACGAGACCGCTGGTCTAGTGGTTAGTATACCTGACTGCTGCGCTAGAGGTCGCGAGTTCGATTCCCGCCAGGACAAACATTTATGTGACAAATATGTTTGCCTTGCGTTTGGGTGTTTGGTATGTATTATAAGTATGTATTTACAAAAAAAAGTATATAAGTATTGCATCAGCTACTGGTTCGCATAGTACAAGCTTTGGTTAGTTTGGGGCCAGATGGCGCTGTGTGATAATGTCCAAGAATGATTAATTAATTAAAGTATATACGGTAAAAAAATAAGTAACATATCAGCAGCTAGGCCTCGTGCCGTAGAGCTCGTTAGGCTGATTAATTTATTAGATAAAGGCTACTATAGCCGCCAAGAGCCACCGATATTATATCTATTATACTAGCTTTTTCCCGCGACTTCGTCCGCGTTAAGCTTCAAATCCCAGAGGAACCTAATTTTCCCGGGATACAAAGTATCCGACGTGTTAATCTAGGTTATATATACGTGTGCCAAATCTCATACAAATCCTGTAAGTAGTTTTTACATGTTTGAGCAGCAAACATCCATATATCCATAGATTCATTCTTACAAACTTTCACATCTAAATTTGAGTAGGATAGTTAAAATTTTAAATGTCAAAAATATTGTTTGTGCATACCTATGTATTTACAAACGGCTCAAATTAAGACAGGGTCGGCTACGCGCGAGTGATACCCTGGTGTTGCAAGCGTCCATAGGCTACGGTAACCGCTTACCATCAGGTGGGCCGTATGCTTGTTTGCCACCTTAGTGGTATAAAAAAAAAAAGATTATTTATAAATTTTGACATCAAATTAAGCTGTCAGAAGCAAACAGAGAAATTTGTTATCAATCCTGCCTTTAGGAGTGGATGTGACAAGCGATATCTCATTATAACGAAACAATAGAATTACAATGATAGATTATGGGCTCATTATCTACAGTGGAATGCTGAAATCCCTGTTTGATACGAATTGCACACCACACAGTGAAATTAAAACTAACACAAATAGGCCTGAGCAGTAAAGATAGCAGACAAATTGATCCCTAATACTGAATTAAATATGTCGGTGAGATGGTCTGAATTGGCTAGTTCCGAAACATTCGGCGTCGCTTCATTAGCCTTCGCAACAATAACTTACTACTACGTATTCGTATCCCTTCCGACTATTGTTGTATGGGAAAATTAAAAGCGCTGCGCCGGCGCAAATTAAAGTGAAAATTTGTATGAATATTTTGACATTTTGAGAGGTACGTCTTCGAATATGTAGTCGAAAGATGTTCTTGCTACTGTAGATGGGACAGTATGACAATGTGCTCAATTTTCTATGAGAAAATAGTTGCATCAGAATACCGTTCATTGCCCTTGACGTGACTTTGGCATTGTACCAATTCATTGTCGACTCATGAAATTAGTTGAATGATCTTATGTCCGAGGGTTAAGGTCGGTAATTAGACGTTGTTCAGTGTTTCAATTAATTTGTCACGTGGTTTCATTGGCATTAGCAATAGGAAGTATCATATCGTTTAGGTAGCACAAGAGTTGTATCGAAGGAGTTTTGTTTTGATTTAGTAATTCTGAAGTATTACGTCACTATGAAAAAGGATTTGAATAAAAAGCTTATTTATTTATAAAATATTAACGTAACTGAAATTAAGCTAATAACTGTGGTTCGTTTAATTGTCTTTTGCCGTTTCTTTTAGGATTAGGCTTAAATTTTTAAAGCAGGCAGTTGTTCAGTGTTCCGTGCTCAGTGTCTAAAGAACAGTTATAATTTCTTTTGATTTAATTTTTAAAGTTATAAAAACATTAATAATGTATAAAAATAAATGTGGAGCAAACGGTCAAGCAGACAAACAGACAACATTTTTTATATTGTTTTTTTTTTGTTATCATTATCCAGTTTATTTTGATTTTGACTAGGTCAGTGATTTTGACATTAGAGTCAGACACTTATTTTTTATTTATTTTATCTGCATAGATATAGAAAGAATGCAATATTGAGAGTTTTTGGCGGAAATCAGCCGGAGCGGTTGAGACTTTTTCCAGTGTCTCGTGGATTGTGTTATAGTGATCTTTAATGTGTATTTTTGGTGTCGTTATGTGCAGTAAAGTTTCATTTAGTGACTCATTTATAGGAACATTGGAAATAATGCCATAATACGACTTTTGGGTTAAGTGATTTATCATTTTATTCAATAGGTTACCTCTGACCTAAGGCGTGTTACGATCTGCTACTGCCGTGGATGCCTCCAGAAACTCCATTAAGCATTAGAATGCATGACACTAGGCATTTTAATGCGGCAAACACGAGAAATTTTGAAACTTGAAAATACTTTAACACTCGACACTGGCAAAAATAATGCCTGAAGGGATTGATTGCCATACTTAGGAAGAAGAAGAAGAAGAAGAAGAATGCAATAAGTAAGATCTCATATATAATCATTATGCATATAAATACCGTGTGTAGTACGTCAATTCAGAGGAACACTGGAAGCCGGGAACGCTGCCAATTGCTATCAAACCCTCATCTTATCGTGGAGATCCGTTATTTGACAAGTTCATTAGTGACGGTCGATGGGCTTACTAGTAGATAAAACTTATCAGCAGTGATTGCCTGTTGCGTTTATTTTCCTCTTTCCCTCCAAGTTTTTGGTAACATCAGTGCCGGTAGCAGGAACATTGTCGACAACATTTTCGTATCGCCTTCGACTATTTTTGTATTGAAAAATGAACAGCGCTGCGGCGGTGAAAAGTGGAACTAAAAATTAGTATGACAATTTTGACATTTCGCGAGTTACGTTTTCGAATACGTTGTCGACAATGTTCCTGCTGCCGGCACTGATATTTTTATTTAACCGTTAATATTCGGTAGATTGAGTTTTGTGTACCTAGCAAAAGTGGAGGAAGGAAATAGCAATTTTATTTTATTTTGTGACATTAAATTCATAATAATTTCTTGCTAATATTTGTTATATATTTTAGGTAGTTGTTTAGTTCTATTTTTGTGGAAATACCCTAAAATTATTCCGTCACAAAACTGAAAATCAAAATGAACTTACTCAATTTAATCAAATAAGAATTCCATGTAAGAATGACACGCACTTACGACCAATTTCAAATCTATAGCCACAATAATTTAACAATAATATTACCTTCCAAGAAAATTCCGCTACAATTACATGTATGTTCACGAAATGTCCTTATTCATATTATCTTGATTCGTTGTCCTGTATAGAACGCGGATATGCTTACCCCAAAATGCTTCCACATCACTTAAGGACATGTTTCTTTTTGACATTAGAGGTGACACACAATAGAGCTCGTAAGATTTAATTTATGCCGTTTAAAGAGTTGCGAATCATAAAATGCCTTAAACGGTACATAGTTATAGTTAACATAATTGTTATAGCATCTCTATAAAAGGTATTAAATGTCTAAACACAATAACTTCCTGAAAATGTATAACATGATGCGGTTTGTACTATTAATTGAATCATTGTTTCATTAAGCGCTGAAATTACGACCAATTGTTTTATTGGTGTTTAACAATAAAGTCGCAGAACCACAATGCATTGACGCGTCAGAAGCTCTACGCTACTGTGCTACTTATGTGACGTATTTTGCTTATAACTATTCTACAATTGAGGTAAAAGGTATTGTAACGTCACCTAATGTGTACGTGACGCGGAAAGTCTGAGTTAATTAAATTCAACATAGAATTAGGTTTAAGATTATTTATTTTCATAAGAATCTCAAAAAAATAATCATTTAGGTATGTTAATTTCTTTGGAAAAAATCCTTATAAAGTGGTAAGAGATTTAAATACGGCAGTAATTTAATTTAACTAGCATTTGTATCATGTCTTTAGAATAATGAAGTATTACGCCCTAAGTATAAATGAACAGAATATAATTTCTTATATGTTCGGCCGTTCGGGCTTTATTATATCGCCATCCTGGTCTCAAACTGAACAACTCTGACAACACATAGCATAATTACATTTCCATCCATTTCACTTTTGACTTGCAACCTCTTTTGTTTCTTCTACATTCTCTAATCTCTTCCTGCACGCTCCGGTTCCGAGTACTCGTTACCGTTATATACTATGTTGTCGTGTAAAAAACAATTTGTTCAAAACACTGTAAAAAGTATAACAGCAGCAAGCTTTCAAATAATCAAGCTAGAACTGTACGCAATTTTCTTTACGGTACACACAAATGACGCACACCGTTGTACGAGATATCTGACATCTTATACTCCAGTTCTTTTACAGTAGGTTTACGGATTTAACAAGCGCAACGGTAGTAGTTGAGAAGTAGTAATCGAGATTCGACCACAATTCGAAATATCAACAAACTTGTGTCAGTCCACATTCAGCGAGACTTGTGTCAAACGCATGGTGTGGGTATAATGTTTATTTTTATTTAAATAAGGCATTTCTAATGCATATGAAATATTAGCTTTCAGTACTCCTTCTCCATGTTAACACTGACTGTGCCGAATTTCTTCTTCTTCTTCTTCTTCCTAAGTATGGCAATCAATCCCTTCAGGGACTATTTTTGCCAGTGTCGAGTGTTAGAGAATTTTCATGTTGCAAAATTTCTCGTGTTTGCCGCATTAAAATGCCTAGTGTCATGCATTCTAACGCCCAATGGAGTTTCTGGAGACAACCCACGGCAGTAGCAGATCGTAACACGCCTTTAGATTAGAGGTAACCTATTGACCAAAATGATAAATCACTTAACCCAAAAGTCGTATTATGGCATTATTTCCAATGCTCCTATAAATCAGTCACTAAATGAAACTTTACTGCACATATCGACACCAAAAATACACATTAAAGATCACTATAACACAATTTACGACACACTGGAAAAAATCTCAACCGCTCCGCCTGATTCCCGCCAAAAACTACGTGCCGAATTTCATACCCTCCGTCCGAGTTTCCATAAAATTCAAAACATATAAAAAACAAAACTCGAATTTTTAATATTTCAAATTATTATTTTTTTGTCAAAGAACAAAAAAGAAATTAACCAGCCAGTATTCACTGTGACATTATGACATGCATTTATATTATTAGAACCATAGAACCTAGAAATATAATATCTTAACAGTAGGCCCATAAAGTTATTGTTACACTGTGTTCTTACAAACTACTTATCAGTTAAAGAGGTTATCACAATAAGGAGTTGGTGAACAAAATAAAGTACTTATACGAACTTTGTCGGAGGTACTGGAATTGTGAATGTTTTGTTAGGAGTCAAGTTTTACTTTGTACCAGCTTTTGACCGAACGATTTTTGAGTTTCAGTTGTATAATAATAACTAGCTTTTACCCGCGACGTCGACCACATGGTTCTACTATTCCCCGGGAACCACAAAAAAATCCGGGATAAAAGTCCAGCTTATAAGCTACTTCCATTCCAAATATACACATAAAACGTTAGGGCGTGAAGAGGGCACAAACACACACAAACTTTCGGATCCATACTACTATTATAATTGCGAAAGTAACTCTGTTTGTTTGTTTGGCATGGCATAGGTAGGGTACCTTTATCTAGACAACGCGGGCGAAGGCGCGGGTAAACTTTAGTTTATAATATTAGTGTGATATTCAATGCTCACTCCGAACTGTGTGGCCGATCCTATTTTCTTGTGACTATACATTCTCGAGAACTACTCAACATTCCACGTGTGTACTGTCGTCTTACAGGGCCTTATTCCGAACCATTGACCATTGAACAATGGATCCCAAATTAAATCAGCATTACTCATATTAGGCCTTATTAGAAGAGATAAAGATGATGGCTAACGTTATTGTCGTACCAAGCGGTCGAAGAAATGGCTAACGATAGAACAGCTTGGCGATTGCTCCACCGACAAGAGCCTAGTTCTTAAATAGATTATGATTAGAAGAGAAAGAAGAGATTCGTAAAACAACTGGTGTGAAAGAGAAGGTGATTGTAATGATAAAAAAGGAATGCTACGTTCGTTTGGACATATAGAACGAATGAGTGATGAAAGACTGAAAAAACAGATATACAATGCGAATGTGTGTGGAAGAAGAAGCTGTGGAAGGCCAAGGTCCAACTTTCTCGATCAAATTACCGAAGTACTCAATGATGGGAAGGTTAAGAGTACATTGGTAAATTGAGCTTCAATTTATTGTTACTAAAGTGTAGGGTTCATTAAATATATAAAATAATGCTATTCGATATGTTGAAGGGAAGCATTTTAAGTAATTGGTATGGGTTCACAAAAACACAGTTTTAAATAAAATCTTGCGCTGCGCGGCTCTAAAGGAGCTTCATCTCGCGCACAATAAAATTGTGGAATGAGCTCCCCGCCGTGGTTTCTTCAAAATTTTTAAAACGCCCTCATCTCGGCGTCATAGCACCAATCTTCTGCGAGAAATAATCTTGTGACATATAGACAGACATATCGATACAAGCCAGCTATATTATTTGCAGAACAAATCGCGAGATGTACATCCGCATTGTAAATGTGTAAGGGATATAGCGCTAGAGTTAGCTGTGATTACCTTTAATTAAGTGAGCGCTAAGCATGTTTTTATTGTTAGTAATTTTAAGAATTTGGTGTGTTACTTGTTGGTGATCCTATTAAATAAATAGATTTTAAAACACTGTCTTTTTTTTTAACATCAGGTGCTTAAACTGTCACGAAAAACGTTAGTATTTGTACTCAGGTCACAAAGTAGGGTACATTGTCGGGAAAGCCATTTCCAGCACAAAGGGACGAGCATGTAACAGGGCGGTTGAGCCAGTTCAGTTGGAAAAGCCGCGGACGGCCCTAAATCACTGCCACACAGTTTCGAAGAAACAGCTGCTAATTTTTTTTTTTTATACCACTAAGGTGGCAAACAAGCATACGGCCCACCTGATGGTAAGTGGTTACCGTAGCCTATGGACGCTTGCAACACCAAGGGTATCACGCGCGCGTTGCCGACCCTAAAATAGACGACAGCGTTTTTTAATAACAAAAAGTCGATATAATTTAATATATCGACTAGTCTAATCTTACTTATAAAATATATGTGAAGTTATTAGATATTTATATTGGAAATTCACCGCTATAGCATGGGATAATGTGTGATTTTATTTAGATATTCATAATCGAATGTCGATAAAAGGGTTTAGATGTGATTTAGTTATTCACAAAGCCTTGTTTTATATGTGTTCACGATAAAATTATACTCAGTAAGTCTCCCAAATGAAATAGAACAATGTGCTGATTATTAAATGTAATGTTTCTAGTGCCTACTACCTAAGTAGAAATAAAATTAATGTAGCTGCAATAAGCTGTTGTCCTGTAAGATATTCTGATTTACCTACTTCATTCCGCAGAATCACGGTACCTTAATTTTTTTGTGGTGCCAATCCGCGCCATACTATCTTCACATTTCAGAAAAAAATAATTTTACCATTTCACGAAAATCTTTGTAAAAAACGTCACTTAATGATAGTAATTTTGAATTTTGTGTGTGTTATTTGATGAAATTCTCATAGAACACACAGGAAACAATTAAACAAACACTTATTTGTATGGAATATGCCTTATTCATTGCAGATAATTCGTGCTAAATAGCTTTTGCGGCATATTTTAATAACATTGAACATGCTTGCGTGCTTAATAAAGGGTTAATTAACAATAAAATATTTACATGTAATTATTTAAATTGCTACGTAAAACAATATTTCGTAACAATCATGAATTACGAATAACGAATTTCCTACATTTCAAAGACTGGCCAATTACTAATTAATTTATCAGGTTACAGTTTGAATAAGAGCCTCAGGCGTATTTTACAAGTAAAATGTAAATGTATTCAATTGTATTATCTTTAACTCAGTTTTCCTTGACAATGTTTTGACTTGAGAAGTATTTGGCAATGATAGAACCTGCATAGTTAGATATCGGCATTATCTGTCTAAATTAAAACTTAACTAAAATAACCGATTCTGTCGTTCACTAAAACGAAAATATTCATTTTTAGCAGGACTAAATTTGATTTGACAGCATTAAAACTTAATTAGACAGTTCCAATCTTAAATTTAGTGTAATTAAGTCTAATGAGTGACAAGAGCATTGGCACCATCAAAATAACGTTTTCACACAAGTTATTGTTGATAACGATGTTGAAGAATTTGACGATGATGAATACTTTTTAACAGAAGAGGAGGAGGAAGGCACCGAACTAGAGTTGGAAGCCCTATACCGGAGGTACTGTGTGCGGTTGAAACACGCCCTCTTTCTGTCAGCACTCTGCATCACCTTGACGTGTACACTGGTTCTGCTCTGCGCGCTCTGTATACAACACTCACATGTAAGTACAGATTGGCATTCTTTACTGCTGAAGCCGCCAAATTCCCGTTTTCAACTTCCAACTTCTCTTTGCCGTTCAATTCCTAGACACAAATAGCGGAGTTTTAGTAATAGATTCCCGTTGCTTGGTTGCCCTTCGGATTCGTCACCGCTCTCGACTCCCTTGTTTGTGCGTGCGCGTATAATGTAATACTTTTTTAATTCTTTCTTGTCTTTTCTTTTCTCTTCTTTTTTTTTCTGTAGTATACATTTGATGTGTCATCTCGCGGGCGTTCCGCGTTATTTTTCCTACTTGTTCTTCGATGTAATAGCTTGCATATAATAACTATTCTCAAGTGTTAAGGATGCTTCTCATAAGCCGATTTGTGATGTGAAAAGGGTACCTAAGTAGTATTGAGGCAAACAGTAAGTAGCAAGCAACCTTAAATACTTATTCAAATATATACGTAGCTACATCATTGAAACTAACGAGAAAGGACGGGGGAAGTTTTAATACCCCAACATGAACTTGCTTAACTTAATTAACTACCCTGTGCAGTTCTGATTTAAATTTTGTAAATTTTAATACTGTTTTCTAAATTTAAATTTTCAAATTTCCAAATTTGAATGAAAACATTTGACGTCACCGTTATCGCTATTTGAAAATTAGTTAGGTTAGGCAACATATTTTGGTTTGAGATATTATCTACTCTGACGCTTGGAAATCTCACCGTGATAAATGATTATGTCCGAACACTGAGGTGTTATTACTACGTTCAATTGAGCCAACTCATGGCACCTAATTCTACTGAAACTTGATTAATAACCGAAGTATAAAACACTGAATCTAACAATAAAAAAATACAAGCTTACCAACGTCAGATTTATGATGAGCAGAATATTTTGAGATAACTGTTTCGAGCACAGAAGAACTCAAATTTGGGTTTCATTCTTCTCAAATCCTTTTCCTACCTTAGAATGGTTGTTAGCTCATCAATCAGCAGGCTTCTTTCACAGTTTACTTTACAACGGAAGCACCTGACGCCGGGTGTGCAGTATTGGATTAATTACAGACCCCGGGCTCGCATTTACGACGGTAATCATTTTATGCTGCTTCAGGATAAGGTAAATGTAGCTTCAGATGGAACATGATACGATATTTATTGCCTTTTAGCCTTAATCTTAGATAGGAGCTAGCTTATCTAAATGGAGACACATTAGTGCTTAGGATTTGCTCAAATTGTGGAATGAGCTTCCCACTGTTTCCCAAAGGAGTAAAGCATGGGGTTCTTTACGAAGTAGGTAGGTGAAAAGATTTTTGCAAGGTTGGCAACGCGCGAGTGATAGGTACCCCTAGTGTCGTGTGCGTCCATAGGCTACGGTAACCGCTTACCATAGCTATATCACACCATACCATAAAATCGTCACGTGTAAGGTGGTCGAAGAATATTGGACAGCGAAAAGTGAAGGTAGCTCCATCAATTACCAAGAGACATGAGCTAGCCGGTTCTTCTCAGGTGGCTTTTCCTTTATTAGGGGCAAACTGAATAAACGTATTTTGAATTGATTAGATTTCCGAGTATAGAAGATTATAAATTATAACTCTTCATTCAATGTAGTAAAGATATAACTCAACCCACATACTAGCTAGTCGCAATCCGATTATTAGATGCATTTAACCTAGGCGAGGCCAAGGATACCTGCATTAAAGGGGCAAGGGAATTAGCCTTTGGCTAGCGCGCCCTAATGGAAGATCTGAGATACAGCGTACAGCTTCATTCGATTAGTGCTCTTATCCCTACCTGCTATGGTTAGAGAACTAAATTATGTTTGACCTTTATGTCTAAGTTTAAGTAGTAGGTAGGGATACGTATTTTATGGTACTAGCTGACCCACACTGAGAAAAAACACATACCAATTTAATAACAGCTTGTTATTATCACCGTTTAAGGATTTGCAAATTAAAATAATAATAATTTTATATCAAACATTTATATAAAATATTTTGTCTACCCGTGCAAAGCCGGGGCGGGCAGCTAGCCTATGTTACTCAGTGATGATGTAGCTTTCTAACGGTGAAAGAATTTTTGAAATCGGTCCATTTGTTTCGGAGCCTATTCATTACATACAAAAATACAAATCTTTCCTCTTTATAATATAGAAGATAATGTCTAGTGGAGGGAAATGTTAATGCAGTTTTTTTTCTTTTTACATAATATATCATCATGTCAAGTCCCTTCCGCGGCAAGCAGAGAGTATATTGCACTCTTGACTTAACACTTATTTAACTTCTGTATCCATCAATCTTTTCTTACAAGCAACTTTTCTCCAACTAAATTCTTCGCGTTCCACAAAGTAATATAAAATATTTCTATCTCCTATAGCAAAATTGAAGCAAATCGTTATTTCTTATCGCTACTCGCTGAAAACCCGTTGAGTTTCCAAGAAAATTAGTCTTTTTCTTCAGCATAATATTGAAGGGCCCTGGAATAACTCGCATGGCTGTCGGCCTTCAGAACATTATACCTAGAGGATTAGCTCTCACCGCGTAGAAATAGGATACAATAACATCTTGTATCTGTCCGTATTATGAGCGACACAGATAAATTAAATTAATACTTGTACGTTATCACGGAAAGGCCAAATACTTCATGTGAGTGCCTATTATTATTAATAGAATCCCCAAAAATGCTGCAAGGTCAGCCTACAATGGAATTCCCTTCGGGCGCCCGTCTATACCTATTTGAGATATTCCGGATTTACTCTATTTATTACACTACGTCAGCTATACTCAACCTGCGGCCTGACTGGCTTTTATGCTTGGCGCATCTGTACTGGTAGCAAGAATATCTTCCGAATACGTATTCGAAAACGTAAGTCTCAAAAAGACGAAATTGTCACTCAATTTTTTAGTTCCACTTTTCGCCGGCGCGGTTCTATTCATTTCCCCATACCAAAATAGTCGAAAGCGATACGAATACGCAGTCGGAAGTTGATCTTGCTTAGGGTACTGGTGTTACTTTAGTTTAAACACTTTTGAATTTTGCGCCCATAAGAAACATCGAGAGCACGCTGTAAATAGGTCCTGCATAACTCTACCTCGCCGAGGTATGCAGTGCTGTGATTAATATGCTAATTTGCCGTATTGTATATAAAATCTTTCAAGAAAAAACGCGATGAATCCATTCATATTTGTTTAACTCAATTTGTAACTATCGCAAAGACCTAAGAAATCTTTGTGCCTATTTTTTTTTTGCGTCCCGCTACTCCATGCTGCCACGTTTTTGTAGCCCCTATGAAAAAAGGTTGAGTACCGCTGCAATACACGAGTCAAAGGTTTTACTGCCTAATGGTCTCAAGGGGTGATCTTATGAGTTACGAGTAGTGTTGTTGTTGTAATGCCGATTTCTGGTATTAATTTCTTGGACAGACAATATCATTTTATCGTCCTTAACAATGTTTCAAGGACCAGCGGTATATTTCCAAAACAGGAAGAACTTGGAATTTGGAGATTACTTTAATTCGCGGTAAATATTTTTTATAAGTAATTACTGACCCCTGGTCTAGTAGTTAGTATACCAGACTGCTACGCTACGGTTCGCGGGTTCGATGCCCGCCGGGGTGGAACATCTACGTGTCAAACATGTTTGCCTAGCGTCCTGGGTGTTTGGTGTGTATTTTATGTATGTATTTACATAAATAATGTACCTAGATGACGCTGTGTGATAATTTCACTTTTAAACTATCGCGTTGCATGTTTATTATACAATTATAAAAACGGGAATGAACCTGGTCGAAAAGTAAATTTCGCGTAAATACCCGTTTTTATAGCTGTGTGATAATGTCCAACCATTATTATTATTATATTATATTATTAACTACAAACATAAAATACTTGTAAACTCCTGTATTGGGCCGAACCGCATAATAAATTAGACCTTGAACCATTTTTTTTGTTAAGTACTGGTCAGTGATTGACCACGATCTCACCTGATGGTAAGTGAAGATGTGGTCGAAGGTCGAGCTCGCATTTTCTAAGCCATGCATGTCAATGTTTACACCAATGCAATAATGCTACCGCTTACAATTTACATACTTAATTCAAAAAGCCATACATAGTTTGTAGCTTTATAATTTGTCAAAGAAAATATGCCACGTCCACCAAAACTTTTTTGTTGCAGCAACATCAATTTGATCGTCCCGTCACTTAGAAAATAATAGGATAATATAATACATTTAGTTTGGTAGTTGCCGCATAGCATAGCGTAGTGACAAGATAATGATTTAAAAAATAAATATGTTTCGTATTTAGTTTTTCTGCGATTAGGACATCTAGGACACAGTAAGACGATGGTGTAATTGTCATTTTGTTGCTAGTCACCGATAGGTAACAGCCTCTCAACGTGATCCCTAGTTAAAATTCTCATAACCCTTATTTCCCATTTCCCTTGTAATACTCCCTACGTGTTAATGCAGCTAAAAAGCTACGCTGTGCCGTTATAGCTACGTATAATAATAATAATTAGTTCGGTAACTTCCACCATTATACCTAATGCTAGTCTCATGTGTTTGTTTCATGTAATGGACGAAGGTTATGTGCTGTTCAATTAGGTGACGCCTATAAAAATGCGATGGGCTTTGTCGTGTTATAACATTTTTAATTCTCACTAATGTATCTATACAGTATATCTAAGAGGATTCTGAACATTTAAAAACCCTTCTTAAAATATAGTTATTACACTGGGCGTTCTGGGCGCACGGCAGTGCCCCCGCCAAGTCGACTAAACGAAGGCACGGCCGTACTTCTTTTCTTTTTCTCGAAGCCATTCAGGTCATTTTCAACTTCCTATAATTCTCCCTTTGTGGAGATATTTTTCACGCCGGGTCCCTTTCAGGGTAGGCAGAGGGTATAGAGTATTCCATTGTAAGATATTGCCAGAATCGTTAGGGTGTAAAGAGAACATAGAGACTCGATAAAAATAAACATGTAGTTCTGCATATCGAACATTGCATGGCATGCCACGGAATTCCAATAAAGCCACTGTAATGACTAATTAGCAACCATTACACGAACTGAACAGTGTCCGCCATGTTAAGAATAGACTATAAATAGATTCATTCGCACTGAGGCAGATAATGCCGAGAGCAGTCGGGTGTAACATGTAATGATTACATAAGTAATTTATGGTTAATTGAACTTACCTAAGTGAACTTCAACCAAAATTATACGAGTTGCTGCATCCGTAGAGATTTAATAAAACATGTAGTCCGTTTTCTGTTGTACTGCATCATCACACGTTATTTAGATATCTTAAATATGAAGAAAATATAATGTCGCTTTGTTAGACTTCCGTAGTGGCGCCACCCATATCGAACAGAGGGCGCTGCAATCATTCGTTTTAGAGTAAGAGTTACTTTCTGCAATTTATACGTGGGTTTTACATAGGGAGGGTTGGGTTCTTAAATCTCTACGGATGCAGCAACTCGTATAATTTTGGTTGAAGTTCACTTAGGTAAGTTCAATTAACCATAAATTATACTTCGTTGCTGCATCCTATGAGATTTAATAAAACATGTAGATGTTTAGCGCTCAATTGCGGAAAGATTATCAAAAAGTTAGAGAAACTCAAGTTTATTTAACGAAACAGTAGAAGGTATGACCATACAAAATAATTAAGATTAAATATTACTATAAAATACTGCATCAGAGAAGGCTCTGTCTTGCTGTCTATCTGGTAACGGCAGATTGTAATATCTAGCGAAACAGAGAGAGGAGCCTGTCCAACCAGCCGCGCGTTTTATAACGTCTACAGAAACACCAGCACGCTTCGCTGCCGATGTTGAAGCATGTCGAGTGCTGTGCGACGAATAAACAGTAACGTCTATTCCGCTATCATTAAGGACATCTTTTATCCAGCGGCTGATGGTTTGGGCACTAGCATTTCGAATAGGTTTTTTAATTGTTACAAATAATCCATCCGAGTTAGATTCATTTCGCGAATCCCTAGTTTTATTTATGTACGCAGAGAGAGCCTTCACTGGGCAGATATCCGAATGATCATGATAATAAGGAATCATCAGCTTTGGGTTAGCTCTATTCGGTGCTGATGTTTTGATAATGTCATTAATTACAATATGAGCACCTGTTTCATTGATTGCTATATTGCTAAGCTTAATGAGAGACAACGTCTGAACACGTTGTCCGGTCGATAACGCCAACAGAGTTGCGATTTTTTTAGTAATCATATCTACATTCAATGATTCATTAGGATTTTTTCCAGCCAGATAAGCTAAGTCCACGTTTGGGTCCCATGAGTTTTGATATTTAGGTAAATTAGGCCGGATCTTAAAAACACCTTTTAAAAATCTGCTTACATAATCATTCACACAAATTTCTTTACCCAGTATAAGGGACAATGCTGATCTAATTGAATTTAATGTACCGTATTTTGCACCATTCTCAAATTGCTTTGTAAGGAATTTGAGTAATTGTTGTATTGATGTTTTGAAAAAATCTAACTGATTGTCTACGCAAAAACGAAACCATAATTTATACGCTGTATTATATTGCTGCATTGTGTTATTGGATAACGAGTTCATCATTATATTTATGGTATCATCATCTAATGACTGTCTGGCGAACGCTTCCCGGATAACGTTGCGCACACCAGGGTAAGGCTGGGCCATAAAGGATGTGCCGTCCTGGAAGGAGAGAACAACATATTTTTATCCGGCCCAATGTATAATATTTGAGAAACTGCCAGAGACATATACAACGGGAACCAAGGTTGGCTCGGCCAGTAAGGTGCTACTAAAATGCCAGTTGCTTCTTCATCAATTATTTTCCTAATGCATTTCAGTACTATGGAAAAAGGGGGGAAAGCGTAGAAAAAATCTTTATTCCATCTTATGGTAAACGCGTCAATATCGAAGGCGTCCGGATCGCGTTTCCAGGCGACAAACCTTGAGCACTTCTTATTGATACGAGAAGCGAACAGATCAATGTTGGGTTGACCTAGTACGCTGACAATTTCATGGAAGCAAGATCTATGCAGCTCCCATTCTGTATCAATGTTTGAGAACCTCGAGGCTTTGTCAGCTTCGGTATTGTCACGTGACTTTATGTATGACGCAAATATGAAAATTTTCCGTCGTTCACACCACTGCCATATTTCCCGGGTTATATTATTTAAATGTGGGAACTGTATCCCACCCATCCTATTTATATAAGAAATGGCAGTGGTGTTGTCAATTCTTAATAAAATCTCTGAATTGGTTGTGTTTTTACAAAAACATTTAAGTCCCATAAAAGCCGCTAATAGTTCTAAGTAGTTTATATGGTTTTGCCTTTCTTCCGCTGTCCAATACCCGTTAACTATCTCTCCATTACAGAATGCACCCCAGCCCGAAAGAGAAGAATCAGAAAAAATCTCTAGTTCAAAATAACCTTTTCGAATAGGATTATTGACAGAATATATATTTGTTTTCCACCATAGAAAATCACTTCTAAGAGAGGAGTTGAGTTTCATCCTAGCATCGTAATCATTATATTTCAAGAGCGCGAGATATTTTTCTCTCTCAAGACGTTTTGTATATAGCCAGCCGTAGGCTACGGCTGGACAAGCCGCTGTTAGGGATCCTACAAACTGAGCAAATTCTCTAATTTTAATTGAAGACTTGTTAGACATGCTATCAATCATGTCATAAATTTTACAACGTTTATCAACTGGTAATTCTAAAGTCATATTTTGTGAATTCAATTGAATACCAAGGAATTTACAAGTCTGGCTAGGTATCAGAACACTTTTATCGTGATTAATTACAAAGCCTAATTGCTCCAGAGTACTTGTTACGGTCGTTATCATATTATGGCAAGAGACGTAGTCGTCTGCCGTACACCATATGTCATCTAGGTAAGTAACTAATCTAAGGCCCTCGCTGCGTAGCAAGGTTAAGACTGGTTTCATGAGCTTCGTGAAAACTAACGGTGCCGAGCATAGGCCAAACGGCAGGCAGGTAAACTCATACAAAACATTATCGAAACGAAATCGTAGGTATTTTCTATATGATATATGAACAGGCACTAAAAAGTAGGCCTCCTTGAGATCAATCGTTGCCATGTACGAACTGTTGGATAATAGCTTTGAAGCAGTGCGAAGATCTTCCATTTTAAAATGCTGTTTTAATATAAACTTGTTAAGTGCTTTCAAATTGAGAATAAATCTATATGTACCGTTGCTTTTCGGAATTTGAAAAACAGGAGAAATAAATTGTCCAGCACAGTCAGTACATGGCAGAATTGATCCCAAATACTGGAGATATTTTATCGATTTCATCATGTCGGACTTTGAACACGGAGGGTTACAAGGTTCCACATGTTGGGTAGGACTCTGTATGAACTTTAATTTGTATCCCTGGACAATATTCAATATTTGGGAATCTGTTGTTATGTTCAACCAGTTGTGTAAAAAATATTGAATACGGCCGGCGTGAGGTACCTCTAGCGGCGGTAGCGACGTTCCTGCGTCTGCCCCAACGGCCGCGGCGGCGGCGGCGGGGGTGGCGGCGGTCGACGCGGAGCTGGCGGCGGCCTGCGAGCAGCAGGCGGCGGCGGCGGTGGGTAGTAGCGAGCTTGTACTAGGGAGTTGCGCGCCATTGATCCCTGTCCGCTCGGTTGACGAGGAGGCGCTCTCGAGTTTCCCTGAGCACTCATGGTAGCAGGTCTACGAGACGTAGACGGTTGCAGGGGCATCGACTTTTTTATCTGCAAGCTGGATTTTTCAATCGATTTAGTCATCTTGATATTTTCTCCTAAGTTTTCGCTGAAGAGAAATTTGTCGCGGTTAACTCCTTGAATAATGTTAATGAAACTTCTATCCAACATAGGGATAATCAAACGCCTTCGGTTCATTGTCTCTTCATAATGAAGGTCCAATAGGATCTGATTTATTTCAGATAATTGCTTGATTATATCTATTTTATTCAGGTCTTTGCTTATTAATTCCGATGTTAAATTAGCTAAGCCGGCGATGCCAGAGCCTAGTTGGTTTTGCATCTTCTCCAAACGTTTATCGCGATTTTTTGCGGGTTCGTTAAGTACTGATGCAACTTCTGCGTTTAGTTTTGGTGCTTTAGTAAGCTGAAAGTTTTCTGGTGTAAGTGTTTTTGTAAGCAGTGCCTGCTTCAGTTCCTTGGTCAATCCCTGAATCAGGATTTTACCCCAGCGTTCAGAGACTTCGGCAGGGATCTGCTTTCCAAAAGTTTCCTCTGACATTTTTGCTTCCCCCAAGACTGCCAAGATTTCTGTAGGAAGAGTATTTTCCGCAACTTGAACTGGAGACGAATATCCTGAAGGCTCTTCTGCAGATGCTGCAGGAGATGGCATCTCAGGAGAAGGTGATCTGGGTGCAGCAGTTTCCACAAATGATTGGAGCCGGCGACGTTTATGTACGTTTTCCTCATTGATGGCGTATCCACTGCCGCTGACACTGCCATCGTATTGTGTATTTAATTCCATCGCCTCTCGCTCGAAGGAAGAATCATATTCGGTGTCTAACGAACCAACGAAGAAGAGTCAAGTTTATATTTCCTTCATGGGTAACATCACGTGATACCACATTAAGAAGGTAAATAATTTATTTCCGGATGGCATTACATGGCATCACTAAGGAAATTGGTAGGTTTGCAATTTAGTAATTTAATAGTAAATGATAATATTATCAAAGGTTTTTACTTTCTGGGTGACTTCACGAGGCACCACTTCAAGAAAGTAGATACATATTATTTCCAGGTAACATCGCGTGTCACCACTGAGGAAATAAATTAACGTGATATTTTATTATAAAAAAAGTGGGTACTTCTATACTGATTAAAGTTTTGCAGGCTTAGTTTATGTAATATTTTGTGGCTACTAGACAGTTAAAGATAACACTACCCTGACAAGGTAGGGTAGGATGAAAGTTGAAAGATGTATTGGTACTTAGTGTTCGAAAATATTTTGTTACTAACCTTCAGTTTGGTAGACATCAGGCGGTTTTTCTCGCATTCTTAACACTTTTTCCAAACGTTGTATCTTATTTTTTATTTGTTCATCAGTCTTTTTACTTGTTTTTCCCATTTATGTTTTATATTATAAAACTTTTACAAATCTTAAGCGGCGCACGTGTGAACGATGCAACACACGGAAAACGAATGATTGCAGCGCCCTCTGTTCGATATGGGTGGCGCCACTACGGAAGTCTAACAAAGCGACATTATATTTTCTTCATATTTAAGATATCTAAATAACGTGTGATGATGCAGTACAACAGAAAACGGACTACATGTTTTATTAAATCTCATAGGATGCAGCAACGAAGTATAATAGCGGCCCGCCCCGGCTTCGCACGGGTAGACATTGATATCAAATATTTTGTCTACCCGTGCAAAGCCGGGGCGGGCAGCTAGCCTATGTTAATCAGTGATTGTGTAGCTTTCTAACGGTGAAAGATTTTTTGAAATCGGTTCAGTAGTTTCAGAGCCTATAGACATTTATCAAATATTTTGTCTACCCGTGCAAAGCCGGGGTGGGCAGCTAGTATAATATATAGCCTATGTTACTCAGTGATGATGTAGCTTTCTAATGAAAAAATAATTATTAAAATCGGTCCAGTACTTTTTGAGTTTATTCGTTACATACAACAATACAAATCTTTCCTCTTTATAATATTAAGTGTAGAAGTGAAGATATGTTACGTAAAACAATTTGTGGGCTTATGTAACATGCTAATTGTAAACTGAAGATGATGAACGTGTAAAATGATTACAAGTACAGTTTTAAAATGTTGGTAAGAATATAATATTTTTTCCTAAAACAATATAATTAATTGTATTTATGAAATATTTGTTTACTATCAGCTTCATACCATAAATAAATAATAAATATTTATAAAATTGTGGGGCGTCACGAATACTGAATGCAAAAAGTGAACACAAGCAAAACTAAATAGCGTAAAAATATTCCCAAAATTGTAGAGAATAACTCTATACCTACTTATTCTTATGTCCGCATGTCGTGTCATGTCACATTAATAATTAAAACGAATCTAACGACACCCCATTTAATATATAAAATTCTCGTGTCACAGTGTTTGTCTGCAAACTCAAACTACAAAATTAGTACAAGAAAAAACAAAAACCGAAACGGCTTGACCGAATCTTATGAAAATGTCTGTGCATATTTGGTAGATCTCAGAATCGGTCGTAAACTATTTTTACCTTTTGCAAGAACGAAGTCTGTCCGGGCAGTTAGTAATATATACAAAACTTGGTGGGTTTCCTTACAGTGCAGCTGCGTCAAATAAATAGGCAGACATACCTACATACATAGTGACATCCCTGTTGTTGCAAGCGTCCATAAGCTACGGTAACCGCTTACCATCAGGCGAGCCGTATGTTGGTTTGCCACCTTCTTCTTATCATTTAAGTGTTAAATTCTTGTCGGTGCAACCGATGAAGCTCCCTCCACTTGTCCAATGCTGCTTCTTTGACCTCCTTATACCATGTGCCGGTTAATTTATCCTCCACTTACCATTGGTCATCCCCTGCAACTCCTCCAAGCCTTTGCCACCTTAGTGGTATAAAAATAAAACGCGTAAAATTACCATCCAGCGTCAGGCAAACTTTAAAATTGTAATTGTTACTGTCTACATCGGTGTAATTGTATGGAACCACGTATGTGTTGTTTTACTTTCATTAAAACAATGTATAAAGACTTTGTGTGCATTTGATTATTTTAGTTAGGGCGTCGTCGTTGTATGAACTATTCACATTATCCGTTGGATGAACACTGTGGAAACTTTTCAAATCATATACATTGTTCGTAGTAATATTATCTACTCTCAGCTACAATATTAACATAGTCGCCGTTGAAATTATTCTTTGTACGCGGACTCTAGATTTTATGAAAAGAAATCATATGGGTTCTTCGTTTTTCTTTTTAAATATTCCGTCATAATTTGTATTTTATTTTGTCTAAACTGATTAAAAGTATGTAAAGTATATAGTATTTTTCATATAATAAAATGCGTTAAACTGCTTAAAAATCTGTATCATATGAAATTGTTAAAGTAACGGCTGAATCTATTCAAAATGTTTTTATAATTGTGTGCATTTATGTGACTAGCAATCATTGTTATCTTTATACACCCAAACCATTATCTTAAATCAATTCGCGTATTCCTGTAACCTGACTAAAAATATGTGTGATCCAAGTTGCTAAGATTTTCCCAAACAATCCCTCAGACAGACGCGCTGCGGGCCTTTGTATTTTAAATTGCGTAGTAAATAAATGAACAGTACTAAAACTTTGTTTCCAAAGAAATTCTTGACCTTTACTGGAATTAAAAGTCAGACCGTCACGGGTGTAAACGCAATTAAACTTCAAATAAGCCTCATTAAGGGTCCAAGGTCCCAAAAGATTAGGTCGGCTAGTACCCTTTGTCACACGAATTTAGCTCTTGAAAACATCTGCGGCTATCCCTAATTCTGGATGACCTTATTAAGAACTGGACTGAGTAGCTTAAAACAACGACTGAGAACTTTATTTGCGGTCCAAAAATACGCTTTACATGTTTGTGAGGGAAAGGCGACGCTAAAAGGTTTTATCAAAAAAACTGTTGTGACGTGCGAATGAATCTAATAATATATCTTCACAGCTTCCCTAAAGGGTGCCTGAAGGTATACAGACGTTATACAACACCCACTTCTAACCGAAGATAATTAGGTGCCAACGTGACAGATAGTGAGTCCGTTGCCGTCTCTTAGGCACTGCATACGTCCTTGAAGTTCTTCTCAGACATTATATGCAGGTTTCCTCACGATGTTTCCCTTCACAGTATAAACCTTTTCAGAAGCATATATGTATTATATTTGCCAAGCACACGTACCCTTATGACGTAGCAGTTTTGACAATTCGCATCAAAGAACACTCGAGTGGTTTCAGTCTTTTTTTTAAGGGTTCCGTACCTCAAAAGGGAAAAAGGAAGCCTTATAAGATCACTTTGTTTTCGAACTGTCCGTCAGTCAGTCTGTCAAGACCTTTTTTTCAAGAACGCGTGGAGTTATCAAGATTAAATTAATATCAAATACCCGGATCTATGGTCTGTTTCAGCTGTGATAATATCAAACTTGTAAGTCGTCCCAAGCCCTCGGTGCACGAGTCCGACTCGCACTTGGTCAATTTTTTATTGACATCTTTCTTTTCTTTCCCAGGAACTGTCAACTCAAGTGAAGTCAATCGCGTCTCTGTCGGTTATATTATTCGTGCTGTCAATAGTGCTGTGTTTGGCTTTGTTGCCCGGGGCTGCAGAATGGGAGGCGCTAGCGCTGGCTGGATCTGCACTGGTCACCGTCAGCATCGGTGCTGGCACTCTGATGGCCACCCATCATGCACCACTACCTCTGTTCGCGCTAATTCTGGTAAGTAACATTGATATCATAAAAAAGAGGTAGAGTGATATATACCCCCTGGTATTGCAAGCTTCCAAGGCTACGGTAACCGCTTACCGTTATGCGGGCCGTATGTTTGCCATTTAATTTATATATAATAGAGCGTAATGGAGACCTCTTATTTGAATCCCACGACTGAGGACCTCGTTACAGATGATCGAAGTAAAATAACAATTTGTATAATGCCATCATTTAAATTTAAAAGAGATACATATGTAGCAGATTATATTTGCATACATACATGTTAAGTACCTTTCGGGGTAAGCTAAGCTGAAGTAAGTAAGGAAAGTAGGTGTAGAGCGGGATTTCTTTACTTGCACGCACACCAACCACTCTGTAAAGAGAGGTAGGGCGAATTGGGATCTCCCGTGGGTTTTCCCATTCATATTTGACGCCCGACTGGGGACTGTACCTCCACCTTACAGAAGTTCCGAGTACCTACTCTTTACCGTTCGATCGCATTGTTGAGTAGGTCATTTGAGAAAGAGATTCCAACCTTACAATGTTTATATGATATTAATAATGATTATATGTATTAAAATATAAGATGTAAATATAGCCAATCGAATCCAGGTAAAAAAGTAAGGTAGAACTAGGTGTCTGAAAAAGTAACTATTATATAATATAATATATAATATTAAATACTCGGTCTTGACCTAAACAAAGGCGAGGCCGTGCCCGGTCTACTAGTCATTGCAACTTAAAAAACAAGTACCGACCAAGAGAGTTCAGTACCACAGCGTATTTGTCTAAAGATTTTTCCACAAAAAAAAACAGAGTATAATATTTTATTGAGTTTCCCATCAGGCGGGCCGTATACAGTGAGCAGCTAAAAACTCCGTCGTATCCGTAAGGGGCATATAGGTACCTCAATGACATTACCATAAAACATATGAAAAAAATATTTCTTAAGAACTAATATTTTTTAATACCTTGTTACCTAAGTAACGAGGCTAAAACAATTTCCCCAAAATCGAGCAATATTTCAAAATGACTATTTTATTTATTTTAAATCAGTCTTTTCCGGTGTTTTTCTTGTCCGTAAAGAATGACATACATAGAATCATATCTCGATATCTAATAACACCATCACGGCGACGACAGTAGGTAATTACTTTACATACTGTATTCTAATTCTATATAATTCACAACAATAATTCTAAAGTAAATAGCCCGCTTTGTGTTGCAATATAGTCTGTATGTATGTGTCTATCAATGTTACGGAATCTTTCAACGTCATTTTCACCGAAATTAAGACATCTCATTACTTTGAAAATTTGCACGCGTATGACATTACCTACAATAATTTTAAAAGTATATCCTAATATCCTGATTAAGATCATAAGGATAGTGTTATAAGTTTAACGTGTATATCTGTGTGTCTGTCTGTGGCATATCGATTAGTTTTTTAACGAGTATAGTATATGTAATATTTGCTTAAAGTATGTTAGTTGATGGCCGTCACTGTTACGATCTGCTTCTGCCGTGGATTGTCTGCAGAAACGACAATAAGCTTCAGAATGCATCATTAAACCAGGCATTTTAATCCAGCACAAGTTTATGTTCAGAAACTTGATAATTCTTAAAAAAATGTCCTTGAAGATTGGCCATCAATGCCAGGAACCTAATAGACAGTGGGTGCTCCAACCAACAGCTCACCAAGTTCTATATGGTAATCGAATAAATGGCAAAAGAAAATTAGCTTACCTACGGC
Organism: Falcaria lacertinaria; assembly: GCA_951449985.1. Classification (NCBI taxonomy): domain Eukaryota; kingdom Metazoa; phylum Arthropoda; class Insecta; order Lepidoptera; family Drepanidae; genus Falcaria; species Falcaria lacertinaria. Next base: position 1,184,943 of record OX602120.1, on the reverse strand, counting down.
AGTTATAAATTCGCTTGTATAAATTAAAAAAATATCGGCTGGTAAATTTCTATAAATCCTAAGTCGACAGGATTCGATTGATTTGTTTGAGTTCCAAACATGGTACGGTATGATAAAATCAAGAATCGGAATAAAATTAATATCAGAGTATTGATGTGAATGTCGAACTTCCAAACTTTATCAATTTAATCTTCAGCATGACAATCGAAAGAGGATTCGAGTCCTGACAAAATGTTTTCATCGTATATCGGAACATTTTTATAGGACGGAATATTTTTCAAACCGTTTGGTTAGCGGTTTGGTTTGACACGTGATGATCCTTATTATAAATACGAAAGTAAATCTGTTTGTTTGTTTGCTACCTTTCCACGACTAAACGGCTGAATGGACCGTAAGGAAATTTGGTAATGAGATAGATTTTAACCACGGGAAGGACATAAGCTATCGTTTGTCTCAAAAAATAGTCCTTTAGGGGGTGAAACAGGGGTTAAAAGTTTGTATACTGCCTTAATCAGCTCAGTCAGGGTGCTCTTTTTACATAATTACGTTTTTTTTTTTCTAGAACTACGCGGGCTAAGCCGCGCGTTACAACTAGTGTTCAATAAAGACTGGATTGCAAAGCGATTTATCTTTATGTACAATATTGTGAAGTAAAAAAAGAAATAAGTTGTATTGTAATAAATGCGAAGTATCGTTGTTCTTTCGATCACGCTAAAACAGCTGAACAGATTTATTGCAAATCATACTTTTTTTTATTTCAATGAAAGGAGGAGTTAATAAACAATGCCAAGCAGTCAAAGTCGCGGGCAACAGTCAGTACAATATTTATATCCTGGTATTGGAGCACCATTATTTTTCAAGTAACATTCGTATCGTACTATACCATTATTGGTTTAAATTTACGACTGATATGATTTTGCGTACCTCATAAATCATGTAAATTACATTTTTTTACTTAATTGCAAATATTTTAACCCTAAGGAAATCTTGAAGCCGTTGGGTATTTTTGATTCTAAGGTTGCCAACGTCCATACCACGTTGAAAACACCGGTTCTCGTCCGATCACCGAAGTTAAGCAACGTCGGGCGTGGTCAGTACTTGGATGGGTGACCGCCTGGGAACACCACGTGTCGTTGGCTTTTTGCTTTTACATATTTGCTCTCATAATTAATTCCATCATCTAATAGTTTTATTTTTATTAATTATTCCTTTTTACTATATATATTTGAGGTATTGTTCCAGTCTGCAGTGTTAAAATATATATATAAAAAATAGTGTTGGGTTATATTTGTATTATAAATTAATAATAATTGTGTTTCATTTTATTAACGACATACATAGTATATACCTGTTGTAAAAATAACATTTTCCGTTATTTTTGTGGTCATCAGGATAAATCTTTAAATCAGTGCTAAAAATAATCCCAGGCATTCATCCATTGTTACGAATCTGATTAAAAATATACCTCATTTAGCGTGCGGAGCCTGCCTACGCATAATTAGGGCTATTTGCATACCCTCTCAAGACTGGCTTAATAAAAGGGAAAGGTGACAACTTCTGTGGATTTTAATCAAAGGGACGGTAAATTACCTTGAACGTACCAGCTATTGCATGGGACTCTTATTGAAATTGCCAGAATGATCTAATATAACACTTTACCCAATATTAACTCAGTTCTTTTTTACCACTAAGGTGGCACAAGCGTACGGCCCTCCTGATGGTAAGTCACAGTAGACGCTAGCAATACCAGAGGTATCACTAACGCGTTGCCAACCCTGTGATTGATGAAGACGCACTGTGCTACCAGCATTACTACTAGCGCAGCTAATCCTCGTGGAGCACTGGCAACCATACTTACCTACCTCAGAATCTCAAGGCTCAGCTTTTCATCACCATTCAACACCGTATACATAACTCAAACTCAAACTCAAAAAGATCTTTATTTGACTAGACTTTACAGGCAAGCACTTTCAAATCGTCAGAATCTACCACCGGATTCGAAAGGTCGGTTTTGCTAAATGTAACATGAGCGTTGGGATGAACTTTAGGAAACTACTGACAAACGATAATTTAATTTTTAAGAAAAATTACGTCTACGTTTGTCAGTAAAGCAGTTTTCCTAATGTTAGTTTCATTTCACTTTTATTAGCACGGAAACTAAAATTATGTTGCAACTAAATAATATAATTATTAAAGGTACCTAATTTTATAAGCCTTCATAGCCAAAGAGGAGGTACCTTTGCACTGACGTAAAGCAAATCAAATCATGTGAAGGCGTTTCCAATAAAGCCAAGTCCACACTACGACAGCAACTCGAGTGCAATCACGGGCAACGATGCAATTTATGGAACAAGAGCGCTAAAATAAAAAGAACTCGTACCTATTCCAAATCCAATTTGCTTTGCAGGGCTCTCGACTTTCCCTTAGGCCTCATTCACACTACGGGTTCCTTATTATTACGTAAATTGTTGATCCGCGAAGAAGTTCCAACTATTTCATTTATTTTGTTACGTAGTATTTATCTATCACAGATAGAAGCCGATCAAAGCTTCGGCGTCGGCTTCGGCTACCTTCGGCTTGAACTGACTTTTAGTCGACGTGTATCCGTAATAGTTAGACGGTTGAAGTGCGTGTCTGACCAGCATGTATTTGCGTTCGGCTGTCGAATAGTCGGCTTCGGCTAGAAATCGAACTTCGGTCGGACACTAATCACAGGAAAAACAAAAGCAAAACGTCGTTTTATATTTTGTACACTTCCAAGTGACAAAATGAGAGTATTGGAAAATAGCAATTTTGTTAATGGGACGTGATTTATTAGACATTCAATCTGCAACTGTAGGTTTTTTCGAACCAATTTTCTGCAAGAGTAGTTTTATTCGACATCTTTTCTAGTTTACATAAAAATCGAGGAGAATGCTTCGTTTCTTTTTTTGGTATCATGTTTAGGAGTAAGTAAATATTACTTGCTTTGATGTTGTAACTTCAAAGGTCATTCTCATTTTGGAAATCCTAACAATCAGTTTAAAAAAAACAACAATCATACTCTTTGGAGCTTTTAAATTTAGGTCAAGCAATAAAGTTATAAGTGTTTAATTGGAATCAAATTAAAATTTCTTTAATTTTTCATAATTAAATTTTATCACTAAATAGTCTGTAAATTACAGCGCGGCTACTATGAATTAAAATTATACCTGTTCGCCCAAAACTTTGTTAAGAAGAGCCAAAGCTAACTTCCCAAATTCCCCCAACTAGCCGACTTATTACAAACAATTTCCTCCTTATTTATTCATAACTCAATTAACCAAATAACATGCCATAAAAAACTTAATAAAAAAGAACGTTGTACCATTTAACTAGCTGGGTACTCCTACTGACCGATGTGAATGCAATACGTAGACGTCTTCAAAATAAGGCCCGTGGATAGGGCTAAGCAGTCGTGTGTACATCACTAGTGTTAAAAAGAAGCCTGCTTCATAGAAGCTTGCAATACCTGGAGTATCACTAATGCGTTGGCAAACCTAGGGCTGGTGAAGGTTTTTTTTATATATATATATACCACTAAGGTGGCACACAAGCATACGGCCCACCTGATGGTAAGCAGTCACCGTAGCATATAGCCGCTAGCTAATACTACTAGCCCAGCGTATCCTCGTGGAGCACTGGCAACCTTACTTACCGCAGAAACACAACACTACATCAAGTAGTGTTATTTCACTGCGGTCTTCCGTAAGGCGGGGAGGTACAGTCCCCAGTCGGGCGGCTCCAATTTAAATTGGATAACCCACGCGAAATCCCAAATCGCCCTACTTATCTTTTTTAAATGCTTGGCATGCATAGCATGGTGTGATTATTCACTGTACTTAAGCTTAGAAAAACTCATTGGTACAGGCCGGTATTCGAACGTGGGCCCATCAGATGACAGGCCGTTGCTTAAGCCACAAGGCCACCACGGCTTAAAAGGGCTCACTGAGAGGCGTCATGGGATTTGGAACCTTCACCTTAAAGATGGCAGTCGTAAAACAATACTGTTGTGTTATGTTCAGACGAGACCGTTGGTCTAGTGGTTGGTGTACCTGACTGCTACGCTAGGGGTCTCGGGTTCGATTTTCCCTCCGGGGAAAAGTCTGGGTGACCACCAAAGTCTCCCATATTTTTGTTAAAAGTGTCTCGTGACGTCACAGAGATTGCGGTGGCCTAATTGAGATGGAAGTTGTACATTGCGCTGGACGGAGGGAGATGGTAGGAGTTTACGACAAGGAACTGTGAAATGTATGATGACATTTGTTTAGATGGTCCATACAATGATGCCGATAGCCCGCCCTATCGCGCTGGGCCTGGCGACCTGTCTCACAGTGGCTTACGTGGGCCTAGCTTTGGGATACCGGCCCGCTGGTGAAGAGGTCCAGTTTTATCAACAGGTAAGTCTTCACACACTCACAATCTACTTATTTAACTATTATATATTTTCCTGTTCTACTTAATTGTTTCTGATCGCTTGCACCTTCAGGTATGTTGTACTAATGTTAATTTTTTATCTACATGAGTACTTTACAAATTAAATTATTGTCAATGATGACCCGGTATACTGCGAGCCACTGTTCTAATCCAAATTTACTCGAGTCCATTCATCGGTTGTCTGGAAGAGTTCGCTCTTATGGGATAAGACCGCCAAATGTACATTAGAATATAAGCAGTTATCTGATCAAATAAGTATTTTGCAAATACCTTGAGACTGCGTCATCAAGTTCTATCATCTATCATAATATCCATTCGTCTTTCCATCCAGTTTGAAGTTATTAAAATGTTACTTTAACGTTCAACTTAGTAACTTCGTCGATACAGTAGCTGTCAATAAATCTGAACTGGCGAAAGTTTAATTAATTAAAACAAGAGTACTGAATAACTATCGACTTAAATAACTTTAAGCTTTTGAAAAGTTAGCAGAAGACATGGGAATAGAGAATATAAGTTTCAGTCAAAATATAGTACTAGTAGCTTCTTACCCGTTACTTTGCCCGCGTAGCAGTATAGCATACTATTCCCCGTTTTTCCATAGGCATAATGAAGCATTTTCCCGCGGTAAAAAGTAGCCTATGTTCATCAGGGATAATGTCGGCTTCTAATGGTAAAATATTTTTTCCTATTTAATACAAACAAACTATCAAATCTAAACTATATTAACTATATTAAGTGTAGATTGATTTGATTGGTGGTTTTAACGTTTTGTGTTCGATTTACAAGGGAACTTTGTGTCATTCTGGTATCCGTGTATATTGACTTTGATGAAATAACACTTCTGAATGACGTACTATTAGCGCGTCATTTTTGCTATGTGAAAAAAACATAGGTACATACATTTTAACTTTTATTTAAACCGGTGGAATACTTGTAATTTTCATTCTTTTGTACGAAATCATACACCTAAACTAATTTTACAGGACTAAAAGTATTGCCATTCTTATTCAACCCCGCACATGAGAAAGGGATTGAAATACTTTTTAGTCCTGTCAAATTAATTAGGTTTAGTGATTAAGTACAACATAATAGGTACCTACATATATCAGGTTATCAATTTCGTTTTTAAATTGATCCAGCTGTCAGAATCGACGCCTGATAGGATAATGTGAGAGAAGAGAATAATCGAGTTTGGCGGGCTTCATTGTTCTGCAGATGGCCAGACATTCACACAAGTCCTATTGTATTTCCCTCAATAGGGATTCCAGGCGCAATGGTTTTTTAAAGTGTATTATGAAAGCGCCTGTCACTCAGAGATAAGCAATGCTTAATTGGGACGTTTTGTTGGTTTATTGTTGTAGGCGTTGAATGCATAAATAGGAAAATTCGTGGAATTAAACTAATAAAATAACGAAAACGTAGAATTTGTCTCAGTCCTAGTAACGAGACAATTGAAATGCCAAAAAATACTTTTGTTTAACTATGGGATTTGGAAAACTACATTATTTTCCTGAACTGCCGGAAGAAAATACTTGTATTTAGAATTATAATTATAATTTTAGGGTCGGCAACGCGCGAGTGATTATCCCAGCTGTTGCAGACGTCCATAGGCTGCGGTGACCGCTTACCACTTGTTTGCCACCTGAGTGGTATAAAACATATACCTACCTCCTCTTCAACATTTAATGTAAACCTTGTGAAACAACTCTCATAGACGGAACAGAACAAGGTGTATTTTGAAGTTAAAAGTGACGCTGTGAATCTTGAAACATGCAATCTATCCTTATGATACTGTCGACCACATATAAGACAGAGTACCAACTCTGAGGTGACGATAAAGGCTTCTCATCTCATCGCTACACGTTGGTTGGCAAACTTTCCACTGAAACGGCGATAACCGTAGGGGGTGTTGTCCCGACGTTTATAGGAAAAGTTAGTTCATTGTTGCCCGGGACATAAAGGATTTATGCGGATTCAACCGCCAGCTTATTGATATTCAAGCTTTTGTTTTAGTAAATAGGTATGTAATATAGGTACCTAAATCTTGTTATTACATAAAAGCCGTATTATTTTCAAAATTTCACTATCTAAACACATTAACTACACAAGAAGCCGTTATACTCGATATTAAATTGTTTATTTATGTTGTGTTTGGGACTCCAATGGAGGTACCAATATTCAGTCTACCCACGAACCGAGAAGGGTGGACACGCCTACAACCAGTCAGCTCGTGACGACGGCCGATGGAACTTGGTAGAAACGTCGAGGCAAATAAACAATTTAATATCGCGTAAGACTCGGCCCTATGTCATTCATGTGAAAACGAATACGAGTTATATTATTTGGTAATTTGATTGTTATAAGTAAGATTTTCTTTAAAGTGAAAACATTTTAGCAGCGATGAGCGACTTTTGACAGGGATAACACTTATGGGTTCGCGTCACCGACGTATATGTGACTGCTTTCTTTTTACTATCCTATGTTGTCCAATTGTTGGCAAACGTCTCAGATAAGTCTTTTCAGTCGTCCTATGCTTAGCGATAAAGACTCATGTCCTTCTGGATACATTTATATCGCAACTCCACCCTCTTTTAAGCCTTACGTTGTCTAATTTTAATTTCGTTGTTCCGGTTGATCGCACCGCTGAAGACTCTATATCAGTAGGTGGGTACAATAACAGGGTACCTAAAGAAATTTTGTTGTGATTCGCACTGAACGTTTTATAACTTCCATCATTGAACGTCTCATTAAACTTCATCTCTAGTGAAGTGAGAAAATAATCAGGATTTACCTTCGGGTTAAATGAACTGAAAATTTAGTTACTCCTTTCTATCGACCAAAAAGGAGTTTATTCTATAAGCGATTGAATCAAACCACTACTTTTATGATAACCCGGCTTCGCACGAGTTTACGCAAAAACTTAATGAAGTATACCTAAAAGTCTTCCTCAGGAATGACTTGGTATATTAGTGAATGACGCGTTGCGTAGTTTAAAAGATCTAAGTGTACAAACCATAGATCATACACTAATACTAGGAACAAACGATTAGGAGCGACTATTTCTTATATTAAGTTAAGAAGCCAATAGCAGAAACCGAATTTATTAGGTTGCTGTAATACCAGATAACAATTAAGCCGCTGCCTAACCGCGTTCATAAAGCTGCGAACGAGAACAGCGTGCACGGTTACAGCTTACCATCAGTGGGACCGGAGGCTTATTAACCATATTATTATTAGTAAAAATTAAGACGTCTGGGCGTGATGATATGTATGGAAATGATTACTATTTTAGAATTTAAAGATACATATATAAAGTCCTTTAACATTTGATCACCGACTTCCATTTTTATTTAGAGTGAAGCTACCTACCATCGACTTTCTATCAAAGACAAATTATTCGTTACTACTAGCGCCAGTATGGTGCTATGAGAGAATATACTTTAATAGGTTTAAACGGTAACGTATTCCATTATCTCCCCAGTTGGTCTGCGAAATAGCCCTTCTCCTCTCAGCGAGCGGTATCGGCATCTACTACCGCGCTCTGACTGAAAGGGCACACCGGAACACGTTCGCTGGCACCAGAACCTGTCTAGAGCAGCGTGTCAAGCTGGAATGCGAAAGGGAACAGCAGGAAAGGCTGCTCTTGTCGGTCATACCGGCGTACATTGCTGCGGAGGTAAGTGGATCTTTTGTTTCGTTTACTTTAGACAAAATCAAAATTAAAACATCATTTATTCATTAGGCGCTACAAAGGCACTTATGAAGGTCTAAATTACCACCGATTCGGAAATAAGTAGGTGGCCTTTTTTGAGAAGAACCGGCAAGATATTTATATTATTATTTATAGCAGAAAATATTTAATACTAGCTTTTGCCCGCGACTTCGTCCGCGTTGAGCTTAAAACCCCAGAGGAACCTAACTATTTGCCGGGATTAAAATTCTAATCCAGGTTATAAACTATACGTGTACCAAATTTGTGCAAAGTTGAGCCGTTTTTACGTGAGCAACAAACATACATCCTTACATCCTCATTTATAATATTAGTAGGAATATTAAGAATAATATAAGTAGGATAATCTCTTTTACTGTGTCCTCACGAAGCGAAAAAAATTGGGTTTAAAAAAGTTAGTTAAAGCGATCACCTTGAAGGTGCCAAGAGGATCTAAAACCTGATAGAATGGGGGTCATAGCTTGATTCCATTTAAGTTCAACTGTGCAGAAACGCGAACCTATCGATTATCGATAACCCTGACTTGCCCGTGGTTCGACATGCAGGTGGTGAGACGGCAATCTTAAAATAACTCGGACCGCAACAGAATATTCGTTCTAAACTTAAATTAGCTAAGATGCTAAAAGATTTTGCTTTCAAAACCACTGACATCTTAGTGGACATGTCACGCATTTCCCGCAACTCAGAGAATCTGAGAGAATACATTCATTTTGTATCGCACGTAGTATATTATCTACTCTGAGGTGTCGCTATAGGCAATGGTACCTTACCTTGACGTAATTTGATAATTTCACTCTTTGAAGATCTTTTGTCTTAATTGTGTCTGTCTTTTTGTCTGTAATGTCTGACTGTAAAGACTGCAATGTCTTAATTTCAGAACTTAATTACAATATGACTTAATTACAAAATTCAATGTTCGTAAAAACAAAACAATAATTTCAAAAGGAAATTTTAACAAACCTTTCTAATGAGCCTAATTACAATTAGTTTCGCTACTCCTGAAATTAATTGCAATCCCTCTCTTTTGCTCTTATTATCTTTTTTATGTTGAAGTTACTGAGAGGAATTTGTCTGCATTCATTATATAGGAGTATGCTTGTATGAAGTGACTTGTGGCTCAGTAGAAAGCAGATGGTAGGTGCCGCTCAATTTGTGTTTCCATATTTGATTTTCCGTAGATATATTCCGTCCTATCACGTGGTAAAAATTTGGTACACTAAAAAAAAGATCCTATTCTGCTTTTCATTGAAACAAATTAATCTTATCAATCGTTTATCTTTTCGACAGGAATTAATATAATTTGACAGCAATAGAACTTAATTTCACAACACTAATCTATTTTATTTGTGTATTTCGGGCGAGTGATAAGAGAATTGCCACCACTATATGCCTATGTAAACGTACCTAAGATACAAAGCTTGGGTCTGGAATAAATGTGCCTGAGCCACACCATCTACCGTGTACCTATAGGCAGCGTTTTGGGAGATCCTGCGCTAGTCAGAAAAATAAAAATGCTTAGATGTGTCAAGTGCTACATTTAATATTGGCTTACATTTATACTTAAATATTAAATTAAATCATAACTAAGAATACATCAGTCACGTTTGGCTACAATATTCATTGCCATTACATAAAATTCTAATATTAGGTATATTTTACACTTAAAGCTATATATTTAAATTAATTATTCATATAACTTATTGCATTGAATGAGCAAATTTTTAATTTATTACATTAGTTGATTAAATGTTGTATAAATTAAATATCAATTTAATACAGACTCAATAATATGAGTGCAAGAAAAATGGGAGATTGAAATCGATCATGTCAAGTTCTATCTACATCATTCGCCAGGTATTTTCAATCCATAATTTAGTACTAAAAATACATACGGGTGATGAAAATATTGAGACCCGTGAAATTGGAAAAGATTTTTTTATACCACTCAGGTGGCACACAAGCGTACGGCCCATCTGATGATAAGCAGTCACCGTAGCCTATATAATAGTCACTAGCAATACCGGCAGTATCACTAACGCGTTGTCAACCCTTTGGAGGATGAGTGAGTACTCACTGTACTAGCAACATTACTACTAGCGCAGCGTATCCACGTGGAGCATTGGCAACCTTATTTACCGCAGAATAACACCACTAAATTAAAGTAGTATTATTAGACTGCGGTCTTCTGTAAGGCGTCCAATTTTAATGGAAAAATCCACGGGAGATTCTTTTCGCCATAGTGACGTCACCATAATCATAGGGTGTGAGAATACTCCCAACAATGTTCGTCAGTATTAGGCTATACTTTACAGTTTATCTGTACAGATAAAATGGGAATTATTCGTAAATGCAACAGCTACACGGAATGAGTAATTGGATTCCCGAAAATTATTTTATGATTCCGCGTAATCCTTTCTGGTCTCTGAATCAGATTTGCCGATGTTAACGTGAATTGTGATTGCCTCATCATTATCTGACTTCATTATGACGTCATTCCACTGGACCTCTGCTTTCTTCCCATATGACTCATTTTCTATTAGAATAGCTGATTTGGTGCATAGTGCCTTGCTTTGGAATTCAATCAGGGCGCAATACTCGCTCTTTTTCGTTTCGGATTTGACGTCTGCTATGTATCCGAGTTTTCTCCTCATGACTTCTACTCGTACGTGATAATTGTAGATGCATACTTTGATGATGAAAGCACTCTTTTGATGGAGGAGAATTATCTTGTATTTGGTCCTACAGCAGGCTGTTTTCTTCAGCTTAGTTTGGAAGTTCTCTATCAAGATCTTGATCTTCTGTGAGTAGACCGCGATGATGTTGTGATTGCTCTGGAGATGTGTGGACAGTTCCTCGAAGGGGACGGAACAGCAATTGGCTGTGATTGGGCACATCATTGTGTCAAATTTGCAAGCCTCCTCATGTTTGACTCTCGTAATAGCTGTCAGGAGTTCTGTGCAACCACGTCTGTGGACAAAAAATTACATTATTTCACAATAATTACAGCTTTTCATTTGGTGAGTTTTAGTTTGAATAAAAGTGTTGTATTGATATTGAATCGGGGGTGCCTCTAGAATCCCCTGCTACTTGAGGATGCCCACTCCCCAACGATGGAGAATGTAAAGTAGGAACGCAAGAAGAACTAATCACTAAAAATAGTAAACTGAAGTTACCAGAAAATCTACAATGATAGTAAGTTCAAACACCAATTTAATTAGTGACGAAGTATTTTATTCAACATTTCTGATTAGGTACTTCAGTTTCATGATGTAAGATCACAATTTTACGTAACCGAAGTAATCAACAACAATGTTAACGGTAGTAAAGTGCATCGCATTGAGTAACTGTTGCGCTAACACGTCGTCGTACGTCTATATGTTTACGATTAATAAATTAGTGCACTGTGTCTCGTGTGTAAGCATCGTTATCTACCGGTCTACTTTTATGATTTCTAGTAGATATTATTGATTGAGGTTATAATTGAACGACCAGCGAAGATAGTTAAAATTCATCCAACGTTATGAGATTTTAACAAAATTTGAAGCCATGACAATACGTTTAGACTGCAAGTACGGTATCTTACTGAACTCGAAGTAAAATATGAAAAAAATATCATTTTTTTAGTTAATCTCGCGAGTTTATCTTAAGAAGCTCTTGGTTACAAACGTGACATATCGCAAGGTGCAACAGACGACAATGTAGACAATAGTAAAATGGAAGAACCAATTTGTGGAAGTCACGCTTAAATTGATTAGTCAAAGTAGTAATTACAATTGATAGAGCAAGTCACGCGTAAAACTAATCCAAAACATGCGATAGATAAATGAATAAACTTGTTACTAAGACATTCAAAGAGTTTCTTAAAGTTGGAGAAATTTTGCTTCTGTTTAGAAAGCTGGTAATATTGCTTAAGTCGATAACAACGCTGATCATTTGCACATACAGACAGATGTTCCTAAACATCCGGGTAATATATTTAAATTTAGAAATATATTTTTGCTAAGATAGAGCATAAAAGACGACTGTCGAAATAAACAAATAAAAGAGATGTTTTCAACAAAAATCCTTGGACATTTTCTATAACACAGAAGACATCCCCATTGTACGGTTGTATTAGAAGATAATCTTTTGATAAACGAAATAAATACTGACCAGGTAAATATGTCGTACTATGTTGTTTGTTAAAAGATGTGATAAAATTGTTGTGATAGTTAATGCAATGTGAGCAAGTAACATGAATTATAATCTAATCACACTAATAAAATTGTTAAATTGCTCAGCAAAGAATTTCTCAAAGAAATTACACGTAAATTGAGCCAATAAAGCTAATTTAGCTCAAAACACTCAACTTATTTTTACACAACTGATTTTGAGCACATTTAACTAAATTAATATTCACCATTACAAATATTTTACAATCGACAACAGACTCCCAAATGTTATGATACCCCACGCTAGGTCAAATCTATAAAAAAACTAAAATGACGTGGTTTAATCTGACATTTACGATTTATTTGCTGGTCTCATCGCGCGCGGCTTGATTTTATTGGCTAAACATTACTCGTGGCTGAATTAAGTGTTCCGCTGCTTAAAAAAACCTTTTTACGGCACGTTTACGACCCGTAGTAAAAAGCAGCGAGCAGTGAAATTAATCAGATTGTCTTACATTTATCGAGTGGAAGTTTATGTTCTCACTAAGGGAAAGAAAAGAGAGGTAGGGCGAAAGGGTATCACCAAGAATTGAGCGGCAATTGGTACCGCCCAGCTGAGGTACTGTACCTCCATCTTACAGAAGACCACAGTCAAATAACACTGCGGTGAGTAAGATTTCGAGCGCTCCACGATACGCTGCGCTAGTAGGATATGCTACTAGTACAATGTCCTCAACAAAATCAGGGTTGGCTACGCGTTAGTGATACCCCTGGGTATTGCTAGTGGCTGACTACGGTAACTGCTAACATGTCTCTAATTTTTATAGGAAATCTCATTACACCCTACTTACTCTTCTTAATTAAAGTACATAAGTACTCGTATTTATTAAACTTCAACGTTTACATGTATCCTAAGTTTGTATTCGAAGATTTTTCAGATCGCGCATGCGATAAGACCGCCTTTTGTCCTCACTTCTCTGTATCTGCTTATTTCTGTTAGTCTTTACTCTGTGGTAAATACATACCTATAATTCCGACACGGTAACATGAGGTCATTGATCAGCCTCTGCAAGGCGAGACAGGGAGCGGCGGGCGCTCTGAGCGAGCCTCTGCACCAAGCGCAGCGAGACATGCGCCTCGAACACCGTCCGCACCAGACTCCTCCGCACCAGGGGCATACACAAGGCCCGCAACACTGGAAAACAAATTAAAACGTTAAAATCTTGATGGACAGACAAAAGACGTCTATGAACGCGCGGTTCCAAAGGAGTTTTCTCCCGCGCACAATAAATTTTTAGAATGAACTCCCCGCCGAGGTTTTCCCAAAGGAGTACAGCATGGGGTTCTTTAAAAAGGGTGTACAGAGATTTTTGAACGGTCGGCAAAGCGCGATTGATTCCCCTTGTGTTGCTTGTTTCCCACCTTAGTGCTATAAAAAAATATGGAAACATTTCCTCAAAAGGAACTACTGAGAACAGTCTGTTTATCTTGAAGCATAGCCAAAATTCGTCGAGCAACCATTGACGATTTCAATAAAACTTCGATAATTATCGCGCCGGTCGAGGTCTAATCCCAAAAACTGTTTGGGTCTGTACTGAATCATTGAATACGTTATTCTAGGAGAATAATTTCCGATTACAGAACAACGTATGCTAGTTTAAGTCAATCTATATCCGGATTAAATATAAGGTACGTTAATTAAAATACTGATAGTTGCCGTTATAGAAGTTACTCTTCACGTGTCAGTAGCGGAGTAGCTGAATTATAAGCTCGTCGCCATTAAATCAATGAAGTAGGATCTTACACTACCCATGGATGATTATAAATTAAATTGCGTAGGTATCTTTTTAATTTTACTCTTAGGCATTAGGACTCTTCTCTTACTTGTAAGGGCTCCAAGCATATACTGCATTCGGAGAATCTTGTGAGGACTTCATCGCAGTTTGGACAGGAGCATTGTGCCGCGTGGCCTTCCTCTGAAGCCTCCAACGCCGGGGGTTCCACTATCGGCAACGATTTATCTGGAAGATAAAATAGGATTACATATAGGTGTTTTTGTTAACTATTTCAAAAAAGGAGGTTCTGTATTCGACCCGAAGGTTCACGTATGTAAGTCCGCGATTTTCTCAAAAAGTACTTTTTCAAATCAATTAAATGCATAGTTTTTCATTAACTTGACGTTTATCACACGTTTTTATCTTTGATGCAAATATTAAAATTGCGAGGTTTGTTTGTTTTTTACTTAATCATTAAACATTTTTTTATATGGAGATAGAGGTAGCAGCTCGGGAAATAGCATAGGCACCGGAAAACGGGTTATCACGACATAAAAAATGTTTGTCCTAATTCCACAATATCGAAATGGCATGATAATCAAGTAAAAGATACTAAGAGCATGTAATTTACCACTGAGATACGTATCTATGTTTTTTATTGTTCAAATGCACGCGGAGTATTATTCTGCCCGTGAACTTCAACAGTTGCAAGTTTGTTTAACAACATTGCATAATACTGTTATCTCAATCACTATATTGTTAAATCAATAGGTTTGTCTGTTAGCATATTATTGTCAACATGTCGGGTGTATAGTGTACCCGTTATTGTGTCTGTAAGTGTTTTGCATCGTTCTTATCTGACGAGTGCTTGCATAGACTTATTGTCTGTAGCTTCAATGGAGTCCACTTCAGCTTTGAACTCGTCGATAATTGTCTGAATTGAATTGTTATCTTTAGTTTTAAAAAGCCGTGGTGGCTGAGTAGTATAAAGAGTTGTCTGATAGTCTAGCGATGCAAGATCGAATCCCACCGCGACCGATCTGTACCAATAGGCTTTTCTAAAAACTTAAGTGCATTGATAAATCACACGAGCTTTAGGTTGAAGGAAAACATTTTGAGGAAACCTGCATACGTCTTAGAAGAAATTTAAGGAAGTATGTAGTGCCTAAGAGACTGCGACGGACTCACCATCTGTCACGTTGGCACCAAATTATCTTCGGTGAAAGTAGTAAGTTAATAATGCCAGCCCATCTAATTAAGGAAATTTAATCAAATTTAAAAATAAAGTGAAAATATCGCGCGAATAGATCATGTATAGCAATTAAATATTTCGAGTATTTTGATATAATAAAATTTGTCGCAGTGTTCCAAAAGGTCGTTAGGTCAAAATATACCAAACAAGCAGTACTCCAAGCACCTAGCGATCCATAGGACCCTCTTCTGTGCGTTACTAATTGATCAGTATGTTAACTACTACTGGTACACGCCTAATTATAATCCATCAGTTGTGTATATGTAATAGATAATTACGCATCGACATTGACCTTTACAATATTTTGACTAACATTAAAGTTGTTATTTCATTCGGATTTGATACGTCGCTTCTGTCTGGAGAAATAAATTATTTGTCATTAATTAAAAATACACACACACAAAAGAGGCGGTAAATCAAATCGTCCGTAGAGGTTGTGTGAAGGTCAATGCTTGTCGGCATTATTTGCATGTAGGACTAATACAGTTAATGTTTTAGGAAGTTGAACCACTGTTTCTGTCAGCGTACTATGGGAAGGCGATGTGGTCTCATGAGTTGATGATTTGTAATGCAACGTAATATTACTCGTAGTTACGTTACATCGCTAACTGTGTCAGATAAAAGAGAAAGGTTTTAAGCCTAAATACAGTTTCACAAACAGGCTTTAGCAATATAATTAATAAACAAAATATTGCTAGCCATAGAGGTGAAGGTTGAATGATATAATACGATCGTTGAAATGTGTTCTTCAAGGTATCAAATGTGATTTTAACTAAGCATTTATAAGTAGATGATCGGCTGTGAACAAAGATATTTTAAAAACACGGAATCAGCGGATATCGGAAATTAGTGGTTGTTCATAGTCGTTCCAATTACGGCACACATTCAAACAAAGGATTCATAATCCATTGTAAAGAGATATATAACAACAAAACATATATATTAAAATTCAGTTATGCTACATCTCAACAGAAATATTGTTGTTAGTTCGAACAAAAAAATATGCCTGCCGCAAGTCTGCCTCGAATATAAATGAAGAGGAGACACTTGGGAAACGAGACTTCAAAGTTTGGTGATGAAGCGTAATGAATAGAGATACGTCATCAGAATTTTAATGGCAAATGGCAGACAATGGAATAGGCTTGGCCTTACATTAGAATTATCTTTGTTGTCCCCTGTGTGAACCGTGTGTGTCCGTTAACTTCTGGTTTTTAATACATATCATCTCGCCGACTCCTTTTCGGAGTAGGTAGAGTATTTATTATAAAGTGCCATTTCACTCTTGACTAGCACACCTTTATCTTTTTTTTTTCTTTTGCTTCTTCTACATTCCACAATATCACATGCCCGCCGACTTCGTGTACACTTTACCTTTTCATGACGTCTGATTTATAAAAAAAACCACACATATTATGACAGTAAAATATTGTTTACAATTTTGTCCTAATAACGCGATCCATAGGATAAATAGATTTCGTTGTTTTTTTGTTTAGGTAATTTATTAATCTAATAATGAGCAAGTATAGTACAGTATCATGTGGTGTCATCATGAAAGAAGCCGGTCAATTATATGCTGATCTAAACGGCAGAAACACAAACAAGCTAATTCGCACCTAAGACCCGTTATTATGTTATATTAATAAGACCCGTTTTCAATGTGTTTATATCGCTAAAGGTGAACATAGCATAACTTCATATAGCTTGGAAAACAGCCCACAGTTAAGATACTGTGAAGATTTGCGGGCTATGGTGTATTTAATAAAAGCTTTTCCCTCTATAATGGTTTTTTTTATGGAAGCTACATAGCTGTTGAAAAGAGATCGAATAGAACGTATAAAACAAAAGAAAAACTATAACTTTAAAGAGTTGCGTTCCAGATTATAGAATGCGTTCATTGTAAATTAACAGATACATTGTTATTTCATTACCTAATCATGGTCTAACTCTAAGCTAATTCATTCTACGTTTCGTCACGACCAAATGATAATTATTACATCTTGAAGCAATGTATAATGCACAACTGAATATGTTAGTAGATGTCATCTAATGCTATAGAATATCTTATACCTCAGAGTAGATAATATACTACGTACAACTTATACTAAAAATGTCTCGAGCAATTCTCTTGGCTTGTACAAAAAGCCACTAAGGTGTTTTACATATCATTACATACTGTCTTCACCTACTTTGTGAATATTTTATAGAGGTAACGTTTTGTGAGTATGTAAGGGAAATATCCCCATTTAAAAAAAACTTCTCCTTATGAAAAACTGTGCCTAGTAACATACGCTGTATTTTGCATGAAAGCCAAGTGTCTAATTTAAACGCGGGCGCAGAAAGCAAGTCGTAGATAAAGGAAGATAACATGCCAGCACGATTAACATTCGATCATTAGGGGATAGAGCACGTGCGTAATAAGATTTTTGTTTGTTTTCTAAGATTGTCACGCTTAGATAAACTAATCAGACGTAAAATTGATTGTTTGCTTAACACTTATCACAATATTTACTCGACTCACCCAGAAATAAGGTTTAGTTTTTCTGTTTGTATATATATTTTATTTTCTTTGGCACGCGCTACAATGTATGGTAGTTTTGCTTGGTTGATTTTAACTTCGTGATTAATGTCGTTAGTTCAGTCTATATTGGATGTGGATGGGTCGAGGTAGACTTAAGAAAAGGTCTGATGGACTGTGTGAAAGAGGACATGGCCAGAAAGGAAGTGAATACAGAGATGACAGCTGATAGAGAGGAATGGATGGAAGAGAAACACAGCGTGCCGACAGAGCAGGAGAATGATGAGTTTAGCCTGTATTGGGAGGGTCATTGATTGGTCTTTTTTAATGTCGGGTTTTAACATCTATTAATGATCTGTCTTTTGTAATTGTAACTTTACTCTGTGATGATACGGGCCCTTGAATTAATTATATTATTATTCTTTGTTCTTACGATTCCTTGGTAGTGTTTATCGTGTACATTGTTGATCGATAACTTTAATCCATGACTAATTAAATGCTCTTCAATTAGATACGGTGCCGTATATTCTGGATTCTCACAATCATCACCGCTTATGAATTCGCTTCGCATTCTCGAAGGCTTGGTACTGTATGCGTCAGTGCTAGCCATGAATTCATCTCAATAGTAGAATATCTAAATATCCGCATTTCAATGATGCTTCGATTGGGGGTCAAAATTGCGATGCTAAACCAAATTACCTTGCAGCAAAGAATAAATAATACTACTGCGTAAAAATAAAAAAATGCGAATTATGCTTATGAGTGAAGTCATTCAGTGCCAAAGTTATTTTATATCTCTACGTTGGTGAAAAAGCATTCGATCCGGCTGAACGTAAACCATCGTATATGGACGCAAGCAATTCCAGAGGTAACAATCGTTGCCAACTCTGCAAGAATCTCTTCACAACCTTCTTAAAAAACCCCATGCTGTACTCTTTTGTTACGTTGAGCCGCGCTTCTATAATAACGTCACAAGACACGGTTATATTGCTAGCGTAGGTACCGTGACTATCTATGACGTAAATCGATGGTATGTCCTCGAGCTTAATCTGTGAAGAGGCTGTGAAGTAAACTAAGTATGGTAGTAACTGAGCTTGTAGGCTGTTCCGTCGAATAAAAATAATGATACATATGCATCTGATACGTTCTGATTGCCAAGGTTGCGAATCCATCTCATTATGCAACTTCATCAGTAGGTCATGCTTTTATGTATGACAATGTATATGTAAAGTCGTTTCTGAAGCGCTATATGAAATTCTGGCATTATTTTATCGGTCTCGAGGTGGTCTCATAAAATCCAAGGCACCGTGAATTTATTACAATCTTCAGAAATAACGAATAGGTGTCCTTAATGAATAACAGCAAATCACTCGTGTTAATCTATAGCAGTGATTCCCAAAGTGGTCCAGGTGGACCTACAGGGGTCCGCCTGGAGTCTTAAATGGCGATCAACGTTGGCGTGAAAAATAAATGGGGGTGTTCGCAAGTTCTATGTGGGGGGTCCACGAAAATGTATCTCGTTTCTATGGTGAAGAAAACCTCTAAAATTTAACGACCAAAAACAACAAGTATGAACAGTATAAATAACTGTTATTTATTTTTGAACTTGGTGCCTAGTACCCACCTCATTATGGCTTAATCAACTTTAGGTGTCTGAATTGAAGTCACATTTTGCCGGTTTTTTTGTGTATTTTATATCATATATCATAAGAGAGGCGTTTTATTAAAAATGAAGGTTTATAGATGTAAAAACCGGTGCCAATTGATTGGTATTGCTCTTGACATTGAATGATGTAAAATAACGTGATTAAATTTCTTTCGAAACAAATCTGATCACTTTTTGTTGACAGTTTAATCAAACTTACGTAGCTCTAAGTAGGTAAAAAATTAAATAGAAATTTCTATGCAGTTGATGGATTTTTGGTTGTCTATTTCATAATTGGCTGGGCCCGCTGTTTCACTCGGTTATACATGCTTATAATAGGAGGGTATCGTATCACACTTCTAGGGTCGGCAACGCGCGAGTGATACCCCTGGTGTTGCAAGCGTCCATAGGCTGCGGTAACCGCTTACCATCAGGCGGGCCGTATGCTTGTTTGCCACCTTAGTGGTATAAATAAACCAATAATAATAAAGAAAACCTGTCTTTTACGAGACACTGGGAAAATCTCACAGCTCAGCCTGATTCCCGTCAAAAATCCCGATGCTTATATTCTTTGCCAACATAACGCTTTTCCACAATAAAAACACGGTAAAAAACAGATACTAAATATTAGGTCCTTACATATGAAATTGGCGTTTTGTATGGGAGGAACAAAAAGTCGAATATTTTTTAATATAATATATTTAATTAATCAAAGTATGAACCATTATTTTCTATGCACTTTTGCCATCTCATAGGTAGTTCATTGATCCCTTTACTAAAAAAACCAGTCGGACGGGAATCAATAAAATCTTTGAAGGCGATTTGGACTGCCCCATCGGAGTTGAATTTTTTCCCTTGCAAGAAGTTATCCAAATTTCGAAAAAAATGGTAATCTGTTGGAGCAAGGTCCGGGGAGTAAGGAGGATGTCTTAGACTTTCCAATTGAAGCTCTTCTAATTTAGTAGCCGTCTGTAGCGCAGTGTGTGGTCTAGCGTTGTCGTGAAGCAGCAGTGGCGTGGAGCGATTGACCAGCCTAGGTTGTTTAGCCGCTAGCTTTTCCATCATGGTTTGCAATTCCTGACAATAGACATCAGCCGTAATAGTCTGGCCAGATTTTAAAAAACTGTAATGAACAATACCGGCACTAGTCCACCAAACGCTTACAAGTAACTTTTTTGGGGTTAATTTTCGCTTGGGGCAGGATTTGGCTGGCTGGCCAGGATCTAACCATTGCGCTGAGCGCTTCCGATTATCGTAAAGAACCCATTTTTCATCACAGGTAATGATTCGGTTTAAAATACCTTCATTATTGTGCCGGTTTAGTAATGTAACGCAGCAGTCGACGCGCGTTTGCCGGTTTGTTTCAGTCAATTCGTGAGGTACCCACCTTTCAAGCTTTTTAATCTTCCCAATTTGCTTCAAGTGAATTAAAACAGTTTTATCACTAACATTGCAGCCTGCAGCTAACTCGGACGTGGTTTGCGATGGATCCGCTTCCACAATAGCCTTCAACTCTTCATTATCAACTTGAGTCTCAGGCCGTCCACGGGGCTTGTTCTGCAGGTCGAAATTTCCAGAACGAAAACGTTGGAACCAAAAACGAACTGTGTTTTCTTTTGCAACACGACCGCCATACACATCATTCACCCTTCGAGTTGTTTCCGCAGCACTAGTGCCACGGCGGAACTCGTACTCGTAAATAATGCGATATTTAAGGTTTTCCATTTTGTAAAATGAGTGACGCAAACAGAAAAAAACAGAAGAAAAAAAACAAATGAATGACGATCATCGAAGCACAAATACATGAGTCTATAGCTGTACAAATTTGAATTTGGAATTCCTTACCAAAGAGGAGAAATTCGTGATTAAAGTGGCCAGTACGAAAAACGCCAATTTCATATGTAAGGACCTAATATAATGCAAACTTAAGCAACGGAATAAAATAGCAAGCCTTTTAAAATTTTTAGGATACTTGATTCTGGCAAAAAGTAAATAAACTCAAAATAATAATATATGTATCGTCAATTGTAGGCATGAAGATATTTATGCAAATAACCTTAAATTAATGTCAAGGCTATGTAGTGTACGGTTACGTTTGATTCGATGCCTTTACTTACTCTTAGCAATGTCATTTTAAACAATGGGTACGAATGTATTTCGATGCTAATTTTGGCAACGATAAATATTTTGAATTGTATGTGTTAAATTCTGAGAAAATACCCATGTAAAAACAAATAACATGGGTTTCTTTTTTCTGTATTTACGTCATAATGATTTGAATAGATATGATCAATGTCTTATGTCAATATGACAAATGTCTTGTTGTGGCTATCAGTTTCGTCTACGCAAAGAACTTCTGCCCCTTTAATTACCATTTCTTTCATAACAGATGACATACACGATATAATAAGAATCTTATCTGCCAAATTTCCAGTTGGTAGGCTTTGCTTTCTGAGATTTCGTGATGAATCAGTCAGTTTTTACTTGACGCAACGCTAAAAACATAATATTAAATACCTACATCATAATTTATTAGCGTATTATTAAAAATAGCTCAAGTGTCTAATGCAATTTTAAGAACGATGATAAATCTTGCAATCGTTAATGAATAAGTAGATAACAATTTTAGTTGTAGTTTTTTTATCTAAAAATGTATTATGTAAATGATTTGTATAGATAATTAGGAGGTGATGTATAAGATAACGGATAACATTTTACGAATAACAGTGACTAACAGACATTGTCATCATTAATGATCGTTGGTGACTCGTGATGACGTGGTATGTACTATGACTCCAGCTTGAGCGAGGGTGTATGAATCTTAAAGCCTTAGAATCTCAGATATAAACGATGAATCATTACACAATCTAAATTCCTTATAAGACAGAGGTACATTTTGTTTGTTTGTATGGGTGAGGAAATCTTAGACTTCAGAAGTTGAAATGTTTGAAATTGTGATTGAAATAAAAAAGAAACACTATTGGAAAGCTACGCTGAGTGACATGGCTATATGATGCCAAGTATACAATCAAAGTATGATGGCTAAGCTGAAGTCGCAGACAAAGATCTGTAAATTAAAATCGTCAACGTTGTTTTTATATGACAAAAGTTTTTTGGATCAATCACTACACTCACTATAATTAAAATTGTGTAATAAATTAAATCTGAAAACACTAACTGAAACTGGGCCCAACTTGACCGTGATGGGCTAGAAGAGAAGGCTTTAGCATGTAGATTAATTTAATATTATCGTTATTTCTTTGCCGTGGTTAATTGATTCTCAGATCTTTATTTCATTACGAAATAATGTCAAGTGGATTTGGTTGATATTTGAAAGTACAGCCAATATTGCCATTTGAGTCAATAAATGTGACCTCAAGTAGTCGAATCGAACCTTTTCGATTTTTTTTAATGTTTTTTATAAGTTATTTTATATTGATTTCGTGATACTTTTATTAATCATGCTTAAATATAATAAAATGTTGTCTTCAGTTAATTTATTTGGCCAATCTCCATATAAAAAATCATTTATCCGCATTTAAAATTTACGTATTTATGTAACAGAATCAAATATAGCATATGTCACTCAAGAATAATGTACCTAGCTTTCTGCAGATGAAATAATTTTCAAAATAGGTTCAGTAGTTCAATCGATTAGTTCTAAAAATAAACTATGATATTAGTGTAGATATTATCTTTCTCTACTTTCAAAACTTATTTTTACTCTTCCATTTTAAGTATCTTATGAAGGCTTATCTGTATGTAGGTAAGCGTTGGATTACGAATATTATTTGGTGACGGTAGACTCGTTTGCCGTCAAGCAATAAACTTTTCTGTCTCTGTGGAATATAAGTAGGAATGTTATGATAATTTTATCATGTCAAAATGTATCTTAGCGAGCTTTAGCAACTCCACAGGATCCATTCATTAAGTAGTTGAGGTTGAAGTTTATGAGGATGGTTTTCCCCACAACAATATAAGTACACGAAGTAGTAGAACTTGTATAGCGTGTGTTGATTAAAAGAAATATATAGAAAAGAATTACAATAATAGAAACAAACGAGCAACAAGGAGAATAATGACAGTCAACTATACATTTTAAGGGAGACAAGTCGTAACGTGCGTGTTCCTCGGTCGGCCGGTAAGAGAGAGTGTTAACCACAGATAATATCATGCCTAACTAGTGTAGGAAGCGCGCGGGTCTACAGCCCGTCGAGGCTCTGTATGGCAACACTGATCGGTGTACTACAAGTTATTATTATGAGAAGTATATATGCAGCCCATTACGATGTTAGTTTGTTACTTTTGCGTCATAAGGTTCGTATTACCACCTTAAATGGTAGGTAATTGAACCGACTGTGGAGAGACCTAATGACCTGACTGAATGAATCAGATGGCATATTACATCATTGGCCGAGAACTACGCAAAAGAGTAAATAATGAGAATTTGAAGAGTGCGAAATATTTTTGTTTTTAAACGTGATAAAACGTCGCCTGAAATACGTGTGTATATTTTAACACACAACACAATAACTACATAAATCATTAAAAATACATAAAAAACCCAAAAAGAACGTTGTGTTTACAATGCACTAATATAAAAAATATGCAAATTAATGTGTTCTTAAACGTTGACATCAAGATGGAATCAGTGATAGATTTAGTTTATAATTCCACTGTCTTCCCATTGCTTTTAAAGTAGAATTAACGAAGCGTAACATATAAAAACCATAAAAGAATAATAGTGACGTCTAACGAGCGTCTAACAGAACCAATTTAGAAGTTCTAACCTATGTATGGATATGAATTTTACTAGCTTACTTGGCTACGAAGAGAGGGAGGGCGATTTGGGAATTCCCGTGGGTTATCCCATTTAAATTGGAGCCGCCCGACTGGGGACTGTACCTCCGCCTTACAGAAGACCGCAGTAAAATAACACTACTTGATGTAGTGTTGTGTTTCTGCGGTAAGTAAGGTTGCCAGTGCTCCACGATGATACGCTGGGCTAGTAGTATTGCTGCTAGCACAGTGAGTCCTCATCAGCAACATGGTTGGCACCCCGTAGTGATACCCCTGGTATTGCTAGCGGCTATAGGCTACGGTGACTGCTTACCATCAGGTGGGCCGTATGCTTGTGTGCCACCTTAGTGGTATAAAAAAAAAAAGCCGAGTGAGAACTACTTCCACTATTTTAACATTTTTATAACGCTGTTGATCGTTGAAGAGTTTGTTGATCATTGAAGAGTTTGTTGATCATGGAAGAGTCTTTATCTGGAGCTTTTTCTGACTGTCGATTCAGGTCATGTTCACAATAATAATGCATTGTCATCGAAACTGAACCAACATGTAGGGCCAGCTCCAGGTAAAGGAACTCTTCAACGGTCTGTTGACCGTTGAAGAGTAGCTCTGTGCTGTTGCACAGATACGAAATTTTGTGTACACGTTTAATTATGATATATCTAGTATTCTAGGATTGGGTCCTGACTTGGGAACTCCTCAATGGTTAGCAGCTCACGTGAAATGCTTGTTATGAGAATAGTTTTTACTAGTAATTTATTTATATCATGATTGGTTTCTCGGTATCTTGTATGGAATGTATGTAATCTTGGTTTACACAATAGCGATTGTTTCACCTCAGTGGATGCAGCAATTAAGACTCATCATACAAATGAGTTTTGTTTCATTTCACAACCAGATCTCTCGCTCGTACCAGCTGTTGTACAAAACTGGTTATTACTTATTACCCTTTTACTGGCACCTAGTTAACGTTACTCTTATTTCTGTACCACGTTTAAAATTTTACGTTTCTCAATCAAATTAATGATGTCGGTTTTAATTTCTCATTAGAATATAGTTTCAAACTCCTGGTAGAATTTGATATTTTACATCCGACTCTTCGTATGACCGTTTAATATAAAATCGAATCACATTAAGTTTTATAAAGAGGTGCACTTAGTTGGTTTTTTTGTTGTTACATATGGGGTAATCACTGAAACTTATTTGAAAAGAAATCTATTATGTAATGCAAAACCTTTCCTAAGTTGTACAGACTATAGTAATCCTATTTATACTCAAGACGGGCGAAGTCTAAAAACTAGCGATGTTTTATGGGCGTTTGAGTTTCGTCATGGTGCAGTTTTGACACCTTTGACATCTCTACATTACTGCTAATATGTTGTTGTATAAATACCTTCAATTTCAACGTGTTCCCCACTGGATGTATCTGAGGAATCATCCTCAATTTTCTTCTCTGTGACAATTGTGACACTGTTTTCCCCACATTCATTGTTCTGTGACCTTTTGTCTGTCACTGAGTGAAACTGAGGACAAAAAAATGTTATTAGTTTGTGTTTACTCCAATACCGTACATATTAAACTTGTAATCTTGATGTAAATTAGTTTTAATTGGTGACACGATCACAGTGTGATATATTCAGATCACTAAGTTATTGATTACCTTTTAACAGTTTTTTTTACTTTGTCTTAATGTCACATTAAGACTCAATTTTGTGGCATATATAACGGCCTAATACTTAAACGACATTCCAAGTTTGAAGGCCCACGTATCTGCTTGAAGCGTCGTCAAAATATAATTTCGTATGTAAATTCGGAGACTACTCGAAATTGATGTGGCATCAGAGTTGACTGGCGTTTAAGTATCCGGCTACAGAAGTGCTCGTTTGATTCTTAGTTCAAACTACTTGAAGTGTCTTTCGATTGATCTAAACCAATGATTCCCAAAGTTTCAGATGGACCCCTAAGGGTACACGGGTATTAATTAATAGAAATTAAACGCCCTTTATGAGCCTACATATTTTTCCATTTATTGACAACTGACATAAAAACTAAAACAAAAACCAATCATACAATAAAAAGGTAAATATTATAATATGAAGGAGGTTCATCAACAACGGGAAACTGGTAGGTGGTCTACGTTGGCGTAAAAGAAAAATGTGGTTTCTAAAGTTGTAAGTGGGGAATATGATACAAATTTAGCAGTAGGGGGTTCACCTAAGTCAGTTGAAAAAAAAGTAGTCTACTCAAAAAAGTTGTTTGGAGACCTTTGATCTAAATTGTTAAATTTGATGTGTGAAACCGGGGCGGATCTCTAGTTGGTTATAATTTGTATTATATCGCAAAGTAGTCAAAGGTGCACGACCCAGCGCGGCACGTCAATGGCCGAACATTTCAAAACAAAGGGCAAACATTTCCGTACAGTATGAGTAACTTGGGAGATTTCTTATCAGCTGATGTTTACCAATGGGCATGAAACTTCCTTATTTACGCCACTTATTAAAACAATGAGAGGCATTGACTTCGTTACACAATCATTATATTATAGTATTTAGTATTAGGAGTAGGAGCACATGTAAGGGGGCTACACAGGGGGTAGTAGGGTACCTTGCTGTGCCCTATTAGAGGATGTAAAGTTATGTTGCCTGTATAGTTATTATTGTGTATAAAGATGCCTGTACTAAGATAATTTAACTGCAATCAATTTATTTGAATTTGAATTATTTTGGTTTAAAGATTGCCGTCAACGAAAGTTTATTATTTAAAGTCTAATTAATATTACTAATAGTTCTAATTATCAAAGTACTCAATGATGATATGTAAAGAGTTCTCTGGCGGGCATGTATGAAGAGATATATGAATTTAAAAGAATCAATAGAGGTGTGTGCAATAAATACTCCTTGCTCACCCCGTAAGGGGCTTGGTGTGATGATATTATGATGAATAAAGATTAATTTAAGATAAGAATTACACAGATATGTTATCCTAACGGTTGGTTCAGAACAAAATTAGTGACCAATAATGTAGGTATGTACAATGCAGTAAGTAGGTTTGATAGCTATAAAAATAAGTCGTTTCAGTTTGGTTTGTTCAAATTCATGCCAATTCAATTTACCGCGTCAATTCTGTAGCATGCGATTGAAGCAATAATAAGGAAACTACAAGCATTCCTTACAAATAATTGGTATCGCATAATAGTTTGCATGTTTGTCTGTCGTAGGTACTTACGTATCAAATACCATTGCGTGACGTGTTATGTACAGTTTTGAATGAATTGCTTTAACATCTATAATATAAAAATGAATCGCTGAATGTGTTGCTAAGCGCAAATCTCGAGAGCGGCCGAACTGATTTCGCTATTTTTTTTTATATTCCTTACAATACGAGAATGGTTTCTACGGAGAGATTTTTTTAAAAAATGCCTGAAACGTCTAAAAATGGGTAGACAAAATATTTGATAAATGTTTACCCGTGCGAAGCCGGGGCGGGCCGCTAGTTCAGTATAAGAAAAATCAAACTCAGGCGCCATAATAAAATGTAATTTTATTAAGATGTATCCATCGACTATTATAAAGATATGATGATGAGATATAAGATAAATTCATGTAACATGGTTGTCCGTACATGGAAGATATACGAGAAAGCCAATTATTATTTGAAATTTTGAAATGCTTATTCGAAAGCCATATATTATTGAGAGCCTTTATCGAAGCAAAACATATGTTTTTTCAGATGTTTTGTCTGTTTATCTGTTGTCTGTGAGTTCGTGTTCAGATTTCTGAAGTGAAAATTAATTCCACGCGTACAAAGTCACTAGAAAATATAAGCCTCTTTCTGGAGCAGTCTGGTAAAAGCAGAATCTTGGTATCATTAACTTCTGAATATGTACAGGCTTGAGATGTGATGTGTAGGTTTCTGAATTCATATGTGCGTTATATTTTATTTGTGTTATGTAATATTCATCAAAGAAACTTTCAAGTAACATTTTATATTATTGTGAAATATGTATAGTCTGGCAAAAAAGAGTAGAAAATAATAAGAGCACCACTGTGCCGTTCGTATGGCAACCCGCCGCAGCATCAACCGTCTTGATTGTTTTGTTTACAGTAAACGTTCTTCTTCTTCTTCTTCCTAAGTATGGCAATCAATCCCTTCAGGGACTATTTTTGCCAGTGTCGAGTGTTAGAGAATTTTCATGTTGCAAAATTTCTCGTGTTTGCCGCATTAAAATGCCTAGTGTCATGCATTCTAACGCCCAATGGAGTTTCTGGAGACAACCCACGGCAGTAGCAGATCGTAACACGCCTTTAGATTAGAGGTAACCTATTGACCAAAATGATAAATCACTTAACCCAAAAGTCGTATTATGGCATTATTTCCAATGCTCCTATAAATCAGTCACTAAATGAAACGTTACTGCACATATCGACACCAAAAATACACATTAAAGATCACTATAACACAATTTACGACACACTGGAAAAAAATCTCAACCGCTCCGCCTGATTCCCGCCAAAAAAACCACAGTAAACGTTATAACATATTCAATTTTGTGAAGGTTGCCAGTAGCCAAAAAACTTTTTTGCCAATCTTTATGTGTATCTTCAGAACAATAACTCGGGACGGTGTTGCAAAATAATTAGGTACCTATATTGAGTATTTAAAAACAAAGCCCTTTTCTAGCCCTATTCTGGGACAGTCGATTAAAAAAATGATAATAATACCAGTTTGAAAAAGTAAAAAGAACACGCTTCAAAATTTATCTATGCTAATGATACTGGTCAGAATATTAGAATGAAGTTATGAAATAATTGTATTGTCATCTGTTCATAGTATGTCCGTCCAACTTCACCGAAAGATTGATAGATGCAAGTGAAGCAAAGGCCTGTTACAAAGCGTTTGGCAACAAAAGCTGACTTCTCACTTGCAAAGTTGCCACTCGTCGCCACTGATATAACCACCATTGTTCCCCTGGATACCATGGATAGTATTACTTCCGTAGGTCACATCCTCACGGCTCGTGTGAACGAAACCCTCACGAACCCGTTTCACCGGATGGTGTCGAGTTCGGGAACCGTTTTTTTGTATCCCAATACCGGTTGGTAGGTAGGTACTGCGCATGCGTCGCGTGACCATTATTACGCCGATACTTATGTACGTACTTAATTAAGTAACTTATATTTTTTCATCCCACATTAAATGGCTCTCCAAGTGGATTGACGTCAATGGTTGTTGTAATAATATGTTCTACTTAAATGCGAGGTATTCACAAAAAATATGCGAGAATTTAGATGGTTATTTTTCCTCAAGAGCACGAATAATGATTAAGAATATAGGATAAAAATGCTAATGAAATAATGTTAAATTTACACCCTGACAAGTTTATTGAACTTTGACCAACTTCTAATGCCTTTGCCGCTTTGGTTTCAATTAATTCTGATAAACAAAATGTTATAATCTTTGTCCATTCCTCATGCGCAGTAGTTTAAACATATATTATATATATATAGGCTATACTAAATTTTGCTCGCGATTTCGTCAACGTAATAAGATTACTCAATCAATAGTTTCTTTATATCGGTTCGGTTGTTCCTCATACATACAAGCAAACAAATTTTACCTCACAAGTGTTACTGTGTAGCCTCAGATCAAATAAAAAAGGTAGATATATAAATAAAAAAATATAGAACTATGCGATCGACGATGTGACGCCGGTTACAACTACGCCTTGTAGTACATATACACAATTACACGCACACACCTACGAATACAATGATTCAGGGTAGATGGATAACGTTTAGGGGTTGAACATGGCCGGGGGTAGAAATTGTGGGGGTTGAACGTGGACTAAACCGAAATAACGCCTTACCCATGCACGTATACATACATTTAAAACCGGCGTCATTAAGTTGTTCGGAACGTTCCCACTACCTTTTGTATTCGATCGGAGTGTGCAGCATATAAGAATCGATGATATCCGTGCAACTCTACTGCAAACAGTTCTAGCGGCCCGCCCCGGCTTCGCACGGGTAGACATTTATCAAATATTTTGTCTATCCGTGCGAAGCCGGGGCGGGCAGCTAGTATAATATATAGCCTATGTTACTCAGTGATAATGTAGCTTGCTAACGGTGAAACAATTTTTGAAATCGGGCCAGTAGTTTCAGAGCCTATTCAACACAAACATAAACATATACCTACAAAAATACAAAATGTATAAATATTAGTTTGTTCTTAGTATATTATCTACTCTGAGATATTAGGATAGAGTATAGATAGGCACCATTCTTAAAGCAAGGTAATAACTATTCACCATGTTCATTAGCATATCCAATAATTTGAAAGCGTGTCTCGAAAATACATATGTATTTAATTTAAATAAATAACTGTGGCCTAAGGACATGTTTCCTAATAATATCCCATTAGCAAATGCACACAGGTAACACTGGCCGTTGAACCCAAACAGAAGAGTTATTTTTTTGTTTGGATATGTTGGGCCAATCAGGCCAATGTTATTAATTAGCTCATTTTTATGTTAAACACCCTAGACCTATATTAAACTTTGAATTTCCTTGACAGAATAACATATTTACCGGAAGTTTGCTTTTACCCACGGCTTCCCCCGCGTGGTTCTAGATAAATATAGCCCATGTCCTTCCATGGTCATAATCTATCACATTGCCAAATTTCATTACGAGCCGTTTAGTCGTGAAAAGGTAGCAAAGAAACAAACAAACAGAGTTACTATCGCATTTTTAATATTAATATGGGTAGTATGGATAATCTTGAAATTGATACTGATACTACAACCAAATCTACGAAAGGTGTCTTTAGTGGATCATCCTTAACGATTCAAATTTATAAACATATCGGAAATCTATTCTCATATATTTGGCCCAAAGGCTAAGCATTGCAATTCAGCGTGGCAATGCCGCCAGCCTTCTTGGCACACTTCCCCGTGACGGTGGTTCGGGACATTTATTTTACGTGTAGGTGAGTTTTGTTCTACTTAGTTTAGTTTATTATAAGTTTTTAATTCCTTGAGATATTACGTACCAAATAAATTTAACCTCAAGAAATTAGATTTCCGATATGTTTATATATTTGAACGTGTAATAATAGTACCAACCTATACTTAAAGATTTTATATGAATATTCATCACGTTTCAAAGACTTAATATTATTTTTGTCATTATTCCTGATTTCTATGCAAGTTCCAAGTTTGGTTACTCCTCCCACCTATAATGCAGTTGCTCAATTGACAAGTATTTCTGTTACGTCAACGACGAATTAGATTGTTTAATTTTATGTAATTTGCTGAAATACCAAGCTGTTTCGTTGCACGTTTTGATGATTGCTCAACAAACTCACATCTTAAGTAGTTAAAAACATGGCGCGTTGATATATATGCATGTATATAAGGAGAAATATATTTTTGGTTAGATGAAAAAAGAGTTTATACCACTACGACGGCAAACAAGATGGTAAGCGGTTACTGTAGCCTATGGACGCGTGCAAAACCGGTGGTATCACTTTCGCTTTAACGGCCCTAACAGAAGATAACTAATATTAGGATAATAAATAAAATAAATTAGCAGTGGGTATACATTTAGTATTTTTTTGGCTTTAATCTGTCGTATCGATATATACTAAGAAGGAAAGATTAGATTTTTTGTTTGTTTGTCGATACAATAGGCTCCGAAACTACTGGTCTAATTCAAAAAAGACTATCAACAGAATGCTTTATAATCTCTTCTGTAACATAGGCTGTATATTTGAAGTCGCGGGAAAATAAATTAAAAATAAAACAGCAAGTAATAATGATAATAACAACAGTGTAATCTAGTCATTGTATTACTTTATTTCTCGATTGCTTTTGTAAATTATAGTTTTAATATTTGTTTCATTCGCTTCTTGATCCGAGTGGCCGGTGTAGTCTCGATTGTTGTTGGCCATGACTTACTTGACCACGAATCACGTGATTCAAGTCTAGTCTTAAGTCCCAAAAAGAGATAACCTTACCCATTATTTTGTTTGTGAATTATTAAGCACTTGCATTTGTATTTTCTAAAGAAATCCTATCTAAATCTAAGTGGTTCTCCCAAAGGAGTACAGCATGGGGTTCTACAAGAAGGATATGAAGAGATTTCTGAAGGGTCGGCAACGCGCGAGTGATATATCTGGTGTTGCAATCGTCCATCGGCTATGGTAACCGCTTACCATCAGGCGGGACGTATACTTGATGGCCACCTTAGTGGTAATAAAAAAATCTTGAAAATGCATAATGTATTTAAATTCGTTTGTTTGTTACGCTTCTACTCCTTAACTACCCGATCATCATGATTTTTTGTCAAGAGAACAGAAAAGGAAACCTTATAGTCTAGAGCCACACGGTTGATTGAAGTAGCGGGGAAAACTTAGTAGTCTATACGTTTATGTAAACAAGAAAAAAAAGCAATATTTCAGGTCCGTATATGTTAAGATATCTCTAATTAGTATTTTATTTATTGCGACTTGGAGTAAAACAAATACTGCCTTATATTGACGTCAATGACTGCAAAACCGGAAAACTTTAAGGTGAGATGGTCATCGGGTACAATGCAGAGACAACCTGTCGAAATAATATTTAATTTTCAAGATAAGAAACAGGTAACATTAGCGTTAACATTAGCTTGGCAAGTTGGCACACACATACATACATTATGAGAGAGAAGAAAAATGAAAAAGATATAAGAATCTAGACTTTAGTTAAGAATTTGATGAAACCTGTGGTGAATTCTAACAAGTTTATTGCCAGCGTTGTGGATTTAATTTTTTTGGTCAAAATATATTCAAGTGTAAGTGTAGAGGATGATCATAATTTAATATAATTCTCTGGGTTTCATTCTCTCATTCTAAGAAAAAATCTCACCGTGCGAAAGATGCCAGAGTGGAAGTGAATACGGGGATGAGCTAATAGAGAGGAATAGAAGATAAAAACATATCGCGTCGAACACAAATGACATGGCTTAAGGGTTGGAGAATGATGATGAATTTTAATTCCCTATATCGAAATGACATCGTACACCGCTGAACTAAGCGAAGGAACCCCATAAAGTACTTTTAAGAACAGGTAGTTTGGCAACTCGAGCCTAAGCTTAGCTATCCATGCGTGCACTGTGCAACAAGCACATAAAACAGTTTTGTAACATCTCGGAGTAGAAATGGGAACGGTTGAATAACTTGTGCCAGGCAAAACTTTTTGCTTCGGTGGCGTAATGCACGCTGCGAAGGAAATTATTTTCCACCGGTACCTGGAATGCCGGTCAAGTAATTTCAATGGGTCTTATTGAATGAAGGCACGCTGATGGATTGTTCACTAATTTCTTCTGTGATGTGAAAGCAATTTAAAAAAATGATAGTATTTGTGTTCGCCTTGCGAGCAGGTGTTTGTACATACTAAGACATAATTCGTACGTACTTACAAAAAATATAAGAAATTATTTTGTCTGGTTCCTATAGTATAAGCTTTGCATAGTTTAGAATCTGATGGCACTGCGTGATAACGTTCGAAGAGGATTATTATTGTTATAACATTTACTATTTCATTTAATTAGCTTTGGTTTTAATTTACAATATTTATAATTTTTAAATATACTTACTCAAATCTGGTCGTTAATTTATAACCGATCACGGCAACCACGATTCCATTCAAATTGCATCGTAATTTTAGTCGTAACATGTCATTTATACGGACGTATTATCGTACTATCTCAGAGTAGATAATATACTACGTGTACTATTTATTGGCATAAAAATTGTTATCATACAGATGTTATTGGACCATTAATGGCGTGAAGTAATTTGATTCACATGCTAAAATGCTGTTGCTAACATAAAATCCAGATTTAGTTAGATCTATGTACACATCTATCTACAAAATTTCTGATGATATCGTGCTTAGTGTGTTTAACGCAATCTGAAACTGGTTTTTGATTTGTCAAGTGGAGTGCAAGTTAATTGACGACACTTGTGACGTAACATATTTATAAATTGACGAAATTGAAAGATGAATGTGTGTGATGGGTATCGCACCGTTAACCAATTTAGGAAACTTAGTATCATCTATTTGTCATGCGAGACAAAATTTGATGGTAATAAATACGGTGTCTCAATCAGGTTCAGGTAGGGTTGGTATATTTTTAATCGACTCAAAAAGGAGTAGGTCCTCAATTCGCATATCTTTTTTATGTACCACGTACCGTATACTTCTTTCTCCCGAACTTGTGGACTATTTGCCAGTTTTGTTTATTAAAAGATACTATTTCCTTATTTTCTTTTCTGACTGCTTACTTACCTATGGCTTAAATAGGTAGATAAAAATCAAAAATAATTTATTCAATTTAGGCCCTTATAGGTGCACTTACAAAGTTCTAAATTACCACCGGTTCGAAAAATTCCAGAGAAGAGCCGGGCCTTTTTGATATTTAATAATTACAACGCTTTAATTTTATTGGGTTTTTTTATATACCACTTCGGTGGCACCCAAAATACCGCCCACCTGATGGTAAGCTGTCCCCGTAGGCATTAGCCACTAGCAGAACCAGGGATATCAGTAACGAATTTCCAACCCTGTTGATGATGAGGGCTCGCTGTGCTAGCATTACTACTAGCGCAGCGTATCCTCGTGGAGCACCTAGCAACCTTACTCACCGCAGAAACACATTACATCAAAGTAGTGTTATTTGACCACGATCTTCTGTAAGGTACAGTCCTAAGCCGGGCGAAACGCACGGGAGCTCCCAATTCGCCCTACCTCTCAAAAGATACAACGAATAAAGATAATATAGTCAAGTAGTTCATAGGCCCTTCTCCATCATATAATGGGTATCAGCCTCATCGCACATGATATTATGTGTTCAAATATGTATTTAGGTACTTATTGAGTGTTTGCTAAGTGGTTCATACACTGGTGTAATCTGGCTGGAAAGCTTCACGCGTTTGGTGCATGATAGAAACCTTCGTCTTAGATTAATAGAACACGACTCCCTCTTATCTTGCTTCAAATTACTTTTATAATCCTTTATGTATATACTTAGGTGAAAATGTGATGGGAATACTTTGTATTTAAACAGGTAGGTATTAATTGTTAGGTATAACATTTATTTTAAGTATCCTATTAAATTTACACTTGTCCGCCATTTTTATTATCTAAGCATTTTTTTAGGGTATCCTGTTTGCTGATGTGTATTTTAGACCGCAATGAACCAGAATAAACTAAGTTTTTATTGTTTTAACTAAACAACCTTCAATTTAAAAGATACCGTTGTTGTTGTTCTTTAAATTACAATGAGTTTTCTGTGCCATTTCTCAAGAAGCATAGTTTGGTCCGAACCGGTTAGTGCAGGACACAGAGCAATACTTGCGTAATTTCGAAAATGAACCTAGTGATTATAAAATAATTTTCAAGTGAAACTAAATAATTATAAATTATTATACTTATTCATTTACGTAAATATCTCAAAATCTGCATTGTGGTAATAAATAAAAGTTGTATTTATGGAATTAAAAACAATGACTAATAATATCGATATGTCATATGAAATTGACAGCATTTGATTATGGCTGTCTCTAGAAATCTATGCTAGAAATAGTTTTTGTAGTAGATACAATTTATTAAAGTTCACACACGAATTAAGAGCAAAGTTAGAACTAGATGTCCACGACTTCGTACGATTTTGTTCCCAATTTCAAGGGTTTTTTGCGCGGCATCTTATATTTATTCTAAAATAAAAGTAGGAAGCTTAAGTTACTCCTTGTAACATAAGATAACAGCCAGTAAAAGTTTTGTTAAAATCGGTCCAGCCGTTTATCCGCAACAGACAGACTAACAAAAGTATTTGGACATTACAAACAGACACTTGAAATGTATTTGCATAGGGTACAAATTACCTAATACCAACCTACATTGCATAAATCTTGTTAATTAATACTCAGGTAGACATGTTAATAATTAAGATAGATCATTTTACTTTCAAGGCCGAGTTTAATTAAAGGATGTAACATTATAGCTGGTAAAAGCATTTAATCTCTTAGGAAATGTTGGAAAAATTAGCTCTTTGTTCATTCTTGGAATACCTAGATATTTTATTGTAAAGCATACTTTCCGGAAAGGGAATTCCTTACAACTGTTATTTAAGACATGGCAACACGAACAATGCGTAAGTTAAATAACATTTAGAGACAAGTTTTTCTGTCATTGAAACACTTCACATTCACATTTTGGTGTGGCGGCGCGGCGGCCGTGAAATACGTAACTATTTTCTTGCCTTGACTTTATGATGCCTTTTTGGTAGAACTCCTCCAACATGTTTATTTATCAGACTATTTATGCTTAATATATAAATGAAATAAGATAACCATGCATGTTACTGGTTGGGAACGTAGTTATCACTGCTTTCAGGATCCTTATTCATATTTATTGGGCCGACTTAACTAACGAGTACGATGACTGACCTAATCCATACTGATATTATAAATGCAAAAGTCACTATTTGTTTGTTTGCAACCTTTTCAGACTAAATGGCTGAACGGATCGTAATAAAATTAGGCGAGGAGATAGATTATATCCTGGGGAAGGACATACTATTTTGTCTTTAAACACACACAGGCTACTCTTTTGTCTTTAAACAAATGCAGACGACATTTCGGGTAACAGCTACTAAGATATTCCTAAACGACTTGACATCTCGCATCAAGGAAGCGAAATTAGAATCGCATAGCAGATGGTGTCTATCAAGAGCCCATAATTCATAAAACTACTCTCATCGAATATACTCTCATAGAATGATAAACACAGAAGAGGCACCCATTCCCATTCTCTTGTCACAACTAGCCTATAACATAAAATTTTAGTTTAGCGCACAACATTTTTGCTTATTCACGTAAAAAAAAACAAGTCCTATCAAAACGAAAAATATATTTAGTTTTATTGAACAACGGATTTAGTAAATATATTAGTTAAGTTTTTAACTCCAGACCCAGATGTGGGGTGTTATAAGTAAAACGTGTGTGGCTGTGGCATCATAGCTACTAAACGGATAAACCGATTTTCATTTAGGTGACTTATTCAAGAGTGATCTTAGCTACAATTTCTAGAGGAGTATGTGTCGGGGGCTTCAAAAATTTTAATTCACGTATTAGTCTAGCCTGTCACTACGTTCCTTACCAGCCTCCCAAATATGACCATCATGGATTCCCGCCGTAGACTTTGGTAGGTCCTAGTGGAACACAGACACTCTTCGTCCGGACTCGGGACCTGATAGAAAAAGATATTCCTCCTCATGGCACAAAACACTTCACTCGCCGACGCAATTAGAACTGAACTGCCCGATCAAGATCAAAGTTTCTAAACTTTTTGCCGTTTTCTGTGGCAACCGCCCGAATGGTGTTATTGCAGTCGACTGGGCCGATATGATTGTAAGTGAAGTAGACAAAATGTTTCTCAATTGCAGTGTTCTGACGAAATGTTGGTAGTAAACGGTGATTGTGATACCGTGGACAATGGCATCCGTTTTATTGGCTTATTATGAGTACCCACGTGTGTTTAGGAAGTGCTTAGCATTGGATTTCCTCCACGTATTCGATATGGGCATGTAGTATATTTACTCAAGTGGTTCACTTTACTTACTATGTTTATGCGACTTGCTTGATAGCGCGCGGCAAGCGTGAGAGACGTGACTACAAAATGTCCTTGAGGGATTTAGTTACGATCACACTTTTGGTAAAGAAAGCCTTCATAGTATGTCGGTGTCGGAACCCATATTTTTTGTTGTAGCTAAAACCAGTCAATCCGAAAGAAGTTTTCACTTCAACTAAGTTCAGATTTAATATCGTTCGCCTGTGCAACAGGTGCAGTTCCTCGTCACCCTGAAATCCGGAGTTCTGAACACTTATATACCCATTCATGTTAGTGGCTACAGTGTCTTCATTTTGGTCAGAGGTTAAGCATTGCCATTCAGCGTGGCAATGCTGCCAGTATTCAGGGAACGTTGGTTTATATCCCAACGGAAGATCAGCGCTGGTTGTCCTTCTCAAGACATCCAGCACATGCTGAGTTGGGACCGTTTCATAATGACACTATGTTCTTCTACACTTGTATTACTTTCGTATATGTTTGTGTTGTTATGAATAAATGTTTTCTTTCTTTCTTATGTTTTCTTTATTCCACTTATTCCCATCGAGTTTCCCCATTGATGGGGATTTGGAGTTTCTGTCCACAAATACCCATCTATATCTATACTTATATTATAAAGAGGAAAGATTTGTATTTTTATGTGTGTGTATGTTTGTGCATAGGTTCCGAAACTACTGGACCGATTTAAAAAAATCCTTCACCGTTAGAAAGCTCACATTATCACTGATTAACATAGGCTATGTATTATACCTATTGATACGCGGGCGATGTCGCGGGGAAACAGCTATTCGTTCGTTATATAGATCGTAGTTCTTACCAACTCTGAATGCGAAAAGTCCGGAATGTTTTGCGAGCATCGTTTCAAATTAGTCCAGTTATAATCCGATTTGGCCTAAGATTTAGATGTTTTTTTTACTGAATTTTTTGAACTTTTATCATTGGAATGTGGTGAGTTAGGATTTGTCGTAGTTCAAGCTTTTTACAGCAACAAATATAATATTGGAAATTGATAGAGCATATCATCACGTTTTCAATATCTTTTGTTGTTTTAAATTCATCGACGTGTAGTTATAACACAGTCGGTTGCTAATAAATGTGATTTACGTTATGTTTTTTTGGTAAAAAGTTAGAATTCAATTTATTTGGCGGTTTTTTAAACTTTTTCAATCATATCGTAATTGACTTTTGATTAGTTGTTACGTTAAGATTCAGTTTTTTTCTGTTATGTAATCGATAAGGTAGGTATCTGTTTTCCTCGACGTTATTAATCTTAATGGAAATAAGAACAAAGAAAATCTATTTCTATTTTTTACGTTGGATATAAAATAAATTACATTGCGTTTTTGTGCTAGGATTCTGTGTAATAAATCAGGTCACTCAATTGACAAGCACTATTGCGTGTTAAAAAATCTATAAAGTAATACATGTTAAATAAAAAAAGAATGTATCCCTAATACCATACAGCTTTAATATATATACATACCCACCTAATTCTTTTGATGGTATTAAAGGCAATTGGTAATTTAGACCTTAATAAGTGCCTTATTAGGGCCTAAACTGAATAAATGACGAGACCGCTGGTCTAGTGGTTAGTATACCTGACTGCTACGCTAGAGGTCGCGGGTTCGATTCCCGCCGGGGAAAACATTTATGTGACAAATATGTTTGCTTTGCGTTTGGGTGTTTGGTATGTATTATAAGTATATATTTACAAAAAAAAAGTATATAAGTATTATATCAGCTGCTGGTTCCCATAGTACAAGCTTTGCTTAGTTTGGGGCCAGATGGCGCTGTGTGATAATGTCCATGCATTATTATTATTATTATTTTTAAATGATTTTTGATTTTGATTTTGAGGCATTTTTTTATTTCATCGATAAAAGTTCATCACAATACTTTATCAAAAGGTCATCGACCGACCAATCTCAATGGCCCCTTATCTATATATATTTGTGTCAACACACGCAATAGGCTTTATTTATGTTTATGTGGGTTATCATTTGAACTTTAAGATCGGATAGATTGAGTTGAAGCTTTGAGTAGAACTAGACTAGCTCTACCTTCGACCACATGTTCACTTACCATCAGATGAGGTCGTGGTCAATCGCTGATCCAGTGTTCATAAAAAGCCATTCATAATTATGATAAAAATAATGCTTGGACATAATCACACAACACCACAGTGGTCTCGCCGATAAATTCAATATGCCTTATCAGTGGTTAATTAATGATTGTCTGTAGTTAAATTTAGTTGTTTTTGTTATTATTGAGATACGATAGGGTTGCCATAAACTTGGTTTCAAAGCCCCTCGAAAATAAAGAATTTAAAAAAAAGGTGCGGATTTGACGCGATCAACCAAGATCTTTTCTCCATGAGATAAATAAGTCTATGATGCGTAACGGCAATCCACTGAAATCTTTTCCTATTTCTGGTGACAGCTTATCAAGCACAAACTTATATAGCTTATATAAAGATGATATGAGAAATATAAATGCCAAAGTATGGAAAAATCTGCAGCCGTGAGCCGACGATTTATGTGTACACAATTTGTTCGCCAGCCTATGAGTGCTGTGCCTATATCGAATCATAACCATAATACCTAGTGACACTTGTGTAAGCATAGATTATGTGGCGAATTCGATCTGTGTGAATTGAATGGAATTTTACTCAAGGCGGTCAAGTACTTTATTTCATTGTGGGCATTGTGGTTGGCGCTAGTTTAATCCTTGTTTTTATGTGAAAGTATCTCCCTCTGGTTTTTCATTCACGGCGATGTTACTGAAAGTTATGTGTCAAGGTTTGTTGTAACTCTCTATACTTTACATCCCTCAAGAAATTATTATTATAAACCGTTATGCAGATGAAGTGGCGGGAAGAAACAGCTAAATCAAAACCTATGCATCGAATTAAGAGATCGTTGTCCAGTCATTGCGGGAGTAGGCAGAGACTAAAAATTAGGTACTAGTAAAGAGCACACCTTTAGTGCGTTTCCGACAGAAATCAGTAAATCAACCTTCCAGGCTTAGGTACTTAAAAAAATAAGGTAGGAAGAGTGTAAAATCATTAAAATATACATTAAAAAAAAACAAACACCTCTCACTACAATAACACAATAAAAATCAAGTCTCTTTTTCAAGTATCTTTCATATACGTGCTAATTTTATGGTATATTTAAAACGATATTAACAAACCTAATCCAGTGTTATCTGAAAAAATAATTTGAGATAATAGCATGTATTCAGAGTTTTTGGCGGGAATCAGGCGGAGCGGTTGAGATTTTTTTCCAGTGTGTCGTAAATTGTGTTATAGTGATCTTTAATGTGTATTTTTGGTGTCGATATGTGCAGTAAAGTTTCATTTAGTGACTGATTTATAGGAGCATTGGAAATAATGCCATAATACGACTTTTGGGTTAAGTGATTTATCATTTTGGTCAATAGGTTACCTCTAATCTAAAGGCGTGTTACGATCTGCTACTGCCGTGGGTTGTCTCCAGAAACTCCATTGGGCGTTAGAATGCATGACACTAGGCATTTTAATGCGGCAAACACGAGAAATTTTGCAACATGAAAATTCTCTAACACTCGACACTGGCAAAAATAGTCCCTGAAGGGATCGATTGCCATACTTAGGAAGAAGAAGAAGAAGAACATGTATTCAATGTAATATTATACATAATATATCTTATCGTGTTTAATACATATATTAGAACTAGGTTAATGACTGGCTCGGAATATATACATGAAATGTAGAGCGTGTCAGTACAACTAGACTGATAATATTTATTACTTTAGGTATAAATAGTTGATTGTGCAAGCGCACGCGCATCTTATCAGTGGATAACTGCTTATCGTGAGAAATGAAAGTGCGCAATTAAATTTCATGTATTTCACACCGATCAAGACACTATAACCTTTTACTATTATTATCTTCACGCCTTCCCATAAAGGTCCCTAAAGGGGTAGGCAGCTACGCAGAGGTGTTACAATACCCTCCTTCCGCCGGAGATAATTTGGTGCCAACGTGACAGATGGTGAGTCCATCGCCGTCTCTTAGGCACTACATATAACATACGTCCTTGAATTTCTTCTCAGACGTATGCAGGTTTCCTCACGATGTTTTCCTTCACCGTAAAGCTCGTGTGTGACTAATCACTACACTTAAGTTAGAAAAACTTATGGGTACAGACCGGTGGGATTCGAACATACGTCGCTAGAAACGCAGACAACGCTTCATACCACAAGGCCACCACGGCTCGGCTCTACTATTATTAATATAAATATAATAATATCCAGAGGAAAGTATTAAAGAATGTATAAGAAGCAAAAGAGGTGTGCAAGTCAAGAGTGACATGGCGCTCGATGCTGTCTGCATACCCCGAAAGAGAATTGGTGTGACGATATTAACTACACTAATATTATAAAGAGGAAAGATTTGTATTTTTGTATGTAACGAATAAACTCAAAAAGTTTTGGACCGATTTTAATAATTATTTTTTCATTAGAAAGCTACATCATCACTGAGTAACATAGGCTATATATTATACTAGCTACCCGCTCCGGCTTCGCTCGGGTAGACAAAATATTTGATAAATGTCTATAGGCTCTGAAACTACTAAACCGATTTCAAAAAATCTTTCACCGTTAGAAAGCTACACTATCACTGAGTAACATAGGCTAGCTGCTCGCCCCTGCTTTGCACGGGTAGACAAAATATTTGATATCAATTTCTACCCGTGCGAAGCCGGGGCGGGCCGCTAGTTATGTATAATGATAATGTTAACATTGTTTATATCGAATGCCAATTGTTGAACCGGCATATCGTGATATGACCGATTATTTCATGTTAGTAGTCCGACATGGCCGGTATAG
Organism: Falcaria lacertinaria; assembly: GCA_951449985.1. NCBI lineage: Eukaryota > Metazoa > Arthropoda > Insecta > Lepidoptera > Drepanidae > Falcaria > Falcaria lacertinaria. The sequence continues at coordinate 1,142,079 of OX602120.1, read as the reverse complement.
GTTAGAAGCCTAAGCGACGGACGTTGGTTGTTGTTGCGAAACAATATCTATAATCGGTTCAGTACTTGTAGAGACCACATACAAATAAACGATTTTATTGTTCCTGATATTATTATTCACAAATTACTGAGTAAGGAAATGCAATCAAACAGACTTCCATATCGAAAACTAATTGAGCGTCATCCCAGCTACTGTTGCAGGTAAAAGAGCGTAACAAATAAATAGTTTTATACATGGTTACACACGATAAACACTTACTTTCTAGGACAGTGGGTAAAATCATTTTGCTAGGTTTATAAAAATCTTAATGTCTCTTCCATAGTAGATAATCAATCTGTATATTGGTTTCCTTTATGGAACGGTTGCAAGAAATGATCCTTAACATCGGCATAGGAAAATATACTCAAAAATAATGGCACAGTAAACAATAATATAAAAAATTAGGTGTGGCACTCGGAGACTGCCGCGGTAAAGCTATTGCATAGCATTTTTTATCAACTTATGCAATTATAATTATTTATTTATTTTATGAATGCAGTATTTTTTTATATACTTATATACTTTCTCACAAACAGCTGATTACGGTAGTTTTCCAATACAACCAATGCCACCTAAAGGCGGGTTGCTGAACTAAAGAGACATCGGTGATATTTCAAAAAGTCATTAAAAGTTCTGGTATTTATCGATAGATGGAACTAAAAAGTATCACCGCTGTGCCGGTCGGAGTGGCGGAGTGTTAGGTTTTTTTCGTTACGGAATTTCTGGATTCGGTCCCCACGCTCAAGGCCCGCGATAAAAGCTATGCAATAGCTTATAATATATTCCCACAGTAATGGATACTCGCGTTGTTTGAGTATCACTCGCGCGTTGCTATTTGTTTATAATTACATTGTATGTTACATAAGTAAGTACCGACTACTAATGCGTCGTTATTATCGCTGGTGGATTTTCAGAAGCGGTGCATTTTGCGTCAATGTAAACGGACGGGAAAATTGTGAATGTCTATCGAACTCAATGTAATTACTTTATTTAGTAAGAAACCGACTGTATTTATGATATATATATTCCCTGATATATGTTATGTATGTTATTCCCATTATTTATCTCAAATCTTAGTCTAAGTGATTTTGCTTACAATATTTTCAAATAAAAAAACAGATATTATTAAAAAAAAAAACACCGAATCTAGTATTGTTATAATTATTTATATTTTTGAAGAGTTATTTTTAATTTCTTCATAATAATTTAATTTTAGAATTCTGTAGTGAAATGAATTATTTGAATTCTAAGCGCACTATCTAATACATGCAACGTACCTAATTAGAATTTGAATCACAGACCTAGGATTTTCATGAATTAATGTAAAATGGTTCGATTCTAAGCGCCGTATATGTATAATTCAATGTGTTTATTTCCTCGGATGACTGTTAGTAGTTTGTCAGACGGTGCGGCAGACGGGATATTTCTGGCGGGACGCCTGGATGGTTACTCATCCCGGATGGCGTGTCATCACTATGGCACAGACATTTTGTTTGTTAACTTTGTCTTCGGGTTTTGGACCGATTTAGTTGTGTTCACTAGGTATTCAGTTTGAAATGACATTCCTTAGTAGAAAACCGGTGGTTAAAGATAACCATACCCAATATGGTTATCTTTAACCACCGGTTTTCACAAGATTATTATAATATGATATTCATTGTGCATAATTGATTTAGCATGTTCATTAACCGATGTACAAAATGTATGAAGTTAATTACTTATAAATAATTTACTTTATTTGACTAGTGTATTGTGTGGTCCAATTAATGTTTCATGGTTATATTGAGGGTAAACAAGTAACAACACAGGGATTGACGAGACCGCTGGTCTAGTGGTTAGTATACCTGACTGCTACGCTAGAGGTCGCGGGTTCGATTCCCGCCAGGGCAAACATTTATGTGACAAATATGTTTGCCTTGCGTTTGGGTGTTTGGTATGTATTATAAGTATGTATTAACAAAAAATAAGTATATAAGTATTGTATCAGCTCCTGGTTCCATAGTACAAACTTTGCTTAGTTTGGGGCCAGATGGCGCTGTGTGATAATGTCCAAGCATTATTATTATTATTATTTATTGTTATCTGTTACGGTGAAGAATATGAGATGAAAGTTTGTTTGGTAAATTGTTAACACTTCACAAATTGAGACATTGGTGTCGTTGCTGTTGTACAAAATGACTAAACTAAACTAATTTGACAGGAATGAAAGTCTTGCTTTTCTCATATGCGGAATATGAAATAAGGATAGCAATAGTTTTGGTCCGGTTAAATTATTAGTTTAGTTTAGTTTAATTATGTTGTACAACAGAATTAGCAACGGTTCCTAAGAGTAAGAGAGTCATCCAGTGACCACGGCCGATGCAACTCGGTCGAAACGTCGGGAGGTAAATAAACAATTTAATATCGCGTATAAGACCCGTTTTCATGTCATTACTATGTGTTTAAATCGCGAAAGTTTAAAAAACAGTAGTACCTAAGAGTTTATCATAATTATTATTGAGTCTGTTATCTACATCTATACTAATAATATTATAAAGAGGAAAGATTTGTATTTTTGTGGGTTTGTATTGAATAGGCTCCGAAACTGCTGGCCCGATTTCAAAAAATATTTCACCGTTAGAAAGCTAACATAGGCTATATATTTTGTCTACCCGAGCGAAGCCGGGGCGGACCGCTAGTGTTAAATCTCTTTGCAGTTTCTCATTCCAATAATATTATTTTCATTCAGAAAGTGGCATTATCACGACACTAAAAATAAATTACCATCCGTAATATCTCTAAAAATAGCCGATAACACTCATATATGAACTCGACACTATCGCAGAATATTTAATATCAATATTTATTTCTGATGTAGATAAGCCAGGAAACATCAGATGGATGATTAATACCTATGTTAAAAAGCATTTTTTTAAGTAACACTAAGGTGGCGAACGACATACGGCACACCTATGTAATGGACGCTTGCAACACCAGCGGTATCAGACTGCAGATATATCTTCAAATCCATCTTGAACAACCCCATGCTCTACTAACCGCGGCGGGGAGCTCATTCCACAATTTGATTGTCCTCGAAGGGGAGCTCCTTCGAGACCATTTCGGTTCCAAATTCCAATGTGTGGAGATGATTATGTTACCGTGGTCATCATAGCAATTCTCAATTTTCATAAAGTGATCACGTATTTTTATTCGACTGTTATTAATGTACTGTATACTTTATAACAAGTATTTTTGAGGTCATTTTGAGGTCAATGTCACAATTAAAACCCTAATTACTCACGACTACGGGAATACCTGATTTGCATTTAATGTACACCCATATGCACTTATATGGTGAAGAACAATAATAATGCTCGTTGTAACTTTATGCTTTTTATTTTGTTTATTATTCTCGATACCGCCTCTTCTGTAGCGCGTGCATGAATAAATTGCAACAACGTTTTCGTATCGCCTTCGACAATTTTTTTATTGATAAATGAACAGCACTGCGGCGGTGAAAAGTAGAACTAAAAATGTGTATGACAATTCTGACATTCGTAGTTGAAAAATGTACTTGCTACCGACACTGAACATAGTATAAAACAAAGTCGCACCCGTCGTTTGTACGCTTAGATATTTTAAACTACGCAACGGATTTTAATGCGGTTTTCATTGATAGACGGAGTGATTTGTGAAGGTTTTTTTGTATAATTAATTTAGGTTCCGTGTAAACCCGTGCGAAGCCGAGGCGGGTCGCTAGTTACACAATAATTTCACTAACTTCAATGCCCTTCAAACCAGATAGCATTAATGTATACGCTTCTCGGCAGAATGCGGTGGTCTAGCCAGCCTTTTGCAGTAAGACTTCTGTTTAAAGTTTAATTTGATGGCCGCGATATCGATACTAATAATAGGTAAATTCCGCTAATTTGACGTGGTAGGTGAAGGAACGATAAGATAGTTTTTCTTAGAATTTGCGTAATATTCATGCATTTTTATTTAAATTGCTTATTATCTTAGATAATCTTTATGGGTGACCGTGTCTGTCGCTCACGTCAGTCACGAATTGAAGAAACTCATTAGACACACCACCAAGGTACACTATGGTGACAATGATTGGTGCTTTAACACTTCGTCTCGTTTATCGTATATTTTTTTACGTAAAGCTATTGTCTTCCATAATAAACGAACGAACTCATTAAGAGTTGCTACTGGGAAACACCACTTTGCTACGTAAAGTCGTAAATACGCATTAAATATGAGTAACGGTTTTGTTAAGTTTTCAGTCGCGACATTCTATTGTATGAAAGACCCGCACAAAAAAAAAGTATTTTCCGATGACAATCGTTTACCTGCTAAGCACTTGGCGTGCCTCTCCCGAAGCACATAAAAATCCATCCCAACTTCTCTTACCGTTATAAATCAATATGCACTCTCAATATGTTATTTCCTTACGTTCTTCTTTTGTATGAATATTGATGATATATGTTTTGTTTGTTTCATTACATACTAGCGAATATACCCCGGCTTCGCACGTGTAAGAATGATTCAAGTCAAATTACAACCCTAGTCATATTAAGATATCAAGGAAAGAAACCAACTCAATTTGGCGAAATAAAACCAAACAAAAATATAAAAGCACCCATTCTTATATTTTTTTTTCATATATTATACTTTGAATGTCAAGTTTGTAGGCATGTATAATCCTTAGATTTCATGGTATTTCGATTCTATAAAATGTATAGAATCTATATGGAAAGGTAATGAGTACTCGGATTCGGTGAGCATATATGATGAATGTAAAAAAGCAAAAGAGGTGCGAAACTCAATAGTGAAATGGCATTCTATACTCTCTGCCTACCCCGTGAGAGACTTGGCTTGAACATATGTATGTATGTAGTCATGCAAATAGTATCTTAAGTTCAGCCAAACACATGGTAAGGTTAACCAAACGGTTATTGTAACTATTTGCATAGTATTGACACTTGACAGTTATGAAGTGTCAATGTCATCGCAACGCTATTGGTTCTATAGTATAAACTACTCTGAGGTTCTATGTACTGTTATGTACGAGGAAATCGTAGTGACTTGTATTATGCAACACTTTTTGTTAAACCAAGGTTTTTCTGACTTTTTTGCTGTCATTTAAAGTAAAAATAATCCGTATTCGATTGTTAGTATACTACAATCAAGGGCGCTTAAATATATATCTGTTTTTATTACAAAGGTAATGATATCTAATAAAATAATAATAATCCTAAGTGATGTATAAATAACACGTCTATGGATTGCGAAAACGTGACTAATTATAAAAAAATATGGGTTTTTTTTTAAATTTAAAGTAAATATTTACTCAAAACAAATCTTGGAAAACACAGTCAAAAGGCTTTGATTATAAAGTCAAAAGGTCATTGAAATGTTTTCGTAAAATTTGTTGTGCAAAACGCATGTGTTATTAATGTCACAAATTTATTCACTATGTTTTTTTATGTCGGGTTCAGTTAAATATTATCTATAATAATGAATATATAGTAATAGGTAACAAAATAGATTTATGACGAAAATAATAACTCAAGTTTTATATTATTATTTAATAAGTGTTCAAACAGAATATACTCTTAGAATTTTAATCATAAAATATAAATATCTATGCATTTAAACAAATTAATTAGCAGGTTGTCTTAGATTTTTGTAAGTGTCAAAGGTTCTAAAACATTATGGTCAAGTTATCGATCATTTCTGCAAACCGGTTTCCATCGCATACTCGTTAAGGATTTTCATGCGACATAATATCAAAACAGGATTTTTGCAACATCTTGTTAATTTTTTTTTTATCTTGTTGACACCCAATTTCTGAAACTATTCAAACGGGTGTGTTGTAGGCTTGCTTTTTCTATATCACTACATATTATAAACAAAGTTCATTCTGCCTGTCTGTCTGTCTGAACGCAATAAACTCAAAAACGACTGAACACATTTTCATATGTTTTCCACCCATGGGCAGAGTGATTCCTGAGGAAGATTTAGCTTTATAAATAATTGAGGTTTCTGTAAATTGGCTGAAATTTTACGACGATTGTTGATGATGTCGGATCAAGTAATCATGCCGCTGCTACGCTGTGCGTATAAAACAGAAAAACTCGGTAAAAGTAGCTGTAGAGCCGTGCGAAGCTAGATGAATCACTTGTATGATTTTAAAATACTATGTTTTATAAATAGTTCATGCAAATTAATTTCAAGGCGTAATTTAATAGATCATTAATTCATATATCGTAAATATTTAAAAGTTCATTTTCGTATGTTATCGTCGTTTCCATATGTTGATTTAAATCAAGAAGTGATAACTAATATCGTTGTATAAAATACTGGTTTCATGATTAGTATTAAGATAAATGTATGATGTAATCCAATATGTAGTCATATGAATAGTGTTTAAAAAAAATCGATACATATTTTATTGCTTTTCTGCGCTATTAAATTGTTTATTAATTCAGTTTCAGCCCTAATAAGTAACTAATGAATATCTACTTTACTCCCGGTTCGTCACTTAAAGAGAACACGTTTTCTTAAAATACAATTTAGGTACTAACCGATAGTAAAATGATGACGCGGTAAATGTTCTTGGTATATTTATAGGTAATCTTCTGAAGTAAGGACCCGATTTAAAAAACTATTTCACACTGTCTCTGAGTAAGTATTAGCTATACATATTATGAACCTTTTTATGCATAATCTATGGTAAATTAAAGGTAGTTTTTTTTTTGTAGCATGTCTACTATTCTGCAAATATATCATAACTGAGTCCCACACGAGGTACGCAGAGAGTACCTATAGCTAAATATTTGTATTTTTGAATTAACTCAGAACTACTGGACATGGATTTAACAGCAGAATGATACATTATCACCGGTGAACATAATATTTTTATTTTAATAGATTGAGTGATTGAACAGGAAGGTTTTTGTGTATATTTTAAAGTGTTTTGTTGGTCTTTAATTATCTCTGTTCTATGGCTAACGCTGGTCGTGCGAAGCCGGGGCTGGTCGCTAGTATATAATATATTTATAAATACAATGAATACGGCATGTACTAATTTCTTGCTAGGAGCATTTAGTCCTAGTTAACGACTACAAGCGTAGGATCAATTAAAACTGGACATCTGTATAGACCACGTCATGTTAAATTAACATTATCCTGTGGGAGTTTGGAGCAGGTGGCGGACTAACGGACTGTTTTCTTTGTTCGACCAGAATATGCGCACGCGCTTTTTGTCAACGAAAACCTGTCTCAATGACGCACAAGGCAAGCAAATTAAAAAAGGTTGCATTTTACGCATGGGGTTATATTACTATAACAGCTTATTATATTGAAAATAATGATCCAAGCACAAACAGACAGTTTAAATGTATAAATATGAAGATATTTACGACTGTGCAGAAACTTTGTGGGGTGAATTAGGTTTCTCTACTACCTACTTACCTTACTGCGATGATAACTTGATGGGAATTTAATTAAAATGTGTAGTTCGTTTTCAAGAGCTCCAATTTAATTAACTGCAGATATTTATTGTGTAACCACAGTTGAAACAAGATTTGAAATCAAGCGTCATTAATTTCAAAGCAGAGCCTTAATTCGCAATTCGTGTAGAATCTGAAACACGTGTGCTGTCCGTCCGTTAGCTTCTCAAAGCTTATTTCCAAAACAGCTGGACTGTAATGGACAGGGGCATTTTCAAATAATAATAATGTAGGATCCCATTTATACCATAAAAGCAACTGATTCCCTCGGCATAAAATTGTTTTTCTGTATACTTATTCTACGCCGAAAAAGTTGCGGGCAATGTACGGCTACTTTTTATCTCAAGAAAGCACCACCAGAAAGAAATGTTTTTTTTTCATAAACTAGTTTTCGTTCAAATAAGATTGTAAAAAATGACACTAAATAACAACTTTCGTTATTATGTCTTTTTAATGGATATGTTTTTATTTGATTTAAAACAGAGATGACCTAAGAGACTTCATATTTGGACAAATAATAAATACGCGATCGAGACTATTTTATAGTCAGTTTCTGTTTACGGCTGTCAACATACGACAATATATGACACGGATCTCACTATTCAAAATCAGAATCAAAATCAAAATCAAAAATCATTTATTTAGTTTAGGCCCTAATAAGGCACTTATGAAGGTCTAAATTATTACCAGCGACCCGCATCTCGGGTCGGAAGCATGTGACCCAGGTTTTTGTGTATTCATACACAAAAACCTTCCTCAGGCAACATTATTAGTGAAAACCGCATCGTTCCGTGCGAAGCTCAAAAGATCTAAGCGTACAAACGGCGGAAGCGATATTCATTTACACTATGTTAAGATGCAATCATAACACTCCTTTAAGCTGACGTATCGCTTTGTTTCCTTTCACGACTAATCGTTGACGAGTTTAGGTCTGGATGTTCTTTAAAAGCTAGAAATGAATGTAGGATACTTTCTATCGTTGGGAGCAAGGACCGTGGCAATTGATAACATATATTAAAGTCATATTATTTACTAATCTATATATTAAATTGTGTGTTCGTGAAAACTCCGCATGGAGGGCGGCAGTAGAATTAGCACGATGCGACTAAATTACCCGATAAAATAAAACTTACTGTATATATAACTAAATTACAGAAGTACTCAATTCTGGAAAGCGTAGTCGGTTCCGGCGGGCATGTATGAAAATATTGTATGTCATCATCATTCTCCTGCCCTTATCCCATATTATTTGGGGTCGGCGCAATATGTATTTCTCTTCCATCCTTCATCAGCCGTCATCTCTGTATTCACATCCTTTCTGACCATGTCATATTTCACACAATCCACCCATCTTTATTTAGGTCTACCTCGACCCATCCAAATTCATACATAAATCCTTTCTTACCACGTTATCTTCATTCCTCCGCATAAAATGCCAAAAGTTGTAGGATGTAAAAGAAGCAAAAGAGGTGAGTCAACAGTGAAATGGCGCTCTATACTCTCTGCCTAACGTGCGTGAGGGCGTTATAATATGTATTGGCGCATGTATGTTTGTATATAACTAAATTATTATTAGCCTTTTTTAGTAAACATACCTTCTGATTGCTCCAAACCTTAAGTACATACTTGAGAGCCTAGAATCTTAACACACACATTGCAAGAGCCGCCTCACTTCCTTGTTATAGTTTCAACAAATTTTCCTGCTTATTACACGAACGGCGCTGAAGATCTTAGGTAACGTGATAGTATTAAATGACATTAATATTACGTACTATAATAATATTTAAAATGCGAAAGTAACTCTGTTTGTTTGTTTTGCTACCTTTACACGACTAAACTGCTGAACGGATCGTAATGAAATTTGTGAATGTGATAGATTATAACATGAGGAAGGACATAAGCTATCTTTTCTCTTTAAACAAATGCAGACAAAGTCGCGGGTAACAGCTAGTAGTATGTATATATATTTAATTTGGCTCATAGCTCTCCCTTCAGGCGCCACTAAGCTCGCCCGTGGATTTAGCTATCACATTTTTTTTGGGACACGAAGACAAATTATTTTAAACAACTAAAGATGATGATAAGTCGATAGATCTCTCACCTTACCTTCTATCATTTTTGTTATTTAATTCAAAGAAATAAATTAATATTAAATTTCTGCCCTAATTATAGCACTTACCGGCACTTATCGGTTCGTAATTAAAATTTTTAAGAGAAGATGCTACGAAATTCGACAAGGGACTACTCCATTGTTTTTTTTAAAAATCATTTTTTTTATTATATTCAAATTTTTTTTTAAATTATTAATCGGTATTAATATATGGTTCCTTTTCATACCAAGTTATAATCATTATCCTTCCGAATAATACATGTGTAGATTATTAAAATCAGATCAGTGAAAACTATAGTGAATGGCAGCAAATTTATTACCCTCAATAAATGGGAATTTGAACTTTCTTCGAAACATCATACAACGTTTCATACCTACTTGTTAGTCTGCCTCCATCGTTTGGACATTTTGTCAGCTGATTAGTACACTTGAGTAGCTTAATTTAATTGGTTGTATTCTGAAGGACTCCCATTTGGATATATCTACAGCTTTATCAATAACTTGATGCTGTGTTGTGGAATAAATAGTTTAAGTTGCTAGACTTTATCTGACAACATCCATAGATTTTCTTTTAACGTCAATTTAAATAACTCATTATGTTCCTGCTTGTCTAAAGAATATCGCAGTTTCAACGTTACTTATACTCTAACAAGCATCGACTCCTATAAACTTCTTGACAATTTCATAAATAAGGCAAATGTATACACCAAATAAAATAAAATCTGCAAATTAATCACAATCAATTACATTTTAAGAAAATATAGTCTTTTCATTATATTTTAAAGAAATATTTACTAATGAACTCTTAAAAAACAAATATAACATCCCGAGTTTTTTTTAAATAACATGACGATATTCTTGATATAATCGCATAGTTGTGCCACAAATTAATATGATATACACTTGCAACTGCGCACAAGAAACTAAACTATATTATACAGTACATAATAATAACACGAACAGGTTTTTGAATATTAAAACATAAACACGACGGTACTATTAAAATTTATTCCAAAGCGCGTCTTATGATTTGCTTCGAAATAGGGTAACTTAAATTTACTTTATAATCTCGGTTTTATTTTATCCTACACAATTAAAATATTACAAAACTATAATTTTGGAATGCAGAGCATAATATTTTATTTATACCACGACGTTGGCCCACAAGCATACTGCCCACGTGATGGTAAGCAGTCACCGTAGCCTATAGCCGCTAGCAATACCTCATTAGTGATATCCCTGATATCACTAACGAGGTGCCAACCATGTTGTTAATGAGGACTCACTGTGCTAGCAGCATAACTTCTAGACCAGCATATCCTCGTGAAGTACTGGCAACCTTACTTACCGCATAAACACAACACTTCATCACTATAGTGTTATTTCACTGCAGTCTTCTGTAAGGCGGAGGTACAGTCCCCAGTCGGGTGGCTCCAATATTAATGGGAAAACCCACAAAAGATCCCAATTCGCCTTACCTCTCTTTGCCTTATGCCAATAATATACATTATATCTTACCCGTATAAACGATGAAAGTAAAACAAACTTAAAGATAAGTGCGGTAAAATTAATGGTGCAGAAAAAAATCGAGCTGTATTAACCGACACAGACGAAAATAATCTTTGGATAACGACATGACTGCTTGAACAAGGACACTCGGCCGACACGATCATGCATCCGCAAGGTTGCTTAGCAAATACCTAACATATGTACAGCTTACATTTGGATCTACGTCAATTTTACACGACTATATTTTATAAAGTCTAGTGTTTCTGCTCATTCGAAATTATGGGCCAATTTCCAAAATCATATCCTGAAAGACTGGATAATGGGATGGGCTCAATTTGTGAAATCATACAAGATCTATCTTAGGCCTTATGTCTGGGTCACGTGTCACATCAGTAATAAAAAATAATAGTTGATATTTTGATAATATTGCGAAACCGCCTGCGATTGCTATCGAAGGTCAAATTAAACCAGTTCAACATTTAGCGTCAACAATTCAAATGGGCTTGGCAGTCTTAATTCACCACGTATCCTTCGAATGGGCATAAAACTACAAAGCAAATATAAGGACGAATAATAACCGAGATGTTTTATAAGCTTATTTGATTAATAAGCTACAATAATTAATTTCCAAGATGTTAAAGATTGTGGTGACCCGGATGCATTGCTCTCGGGTGCATTATTATTAATGATTTTATAAAGATTCTTTTAAAAATAAATCTGAACAAGACCGAATTACGTGCAACGAGCAAAGTAATTCAATTAGCATGATCAATTAATTTATTAACCACGATGGCATACGAAGTGCTCCATTACTATTAATTTATTCTGAACTTAGACAATTTAGTGCAATAAGGACATAATCTAGAGTTCCTGTTTTTCAATACGAAGTTTTAATGCCTTTAGTCTCAGACACTACTAGCAACAACATGTTTAGATTTACAGATCATATATATCTACATACTAAATAAACTTCATTAGTTACAATTCCCAAGACTAGCATTCCGCTCTCCGATCTTAAATTTTATTAGAACTCATCCCGTGAAATAACACAAACAGCATCCAACAAACCAATTACCAATGATGTATAATTCGTTGATGCAACTGAATGAGACGAACTGTGAATGAATGGAATGGCTCGCATGTTGATACTACGGTTTGCAAACATGCTTGCTGCATTCTGGGAATATTTATGTGCCTCCTCACTCAAATATTATGCAGATGTTTACAAAATTATACTCTAACCACAATAACAATACTGCACTGCAAGTATTTTCAATTAAATTAAATTTGGAATAAAAGTCTGTAATGGTAATTAACTAATGAGAGCTGTACGTTATGAACTATGGCGGAAATATTTAGCTTCTTTTAATGGATTCCATTAGATCAAACCTCGTCATAGGATTTTTCAATTATCTTGCATGGTTTGAATAACATGGATTAGCAGCATTTTAGAAGTCTTTAATGATTTATATTTTACGTGGAATTTTAGAAACAAAGTGCTCTTAATGAACATCATTTCATATTACGAAGATCATAATAGGCTTACAATAGGAATATGTACTTTTTGGTAAAGAACAATGAACAACTTATATAACAAGACAACTGCAAACTCACTCAGTTTGCAGTTGTCTTGTTTTAATTACCAATTTAGAATATTGTACTAGCTTGAAAAACACCGATAAATCTTTAAAAAGTCGAGACTGCTCTGGCAAGAAAAGCCGATTAACTTGGATTTAAAAGCAATTAAAAATGCAGAAAACAGATTAAAAGTCCGATTTAAATTAAGTATTGCAGAGTTCTTACTTTCAAAGTTTTAATCGTTATCATTGCGGGTCATATTTTTTGTTCACTCTGTAATGCCTTGGAATTAGAGAAGATCATTATCAAGGTTTAGTTCATTTACCTTGTTAATTGGTTTAGCATTCTGTTTCTTCATTGCTCTGTGATTTATGATTATGGCACATATCATGTGGTTAAACGAATTCAGGATATGTTGCAATTGAATTTAATCTTTTTAGTTCCTTCTTCTTCTTCTTCCTAAGTATGGCAATCAATCCCTTCAGGGACTATTTTTGCCAGTGTCGAGTGTTAGAGAATTTTCATGTTGCAAAATTTCTCGTGTTTGCCGCATTAAAATGCCTAGTGTCATGCATTCTAACGCCCAATGGAGTTTCTGGAGACAACCCACGGCAGTAGCAGATCGTAACACGCCTTTAGATTAGAGGTAACCTATTGACCAAAATGATAAATCACTTAACCCAAAAGTCGTATTATGGCATTATTTCCAATGCTCCTATAAATCAGTCACTAAATTAAACTTTACTGCACATATCGACACCAAAAATACACATTAAAGATCACTATAACACAATTTACGACACACTGGAAAAAATCTCAACCACTCCGCCTGATTCCCGCCAAAAACCATCTTTTTAGTTTAATCTATTAGACATAATTTATGATGATGATTGCTTATGATGATTATGACTTACTTTATACCTACTTTATATTACCTTCAACAATATTGTTTTGGGGATGATTATGGGAGGCTAAAGTTAGAAAGATGAGCATGAATGCCAGATGCCCATCGCAAGTGTTTATTATTGTTTCTAGAAATAGCTTCACCAATATTTAGTATGATTGCTGCAGTTGTTTGGAATACACGTGTTTCTTAGTCTTTATTGAAAAGTATTTTAAAATGAATTAATTCATATTTCGATGATGTTCGTAATCTATGAGAAGTACATTTTGTAGGTACAAATTTCAACGAATGTCATTGAACTAAATATGAATGAAAAAAGGCTTACGTGGTAATATAGCGATCTATTTTAATTTAGTTACAAATTAATTAATAGTAGGTCTTACCTGTATAACCTTAATTCGTTCTCACAGTATATATATTTATTTTCAAAAGTTATGGGATGATATATCTATATATATATATAATATGGTATATAAAAATATGGGGCTTATCTCCACATTCTTTACTTTACAAAGATAATGAATTGTTGATGAATGAATGTACGTTGTCATGCACAATTTGTTCTTCATCGTAATTGGCGAATTATTGCATGATAATGGAAGATTTTTAAATTGTTGCAAATATTTTTCTTTTTTATTTCTTCCTCTTAAAATAATTATTGCTTTGTGTGATGCAAATAGAGTCAACACGCTCATTGTATCTGCAGCTTCCACTTTCAACGCATTGGTAACAGTCTGCCTTGTGTGTGTAAAATATGTTAAGTATTTAACCTCAACATCGGATCATCAACAACATCCGATGCAGCTAATGTAGCCTAACCAATGTAATGTCACGCAAAATCCTCAGGGATCCTCAATACATGGTGCTAATGAGTTCGTGGTATTTCTATCACGATTCTGACGGTGGTGAAATCGACCAGAACCTCATGCCTACGTGACTAAACTACGTATTCTTTGCAAATGCCGATGTTTCCGATCAATCGTTAAATTAGGTCAATTATTAAAATGATGATGCATTATAATTCTAACCGTTAGCTGGCGTATAGACAAGAAATATTTGTGCCAATGAAGTTAATAAATAATATCAAGCTGAATATTAACAATGCGATATCGTTTAGAAACTAAGTTCGTAAGTATCACACCAAGTAGTTATTATTCATAATATAATTTAAAAATCAACAAAATCTTAAGTGGCATTGCAAGCAATAAAGTTGTAAATAAAAGGTCGTATATAACTTACCAGTCCTTGAATCCTGGGAAACATTTTGAAGCAACAAAATTCTTAAACACACACTTATAGTTTCACTGAAAATTTGATCCCACTAACACTCACTGTTTACTACCAACTAACAATACTGTATCATTATAGAAACGGTGCAATAAGTTTTGGACGGGACGTGCGCGCGCGTCGGAGTTTTGTACTCGTCTGTGGCTTCTAGTGAGTCGGCAGTCTGCACTGCTCCTACGTATTAGTAGAATCTCGTGTGATTCATACCTCGCACGGAGGGGCTTGTCAATCGTACGCTTTGTTTACCTGCTGCTTACATTGTTTTTTATTAGATAAAATATTTTCTCAGAAACATTTCTTTTGAGTATTTCGTTATTTAATAATCCTTTCACAAGAAATGATGGTAGCAAAATTAATAACGAGCATTTGATAAATTACATAGGTATTCATATATGAACGTCATGGTAACAGGAGGAAAATGTATGATTTATTTATTAAATGCGTGTTCTGAAAGGAATTTTCTGTTTGCCAAATTAGTCAAGCCAATGTCTAAGCTAGTCAGAAGAATTGTGTAGATATTCCAAGTTTATCTAAATGTGAGTAATTATTGAATTCCTTAGTACCTACCAAGCTAGGCATGCGAAGAATAAAATTTTAATCAATCTTTAGATAGGTACTAGAATATTATAAGGTGGGAAGTATTGTTAGTTTGTTTGTCTATACTATGAATGGAAGGAATCTCCGAACCGATTTAAAAATCTCTCACTAATTAAAAGTTACTCTATTAAAAAGACCTTGGTCACTTGAGACACAGGGTGGTTGCAAGCGTCCATAGGCTACGGTAACCAATCACCATCAGACGGGCCGTATACTTGTTTGCCACCTTAGTGGTATAAAAGAAACATAGCCTAAAGCTTATATTAGGGTTATGTGTGATCTTATGAACTTTGTATATTCCAAATATTATCTTATCTGAAATACAGATGAGTGTTACAAGTTATTATGAAGCAATGAGTTCTTATATTAATATTAGTCACAGTGTAAAAAACCATTTGCAAGGAGAACGACCGATGAGATGTTATTGTAAGGTAAATATTGTTTCGTTTACGCTTGTGGCTCGCAGCTCTAGCATCAGACATGTCTTATATTGTCGGCTCTGTATGGAAACTCGCCACGTTATCTCACAGTCAGTGAGATTCCAAAGATCTCTTACATCTAAGGAAAGACTTTGTGTCCTTCAACTCCTATTGTGAAAAAGATTTAAATAAAACATATAGTTTCTTCTACCATAATTAATTATTCAAGAAATTTCTATTACAATAAAAACATCATGTTGCCCACGGCTTCAACCACCGCTCCTGTTTCCGCCGTTGTTCATACACATTGGAATGAAAAAAACGCAAAGCGCGATTCTATCGTAGGATATGATTTCATTTGAATATACGTGGTACATACATAATCATCACGCCAGGGGTTTGAGAGAGTGTAGAGCGCCATTTCACTGTTGACATAGTTACCATATTGTGGTAAATTACATACCACTAAGGTGGCTAACAAGCATACGGCCCATCTGATGGTAAGCAGTCACCGTAGACTATAGCCGCTAGCAATACCAGGGGTATCACTAACGGCTTGCCAACCATGTTGTTGATGAGGACTCATTGTGCTTGCAGCATTACTACTAGCCCAGCGTATCCTCGTGGAACACTGACAACCTTACTTCACGCAGAAGCACAACTCTTCATCAAGTAGTGTTATTTCACTACGGTCTTCTGTAAGGAGGTACAGTCCCCAGTCGGTCGACTACTCACACAGACATGCTCGCTGGTTGCGAGTTCTGTATACCTTTCCGTTATTAGAGTATTATGGTCATTTGATCTAGAAAGAACTTGGCTTTCCACTGCTTCTTCATTTACTCACATGTTTAACGGGAAACCGGGAGGCCGGGCTGCTGCATCTGATTGCTGATTCGCGACTTCGTCAGCATGAGAATCCATAGTGGGCGTTAGACTCCAGGAAACGTTGAAATAAACACACTGTAGCGTTGGTTGTTCACTATTATAATTGTACAATCACTTAAATGACTCAAACGATTAGGGATTACAGTGTTAATTAGTGATTTTAGAGCCAATGGGTTTGCGAGTGACCACCACGTGCAACGGCTGTCGAATAACTAACTGAACTCAACCGCCGTTCGCCCGCCATGACAGACGCAACTCCATCCGGTGTTACCCGCTCTTAAATATAATTACCATTTAGTCAAATTAACAACTAACAATATCTACTAACGATTAAAAAAATAACAAATTAAATGACAACATTCAAAATTAACTGATTTACATTATTGAATAATGCCACGCGCCGTTACGGCCGTCCTGCATCTTCACACGTCCTCGGGTGAATAGTTTATCTCATCAGTCATCATCTGTGGACAATCGTAAAACAACGCAAATAAACAACTCAACGTTCGGTCATTCTGACCGTTTTGAATCAAACACCACAATATCGCAAAGCGATCACAGTTATCGGAAAACTCAAAACAATCATCAAATTACCACACACGTTACTACCACACAGATTAATACCACACAGACTGGGGCCACATAGGCTAGGACCATATTGGCTGGCGCCAGACAGGCTATTACCAAACTATATTGCCACACAGGCTATTCCCACACAGGCCGTTGCCACACAGGCTGGCGCCACCTAGGCTGATGCCACACAGGCTGATGCCAAACAGGGTGATGCCACACAGGCTGATGCCACACAGGCTGATGCCACACAGGCTGATGCCACACAGGCTGGCGCCATAAACGCTAGTGCCACATAGGCTGGTGCCACATAGGCTGGTGCCACACAGGCTGGCGCCACACAGGCTAGTGCCACTAATGGTTAATATTACCAAATTCCTTCACATTAAACAAGTAAATCCAGCTGCTCAACTCACCTGCGCCGTTATCGGCACATTCTGACTCTACACTATTAGTAGGTGCTTCCAAACCTACATTCAACTCCAATGGAACGTAGCACTCTGGCATAGGTCGTATGCGATCATGTGCATACTTATACGTCCGATTAGAGTTCAATGCTTTAAGTAAATACCTGTCACTGTCAAGCACCTCAGCCACCTGATAAGGCCCCTTAAATTTGGGTTCTAGCTTTGTTTTATTGCGCTCATGATTTTCTAATAACACATAGTCACCTACTTTAAAATTTCTTACTTTTGCTTTATTTTTGTCAAATCTAGCTTTTTCTACAACGGCGTTTGTCTCTATTTCCTGCGCCGCGCGCTCTCTAATCAAGTCTATGTCTAAATCTGTCTCGTCTGTATCTAACGTCATAAGTTGTAATGGTCTAGCAACTTTACCTATAAATAGCTCAAGGGGACTTGCTTTAGTTATCCGGCTCATTGTGCAATTGATAGCCAGCTGTACTTCTGGTAATGCAGCTTGCCATGATTTATGGTTGCTCGTTTCTACTGCCGTGAGCATATTCTTTAGTGTGGACATCACGCGTTCTACCTGACCATTAGCGCGACTAGAACCGGTAGCGATGAGATGTAAATTAATATTATGTGCAGCACAATAGTCTTTAAATTCTTTCCCAGCAAAACATCTACCTTGGTCGGCAATTACACGCGTAGGGGGGCCAAACAATGACACACTTGACTGCAACGCTTTTATAGCGCTATTAGCGTCAATGTTCATAGTATGATGCAGAAGTACGTATTTTGTGAAAGCATCTATTGACACAAACACGTATTCCTTAGAGTCCCGTTTACCGCTAAGCTTTCCCGTAGCATCCATATGAATGGTATGCCAAGGTGCCGTTACTTTCGGTATTGGGTGTAATTCTGCTTGAACTTTCCCAGAATGGGATTTGGAGACTCTACACGTGATGCAATTTTCAACAAACTTCCTGACATATTTGTTCATGTTAGGGAACCAATAATGACAATACGTCTTTTCTAATGTTTTCTCCCACCCTAAGTGCACTATGCTTTCATGAACATGATTTATAATTGACCACTGAAACGCCTTTGGTACTATGGGTAACCAAATACTTCTGTTGTTACGCTCTATCTTTCTATGCAGAACCCCTCGTCTAATTTCGTAAGTCCTAGCAAGGTCAAGGTCAAGCTCGTTATGCTGAAGTTTAACTATTATGGAATTTATTTCGCTATCCTTTTCCTGCTCAGCCTGTAACCACGTATCAGAGATTTCAGTGAAATTGACTCGCTTTTGCTCTACTTTTGGGACCGGTCGTTGCACATCAGCTAAGGGATTTCGTGAAAGAAAATCAACGTGCCCCATATTTTTACCTTGACGGTGTTCAATATCAAACTCAAAAGTTTGTAGAAAGCACCACCATCTATGCACTCTCGCAGTAAGATCGACTTTTGACTTAGACGCTTTGACTGCATTGCAATCAGTCACTACCGTAAATTTTCGACCATGCAGATAATGACGAAAGTGTTTTACAGCATTAACTACTGCGAGCGTCTCTAACTCGTAAGAGTGATACCTGGACTCAGCGCTAGAGGTTCGACGGCTGTAGTATTCAATCACGTGCAGTTTGCATTAAATTTTCTGCATTAATATGGCGCCATAACCTTCAGCGCTGGCGTCAGTGTGCAATTCTATCGGCTTACTAGGATCGAAAATAGTCAAAACTGGTGTGTCTGTCAGTAAGTTAACGATTTCCTGTCTAATTACTTCAAGTGCCGGAGTCCAACTAATTTTTCCTTTACCAGATGTGAGTCGGTAAAGGGGGGCAGTTTTCTGTGAGAAACCTTGAATGAACTGTCTAAAGTAAGAGGCCAATCCAATAAATTGCCGTAACTGTGTTACAGTCTCAGGCGGTGGAAGCTCTGTTAAAGCTCTGATTTTACGTGGATTAGGTCTCACCCTACCAGCAGACACGTGGTATCCTAGGAATTCAATGTCAGTTTTCAAAAAAACACACTTATGAAGGTTCAGTGAAAAGCCGGCATTTGTCAAAGCTTCCAAAACCTGCTGTAAGCGATCTAAACCTTCTGCAATAGAGTCTGAAGGAATTATGACGTCATCAATATAGACTACGGCAAATGACTCGGTAAGGGGTCCTAGGGCCTTATTTATGGCACGCTGATACACCGAAGGGGCATTCCGAAGACCAAACGGCATGGTCAGATATTCGAACTGCCCGTCCGGCGTTACAAAAGCTGTGCGCTCTATTGACTCTTCTTGAACCGGTATCTGATGATAGCCACTAGCCATATCAAGCGAGGTAAAGTAATTTGCCCCCACCAAACGTCCTATCTGGTCAGAAATAAGTGGCAATGGGTAACGGTCAGGTACTGTATTATTATTCAATTCTCGATAATCGACGCAAAGACGATCAGATCCGTCTTTCTTTTTAACCAATATTATTGGCGAGGCAAAGGGTGAACAACTCTCCCGAATGATGGAAGCTTCTAAAAGTTCTTTGATTTTAGTACGCACTGCTTCTCTCTCTTCGGGGCTTAAACGATAAGGCCGACGTTGTACTGTGCGGGTTGGATCAGCTAATCGAATCTCCAACTGCCCCGTCGTTACCCTACCCGTCGGCGTGCCTTCTACAAAATAATCTGACCTATCTTCGAGCAATGAAACCAATTGACGTTTATATTCAGGGGGAATATCAGTATTGATATTGTTAAAATTACTAACTTTTTCGCCTATGTCACAAGCTAAAACTGTTCTAATTTTCCTCAAAACAAGTTGGCTTTCGCAAACTTCAACCGAAAATCCGATTGATAGCAAGTCCCTTCCAATCATAATCGAATCAGAGATACAATAGTCTGGTACGACATGTAATAATAACTGCATTGAGTATCCCTGTATATTTACAGTTGTCAATATTTGAATATTACACTTAACATTTGATTGGCCTATACCTATTAGTGTCACCAAGTTATGATAACGCTTGCCTGGGAGCCTATTTGCTAAATTTTCTTTAACTAGAGAGCACTGTGCACCGGAATCAAAACAAAATGAAAATTTCTCACCGGATTCAATTGCTAGGTGGTCAGTGGCTGGCTTCACAGTGCAGGCATTCACCCGGTGCTCTACGTTGCTGCTGCTAGTCTTGGTGTCTTTTTTTGGGCAGCGAGTGGCGATGTGACCTGGTTCGTTGCAGTAGTAGCACGTAGGCGACGATGTTTTGTTTGGTACACTGCTGTCCTGGGTATCCTGCTGTTTGTTTGCTGAAAACTGAGGTTTAAAATTAGTGCTAGTATTACGAGAGTCTTTGGAGAAGCATTCGTTTGCCATGTGGCCTAGTCTCCCACAATTGTAACACTTCCTCGCTTCATATCGCGGTCTCTTAGCGTCACTGTAAGTATTTGGCTTTTCTGGCATCGGAGGTCCTCTTTTTCGATAGGTACACGCCATTAGTTCTTGCTGCAATTTTACTCTAGTATCGATTTTTTCAGTGTATGCTAGTCTTTGCAACCGTGGCTCGATTTTCACTGCGTGAGCCAGAGTTACAGCAATTGCAATTTGTTCGGTCGACAAAGAATGCCATTGGTTCATTAAAGTACTCAGGAATCGAGTAGCATAGGCCGACATGCACTCGCCGTCTTTTGGGCTTTCATTAAAGAGTCTACACAATGTGGCAGCTGGAGTCTCGACGTAGACAAATCGAGCAAGAAATAAGTCTTTTAACTGAGGCCAGGTTATACCAGCAAAACTATTTTGAGACAACCACGTAGCTGCCGCACCCTTAAGTGCTTTGCTCATGGCGATAATCAGAGTAGCACTGGAAAATTGTTTTTCTTGCATGCATAAGTCTACAGTATTACACCATGACCTAGCATCGGCGTCTCGAGAATCAGGATTAAATTCTGGGAATGCTAGTTTTGTATCAATTGTGCTGGTGTCCTTTATTGCACGAATTAATTCCATCATGCTACGTTGTTGCATTTCAAACAACGTTTTCCAACGGTCAGATTCACTATTTAGGTTAATAATGACACTCTGACCTGTTTCACGTTCCTGGGAAGTCCCTGGTAATCCCACTTCTGATAACGGGAAACCGGGAGGCCGGGCTGCTGCATCTGATTGCTGATTCGCGACTTCGTCAGCATGAGAATCCATAGTGGGCGTTAGACTCCAGGAAACGTTGAAATAAACACACTGTAGCGTTGGTTGTTCACTATTATAATTGTACAATCACTTAAATGACTCAAACGATTAGGGATTACAGTGTTAATTAGTGATTTTAGAGCCAATGGGTTTGCGAGTGACCACCACGTGCAACGGCTGTCGAATAACTAACTGAACTCAACCGCCGTTCGCCCGCCATGACAGACGCAACTCCATCCGGTGTTACCCGCTCTTAAATATAATTACCATTTAGTCAAATTAACAACTAACAATATCTACTAACGATTAAAAAAATAACAAATTAAATGACAACATTCAAAATTAACTGATTTACATTATTGAATAATGCCACGCGCCGTTATGTTTATCTTTTTGTCATCCTTTCATTACTCATTCGTTCTTTATGTCTAAATAAACTTAATATCAGTATCTAATATATAAAATTCTCGTGTCACAGTTGTCGGTGCCATACTCCTCCGAAACGGCTTGACCGATTTTGATGAATTTTTTTGTGCTTATCCGGTATCTATGAGAATCGGCCAACATCTATTTTTCATCCCCCTAAATGTTAGGGGTAGTCCACCCCTAAATTTTATTTTTATTTTTTAGACCGATTTCAAAAATTCTTTCACCGTTAGAAAGCTACATCATCACTGAGTAACATAGGCTATATATTATACTAGCTTCCCGCCCCGGCTTCGCTCGGGTAGACAAAATATTTGATATAAAAGTCTACCCGTGCGAAGCCGGGGCGGGCCGCTAGTTCATCTTTATAAACATGGTTTGTGTTGGAATACAAAGTGAATATCGCCTGATGATAATACTTGCAACCTCAGATTAAATACAAAAGGTAGAGCTTTGAAAAAAACGTTAGTTAAACTACGCCTTGTACATAATACACAATAACACGCACACATCTACAACGACTAAAATGAAACTACGCCTTGCCCACGCTCTACATTTTTTTTAAAAACCGGCGTCACTTCGTCGATCGCAAAAACCTTTTTTGACCTTAGGAAAAACTACTTTCGACTACGTATTCGAATCGCTTTCGATAATTTTTGTATGCGAAAATGAACACCGCTGCGCTAATTAAATAAAAATACCGTGGTAACCCAGTCAAGGTTTAAGAGTTTTAAGAGAGGTAGGGCGATTTGGGATTTCCCGTGGGTTATCCCATTTAAATTGGAGCCGCCTGACTGGGGACTGTACCTCCGCCTTGCAGAAGACCGCAGTGAAATAACACTACTTGATGTAGTGTTGTGTTTCTGTGGTAAGTAAGGTTGCCAGTGCTCCACGAGGATACGCTGGGCTAGTAGTATAGCTGCCAGCACAGTGAGTCCTCATCAACAACTTGGTAAGCACCCCGTTAGTGATACCCCTGGTATTGCTAGCGGCTATAGGCTACGGTGACTGCTTACCATCAGGTGGGCCGTATGCTTGTGTGCCCCCAAAGTGGTATTAAAAAAAAAGTCAAAATGAATTTTAAACTTTTGAGAGTTATGTTTTCGAATACGTACTTACATCATAAGTTGTAGTGAACAAGCCTTGCATTATTGAGAAGTTATTCATTTGCGCATCTCGCTGTTGAGCAAACACTGAGACAGGTGCCTGTCGTATCTGAGGCATGTAACCTTAATTTGCGTTGTCTTGTCTTGTATGTCACGTCTAGATGCTATCAGGGATTTGCATAACAATTTGATGTCTTGATAGACACTGTTCCGGAGTCCTCGTTAACGTTTTGGGATAAAAGTCCGAATAGGGTAAACGCCGAATCGAGCCCAAATTTTGCGCGGACCTGGTTACTAGCCTTTGTGCTTGGAAAACATGTTAAAATTCAATAACAATGAAATCAATTTAAATAGTATATGTGTCATTACACACCATTTGGTAACATAACATAAAAAAACGAAAAAAAAAAGTTTTTATACCTATTTTGTTTTGGCAAGCTAGCATAAGGCCCACCTAATAATAAGCGGTTACCATAGCTTATCGACTTGTTATATTGCCACACCGCTGGGTAACGCGTTGTCGATCCTTTGAAGTAACGAATTCTTATTCACAGACAATAATGTCTTCCAGAAAACCGTCGGTGAATTGAAAGCGGTAGGCAAGCCATGGGAAACTAGGAATCATAATCTATGTATAAATAAATACAATGTAGATATAATAAATACATGCGAGGAGAGTTGTAAAATATTCCCCACTAACCCGGTCAGTGAATTCATATCTTATCAGATAATAATATGTTGCCATTATTGTTTGGTTGGCCTTTTAAAGAGCAATGAGCTATGTGTATGTATGTATACATTATATATTATAATTTTGAAATATATATTATTACTAGCGGCCCGCCCCGGCTTCGCACGGGTAGACATTTATCTAATATATTTTGTCTACCCGTGCGAAGCCGGGGCAGGCAGCTAGTATAATATATAGCCTATGTTACTCAGTGATAATGTAGCTATCTAACGGTGAAAGAATTTTTGAAATCGGTCCAGTAGTTTCAGAGCCTATTCAATACAAACCCACAAAAATACAAAAATATACAAATCTTTCCTCTTTCTAATATTATTAGTGCAGATGTAGATGTACGTTCGTTATAACATTTATTTGTAGAGTGTGCTGTCTGTCTCATATTGATAGTAATATATTCTTTTAAATTTACTTAGTAGCTTTCAAGTTTCAAATATAATTATGTTTGTATATTTAATTTTTTTTTCCTATATTTGTGCCATTCAGCATACGGTTCGGAAACCACTGGCTCGATTATGATGGAAATTTAGCACAACATTTTATAACTGATGATTTCAGGGTTGCAGTAGAAAAAAGTAAGTGAATTTGATTTTTTTTTTATAAGACAATAAAATGGTAAAAAATATGTTATTTATTTCAAGTAGGTAATTTATTATAATTAGTAGGATTAGTGGAATCATCAATTGTCTCACAAAAACACCCATCTATGTGGTAATCCTTAAGCTTTTACCTCTTCCCAGAATACTCGTTAACTAACTACTAATAAGCCTGCTATAATCCTATTATATCTATGTTTAATCCGCCGTGAAACGATCTCGAATAATTTTACAGCTAAATAAAAAAGTTTGCTAATTACATGGAAACTTGATTCTTGTTGTTTTTAAATGCTTATGCCTTAATTTGTTTCATAGTTTAGTTATTTCTGTTACTGTCTATTGTCCTTTGGCACGATTCTGTGAAGGTAATATTTTGTCAATACAACGTAAATTGGTGGTTTATTTGTTCGATGTGACGTCGAAGCAATATTCTTGACCTAAATTCGTCACTCGTGTATGTTAGCAGTATATTATAAAGAAAAAACCTTTGAGAAGATAGGCACTATCCCATGGGGCTGGCTGTACAGAAAATGTGTAGCCGCTCTCAAGTCGCTGGCACATACAATGCGATAATTATGGTTTATGAAATATTTATTTGCAGTTAGCTATATTGATAGCCATGTTAGTATCTGACCTTCGTATTTCCAAAGTACTATCTTTATTCGTAGACTGACCTCTTAACACGAACCCGCTGTCTGTATCTCTCCTCAGCATTCGTCATTTTTGTCATGTGACCTCCCCAGCTCGTTCTAGTGGGAAAAACCCGTTGCGTTGGCTAAAACAGTTAGCAGACTTTCTGGGGCATGCGAAATTAATACCAACAATTTTTTTATTCATTATAGTTATGTACTTTGAAATATACTGGCAAGCGTTGGATGCGGGCCGCATTGAATCGGTCATGGTGGAAATCTATGGGGGAGGCCTTTGTTCAGCAGTGGACGTCTATAGGCTGATGATGACTTTGAAATATATCTGAGGGTTGCTTATGCTAGTAGTTCCAGGTAGACTTTCCAACAAACCAGCAGCTTCAGCAAGAAAAACTTTTGACTACATATTCCTATAGCTATCGAAATTTGTGTCCAGGCGAAAAGTGGAACTAAAAATTTGTATGAAAAAAATGACATTTTGAGAGTGTTACTGTGCCATTGTGAAGCAAATTTTGATCGTAGCACGTCTTAGGAATTGCACATTATGCAAAATATTTCCGACACCCATCCATGAGTAATTAAGCACGTGAACCAAGAAACTGTCATACCATCTACGTCACGCCTGACCTCCTTTTGTGTATGTCTGCGTCAGTGTGAGGTTTTCATATCCTTACACTAGTATGGTTGGCAGACAATAAATAATGTCTGTGGAATTAACATACATAAAATGTATATCCTGCTTTATTGATTTTTTTATTATCGAAAACTACTTTATAACCCAGTCCATTGCTGACCTTATTTTGATAGGGACCTCTAAGCTTTGCTTTTTTGCTAGTAACATAAGAGTCATAAGTTATTGGTGCCAATTCTGTTGTTCAAAATTAACGAAACTTTTCTAATTTGACTGGTCTAAGATATTGCCATCCTTATTTAATACCGCAAATGAGAAAGGGATAGCAAGACTTTGATTTTTTTTGGATTTTTTTTTAATTTTGAACAACAGAATCGACACCATTATCTACATATAAACTTTTTTCACGCCAAGGCCCTTTCAGGGTAAGCAGAGAGTATACTAGACCTACAATTCACTATTGATTAGCGCAACTTTGCTTTTTACTTACACAATATTATGTACTTACTTTACGAGACCGCTGGTCTAGTGGTTAGTATACCTGACTGCTGCGCTAGGGTTCGCGGGTTCGATTCCCGCCGGGGCAAACATTTATGTGACAAATATGTTTGCCTAGCATCTGGGTGTTTGGTATGTATTACAAATATGTATTTACAAACAAAAAGTATATAAGTATTATATCAGCTGCTGGTTCCCATAGTACAAGCTTTGCTTAGTTTGGGGCCAGATTGCGCTGATAATGTCCTAGCATTATTATTATTATATTACAAATAGTATATATACCTAAGTAGGTGCATAGTGTGTTAGTTTGTAGTTTGTAGCATCATTCATGACCTAAACATTATTTCGATGTATTTAAGTTTATGTACTGAAATTAAAATTTACAGTCATAAGTACGTATTTACTTACTTTTGAGTAAATTACTTTAACTAAAATTATATCGTTGTGAATCATATTTAAACAGTTCCATCAACTTACTTATTACGTATAGTAGACCGATATTAATAAATTTGGTCGTGTTTGTTTTATGACAATGGCAGTGAAACAAGCAAAGATGAACGTACAAGCCCCCTGTCACGTAGCCTTCGCGCGTGTCCATTGCGCGAAATAATACTTAATACCTTGCTCGCTGGACACTCAGAACAATTAAAAAGGTAGATGGAACTTTGCGAGCAACGAAGTGACGCCGGTTAAGACTACGCCTTGCACTGTACATACATAAATACACGCACACACATACAACGAATACAATTAAACTACTTGCCTACGCACTACATGTTTAAAAAACCGGCGTCAACTCGTTATCCGCAAAGTTGCATTTATCTACCTTTTTTATTTGATATGTGGTTGGATATTGATCTGCTAATAAACCTCTCAGTGAAACCTCTAATTGTTTTCTTTATATATTTCAGCAAATCTGTCCGTCCATTTTTTTTTCAATTACATTAAATTTTTGCCCATGACTTCAACCGACTATGGATCCTGTTATTTTAAAGACAGTTTTCCGAAAAAATCGGGATAAAAGTAGTAAGTAAAAGTAGGAGAGTTGCCGGAGAATAATCTAGGCGATTATTCTCCGGCAACTCTCCTTTACCTGTTTATCAAAGTCCCATCGAAGTAGATACAGCCTTTTCGTAGATTAGGCCAGATAAAAACGCAGACATAATTGTTAAAAAAGTTTGGGTGTTGATATTGTGCTAGTAATCTAATTATTCAAAAACAAATTATGTATTAAATCCTTTAATTCAAGATCAAAGTGTATTTATACATTTGAATTAAGTCAGTGGTTTCAACAGGTGATTGACAATAATAATAACAAAAATAAAAACTCATCATTAATAACCACAGAGATTGTAATTGCATCGCACACTGGTTTAATTAAAATGTGACTTGCTTAACCACTGTTGAGTGCTAAACGATTCCTGACCAGGGTCACGTAGAAAGGACTACCAATATTGTTTTATAGGGTCCCGTACCCGATGGGTAGCCAACGGAAACCTATCACTAAGACTTCGCTGTCCGTCCGTCCGTCCATCTGTCAGCGGGCTGTATCTCATGATCCGTAATTGGTAGACAGTTGAAATTTTCACAGAATGTGTATTTCTGTTGCCATTATCATAAAAAAAATGAAAATTTAAGAAAGGGGGCTCCCCTACTTGAACCGTGTTATTTTTTTTAATAATGGTAACATGCTAACGCTCTTTATTTGCTCATATATGTGATTTCTATATTTTCTATAAAAATCGCTAATTCTCTATTACAAATATTACGGAATCCTCGGTGTGCGAGTCCAACTCGCACTTTGCCATTTTATTTATTTGCCTTTATTATTGTCCTATATATATATATATGTATAATATTTAAAAGAACCTTCATTACGGTGAATGTCGAAGGTTCATTAACTGCTTACTCCTAACAGCTTTTTTACGAATTGGAAATCAACTTCGCCGAATCAATTCCATGATATCCAGTTTGAATTTGCATGACTTTTTACTTTTGACGTCATGATGTCGCAATTTTGGTGCAGAATGTCAATGTTATGTTTATAATTTATATCAATCTCCTACTTCTTTGTTCCTATTCTGAGTCATATTCGTAGTAGGTATACGAAAAGAGATCATATCTGGTTGTACGTAGTATAGTATCTACTCTGAGCTTCGGGGAAGCTGAGGTGTAAATTGGAACGGCTAAGGATGCCAGATGTTCCATACAATCTTATCTCGTATATTGAAGTTAGTAGGTGTGTGATGCTTACACAGGCATACGGCCCACCTGATGGCAAGCAATCATCATACCCTATAGCCGCTAGCAATACCAGGGGTATCACTAACGCGTTGGCAACCATGTTGTTGATGAGGACACTATACTAGCAGCATGACTACTAGCGTATCGTAGTGGGGCACTGGCAACATTACTTTGCAAATGAATCGCCACTATAATTTTCTTCCTTGATAATAGGTATTTTGAACTGATAGTGAGCGATTACCGTAGCTTAATGACGCGTACAACACCAGTTTTTCGTCACTCGCGTGCTACCGACCGATTATATAATAAACTAGCGACCCGCACCAGCTTCGCACGGCCAGCTTTATCCATATAAGTGAAATACCTACAAAACACAATATACATAAAAACCTTCCTCTTGAATCATTTATTAAAACCGCATCAAAGTCCGTTGCGTGGTTTAAACGTTCTAAGCATACATAGGGACAGACAGACGGCGGGAAGCGACTTTGTTTTTTACTATGTAATGATTTTACTAAACTCAAATTTATAATTCCTCAGTAGTACCTCAGAGTAGCTAATATACTACGTACAAGTAGTACAGACCAGTACAGTTTGAACCCAGATCATTTCAAATGGCAGGCTGTCACTACGACTTCATTTCATTGAACTTTATACAATAAAAATCAGTTGTGTGTATGTGCGCCTTTATTATTTTTTTACTTCGAGTGCAGGCGGCGCTGTTGACGATATTCCGAATTTATTTTGATCCAAGTATAAGAGCGAAGTTGCGTGAAAAGTATCTCAGCGTACTACTTGTACCTACGTAGTATAATAGTTATCTATTCTGAGATACCACGTTTGTAACTGTATTATAATTAATTGTAACTATTTATTTTTTACAGCGACCAAAAAACACAATGATCAGGAAAGTAAATACAAGTATATTTCCCATTTCGTACAGGACTTCCTAATAAAAAGTAAGCAAAAACACTCATCAATTAAAATGGAACGCTGTGTGAAATATACTATATTATATACTAGCTGACCCGGAAAACGTTGGCATATAAATTGGTGGTCCACACTCATCACTTATGGGTATGATAAATAGTTTACGTCCTATTCGCAGACCTACCGAATATACACAAAAAAAACATAAATGTCGGTCAAGCCGTTTCGAAGGAGTTTTGTTACAAACACTGTGACGCGAGAATTTTATTTTATTTAATACGGAGATATTTAAAGCAGTAGGTAAATACATTCTGTAAAACTAAGCAACACCGTCAAACTTTCCCTATTTAGTCGAAACATGGTAAAATGTTTGTAAAAGTGCTAATTACTGATACGGTTATTCGAATCGGGGTCGAGCGTGATAACAATGAATTTGAGTGTCATATGAAATCAGGTCCTTCCTCTGTGTGAGAAGATACGGAGGCATACTGTTATCTTTATGGATACTATACTATAGGATATAGGATAACAAATGATGGATGTTATCAAATGTTGATGAACTATGATAGATTGTAAGTTATGCTGACCTTATAAAAGAACTGTGGCGTGATGTAAATTTTAATCTTAGGTATACGTTGTTTTATTACTTAAATTATTTACATAGAAATTGTTTATAATTATATTTTTGGTTTGGACTACACTTGTCACTTATGGGTATGAAAATTGTTTTGGTACGTTCTGTTGTCAGACCTACTAAATGTACACAAAAAACATTAAAATCGGTCGAGCCCTTTCGGAGCAGTTTGTTTCACAAACTGACGTATTTTATATATTAGAGTATTAGACGAAAATTATCGTGGCATTAATCTCTTCCATAAAAATATCGTCAATTTGAAATAGACTATACTCAAAATCTAATTGCCAAAGTACTCAATGATGGAAATGCCCCACTTTAAAAAAACATGTTTCAAAAGCATTTATTTAGTTTAGGATCTTAAAAGGCACTAATTAAGATCTACTTACCACTGTTGCTATTTAGGGTATATAAGAGAGGTAGTACAAAATGGGATCTACCATGAGTTTCCCATTAAAATTGGAGCCGCCCGACTGGGGATTGTACCTCCACTTTACAGAAGACCGTAGTCAAATAACACTATTTTGATATAGTGTTTTGTTTCTGCGGTGAGTATGGCCAGTGCTCAATGTGGATACGCGGAGGTAGTAGTAAGGATGTGCTGCAAGCCCAGTGAGTCCTCATCAACAACAGGGTTCGCAGTGCGTTAGTGATAACCTGGTATTGGTAGAGGTTATAGGCCACGGTGACTGCTTACCATCAAATCGGCTGTACGCTTTAAAAAAAAAACAAATTTTAGTCATTGTCACAACAAAATCTTAGTAACTCAAAGCAAAAAAGCTCACGCAAACAATTTGCTATAATGTTTCCAGCAGGCACAAGCTAATTTTCCTTGTAAAACGTGTTTTCCGGCAAGTAATCAGCAATTGAATCCCGTAATATGATTATAATACTCATCCCAAGATATCTGGCTGTCGCCAGGATTAATCCGTAATCATTCTTTATACCTCTGAGATCAGAGTTCGTCAGAAGTCAGATAACAGCTTTTAATTAAATTTTTAAAAGGTCAAACGTTATCCGCCTCGTAAATGCAGTCTCAATTTAAGAAAGCGAGTATTTTTAGACATTTCCTTTAATCAAACGATGATATGATTTTGACCTGCTTATTTATTTTAGACCAATTTAGGACGCTAGTAAGTTTTATAATTTGGTAGTTATGTGGAATGCTGATAATCTTGTTCATTTCGCTAAATTTCTGTCGACTAGATTTAGATCGCATACCTACCTAATGTATCAATCTGTACATATATACTAATCTAATCTTTATATACTATAAAATATTATATAGGGAAAATATATGTATTGTTGTTTGTAAATGAATAAACTGAAATACAAATGGACGGACCGTATTAAAAAAATTCCACCAACAGAATGCAATATGTGTAATCACTGAGGTCACATAATATTATATTGATAGACGGGTGAAGTCGCGGCTTAAATGCTAGCACCAAATATACGACCTCACTCAGCAACGCGCGCGTCTACAGGCTACGGTGACCGCTTACCATCAGATCGTCCGTATGTTTGTTTGCCACCTTAGTGGTATAAAAAAATGGCGTAATAAAGATATTCCCTTAACTAGTCTTTACTCTTGTTCCAGGTGAAACGCTCCATAATGCTGAAGATGGCTGACGCGTGCGCTGACAGCTCCAAGCAGACCAGGTTCCACGAGATGCACGTTCAAAGGCACAACAATGTGAGCATATTGTACGCGGATATCGTCAACTTCACACCGCTGTCTGAACGACTCAGCGCTTCGGATCTGGTCAAGACTTTGAACGAACTCTTTGGAAGATTCGATCAGATAGCTCAGGTAAGTAATTTATTAATAATAATAATAATGCTTGGACATTATCGCACAGTGCCACCTGGCCCCAGCAGCTAATAGAATACTGTTTTTTTTTATAAATATATACCAAATACAATGACGCAAGGACAACACAATATGCTTATCACATAGATTTTCACCTAACCATAGCGAAGCAGTCAGGTAAACAGACCACTAGACAAGCGGTCGTATGAGCTGTATTTATATTATTATATATTTTACATTTATATGCAATGAAACCATGCCCCCCCTTTCCCCCTATCTTGTCCCCCCTTACCCCATGGACCACCTACCGTGTACCCCCTTACCCCATGGACCACCTACCGTGTTCCTCCTACCCCATGGACCACCTACCGTGTCCCCCCCTTATCCCATGGACCACCTACCGTGTTCCCCCTTACCCCATGGACCACCTACCGTGTTCCCCCTAGTCCAAGGACCACCTATCGTTTCCCCACTTACCCCACGCACCATTTAAATTGGAACCGCCCGACTGGGGACTACCTCCACCCTACAGAAGACCGCAGTGAAATAACACTACTTGATGTAGTGTTGTGTTTCTGCAGTAGCTAAGTAAGGTTTCCAGAGCTCTGGAGGAGAGGATACGCTGGGCCAGTAGTAATGCTGCTAGCACAGTGAGTCCTCATCAACAACATGGTTGGCAACCCGTTAGTGATACCCCTGGTATTGCTAGTGGCTATAGGCTACGGTGACTGCTTACCATCAGGTGGGCCGTATGCTTGTGTGCCACCTTAGTGGTATAAAAAAATATATAATAATAATAGACCTTAGATTTTTTTATATCGTTCAGTATGTTGCTACCTCTAAAATTACGATGACAGGGTCAAGAGCCTTTGAAACAAGATATCCTTGAAATGATAATATACTAGCGACCCACCCCGTCTCACAGGGGTAGCAGAGTATGCCAACTTTTTTGTGTACACGGGTATATACGTATACATATATTATTATTTACGTTGGTTCAAGATTTTTCCCGTCATTATACTTCAGTCAATTTACACTTAAATATAATGAATTACTCCGCCAATTGGTGAAATCATCATTCTTCTGCCCTTATCCCATATTATTTGGGGTCGGCGCAATATGTATTTCTCGTCCAATTGGTGAAAACTATTAAAATCCGCTATATTACTTGACTGGACTGCAAGTTCAGGCAAAGTTGAACCATTAAACCAGCTTCACTTGTATAAGCTCACCAACTTTAAGCTCTTGTTACATGAACTTAGTAAATAGCTATTGTAAGTTTCGCTGACTTTGTGGAAGTTCAAGTCGAAGTTTAGATCGGTAGGATAGAAACATTGCTTGAAAGGTTTTGATTTGGTAAGGATTTTTACGACTATTTTTGTATGGGAAAATGAACAGCGCTGCGGCGGCGAAAAGTGGAACTAAAAATTCGTATGAAAATGTTGATATTTTGTGAGTAACCGTCGTTTAAATTTAGAAGGCACTTAAGTATGTAAACGTTTAGATAAATAAAATCTAATATATAAAATTCTCGTGTCACAGTTTTCGTTGCCATACTCCTCCGAAACGGCTTGACGATTTTGATGAAATTTTTTGTGCTTATCCGGTATCTATGAGAATCGGCCAACATCTATTTTTCATCCCCCTAAATGTTAGGGGTAGTCCACCCCTAAATTTTATTTTTTATTTTTTAGACCGATTTCAAAAATTCTTTCACCGTTAGAAAGCTACATCATCACTGAGTAACATAGGCTATATATTATACTAGCTTCCCGCCCCGGCTTTGCACGGGTAGACAAAATATTTGATATAAAAGTCTATCCGTGCGAAGCCGGGGCGGGCCGCTAGTAACATATAATAATGACATGTGTCTGATCATTAAAGTAAAATAATTTGATGTTCGATCATGATCACACGTCACTTACTGGCTCAAACTAAACAAAGCTTATACTTTTCATAGAATACTTAAAGTATTTTGTTTTTAATACATACCAATAACCCGAATTCAAAGTACCTAAATTTATATGAAATAAAAGCTACGTATACTGAAACAATGTAGCATGAAGTTTCCAGATGTTGCATCCACCGAAATGTGCGTAACTTTATTACTTACGATCAATATCTCCAACTTAACGCTAACTTAGTTTCAGAGTCCATTTTAGTCAACAGCTGCGTTCTTACTTAGTGCTACGTTCATATTGTTTGTGGTTATTAGGTAGGTACTTTTGAGTTTGCTTAGCTATTATAATTGAAGCAAAGCCATGATACTGGAGATACCATCTGATTCCCTATATTACTCAAATATTATCAGTATAATTAGGTACTCGTTTTCCTACGACTTCGAATGCGTGCATAAAACGTTTTTTAATCCTCATGACACACGTTGTTTTACCACGTTAAGACGCATAGCTGAATCTTCGAGGATGTATATATTGTCATTGAGGATCCCGTCAAATTCAGGTCGTTTGGTAGCTTAGCGTGACAAACATACAGACCTTTTGTCACCGTGCAAGTACCCAAATTAGAATAAAACCGCTCTTCAATTATTCTTTATTTGCATAGATTAACAATCATACTTTATTTATATGTATATCAAAGCTTCACAGGAAGAAAAATGACTTGTTTTTTACGTTTGACCTTTAAAAGATTACAATATATTTACATTGATGTTTCACGCGAACCCAGTAGATATTACACACACACACAGCGCCATCTAGTCCCAAACTAAGGAGACCTTTATATTTGAGAAGTTTCTGTCTCAAAGTAGATAATATACTTCGTACGTATAACGTAGTATAATAACTACTCTGAGAGAAATAGCGGCAACATAAATACACACTGTGGAAATTTAAACTGTCGCCTATTACGGATCATGAGATACAGCCCGCTGACAGACAGACAGACAGACGGACGGCCGGACGGGCGGACGGACAACGAAGTCTTAGTATTAGGTTTCCGTTGGTGGTTGGTCCAATGGGGATACGGAATCCTAAAAACAAATATTTATAATTTCTAATATGGCATTATCATAAATTTCTTTTCTCACTACTAGCAAAACGGAAGCTAAAATCAATATACATTTATAATGTTTAAGATTAACGAGTTCGTTGTCATTAAAATGTGTTTAAATCCTTGGGCATAAAGCGGAATTTCTTTCCACCAACACTGATTTTTACTGACCACAGATTTCATAAAATTACAGAACGCTTTTATCGCAAGTCTTTGCTCGGCACTTTAGCTAGAAGATAGTAAATGAGATGTCTCGACTCTCGATCGTAGTATATTCCCTGAGAGGCACAGCTACTGTGCAGTAAAGCTACTGTACTGTATAGTATTTGATGTATTATAGTCAGCCGAATAGTACAACAACAGGTTACTCATGGTTTTCGATTTATTTGCGTATATCAAGTATTGAAGAAGAAGCGTATATTGAAGAAGTAAGAATTGAATCTGGTTTGTCAATATTCAAAATTACTCTAATTTTGTTAGTTTACTTCCGCGTAATTTTATTTCTTAAGTAATTTATCCGTGAAGGTAGAATCTAAAAGGTAGTCCTTTCACTAAAAGACGATAAACAAATCCACTGAGTTAAAAAAACAATTTAATATAACTCTGTACGTTCTGGTTTGTAGAGCTGAGTACAAAAGTTTATATTTTATAGGACTTGAAACTGTTCTGTACTTAAAACTTGGAGACATTGCTGAACATATGGTTTGGGAAGCTCAGACTGCTTCCAGCTATATTTTATGGCTCAATTTATGGCAAACTTAAATGGTAACATGAGGTAAGGAAAGTTTGGTGTTTGCCTCGAGTCCGGATGGATTGCTTTAATCATATATCTACTTCTATCTTCTATATAAATCAAAAATAATTTCCGCATGATGAAAGATCACTACTTGAGAATTGCTCGATTAATTTGGTAGTTTTTTTTTTTATTGGTTCCCGGACTTACGTTTATATGAAAGAAAGTATTTGACAAAAAACACCGGATAAGTCGGAAATTCGTATCAAACTGCACCATTGCGAACCCTGGGTGGGTCGCTAGTTAACAACAAAAATTCTAATAATTGCCTCGTACTCAGTTCTTTGCTTATTTTGGGACCAGGACATTGTTGAATATAAAAAAACCTTGCATTTTATGAATGAAAAGTACTCGTGGTCATCTAATGTTAACGATCCTCATTGTTTCACAGGAAAATCAATGCATGAGGATCAAGATTCTTGGTGATTGTTACTACTGCGTGTCCGGCCTGCCAGTGTCGAGACCCAACCACGCCTACAACTGCGTCAATATGGGCCTGCAGATGATAGATGCCATCAGGTGCGTACACACATACATAATATCATCACGCCAGGTAGGCAGATAGGATAGCGCCATTTCGCTCTCGTCAACACACGGGTTATACCTCTGGTGCTGCAAGCGTTCGAAGGCTACGGTAAACGCTTACCATCAGGCGGCCCGTAGGCTTGTTTGTCATCTGAGTGTTCTAAAATTAGCTCTAGAATTTTATTATGAGATTATATTTAGTATTCTCCACATTCTTATCCTTTTTCGATTAGGTTTGTAAGAGAGGCGACAGGCTTCAACGTGGACATGCGTATAGGCATCCACACCGGCAATGTCCTGTGCGGTGTGCTCGGCCTTCGTAAGTGGCAGTTCGATGTCTGGAGCGATGACGTCACTCTCGCCAACCATATGGAGTCTGGTGGGATCGCTGGGTAAGACTAAAAGAAAAAAAAATATTGTTTAGTTTCTTAGGTTTAAATGAAAAAAGAAGAAAATATTTTGAATTTGAATTTAGAATGAACTAAAAATTAAATTATAAAAAATCGGTTCAATCCAAATTCAAATTTGGTAATAAAAAAAAAACATTTTACGCAAATGGATCTAATGCACTTCCAAATTCAAATCAATTAAAAAAATACTTGCTCTATTCTAGTTGTACACCGTGTTCCATAATTAAACTACATAAGTACATACGTACAACCAAAACAAACTACCTAATTATTAGCGCTATGAGAAACACGCTTCGGCGT
Source organism: Falcaria lacertinaria (assembly GCA_951449985.1). Lineage (NCBI taxonomy): Eukaryota > Metazoa > Arthropoda > Insecta > Lepidoptera > Drepanidae > Falcaria > Falcaria lacertinaria. The sequence continues at coordinate 1,104,800 of OX602120.1, read as the reverse complement.
GATTTTGCATATCGACGGATTCATTATTCCGCAATCGTAAACCGAAAGGGTAATTCGTGCTGACGTACGATTAGTTTTCAACAAACAAATGTTATGTACAGTATCCTAAGCTATTACACTTACCAACAATTTGTAATGTGAGTTAGCCGTGACTTTTGAACTTTAATTTTTGAAACATATCAGGTTAGTATCAGCATTTACTTAATAAACACTGATCTATGTACAATAATTAACTTTTGCCCGCGGCTTTGCACGCGTGGTCAAGTGAATAAGTCGACAGGAAACAGACAACAGAACAGTGTATTTTTTTTTTTAACTCAAAGGCCATATACCAATTTGCATGCGTTTGAACTTAATATAATGACGGTTTTTCATACAAACTTTCATCCCCTATTTTACCCCCTTCGAGGTGTTTATTTCTATGCCTACGTCATAAAAGGTAGCTACTATAAAAATGTCAAGTCTACAACCCCAGCTGTTGGGGCTTAGCTTGATATGTCAGTCAGTTTCTTCTTTTATACTATATTATACAGACTTCACGCTTGACTTGTGCAGTCCTCTTGATTCTATTAATTCATTAATCTTCATACATGCCCGTCGGTTCCGAGTACTCTTTACCTTTCCATCATTGAGGACTTTGGTAAAAAAAAATGTAATAATTTCCAGACGCGTGCACATCACAAAAGCAACTCTATTGCAACTAGGCGGAAGGTTTGAAGTTGAGCCCGGCGATGGAGCTTCCAGAGAAGGCTATCTTGCTGACCACAAAGTGGAGACTTACCTTATTGTGCCACCTAAGGTAAGTAAAGTAAAGTACTCGTTGATGCAGAGATTATAATGTATTTCTTACCAATTGAAAATAAGGTCGCTTTCTCTTTATCTACACATCTCTTACCAATATTTGTTAATCTTCTTTAAATAGGCTGAGATCAACTTGGTAAGTAGATATTAGTAAAGTAAATAGATTTTGTATTTTATAGAAATATTCGAAGTCGTGGAAGCCGTGTGGTATGAGCGTTGCCTGCTACTGTACCGAAGCAAATTCGAATCAGGGACGTCGTATCTAGTGCCTAAGAAACGGCGACGGACTCACCATTTGTCACGTTGGCACCAAATTGTCTTCGGTGGAATGTGGGTGTTGTAACACCTCTGCGTACCTCTTCGGGGACCCTTGTGGGAAGCCATCAAGATATATTTATCAATTGCTATGCATTACATCTGTTGTGTCTAAAATCCCGTCATTCGTTTAATTAGCTAGCATGAGCTCTAATTAAAGTTACAATTTTTAATTCCTGAGGTAATTTATAAGGTAATATTCTTACAGTGTTACAAGGCCAACACAAATCCTTCACGTTTCAAACAAATACCCCCTTACGTATGATAGATCCTGGGGAACAATGGCGGCGCTTTTAGACTCCACGTGAATTAGAGACGAGAGCTAGCAATTAATCATGTCTTAAAATAATTGGAGCGAGGAACACGTTCTAACACAGCGTATCTTCGTGGAGCACTAGCAACCTTACTACCGCAGAAACACAACTCTACATCAAAGTACAGGAGTGTGTGGAGGTACAGAGCACTGAATAAATAAAATAACCAAATTACTACCTTAATATTATAAGATTCAGAAATTTAATTATCATTCGTCACAACCCCGATCAGTTGTCGTTCGAACATTGCCTTCGCCGAGAGATTCCAATCAAAAAATCATTTCATATCAAGCCCGAATTGACTGACATGTCCAATCGTCCAATCAGTCAAGGCGCCATGTCATTCGAGTTGAATATTGCCAATATCCGAATGTATCGATTTAAATCGATATCTATCCGTGTCGTATCGTGTGTCATTCGATTGACCGCGCGTATGGTATAACTCGTAAATTGGGTTATACGACGAAGTTACAAATTGCTTCCACTCGGATATAGAATTATTGGTATGCTAGATTTATGGGAGGATGTTTGTTTTTTAGGGTTCCGTACCTCAATAGGAAAAACGGAACCCTTATAGGATCACTTTGTTGTCCGTCTGACTGTCTGTCAAGAATTTTTATGAAATTAATACGAAATACCCGGGACGATGGTATCTTTCTGTAAATCTTATCTGTAAGTCAATATGAAGAAAAGATATGACCGTTTATGTCGCAAAATATCGCATATCTTGCGATTTCCCAAGGGAATCAAAACAACCTAAAACCTAAAAGGACTATGAAATTTGGCAGGGAGCAATGTCTTACAGCACAAGTACAGGATACAATCTGAAAACCGTAAATATGGGGCGCTTGCTTTTTAAAAAAATGCTAATTTACAAAACAAAAATCCCTGAATCGCGCTGTAGAGTCACCGACCAATAATGACCGCATTTGAAGTATGCCTACTTTTAATCTTACCTACAAGTGCATACGGAACCCTCGGTGCGCGAGTCCGACTCGCACTTGGCCGATTTTTTTTAATGAGAATTTACTAAAAAATATTCCTGAATCGCACGGTTGTGACTTGAGAGTCACCGACGAATATTCGTAATGACCTGAATGAAATGAATACTTTTAACCTTACCTACAGGTGTGTGCGTGTATACCACATTATTTTCAACCGACTTCAAAAAATGGAGGAGGTTATCAATTCAGCGATATGTTTTTTTATGTACGAAGTTGCTATTCTACCAGAAACAGTTGTATTAAGGCGCATTTTGTTGCTACTGTGGAAACTGCATATTATTTGCATCACCGCGTCTTCGTAAATAACAAAATAGCTCACATAGTTTGTTAAACGAGCAAATTGTTTTGAATTAAAGGATCTATTTTGACCTAGTTAAAACAAAGTTTCGGTTGGAATCTTTTGTATACAAATACCAGCGAACCGCCCCGGCTTCGCACGGGTAGACATTTATCAAATATTTTGTCTACCCGTTTTTAGACTTTTTCAGGCAATTTTTTCTCTCCGTAAGAACCAACTTCGTACTTCAAGGAATATTCTAAAAAATGAATTAGCGAAATCGGTTCAGCTGCTCTCGAGATTTGAGCTTAGCAACACATTTAGCGATTCATTTTTATATTATAGATTTAACGGGCAATAATCGTTCACACCTCTTTCAGAAACCATCAGAAAATGGGCGGCTCTCCGTTTGCACAGTGGATCGAAAAGCAAGCATTGTATCATCCATCTACCAGGACATATCGCCAACTAAGCCGCGAGATAACATCAGCCCGGCTCCTTCACAACACAGCTTCATCGAACAGGAGGGTACTAGAGTACTAAGGACCGAATCCATTAGGACTACAGCTGGTGGTACGTCAAAACTGAAAACTTGTGATGCTTCATCACCACTATAAGAGTCTAAATATTAGGGACTAGCGGCCCGCCCCGGCTTCGCACGGGTAGACATTTATATCAAATATTTTGTCTACCCGTGCAAAGCCGGGGCGGGCAGCTAGCCTATGTTAATCAGTGATAACACTATCACTGATTAACATAGGCTAGCTTGCTAACGGTGAAAGAATTTTTAAAATCGGTCTAGTAGTTTCGGAGCCTATAGACATTTATCAAATATTTTGTCTACCCGAGCGAAGCCGGGGCGGGAAGCTAGTATAATATATAGCCTATGTTACTCAGTGATGATGTAGCTTTCGAACGGTGAAAGAATTTTTGAAATCGGTCCAGTAGTTTCGGAGCCTATTCAATACATACAAAAATACAAATCTTTCCTCTTTATAATATTAGTATAGATTTAGTTCAGCTCTCCCTGTAAATATAATATTATGATCTCTTGAGCGAGCAAAATTTATGGGTGCTACAAATGGCTATGCATTACGACTACTGCAGGCTTAGCTATGTTTACTATCTACAATCTTTATCGCTATAGGGAAACGAAGGAAATGTATGGGAATTAAAAACTTTTATGTTATGTGACGTGGTCAAGTTTTAAATGCCCATTCATTTCTTTCATTTTCTGTAGCGTTAAAGATTAATACAGGTACTGGTTTCTGCAAATGTATCACCATTTCGTATGTTTGATCTTCCGATACACTTCGGCAGCATTCCAACACATGACCACGGTGGCTGAAGATTAGCGGGATAGATGTAAAATTACGGACAGACGTATTCGTCTACCTTCAATCATCTTTGCTTAGGTACTGTGGCTCCCATTGGAGGTCACTCGATAGTCATCTCGACATACCACACTAACTGTATCATATTTTTATTACTTCCTTTCTTTGTTTTTTTTTTATTTTATTGACTGTTTTTGACGAAATTAAATTATTTCTTATTAATTCGTATATGAGCAGTATTCAGTAGATAATATTTTCTTAGATTTAAGTAGACGAGCTTCGGTGAAAGTCGACGGTCCCAAGACAGTGGCGTTCGAAGGTTCCACAAGTCCTGGCGAAGGTTTGGGTAATGGAACAGCTGTCACCACGAAACCGAAGAGTCGAAGCGGATCTATTATTGGAGCTATCAGCCCCATCATGGGAACAGGTACAAAATTAAAAGCATACTTTAATAATTTACATATTGGTGTCCTTCTATTGTGCAAAATCACTCAACTAATTTGACAGGAATTTGAAAAGAAAACAAGTCTTACTGTTTTTTAAACTTTCGCGATTTAAACACATAGTAATGACATGAAAACGGGTCTTATACGCGATATTAAATTGTTTATTTACCTCCCGACGTTTCGACCGAGCTGCATCGGCCGTGGTCACGGGCTGACTGATTGTAGTCGTGTACGTCGCCTTCTTGATTCGCGGGTAGAACGAATATTGTTATCATAACAACTCGGTCGAAACGTCGGGAGGTAAATAAACAATTTAATATCGCGTATAAGACCCGTTTTCATGTCATAACAAGTCTTGCTATCCCTTTCTTATTAGCGGTGTTAAATAAGTTTGTCAATACTTTTAATACTGTCAAAATCCTTTAATTTTGTGATTTTATACAACAGAATCGACACCAATAATATGTTTGTTACTTGATGATGACGAAACAAATGAGCGTATCTCTATGGGCATTAAGATAATGACCTGTTATGCGATTCTTTAAAACTACGCGGTGACACCCGTTGTCGTTTCCCCGAAACCGCCAACCAAGAACACGATTTTGATGTGCGGGCAAGTTAAAACATAATAATATAGAGAAATATCAAAACTCGCTCAAGCAGTGAACCGATGGACGGTGGAGTTCAAAATTAACTCAACACCTACACTCAAGACAACATAAATATTCATCAGTATTGGTAGCAAGACTACGTATTCGAAACAGTAACTCTGAATATGTCAAAATTTTCATACGTTTTTTTTTTGTTCCACTTTTTATGACGTTGTTCATTTTCCCATATAAAAATAGTCGAAAGCGATACGAATACGAAGTCGCATTGTTCATGCTAAGGCTACTGATAAATGTATGCCCTCGTGTGGGATCGAACTCGCTACGCCAAAAGTCGCTGTCAGATTGACTACCTAGACCTAGACCCCGCCAGTTTGTAAATAAAAATCGGCTCATATTTTACCAAAATATTATTTTTCCTCCAGAAGAATGTTCGGATCCTCACTCGGAACCGTCTTCTTCGTCAGAGACAGCACACCCAACTTTATTCTTTAGGATGCTGAGTACAATATCGCTTGAATCTCTAAGTTAGTTCAATTTCCTGACCTCAATTTGTGTCTTGTTTTATAAAGTGTTAATCTTCCATGCATTTTTGCATGTTGACTCATCATAAATAGTTCATTTAAGTTTATAAAAAAACATTTTGTTTTTGCGTTAGGAAGCGCCTTCATTGTGCCCGTTAACTATCTTACATTTATATCAGGTCACAAAGCAATAACAGTATAAGAACTATTGACAAAGAGTACCTAAAAAGGAATACAATCAAATCTGTATTGTTTTTGAAAATGCAGTCTAGATATAATTACCTCAATATTTTCGATTCGAAGATCTCCATTAGGTGCTAGAATGTACTTGTTTGTCATTGGCAAATCACAAAAAATGTTGATCGCCATTATTTGTAATCCTTTTCATAGAATTGTTTGGATTCTTAGTATTAACGTTTTGTATGTCAACATTTACAGATATCCCTTATATGTACACTTATATGTACATTTCGTGGTTTATTTCAGCTACTCCTGGTGTCCCAACGCGGTCTCGTCCGTCGAGCAAAATGACAAAATATGTCGAATGTTGGGGAGCCGACAAACCTTTTGCTAATATAACGGATTCTACACTAGCCAAAAATATTGGTATCTCTGTGAGTTTTATCAGTGTTTTGTTAAACGTTCTTGCTTTTAAAAGATCAAGTACTTATTGGATGAAATATATAATCTTCTGCTGTATTGATTTCAGAGTCTTGCGATGATTGAACAAAACCTGTTACCGCAAAGGACGACTTGTTTTGATTGCAGGTTTGTTCTCTTTAATACTTGTAATACTACTAATGGTAAACAAGCGTAAATCCTATCATATAGTAAGCGGTTACCGTGGTCTATGTAGGTACCTACTATTTTTGTGTGCGTCGTTAATTATTAAATTAGTTGAACTATGGATAAGTATTTTTAAAATCCAGGCTTAAAACGTAGTTTTTAGAAGCCTTGTGGTTGAAGCAACGGCCTGTCTACTGTTGGACCCAGGTTCAAACCCCGGCGGCCTGTACCAATCAGTTTTTATAAGTTTAAGAACAGTGTATTAATCACATCATGAGCTTAAACAGAGAAATATATTATATGTAATGGGATCTCCCGCAGGTATTCTCATTAAAGTTGGAGCTGACCGGCTGGGGACTGTATCTCCACCTAACAGAAAACCGCAGTCAAATAACACTACTTTGAGTTTGTGATACCCCTGGTATTGCTAGCGTCTATAGGTAGGCTCGGTGACTGCTTACCATTAGGTAGGCCACCTTAGTAGTATAAATAGGATTGATATGATTTTCATCGGGTATCTGTGTGTGTAAAGTAGGTGGTAACAATAATTATGGCGGGCTGTCTCGAAATAAATATCGATACGCACGGACGTGGGTTTTTCTATTGAAAATATTACAGTGGCGAACGGGGTTGGTTATACGCGTGTGAACGTGTATTACTATACAATCAGTTCATTAACTATTGGACAATGTAATGGGACTATTGAGTCTGAGTCGATTGAGCTCTGACTATTTGAGTTTGAGTTAAAATTGATGAGTGATGCATGTGTACAGTACGAATACGGAGGGCATGTCGGTGTCGTGGCTGTGGTTCCGGCGCGGCGGGCAGGAGCGCCAGTACCGCTCGCAGCCGGACCCGCAGTTCAAGTACAACGTCGCCTGCGCCGCGCTGCTCTTCCTGCTGCTCGCCTTCATACAGCTGCTCACTGTGCACAGGTACCGTACCAACCTCTCCACACTCATAGTACTTTCTTATGTCTTCTATCAATTGTCTTTATATATTCTTTTGTGTAATAGGAATTCATGTTAAGTTAGTATTTGAAATGTAAACTTTATGTAATTCTTTTGGTTTTTAAAAGAGTAATTGCTGAGTTTCTTGCCGGATTCTTCTCAGCAAAACCGACCTTCCGAATCCGGTGGTAGATTCTGACGATTTGAAAGTGCTTGCCTGTAAAGTCTAGTCAAATAAAGATCTTTTTGAGTTTGAGTTTATGTTGTGAGTATTATACACGAGGTGCCACACGAGTTGTATAAGAAACCAAGGACGGATTCAGTTTCAAGTCAGAGCGGCTATAATATAGCCGAGGTCTAGTCTACACGCTCCAATTTGGATTACAATAAAACAAATCGAATTACAAATAAATTGTATTTCAACATTATACGTGGTAATTTCTAAATAATTTAAATCATAAATATCAATTTTATTTTCTCTTTTGTCTTCTATCGAAACGAGTTTCGAGTTCCGCCACTTGAATGGAATGGATAGACCCAGCCTAAGGCATACCCTCATGACATAATATCTATACTAATATTATAAAGGGGAAAGATTTTTATTTCTGTATTGAAAACCGAAACTACTGGACCGGTTTCAAAAATTCTTTCACCGTTAGAAAGCTACATTATCAGTGAGTAACATAGGCTATATTATTATACTAGCTGCCCGCCCCGGCTTCGCTCGGGTAGACAAAATATTCGATAAATGTCTATCTATGCGAAGCCGGGGCGGGCCGACAATGTGTAAATGCTGAAGCGCGGAATGAAGGGGGCGACCGACGTCAGGCACGCTTGCTAGCCGGTAGGCGTCGTTCTTGCCTTAGTCGCATGGGTTGCCGCGTCAAGAGATTATAGGTCTTTTAAGAAACAATGTTCTGCCAACTGATGACAAAGCTGGAAGAATATTTATTTAATATATTCACGCCTTCCCACAAAGGTCGACGAAGATGTTACAACTGCCACTCTCCATCGAAGATAATTTATAAGATAATTATAGGGTTTAGAAGATAATTATAGGGTCGGCAACGCGCGAGCGATACCCCTGGTGTTGCAAGCGTCCATAGGCTGCGGTAACCGCTTACCATCAGGCGGGCCGTATGCTTGTTTGCCACCTTAGTGGTATAAAAAAAAAAAAAAAAAAAAAAAATTTGGTGCCAACGTGACAGATGGTGAGTTCGTCCGTCTCTTAGGCACTACATGCGTCCTTGAATTTCTTCTCAGACGTATGCAGGTTTCCTCACGATGTTTTCCTTCACCGTAAAGCTCGTGGTGTAACTAATCACTGTACTTATGTTAGAAAACCCATGCTAATACTACAGTAGTACAAAGTATTAGTTTCAATACTGTGTTTTCTTCCAGAAGTATAGTCCTATACGCATCGTTCGGGCCCACACTCCTGACTCTCCTAGTGTTCGTGTACCTCTCTTGGTACGATGGCCACGTGTGCGAGCGTGGACTGCACCTGTTGTCTGATGTGCCAGCGATTGCTGATGACATGTACACTGACAACTGCACCAAGCCTGGACAGGTATATATTTAGTTAGAACATTTTTCAACTACGTATTCGAAAACGTAACTCTCAAAATATCAAATTGTTCATACGAATTTTAGATCCACTTATCGCCGACGCAGTGTTGTTCATTGTCCCATACAAGAATAGTCAAAGGGGATACGAAATACGAATAGGTAGTGGCAATAAAATTTACGGTGGCTCGGCTCGGGCTACTGTTATACAATAATTATATGCAGTAATAATAATATGCAGTGACAAAACTACCATGAAAGCTGACCATGTTGGTAGCTTTCATTTTGATCTTGTAAATACTATGTCTAGAAGTATTTAATCTGACCCAAACCAGAATCATGCGGGAGTGTGCCAAGAATGCCGGCAGCATTGCCACGCTGGACAGCAATGCTGATTCTCTCAGCGAGATATGTTTCAGCACGCCCGCATGAAAAAAGACAGCTCTCTCTTCTGCCGTATCTTCTCGGATGGCTCTTTTTCCAACCGTTGCTAATGTAGATCTGAATTTAATAAGTGCCTAACCTGAATTACTTATTTTGATTTGATTTTCTGACTGGAAACTGTGTCACGAGCTTCTCTTTTATTAAATTTCCGCGAGCTTTTACGTGGAAAATAAATCAAAACGAATTGTGAGATTGTTTTTATTCAATTTACAAAGCATCATGGTCGCTTACGAAGGTCGTAATCTAAACAGACTTCCCGGAAGGAAGCTCCGAGAAACATCAAAACAATCCTTTGCCGTGATAATGTTTAACAATAATAATGATTGAGAATTTCAGTATAAACTTAGGTATACATTTTCAGAAAAATATCCTGCCTTATTTTTTTTACTTCGATTGACAATTAAGAGGTTAGGTTCTAGGTGAGGTGACCCGAAGGACGTTACAGTGACCGAATTTTAGAATTATGATTATTTGTTGTTCGTATTTTTTCGACTTTAATTCGTAACTGTCCACTTTAAGATTCCTAAAGACTTATCAATACCATAACGATCAAAACTGCAGTATAACGCTTGAAACGTGTATTGTTGAGTTCGGACAAAAATCTTATAAGAAAAAGAAGCTTTTAATGATACCCGAATTTGCCATTTTTTTAAAGCAACATTTTCAAATTTAAAAACCAATGCGAACCATCATAAAATTTAATTGCTAAACCAGTCCAGCCGGGCAGCGATAAACTATTTAGCCGAAATAAAAAGGAGGAGGTTCTATGTTCGGCTGTATCTATTTTTTTATGTATGTCCATCGATATATACGCTAATTGTTGACCGATTTTAAAATTCTTTTTTTTCTGTACCTTTTCAGGTTGTTGCCAGCAATCGGTTCATAAGACTGACCATGTTCCTGGTATCAGTTGTCCTAATAGCCGCATGTGCAGTTATTAATTTGGTACGATTTAGAATTACACGCTCTGACTAACTTACAGACGGTAGAATCTTCAACTTCAATAAAATTATTGATTGAAACATTGCCTGAATTTAACTACAAAGTTGGCTATCATGCGTACAGCCCGCCTGATGGTAAGCGATCACCGTAGCATAGTATAAAGAAGAGGGAGTAGGCTATCTCCGGCCCAATTCGCGATATAATTGCCTACTGTCTTAGGGTTGTCACTTTTAGCTAAATATTAGGCGCAGCTGTTCGCGCTTCGCTAGCAACCGCATGAACAGCGGCAACTACTATACCTACAATACTGAGAAATCGGCATAACTAAACGTAAACAAAGAAATAGCGGCAAACCAATTGCCAGATCAAAAGTACCTAATACATTCTAGTAGGAAATTAGGCCTACCTACCTACTTCCTGTGTGATAGAAAACTAATACAAACAAAAAATATGTAAGTACGTAGGTATCTCATCATCAAGTAAAATTATATTATGCTAGAATAAGTGACTAACTTACCTTTCCTGTTCAATAGGTAATCTGAACAGAGACAGGTCTGGAATCGATGAATTATTAAGACACCCAAACACACAGCAATACGTTCTTCTGCGATTATCAGACATTTTGATGATGATATTGATGAATAAATCATTTAGCAGTGCCGAAAAGCCGTGACGCGCGCGCGAACCTTGTGCAGTGTTAGCCCCGTCTGGCGCACTGAGAAACGGGTCGAGATTTTGTTAAAGTGTGCGTGCGTCGACACATAGATACAATAGCGCACACATACAAGCCGCGCGCGGTGCGTTTGTATGGAGATAACCTACTTCCCCTCTCTTTATACTATGACCGTAGCCTATAGACCTTTGCAATACCAGAGGTATGACTAACGCGTTGCCTTTTGGTTGTTGACAGGAATCATTTTGCTAGCAGAATACCTTCCCGCCAGCACAGTACTTATAACCACTTCTTTATCCTAATATCCCCACCAGGATGGGAAAGCGTGTTATTTCATTTTTTTAACTATGTATTATTATTGAGTGATATCTTGTATTAATATTACATAACCTACCAATTGTAATTCAGTTCCAGTCATACCCTCTAGACTTCAGGAACGACACCAAAGGATTCAATGACTCGACCCGTACCCCATCGGAACTGGACGATGCTGTGTATATGACGGGATATAGTGACGTCAACTCTGCTCCGGTAAGTATATAGGATATTATATTAATATTATATATAAATCTCCAACATAGATCTGTGGGATCGCTGCGGTGAGACCCCGATCGACCAGCAGATCAAACGCCGCAAGTGGAAATGGATCGGCCATACGCTCCGAAGGGACCCTGATCATATACCGAGGCAAGCCCTTGACTGGAATCCCCAAGGAAAACGTAAACGTGGCCGCCCTAAGCAGACCTGGCGTCGGACGATCATCGCAGAGGCGAAGAACATAGGAAAGACCTGGGGCGATCTGAAGCGCGAAGCTCAAGACCGAGCGGGATGGCGGAGCACTGTGGAAGCCCTCTGCCCCATCTAGGGGACACAGGAACATAAGTCATATTAATATTATAAATGTGAAAGTTTGTAAGAATGTATGTTTGTTGCTTAATCACGTAAAAACGGCTCAACGGATTTGTATGAAATTTGGCGCACGTATAGTTTAATAATGCTTGCTTGGACATTATCACACAGCGCCAACTGGCCCCAAACTAAGCAAAGCTTGTACTATGGAAACCGGTAGCCGATATAATACTTATATACTCTTTGTTTGTAAATACATACTTATAATACATACCAAACGCCCAGACGCAAGACAAACATATTTGTCACATATATGTTTGCCCCGGCGGGAATCGAACCCGCGACCTCTAGCGTAGCAGTCAGGTGTACTAACCACTAGACCAGCGGTCTCGTCAAGTTTACAACATGGATTAAGATATAGGATACTTTTAATCCCGGGAAAGGGACGAAGTCGCGAAGAAGCTAGTTTGTACATACCATAACTTATCCCGCGGCTCCGTCGGCGCTGAAAATCCCGGGATATTTTTTTTGGATCAAACGATTATCCCTACGTTTGACTTCAGTGGGCCTATTCTCTACTAGCTGCTGTGCCTAGATATTTTTTATACGGATCTCTTTACGGATACGGAAGTCAAAATAAGAGCTCTTATTACCATTATATCCTTGACGAGACAGCTGGTCTAGTCTACCTGACTTCTACGCTAGGGTCACGGGTTTCATTCCCCCGGGACAAACAATAATGAGACAAACATGTTTGTCATGCGTCTCGGTGTTTGGTGTGTATGATATATATCAAGAGATAATATCAGCAGCTGGTTCCCATCGTACAAGCTTTGTATATTTTGAGGCTAGATGGCGCTGTGTGATGATGGTGTTGATTCTGTTGTACATAATCACTTAACTAATTTGACAGGACTAAACACTATTGCTATCCCTTTCTGATATGCGGGGTTAAATAAGGAAGGCCATAATTATTTGCAGAGCTACTTGTACAGTTCAGTGCTGACGCTGGCGGCCACCTCGGTGTTCCTGCGCGTGGGGTTCGTGCTGAAGCTGGCGGTGATGCTGCTCACGCTGGCGGTGCACATCACACTCTTCGCCACGGCTGACATCTTCAACCTGTACCAGTACCACCAGAGGGATATCGATTCCGAGTGAGTCAAACATAATAATACAATTCTCCAGCGGGCCTCTATTGCTAGCGGCTATAGGCTACGGTGACTGCTAACCATCAGGTGGGCCGTATGCTTGTGTGCCACCTTAGTGGTATAAAAAAAAACTAACCGTAGAAATAAAACACAACATCAAGGAGTGTTATTTGACTGCGGTCTTCTGTAAGGTGGAGGTACAGTCCCCAGTCGGGCGGCTCCAATTTAAATGGCAAAACCCACGGGAAATCCCAAATCGCCCTACCTCTCTTTTTAAAAGCTCACAGTGTGATTAATCACTGTACTTAAGCTTAGAAAAACTCATTGGCACAGGCCGGGATTCGAACCTGGGCCAATCAGATGACAGGCCGTTGCTTCAACCACAAGGCCACCACACCACGGCTTTAGTATAATTATATAATAATAAAAATAATAATAATAATATCTTTATTTGCATAAAAACATGGTATAAACAGTATCTTTCAACCATTCATATGTTTTTATTTTAAACTGTCTAGAAATTAACGACTTAAAGTGACTAGGTAACTTATGCTATTATAATAACTATTATGTTGTATGGTGCAGGTTCTACGAGGTGCCATACGCGGCTAAAGCCGGGCTGGTGTTGGTGTTTGTGGCGGCGTTGCTTCACGTGCTGGACAGACAGATAGAGTTCACTTCACGCACCGACTTCCTCTGGAAGGACAAACTCAAGTTGGAGCAGGAGGAGGTCGAAACCATGCGGGGGATTAATAAGGTAATATAAAAAAACTGGCTGGGTACGAGTCCGACTCGCGCACCGAGGGTTCCGTACGAACTTTTAGGTAAGGTAGTGTCGAATAGAAGAGGTGATATTCTTAAAAGTTTGTTATAATAGACCCGGGTATTTGATATTAATTTCAACTTGATAACTACACGCGTTCTTGAGCAAAAAGGTCTTCACAGACAGACAGACAGACAGACAGGCGGACAACAAAGTGATCTTATTGATCTTATAAGGGTTCCCTTTTTTTTTCTTTTGAGGTACAGAACCCTAAGTAGCGGTTGTTGCGGTGGCCTTATGGTTTAAGCGTTCTGTCATCTGATGGGCCCAAGTTACCAATACCAATGAGTTTTTCTCAGCTTAAGTACAGTGATTAATCACACAATGTGAACTTAAAAGGAGAGGTAGGTTGGAACAAGATCTCCCGTGGGCTTTCCCATTTGTATTATAGCCGCCCGACTGGGGACTGTACCGTACAGAAGACCGCAGTGAAATAACATTACTTTGATGTAGTGTAGTGTTTTTGCGGTAAGTAAGGCCACGAGTATACGCTGCGCTAGTAGTGATGCTGCTAGCACAGTGAGTCCTCATCGACAACATGGTTGGCACCTCGTTAGTGATACCCCTGGTATTGCTAGCGGCTATAGGCTACGGTGACTGCTTACCATCAGGTAGGCCGTATTGTGTGCCACCTTAGTGGTATAATAAAAACAACAATGAAAACGTGAATGTGAAGATCGTGTATGTGGTACCTACTGACATCAACATTGCAAAAAAAAACACTTGTTTCAGATTCTCTTGGAAAATATTTTGCCAGCTCACGTAGCCGAACATTTTTTGACTTCAGTTGCGTCCGAGGTAAGATCAAAAATATTCAATGCCTCAGTACCCTCTTTTTTAAAAAATACAAAATAAACGTACGTTAGCTTATCTCTGGATAAATTTTATTGAGCTCATATTAAAAAAAATGCCAAAAAGCTACTCTATCCTTGAGTTAATAGGTCGAAAACTGACACAACACGTAATTTGGGGCATGGTCAAAATACAATTTAAAATCGGAGGCCACTCAAAATTCATGTGGCATCACATTTGACTGGCGCTTCAGTATTCGGCCATAAATATCACATTATTAAGCGAGTTTAGTCTCTGTACGTCTCAGATGAATGTAAGTTTGATTTGTTAGTGAAGATAAAGAGTACTAGGTATTAGCGTGATAATATTATCAATTATATTCATAATGGTTCTGTTGTACAAAATCACTAAACTAGGACCATAAATCTTGCTATCCCTTTATAATGTGCGGGGTTATATAAGGATGGCAATACTTTTAGTTCTGTCAAAAAAGCTTAGGTTAGTGATTTTGTACAACAGAATACGATATAAACGGATAATATTATAATATAGTGCGCACAATCTTTACACTAAAGATTGGATACACAAGCCCAATGCGAGCAGAACACACACACAAACACACACCCGCACACATATAAATATACTAGCTGCCCGCCCCGGCTTCGCACAGGTAGACATTTATCAAATATTTTGTCTACCCGTGCGAAGCCTGAGCGGGTAGCTAGTATAATATATAGCCTATGTCACTCAGTAATAATGTAGCTTTCTAACGGTGAAAGATTTTTTGAAATCGGTCCAGGAGTTTCGGAGCCTAATACAAACATACACACAATAATACAAATCTTTCCTCTTTATAATATTAGTATAAAAGTATTCGTCTGTTCCAGGCTGACTTGTACCACGAGAGATACAAGAGTATAGCGGTGATGTTCGCCTCCATCCCCAACTATAAGGAGTTCTACGACGAGACCGACGTCAACAAGCAAGGCCTCGAGTGCCTTAGGCTCTTGAACGAAATCATTTGCGATTTCGACAAGGTAATCTACGATACGTGTAGGTATTAGAATTTTCGATAAGCTAATTCGGCGGCTATTCAGTTGTACAACATCACAAAACTTAACTAATTTGACTGGACTAAAAGTGTCTTTCTCATGTGCGCGGTTAAATAAGAATGGCAACACTTTAAGTCCTGTCAAATTAGTTTTGTTTCTCTTTCTTTAACATTATGTCAATGTCATGGCATTCGAGAACAGGTGGAGTTATGTTGAACGCAAGTTTCAAAAGAGAGAGAGAATACTCATCAAGCCTTCATTTGAAACGGAATAAAAGATTGTTTTAAAAAAGTACTTTCGTGTTTTTATGCCAAGACGACTTGTATTTCCAGCTGTTACTGAAACCGAAGTTCAGTTGCATCGAGAAGATAAAGACGATAGGCAGCACCTACATGATCGCGGCCGGACTGCGCCCGGGGAAGGAGGAACAATTGGTAACCAGTTTATTTTTAATCTTAGTAGTAATGCTGCTGGCACAGTGAGTCCTCATCAACAATAGGGTTGGCACCTCGTTGGTGATATCCCTGTTATTGCTAGCGGTATTAGGTAGGCCGTATGCTTGTGAGCCACCTTAGGTATAAAGAAAAAAAATCTTACCACTTTACATGAACTACTAGTCAGGGGCGGTTCCAGCTTTCAAGACGGGGGGTCGAGGTCTAGTCAGGCTGTAATTTTGATTACAATAAAATAAATCAAATTACAAAGTTTTTTTTTGTTTTATTTGTCTAAACAATGTATATGAAACATACATTTCTTTTCTCTTTGTTTTCTATCGAAGCGAGTTATGATTCCCTCAACTTGAACAGGTAGACCCAGCCCAGGGGTGGGGGCTGGACTGGGTATTCAAGTCTGGCTAGCTCTTCGGAGACCCTAGATTGAAGATATACCTATACTTATTATTATTAGTATTGATTGATTAATAATAATATGTGCATTTATTATATTTCAGGACGCTGGAAGAAAAGAAGAGCATACTGTAGCCATCTTGGTGGAGTTTGCGATAGCCCTGATGGCCATACTGGATCAGATCAATAGGGAGTCCTTCCAGAGGTTTAAACTGCGGATGGGTAGCCATTTTTTTTTCTACACTAATATTATAAAGAGGAAAGATTTGTATTCTGGAATATAACGCATAAACTTAAAATTTACTGGACAGATTTAAAAATCTTTCTTTAGCAGTATGCTATATTATCACTGAGTCACATATATTATGCTGCTACGCGGGTACAAGGGGCTAAGTCGCGGGAAAAAGCTAGTATTCAATATATTGTAGCACCTTTGTCTGACCGGTAGCCTCTGATATAGTTAAGTGAGGATACTAGTATCGGTAGTACCTGTTATAGTGAGCATACTAGTAATATAACTATAAAAATAAGTACTCATTCTTAAGCTATAGCCCCGGGTATAGTGGGGATACTAGTAGCTATAGCCCCTGGTATAGTGAGGATAGTAGTAGCTAGTGTTTAATATAGTGGTGTGTCAGGGTGGTCGCACGGGCCGTTGATCGCGCAGAAGCTAGTATATAATACAGTATATAACATAGTATATAACATGGTGGTGTGTCAGGGTTGTCGCACGGGCCGATGATCGTGCCGAAGCTAGTATATAACGTGGTGGTGTGTCAGGGTTGTCGCACGGGCCGATGATCGTGCCGAAGCTAGTATATAACGTGGTGGTGTGTCAGGGTTGTCGCACGGGCCGATGATCGTGCCGAAGCTAGTATATAACGTGGTGGTGTGTCAGGGTTGTCGCACGGGCCGATGATCGTGCCGAAGCTAGTATATAACGTGGTGGTGTGTCAGGGTTGTCGCACGGGCCGATGATCGTGCCGAAGCTAGTATATAACGTGGTGGTGTGTCAGGGTTGTCGCACGGGCCGATGATCGTGCCGAAGCTAGTATATAACGTGGTGGTGTGTCAGGGTTGTCGCACGGGCCGATGATCGTGCCGAAGCTAGTATATAACGTGGTGGTGTGTCAGGGTTGTCGCACGGGCGGATGATCGTGCCGAAGCTAGTATATAACGTGGTGGTGTGTCAGGGTTGTCGCACGGGCCGATGATCGTGCCGAAGCTAGTATATAACGTGGTGGTGTGTCAGGGTTGTCGCACGGGCCGATAATCGTGCCGAAGCTAGTATATAACGTGGTGGTGTGTCAGGGTTGTCGCACGGGCCGATGATCGTGCCGAAGCTAGTATATAACATGGTGGTGTGTCAGGGTTGTCGCACGGGCCGATGATCGTGCCGAAGCTAGTATATAACGTGGTGGTGTGTCAGGGTTGTCGCACGGGCCGATGATCGTGCCGAAGCTAGTATATAACGTGGTGGTGTGTCAGGGTTGTCGCACGGGCCGATGATCGTGCCGAAGCTAGTATATAACGTGGTGGTGTGTCAGGGTTGTCGCACGGGCCGATGATCGTGCCGAAGCTAGTATATAACGTGGTGGTGTGTCAGGGTTGTCGCACGGGCCGATGATCGTGCCGAAGCTAGTATATAACGTGGTGGTGTGTCAGGGTTGTCGCACGGGCCGATGATCGTGCCGAAGCTAGTATATAACGTGGTGGTGTGTCAGGGTTGTCGCACGGGCCGATGATCGTGCCGAAGCTAGTATATAACGTGGTGGTGTGTCAGGGTTGTCGCACGGGCCGATGATCGTGCCGAAGCTAGTATATAACGTGGTGGTGTGTCAGGGTTGTCGCACGGGCCGATGATCGTGCCGAAGCTAGTATATAACGTGGTGGTGTGTCAGGGTTGTCGCACGGGCCGATGATCGTGCCGAAGCTAGTATATAACGTGGTGGTGTGTCAGGGTTGTCGCACGGGCCGATGATCGTGCCGAAGCTAGTATATAACGTGGTGGTGTGTCAGGGCTGTCGCACGGGCCGATGATCGTGCCGAAGCTAGTATATAACGTGGTGGTGTGTCAGGGTTGTCGCACGGGCCGATGATCGTGCCGAAGCTAGTATATAACGTGGTGGTGTGTCAGGGTTGTCGCACGGGCCGATGATCGTGCCGAAGCTAGTATATAACGTGGTGGTGTGTCAGGGTTGTCGCACGGGCCGATGATCGTGCCGAAGCTAGTATATAACGTGGTGGTGTGTCAGGGTTGTCGCACGGGCCGATGATCGTGCCGAAGCTAGTATATAACGTGGTGGTGTGTCAGGGTTGTCGCACGGGCCGATGATCGTGCCGAAGCTAGTATATAACGTGGTGGTGTGTCAGGGTTGTCGCACGGGCCGATGATCGTGCCGAAGCTAGTATATAACGTGGTGGTGTGTCAGGGTTGTCGCACGGGCCGATGATCGTGCCGAAGCTAGTATATAACGTGGTGGTGTGTCAGGGTTGTCGCACGGGCCGATGATCGTGCCGAAGCTAGTATATAACGTGGTGGTGTGTCAGGGTTGTCGCACGGGCCGATGATCGTGCCGAAGCTAGTATATAACGTGGTGGTGTGTCAGGGTTGTCGCACGGGCCGATGATCGTGCCGAAGCTAGTATATAACGTGGTGGTGTGTCAGGGTTGTCGCACGGGCCGATGATCGTGCCGAAGCTAGTATATAACGTGGTGGTGTGTCAGGGTTGTCGCACGGGCCGGTGATCGCGGGCGTGGTGGGCGCGCAGAAGCCGCAGTACGACATCTGGGGGAACACCGTGAACGTCGCCTCGCGCATGGACTCCACAGGCCTCATGGGTCGCATACACGTCACTGAGGACACCGCCAAGTAAATACACCCACTCGCATTATATTCAATTTATTTATGTATTCTGGAATAAAAAAATGAATAGGATAAATATTTGCGATATTAATAGATTTTTTAAATCATTAATGGGTTAAAGTCCTTTATTCATCCATATTGGTCCAAATCTTTATGGGCCGGTCAACGCATTTTTTTCTATATTCTGTTAGAGCTTGCCTGTCTGAACATATATTGCTATGACACCAAAGCTGTAGGATTGGTGGCAGTCAACCATACGCTCCACCTGATGGTAAGCGGTCACCGTATTACACCTGGTATTGCAAGCGTCTATAAACTGAGGTAACCGCTTACCATCAGTTAGTTTATGTACCACTTGTGTTATATTATGTCTAATAACAAAAATACATAGATGTGACGCCTTTCCTACACGCAAGAGAAACTTCACAAAAAGTGTTATTGCTCTTATTACTTCGTCAGGCACTTTCACCCAATTTTATTTTAAACACTTGTATTCAAGGGCGGGTCCGGAGAAGGAGGTTTTGTTATTACCTTGTTTCGATAAAAGACAAAAGAGAACAGAAAATTGTATTTCATTCAAATTATTGTGATGTATAAAAATACAATTATATTTATTTGTAATTCGATTTATTTTATTGTAATCGAAATCATATAATATGTGCGTCGAGCGGTCCGCCACAAGTTGGATGGACCTGTGCCGGTAGCAGGAACATTGTCGACAACGTTTACGTATCGCCTTCGACTATTTTTGTATTGGAAAATGAACAGCGCTGCGGCGGTGAAAAGCGGAACTAAAAATTAGTATGACAATTTTGACAATTCGCGAGTTTTTGAATACGTTGTCGACAATGTTCCTGCTACTGGCACTGATGAAGGTCGCTGGCAAGCGTTGTATGCAGGCCGCATTGAATCGGTCATTGTGGAAATCTAGGACGACTATCGGCTGATGATGATTGTATAATTTGTTATGTTCTAGGGTATTGATGAGTGCGGGCTACACGTGCGAGTGCCGAGGGCCGACCTTCGTGAAAGGAAAGGGCACGCTAATAACATACTTCGTGAAAACCCCTCACTCGTAAATAGGCATAGATAATTTTGTGAGCAGCTGAATTTGAACCAAAGTGGACATGTTCCAAAAGATAGTTAGATCTACATAATTTATCCTTAGAACTATTTGGTACCTATTTAATAGGTGTTACCTATGTAGTTGATGTGAATGTAATAGTGAGAGATAATCTAAGATAAAGGACATCATACATTTTGGTCCAAATCTGAATGTGCCTGCGCAGTATTTTTGTATTGACGAGACCGCTGGTCTAGTGGTTAGTATACCTGACTGCTGCGCTAGGGGTCACGGGTTCGATTCCCGCCGGGGCAAACATTTATGTTACAAATATTATTATATAATAATAATAATAATGCTTGGACATTATCACACAGCGCCATCTAGCCCCAAACTAAGCAAAGCTTGTACTATGGGAACCAGTAGCTGATATAATACTTATATACTTTTTGTTTGTAAATACATACTTATAATACATACCAAACACCCAGACGCAAGGCAAACATATTTGTCACATAAATGTTAGCCCCGGCGGGAATAGAACCCGCGACCCCTAGCGCAGCAGTCAGGTATACTAACCACTAGACCAGAGGTCTCGTCTATATTCAGAGCTTGTCTGTCTGAACTATTGATTACTATGGCATCAAAGCTGTAGGACCATAGTGGTTGATTTTATTTGAGTTTGCATATCTGAATATTCATAATTTTTAGTAAAAAAAATGCTCAGACGGACAAGCTCTAACAGAATATTTAAAAAAAAAATTGGCCGGCATTTTCAGATTTGGACCAAATCTCTATGAAACATGGATGATGTCCTTTTAAATTTTGGTGGAGAAATCATCGTAGATATACATGTTTACTAGTATTATGATGAAATCTAATTTGTTTGGATGTTTGTCTGTGAAGTCTGGGAAGTGGCGGGAGAAAGCTAGTTGCATATTATTTTGAAATAAAATTATTATAGCCAAATTGAAACGTAGCATCAAATGTAACCAAATAACTCTGAACTAATAACAAATTAAGTCATCGGGTCTAGCACATAAGTCATGAAAAAATAGTCTGACTTCGCCTAAAAATATGAATATTGACATGCATTCAATCTAAGTTCTAACTCATCGCTTTAAAGATTAATTTTGATTGCAACTATTTTGTCCGCTAAGGATTCATGGAAAAAAGGATTGTTCACAATCGTGTTGTTTCGCTTTAGCTCCGAACACTTAAGTGCGGATCCGAAGTCCTTTTATTATTTTATCAGTGTCAAATAGTCAAGTTAAAAATATCATAAGTTCGAGAGTATATAATACATTACAATAATGATGTTTTTTTTATACCACTAAGGTGGCGAACAAGCATACGGTCCGCCTGATGGTAAGCGGTTACCGCAGCCTATGGACGCTTGCAACACCAGGGGTATCACTCGCGCGTTGCCGACCCTAAATGTATGTAAGGTAGGATCCAGAATTTGGTGATATAAAATAGGCCTAACGTAAGGAAGTACGCAGTTGAATAGGTAGCTACATGGCTCTGTATTAAGTAGAAAAATGTTTTAATATAACTAACTAATCGACTTTATTAATATATATAATTATAGATAAGCGTAGATTCATCAAATTAAATTAAAAATGTTAGCAAAATTTTGAAATAATGTTCGAGGGACTTTGCATATCGTATGATCTGAGAAGTTAAGTAAATCAACTCGAGGATATGGTCAGATGGGAAATCAATTGTTTAACACCAAATCATCATTTTAATTCGGACTGACTTTTTGGTAATTCAAAGTCATTGAAGCTATGTATTAAGGCAAAACAGATTTTTTTGAAAATAAAGCGACAATTTTTGTAATTAAAACTATGTACTTTCAAAATATGGCCACCATTTTATTATTATTTATGAATATTGTAAGCTAAAAATTTCATACCTTACACCTTGTATTTCTAGTTAAAAAAGTCTAGTTAAAAAAAGGTACAGTCATCAACTTGAGAAATAAATACCCTATTTATAACAATATTTATGGTATGCAATCACGGTGTTTTACACTAATAAATAGTAAATACCTATTATATAATTTTTTATTAAGTTAAATAATTTTGTTGTAGCTAATTGAGACGTACGATAATAATTGAGAAACTAATCCAATACTCATCCATTAAAGCGGGCTACAGACCTTCGTGACGCGACGAGACGCCCGTGGTGTCTACATACGTTCAGTTTAGATCGTCAGTTCAACTGCACAGTTGTCAGCTTTGCCTACACACGTAAGATTTAACTGCACAGTTGGACTGTGCAGTTAAAAATGAAAGTGTGTAGCTCGCTTAAGGCATATAATTAATTTTGAGATAATTTAGATAAATCAACACCTAATAAGAGTTATTAATTATTATGTAAGATATGAAAAACGTAGCTAATGCTTAGTGTTACCACGTGACTAGATATATTTTAATTTGCATTTAATAATATAAATATGCCTATGTTTTGTTACGATGTTAAATTGTTACTCCCATAAATCGTGGTGCTAAATTTATGACTTACTAACAACCTGCCCCGGCTCCGCAAGGGTTACGCTAAACCCAAATGAATTACATTAAAACCTTCCTCTTGAACCACTCTATCTATCGCAGAAAACTGCATTAAAATCCTTTGAGTAGTTTAAAAGATCTAAGCGACCAGACCGCGTAAGCGTTTTTCTTCACTTCTTTATAAACTATGTAAAGATTATGAAACTGTAGGGCTAGCATGAATAATTGCGACAACGTTTTCGTATCGCCTCCGACTATTTTTGTATTGAAAAATGAACAGCGCTGCGGCGGTGAAAAGCGGAACTAAAAATTAGTATAGCAATTTTGACATTTCGCGAGTTACTTTTTCGTTTACGTAGTCGACAATGTTCCTGCTACCGGCACTGGTGCGCGATTATACTGTAATTTGCGTTTTAGCTTATATAAACCCATGCTTTATTAGGTTTGTGGTTATTGAATTAAAAAAAAAAGGACATCCCACCACGTTTAAATGAGTTCATATTAAAAAAAAAAACCAAATGTGTAGGTATCTATGTATGTTTTACCTACTTTTAATAGAATAAAAATTAAATTGTCTTATTAGTATTCATTCAATCAAAGTAGACATTTGAAATACCTCAAACTGAAATACCTAGATATTTATATCTATAAGTGTTGTATGTAAATAAATATTCTTAGTAATTAATATTATAGTTTTAAGGGCCTGCAATATTTGATTGTAAACAGTTTGAGATTTAACAAATGATATTTTTTTGTGTTTTATTTGCACCTATTCCCATTACACTAAAGGATTCCCCAATGAATACCTGCCATTTAGATAGCACCATGGATCTAGTGCAGTGGTTCTTACCCCTTTAGTGATGAACACTACACGTACGTATTAATATCGTGTCGATTCTGTTGTTCAAAATTACTAAGCTTAACTAATTTGACAGGTCTTGCTATCCCTTTCGTATGTGCGCGGTTAAATAAGGATGGCAATATTTTTAGACCTGTCGAATTAGTCAAGTTTAGTAATTTTGAACAACAGAATTGGCACCTATAATCATATATCTAAAAATAAAATAAAACATTATCGACACTTACCTACTTACTATCAGTTTATATCTTTGTATCGACATTTTTCTATCGATATGTATATCGAAATGAATATTATAAAATATCGAAAGAAATATATCAATACGATAAATATCAATATTTATTTTATATGGCCATCACTGCCGGTTACTTAATTACAGTCCTCTGTGGAAATTAATATTGAGTACCTAGTCTGTAGGGTAAACGTGGAGATTTAATAAGCGAATAAGTATGCGACTGAAAGACTTGTATCCATGTCATAAATAAATAATAAGATACAGGTATTTCCAGTAAACAGAAAAAAAAGAAACGCTCAGAGAAAAATTGAGAGATACCTGATGGAGTTTTTGGCGGGAATCAGGCGGAGCGGTTGAGATTTTTTCCAGTGTGTCGTAAATTGTGTTATAGTGATCTTTAATGTGTATTTTTGGTGTCGATATGTGCAGTAAAGTTTCATTTAGTGACTGATTTATAGGAGCATTGGAAATAATGCCATAATACGACTTTTGGGTTAAGTGATTTATCATTTTGGTCAATAGGTTACCTCTAATCTAAAGGCGTGTTACGATCTGCTACTGCCGTGGGTTGTCTCCAGAAACTCCATTGGGCGTTAGAATGCATGACACTAGGCATTTTAATGCGGCAAACACGAGAAATTTTGCAACATGAAAATTCTCTAACACTCGACACTGGCAAAAATAGTCCCTGAAGGGATTGATTGCCATACTTAGGAAGAAGAAGAAGAAGAGAGATACCTAGGTACATATTTAGTGTCTTCCATAATTAAGATTTAATAAGATACGTACGAAACGTTTAAATAAATGTATACTTTCTGTTTTTATATTATTATAATAATATGTTTATTTGAAAATCATAACAACACGTACAGAAACCAGTAATTTATAATAAAATTAGACTTTTTAGTTACAAAACGACTATTTCCGTTTTTATATTCATAACTATTTGCAAACTTTTAAAAGATTCCTGTATCTGTCTACCTTATAAAAATTCAGTGCACGTCGCAAATTAATTAATAAAATATCGGTCGAATTACATGCCGCCATTTTGAGAGTGCATCTGCCACGATGTCTGTACGAATGAATTTGAATTTCGAACTCAAGGTTCAGTTTAAATTGTTAATTGCACGTTACAGCGCGGCCACCTACGCGCTTTGATTTATTTCCTCCGGAACGCCCCTGAATGTGGAGTATTGTTTATATTCATATATATATAGATTTTATTCGGCTTATAGCACGGTTAAGTGCCATACGAATAATGTATGAGCGACGTAATAAAAACAACTTTAAATTTTAATACGCGATGAAGTCAAAAACTACTGAACAGATTTTCATACAGTCTTAGCCTATGGACGGATTAATGACGAAGGATATTTAATTTAGGAAGTGTGTAAATTGGCTGATACATGTCAATGATTGGTGAAGATGTCCCATATAATAATGCCGCGCGGTAAAGAAATGTATCTAGGCGTAGGTATATAATGTTCTCAGATCAGATAAAAAAGGTAGATGACCTTTGCAAACAACGATGTGACACCGGTTCAAAATACGCCTTGCACACGCACTGCATAGATAAAACCCGGCGTCGCTTTATTAGTCGCAAAGATCCATCTACCTTCATTATTTGATACGTATGCTCTGCTACCCGCGCTACGATACTTAATTAAATTGCAGGTTTTAAATGGTAAATAGGCATTGCAAGTGTGCATACAGTACGGTATTTTTAATTTGTTCAGTAAAATAAATACAAAAGTCTTGATAAATACACATTGGTCATGCAATTTAAATAACGAATAACAAAACTCCTTCGCAATTTATTGAGCAAATTTCACGATAATGTATTGCTATGCAATTCACGTAAGGCGTAATTGAATTAGTTAGTAGTAAATTCTGTTCAACACCAACTTGTAATATCTTTGTTGTTCAAGATAGCGCCTTATAAGACTGCGCAGTCCCGGGACCTGGACTCAACAGCGCTCGACGCGTCTCGGCTATGTTAACGGTAAGTAATATTGAATAAATTCTTCGTATCAATAAAAAGAGCGGGCCCCTATGATGTGTAACATTTGCCATTTCACTCATTGGTCAAATCAACTAGCGCGCGCTTCCCCGCCTTCCTGTAACGCACTTCCGTCCCTTTTCACGTAATCACTCCTGTGCGCGTACTGGCACATTAGAAAAAGTTGTTCTAATGTTGATTTCATTAAGTCAATAAATGTTCTGTCATTTTTACTCACAATAAAAAATATCTTCAAGATATACACGTTTGATTTCAATAATTAAAACTACAAATTCACATATTATACAACAACTCACACATATACAGGATACCGAGAGGAAAGACTACACTTCTAAAATCAAAATTTATAACATTTTTTTTTTATTTCAAATCGCATCCACAATCACCGAATAGTCCTTACTCCGCACAGATCACGAGATAGTTCAGCTGTCATAATGTAGATGAATAATAACAATTAAACATTTAACGTGAGAACATTTGAATCGATTGTAATCACAGTTCAGTGGGTATTAATTAGAACTAGTAATTAACGGTGCCTGTGCCGTTACAATGATCTACTAATAACTGATATATATGTATACTGGAAGATGATCGAATCTTAAAACTGTGGTTATTGAATTAGAAATTGTTTTTTGATTCCTTTAATTTAAATTAATTAATTACCATTTGGAGAATATTATGCTGGATGGAAATTTATAGCAGAGGAAATTATGAAAGCTTTGATAACAAACCGATTATAATATGTATATCTTAAATTTGTTACGTGGACGATTTTTTTTTTTTCGTAAACTAGACAGTATTGAATATTATTTATACATTTAAAAATAATTATATTCGGTGGGCGAATGTGCGCTGATCATTATCGATGACTGTTAACTAAAAATAATAAAATTCTATATAAATAATTAGGGTTCCGCACAACAAAAAACACATTAAATTGTGAATAAAATCCCATTTCACGCGTACAAAGTCAGCTGGTCCTACAATAATATAGTTACGGCAATACGTCAGAGTAATCTCTACTGGAGGTTCAGTGGCCGGAAGTCATGTATTACCACAATGTGATGTGAGGGTAAAATATTGTGCACCACCACTTATTCGGACGAGATAAATCGCCTCATATATTACTTAGCGTTATAATTTACATAGAATAGATAGGAGGGCCAATGCAGAAGGAACATTATTTAGGATTGGTGATCATATCTTAATTTTTGAGTTAAAATAATGCAGGTATTAGAATTAACGACGAATTGAATATAGAAAATCGGTGATTAGCTTCGTGATATTTATCTCATTTAAGCTAATAAGTACCTATTATTAACTGTTATCTGATTTGGTTTTCAAAATATTGATTTTAATTTAATTATTGAACAGATTCTCGATGGTCAGATAATAATACAATTTTATATCGGACTAAGTGGGATTAAGTTAGTAATTTCAGCGTAATGTTCTAGGAAAAAAAATCGTGTTTGAACCTGAAGGATTTCAACAAAAATACAGTGTTTGATTCCATATTTTACTATGCCCGTATACTATTCCGAGTCACTCAAACCAGTGATCTTTTTATCCAATCATTCATGCGAATAAATTGCTACGACTTCAATCAATCAAGTTTAACTCAGCAACTTAATTGTGCGCACACGAACGTAAAGACAGAAGCTTTTCATATTAATTTAGATGGATTGTGTATAAAAAATAGGTTGTTATGAGAATGTTAAATGAACTTGCCCCGGGCAACGCTACCAGTTTTACTGTATTAAAATATTGACCGTTCAATCTAGGCGCAATGTCTCGTGACCAATCGCAATGAGCCGGCAGTAAGCTGATTGTTGATTAGTATCAAAGCATAATCAAATCTCGGATATATTAAGCCGAAAATATGTAATTAAATTTCTTTTAATCTAATCATCAATAAAGATCCCATATTTAGAATGGAAAGCAATGACAATCGATATAATTATATTCATGGAACTACCTTATTTGGTGATCTGTACAAAATAGTTGTGATTATTGGCTTAAAAATCGCGGTACAATTGCTCTTTATATCCATGAAATTTGATTCTCCAAGAAGGGTGTGAATAGATTTTTGAAGGGACGGCAACGCGCGTGCCCCTGATGATCAAAGCGTCCATAGGCTACGGTGACCGCTTACCATCAGGCGGGCAGTATGCTTGTTTGCCACTGATATAAAAAATATATAACTGAGGTATTGCGACACAAACCTTTTATAGAAGTAAATTCTCTTTGAAGCTGTGTACCGATAGGTATTTTAAAGATAATTTTAGAAATGCCCATTCTATGTTTTTATTCTCTGCCTCTCTCCCGGGTGTCCAGGACAATAGATAGCGCATCTAACCCCGCGTTGGTAATCTGTGATTAATGCAGCTCCCAGCTACTTGTGTTGCAGTTACGACTACATTATGCAGTGGTAAACGGGCACCCGAGGTAGAACATAATTGATACGTAACTTTAAATGTTACGTACGAACATCTAGGTAGGTACGTTAAAAAGAACAAAAATCATGCTGTTGATTTTTTTATTGATAACACTAATAATAAATCGATTAACAATAAACAATCGATTTATAAGTGTTTTATTTGTTTTAAAATTATATTTTTTATGTTTTACAGTAGGGTTTTCTTCTTAGTGTAGGCAGGTATCCCTAGAAGTTTGATTCTTATATCATTTCGTGTTGCATTAACCACACAACTTGTTCTGTCGTCGCTGTATAAATTATGATTCTGGGAAGCTTACAAATTGAATTTACGATCGCACCAAAAAAGCCCTGTCATAATTGACTTTTCAGAAACTCTCACAAAGCGCCTTTAGTGTTTCGATAATATCGGGACTTGGAAAAGAAGACAGAAGTAGCTCACTAAACAACCCTTAATCTTATTTATCAAAATGCCAAAAAAACAGCTTAAAAAAGGGATATCCAAAAATCTAGTGACGTAAGCAGTCATCGTAGTTTAGTTTATAGACGCTTACAGTACATACAGTACCACCATGCTTAGCCTTATTTACTATCTAGTCGTTATCGCTATAGAAAACGTAGGAATTGTAAGGGAATTAATAACTTTCAGGTTATGTCACGTGTTATATTTATTAATTCCATAAATTTCTTTCGTTTTCTATAGCGTTAACGATTGTAGATAGTTACATGACTAAGCCTGCATGGGTGTCACAAACGCGTCGTCAACCTAAATACTGTTTTAAAGAAGCCGTGGTGGCCTTGTGGTATGAAGCGTTGTCTGCTATTCTAGCGACGCAAGTTCCAATCCCACCGGTCTGTACCAATAAGTTTTTCTAACTAAGTGCATGATTAGTCCCACCACGAGCTTTACGGTGAAGGAAAACATCGTGAAGAATCCTGCATACGTCTGAGAAGTAATTCAATGACGTATGTAGTGCCTAAGAGACGGCGACGGACTCACCATCCGTCACGTTGGCACCAAATTATCTTCGATGCAATGTGGGTGTTGTAACACCTCTGCCTACCACTTCGGGGACCCTTGTGGGAAGGCGTGATATTATATTATTATTATTTAAAGAACGCGAAAATGGTTCGTCTGAATGTCAGTCTTCTTTGAACATAAATTTAATAAGAGCTTTATAAAACATACATAAAATTGAATGCACTTCACTTCCAAATAAAAGAAACCCCGGTGGTAGCCAACCGTATCCACCAACCTGTTTCTCCTTAAACAAACCTTATCATTTCCTACGTACATTGGATGGATACACCGAGCCTATAGTAAATTAGCCGCGTAATGATACACTCCACTATAATTTCGGGTTCATAAATTAAATATTCTTACGTTAAAATTGATTCCAATGGGGCATTACTTCGAAATATTAACTACGGGTAATGTTGGTCGCAATGCTTCCAAAAATGGCCCGAATGGATTCAGGGAAGTGTTTAAACCAGATCAAGCGTTTTACATTTTATTACTTGAACCATTTTTTTGCTTGTGTATGCTGCGATAAAGAATTGGCAGAGAATGATCGGTGGTCGGCGAGCATTTCCCGGTCCGTTTTGGGAGTAAGTATGATTAATTATCCCGGTATTTTGTTGTGGTGATCAAATACAAAGGTTTACGGATTATTCGGAACGAATAATGCTAGAGATCATGGGAGCTAAAATTACTAATTTAATCTCTTATTATTTCAACTTAAGTTTTCAATTTCATTAAGACTTAGTTGTTTGTTCTTCCATCGCGTCTGTCAGCGGGCTGTATCTCATGATTAGTAATCGGTAGACAGTTGAAATTTTCACGGAATGAGTTTATCTGTTGCCACTATAACAGCAAGTATAAAAAAGGTTAATAAAAAAAATCATTTTTTTTTTAAATACACGTGTATTTTTTTGCTTATGCCTTTCACATTGTTTTGCTATATTTTCTAATAAAAGTGAATTTACCATTAAAAAAATATTATTTGTGGTGCAATAGCCGTGTCTCGGATTGAAAGGAAAAGTTATGTTTCTCATTTTAACTACTTTGTTTTTAGTACTGAACCCTCGTTACTCCGGTGTGGGAGACCAAAACGCACTTAGCCGATTTTTTTTATTTATTAGGTGTGCAATGAGAAATGGCGCTCTATACTCTTCCTACCCCGCTCTTTCGGGGACTTGGCGTGATGATATGTACCCATGTACTAAATTTATGTAACGCAATGAGAAAGAATGGAAGATTTTACTTCTACTGTTGTAACTAGCTTTATAGGTAGATTTAATCGATTTAAGAATAAAATTCCAACTCAAAAATAAGTAGTCTAGATTTCTGCCAAATTCAAGTTCGTTCAGCCGTTTTGAGCGTAATTGAGACAAGTTTTCTATGTATGATTTATTGGAGTGGTACGATTAAATACCAAGTACGCAGGAATTCCGTACGTTATTTGATACTTATTCAAGATGAACGCGATACTTTGAGTTCATTTAAATAAGACATTGCAGCTATAATTCGTGATATACCCAATAATCTGGCAAATTGATAGGAATGAAAAGGTTCTTCCGCGAAATTATTTAAAAATAAAATAAAGATGTTTAATTATTTAGAGGTTAGCTACATAAAACGCGAACTTGGTAGATTTTCGTAATTTATAACTAACCTATGAGACTAATGAATTTAGAAGAAGCAGAGAGGTGTGTAAATCAAGAGTGCAATGGCGCTCTACACTGCCTACCGCGCAAGAACCTGCGCGTTATGATATCTGTCTAATAGATTTTAGAGAGGTAGGGTGAATTGTGATCGCCCGTGGGTTTTACCTTGCAAATTTTAACCGCGCGTCTGGGGACTGTACCTCCACATTACAGAAAACCGCAGTCAGATAATACTACTTTGATGTAGTGTTGTGTTTCTGCGGTAAGTAAGGTTGCTAGTGCTCCACGAGGATACGCTGCGCTGACAGCACGGTGAGTTCTCATCAACAACTTGGTTGGCAATGCGTTAGTGATACCCCTGGTATTGCAAGCAGCTATAAAGCTGTATGCTTATAACTACTTTAGTGGCGTAAAAATAACCACAATTCCGTAGTTTTCGTAGATAAATATGAGACAGAAATGTAGGAAGTGTACAATTATTTCAAATTAGCACTTCGATAGTGTTGTAAATAACACATTAAATTACGTACCTTAAAATATATCGATTTAAATATACTATACTGGTTGTTATTTATATTCGATTCAAGTCAAGGTATATTCGAAAAATCCAGGGTTCCTTATAACATAGCAACTTATTGATTGCTATATAAATAGAAGTCTTTCGGGTACCTTGTAAATTATTTTGTATGAAACTACTTACGTAATGCGATCTTTTTTACCCTATGCCAAAGCAGATAGATGTGCATATTAATAAAAAAATGTAATAAAAATATATACTTTTAAGTCTAGGTTAGCTTAGCGTAGCGTAGTGTAACGTACGTACCAAAAATTACTCTAATAGAGGGTGGGTGATACAAGGCTTTAACATTTATCTATGCTAATTACAATGAATATTAATATATTTCTTGATTTGTATGTATGGCTTAATCTATGGAATCTATTTTAAATCTGAATCAACTAAAATTCATTCACTAAGAAAAGACATTATCCATGAAAAACGCAGGTAATATATTCTAATTATACGCGAGCAAAGTCATGGTCCACAGCTAGTATTCTATAAGACAAGAAAACCGCAGTTGAAACTGCACCGGTATATTAAAACAAATGATATTATGACGGAGTGAATAAAAATCGTCTGTATTGTGCGGGACCCCGATATTAAGTTATCAATACACAATTGACTAGCAACACCGGCTCGTTGCGTACATGAAAGCGTCAATTTGTCCATGATATATGTTACTTTGCGTCGATAAATAATATGTAATAACAATTCGAACTAGTGATGTCAAAAGCTGTGTGTGAAGGTATCGATTTATTTGGCTGCCTTGATACAGTACAGATATGGTACACATAAATAGTATCCAAACTATTATTAAAAATGAGAACCTCTGTTTGCTACATTTAAGGACTAAACGGCTGAACGTATTGTAGGTACTACAATTTGGCAAGGAGGTATATTATATACTGTGCATAGGATATATTTTGCCTTTATATAAATGTAGACGAAGTCGCGTATATAAATATTCAAATATATGTAATAACAATATTGAACTACATATAAGCAGTGTTGTATTGGGATTTTTTCTAACTATACCAGCTATTCTTTGCTTATTGACAGAATTAAGTTGCACGCACGCTAAAACTATTCAGGTGACAAGTAGTAACCACACGACCTGATTATCTATATAAATGTATTATCTATTGTAAACGCTTACTTATTAATTGTAGTTATTAACCGTAGACAGTAATATCAAGACTATTAAAGATAATATATCTTCACGCCTTCCCACAAGGGGTAGGCAGAGGTGTTACAACACCCACTTTCCACCGAAGATAATTTGGTGCCAATGTGACAGATGGTGAGTCCATCGCCGTCTCTTAGACACTACATACATTATTAAGTATTTACCTACTAAGTTACATTATTAAGACAGTAAGGTATTTCCTATAGCAGTGTTCAAAATGTAATATCGATAATTATCGACTCCCCAGTTACAGCACATCTCTAAAATATAATTCACGTACGCAGTAAGTGTGGCACGCCCGTTCTGCTCTCCTTTTTTACCCGCACATTGTGTGATAATTTATCGATTCTTTTTGTATTCGAATACTCTCGAGTAGGAGACATACGGTATCGAGATGCCCTTTTTATATAAAAATATTGAGACGATTTATGATTAATGTTTCATGACTATTCGAACATATTTCGGTATAATTATGAACATAATTTTATTTTATCTAAATCTCTACATAAAATACCTGCAAAAGTTACTTTCAAGGCAGTATTACTTATTTAAGCATGAATTGAACAAAATTAGTAGGTATTTTAACGCAAAAAAATATTCTATTTTATTCCTGTCAGCTGTACCTGTCTGTTATAATTTTGGACGTAGGTATAAAGATACCTTGAGATCAATATTTATGTAGGTTTAATTGAAAATAGTTCTACTTATTTTTCAAAAGTGACAGCGTCTGTCTACTCGGAAAAAGGTTTCAAATTCCACCCAACGGATGCTTAGCGTGTCTTCTACTACCGATCCTACTAATATTATACATGGAAAAGTTTGTGAGTATGGATATTTGTTACTCTTTCACTCTTTCTTTCAAAACAACTGAACGCATTTGGATGAAATTTGGAACGAGTATAGTTTATAAACTGGAGTAACACATAAGATAAATTTTATCCTGGGAAAACGTTAGGTTCCTCTGGGATTCTAAGCTCAACGCGGACGAAGTCGCGGACGGTAAATAGTATCTGAAAACCAAGAAATTAAAACCAAGCAGTTACTAGGTACTATTAGCATTTAGCAAAGTTATGAAACCAGCCCAGATATAAAAATAATTTAAAGCGCACCCAATGAAACACGACATTATTAAATCAGACATAAAGGTCAATAATTCCTTGAATGATGTTTTTATAGCACCCGTAATGATTGAAGCAAGCGATTGTTAAGTTTTACCCAATGTAAATGAAACTCGCTATTACCAGCGAGGTCCGCCTTAACTGAATTTATACCTTCATTCAGTAATAAAGTAACGTTTTTTCAGTCTTGTTGGTCTAAAATATTGGATACAGTTTTGTAAGTGGACTGCCATGGATGACGTAAGGCGTGGATAACATAATATGTAATTATATATTAATAATAATAAAAAAAATAGGTGTGGCACTCGGAGACTGCCGCGGTAAAGCTA
Organism: Falcaria lacertinaria; assembly: GCA_951449985.1. Lineage (NCBI taxonomy): Eukaryota > Metazoa > Arthropoda > Insecta > Lepidoptera > Drepanidae > Falcaria > Falcaria lacertinaria. The sequence goes on along the minus strand of OX602120.1, from coordinate 1,070,455 downwards.
TTGCATAGCATTTTTTATCAACTTATGCAATTATAATTATTATTTTTTTTTATTAATGCAGTATTTTTTTTTATATACCTATATACTTTCTCACGAACAGCTGATTACGGTAGTTTTCCAATACAACCAATGCCACCTAAAGGCGGGTTGCTGAACTAAAGAGACAAGCGTGATATTTCAAAAAGTCATTAAATTAAAAGTTCTGGTATTTATCGATAGATGGAGTTGTCGGTCGGAGTGGAGGGTGTTAGGTTTTTTTCGTTACGGAATTTCTGGATTCGGTCCCCACGCTCAAGGCCCGCGATAAAAGCTATGCAATAGCTTAATAGTAAAGCTAGATGTGTGATTTCAGTTCACCTATGAAGCTGTTTTTTTTAATATCGTAATTGACAAGATACCTATATATACCTACTATGGTAATCGGTTACCGAAGGCTATGGTTCCTTGCAATAGCAGGGGTATCGTATCACTAGCACGTAGCCAATATTGTTGTTAGTACTCAATGTGCTAGCAGTATATGGTCTCAACTGCCAGCACAGTGCATCCTCGAGGACCTGTGGATATCGTACTCGCCGCAGAAACACATGAAGCAGTTTAACAGCGGTCTTCTGTTATATAGTATGGAGACCTTATATCGCCATCCTAAATAAAAAAACTTCATTAAATAGTCCTTTTAATATTCCTTCCCGCGATCTTCTGTAAGTCTGTAACAGTGCCCAGGTCACGCTGCTTTTAAAAATCATATTAGTTTTTATATTTTCTTAGATTTATGCCTAGTCCAAATGTTTTTACCATCCCAGTCCCGGACGGCCGTGTGATCTCGTTTCGGCCAAGTCGCCACCATAATGCGGCGATCACGATCATATTTACGAGAGCACCCGCGACCCGCTAACTTATGGACTTTGACTTTGGAAATAATTGGACGATCCTGGAATTACTTTACTTTGGAAGTGGAAAATTTTGTTGAATGATGTTCTTCTACGAGTTTTATTCAGTTCATATAATAATTATGTTGAAAATAGGAATTCAAAATAACCAAAACAAATTAAATTTCCTGTAATGTTGCCTTTAGTGCCATAGTAATAAATGCTCAGACGGAAAAGCTCTGACAAAATATATTTATTATATACAGAATATATTTACTATACAAATAAAATATATTGGCCGATACTTTCAGATTTGGACCAAATCTCTTTGAAATATGGATGATGTCCTTTACTTATTTGGTGTTTTCCTATTTTGTTAACAACATGTATAGAAAATTTGATACATTTTTAAGGCATCTACATTGATAACTATCACAAAACCAATATTAAACGTTCTGACTTTTATGACCCTTGACGAGTTGACCTCGTAACATATTACATATTACAGGACGGCAACCGGCGAGGTGGGCGGACGATATAGCCAAAGTGGCTGGCAAGAGCTGGACGCGGAGAGCTCAAGACCGAGGAGAGTGGCGTGCATATGAGGAGATCTATACTCAACAGTGGGTGAATCCAGGTTGAAGAAAAAGAAGAAGTAGAACATATCACATAAAATTTTTACTCATAAAATCTAGATCGCCATTTTAGCAGGTAGTGTTACCAAAACTATAACTTGACGACAGGAGAATTAAATAAATCAACCACAGTAATCCGATTTGTGAGTGGACATATAACATAGACTTAAGTTTTAAAGTAGAGGTGAGACATACGATGTTTGACTTGGTTGGAGGGAATAATATAATAATAATGCTTGGATATTGGTGACGATTCTGTTGTTCAAAATTACTAAAATGTAATTATTTGACAGGTCTAAAAGTCTTGCTATCCCTCTCTCATGTATGGGGTTAAATAAGGATGGCAATATTTTTAGACCTGTCAAATTAATTAAGTTTAATAATTTTGAACAACAGCCCAAACTAAGCCAAGCTTGTAGGTACTATGGGAACCAGCAGCTGATACAATATTTATATATTTGGATACTTATTTTTTTTTGTAAATAGGTACATACTTATAATACATACCAAACACCCAGACGCAAGGCAAGTGTGTTTGTCACATAAATGTTTGCCCCGGCGGGTATCGAACCCGCGACCTCTAGCTTAGCAGTCAGGTAAGGTCAGGTCAGGATGGCGGTTATTTATCCTTGGTTTTTTTTTACTTAAACTTCAAACGTCGTTAAATAAAATTCATATTATGTTCACACCCTAACACCACCTGCAAAAAACTTAACAGTAACCAGTAAATTTTCCACCTTATCCTATACCCATAAAGTTTAAAATAATTCGCAAAGCACCTACAAAGCGGTTATCTATTATTTTGTTCTGATATTCTAATATATTAAACTGTGCTTTGCCTTGGTATCATGAAATCTTTTGATTCTCATTATAAACGCGACAACGCACTCAACACCGTATACAGTGCGCATTTTGTTCTGTAACTTAATTTGTGATGACAAGAAAATCGGCAGTGTATATTAAAATAGGATTTGTTTGTAAAGGGTCGTGAAGGCGTGAGATTTAAGTATGTGCAGTATCCAGTGATAAGGCGATTATGTACATGCAATGAAGATACCGGGAACAAGTTATGGCCTATTTGGTTACACAATGTGGTCTCCGGAGGGAAATAATTTGAGGATTTTAGTTGATCGCCATATTTTAGATTAACATTCTGCTGTAACGATGTGGATGTACTTTATATATTTAGTCTCCATAACGTATTTAGATTTGTAAAGCAATTTCCAACGTATGTACATTGTCTAAAAGATTATTCCGTGCTTCGAATATCTACATAAATTTTATTTATAAAACCTATTTCTTAAGCTATTGCATAGCTTTTATCGCGGGCCTTGAGCGTGGGGACCGAATCCAGAAATTCCGTAACGAAAAAAACCTAACACCCCCCACTCCGACCGACAACTCCATCTATCGATAAATACCAGAACTTTTAATGACTTTTGAAATATCACGCTTGTCTCTTTAGTTCAGCAACCCGCTTTTAGGTGGCATTGGTTGTATTGGAAAACTACCGTAATCAGCTGTTTGTGAGAAAGTATATAGGTATATAAAAAAATACTGCATTAATAAAATAAATAAATAATTATAATTGCATAAGTTGATAAAAAATGCTATGCAATAGCTTTACCGCGGCAGTTTCCGAGTGCCACACCTAATTTTTTTTATAGTTCATACTTATGGTTTTTTATGCTTCTAACCAATAAATAAAACAATATCCCTTGTAGTCCACTTGGCAAATGATAAAACAAGTAATAATAATAACCCGCGTAGTGTTCAATTAAAATAATAAATTAAATAAGAATTGTCAGCTTTAAGTAAAATTTATGTTCTATTTATTTATTTTAAAACTTTATTGTACAACACCAAAATACTAAATGTTCTATAGTTTAACAGAATTTCTAAAATAAAATTTTCATTTGTTCCATCCAAAAATCTACACTTCTACATCTACATCTACACTAATAATATTATAAAGTGGAAAGATTTGTATTTTTGTGGGTTTGTATTGAATAGGCTCCGAAACTACTGGACCGATTTCAAAAATTCTTTCACCGTTAGTAAGCTAAATGATCACTGAGTAACATAGGCTATATATTATACTAGCTGCCCGCCCCGGCTACGCACGGGTATACAAAATAAATGTCTACCCGTGCGAATCCGGGGCGGGCCGCTAGTATTTGATAAATGTCTATGCTCCGAAACTAATGTCTACCCGTGCGAGGCCGGGGCGGGCCGCTTGTATTATAATAATAATACATAAAAATAATTTAAAAAGTACCATCAAAGAAATTAAATAAACGAACCCGTTTCATAAATTGGAAACAATTTGATCCCTTACGTTTTTTTCGCACCTCTGCCAAAATTAAAGCATTTTACATTGAATTAAAGCAATGGCTTGATAAATGATACGAAATACACTTTGTTGGTCACCCAGAGCTTAAATAACAGTCGTAAGGATCGCGTGCGGCCCGTTCCACAGATAACGTAATGTTGCACGCGTTAAATCGCGAAATTCTGCAATTAGTTGAACGATAATTGTTCTGTTATCAGCGGTTTGTGTCGATGTATTTTAAAAGGTTGTTTGCATAATAAACAGGTAAGAGTGGCTCGAATCCTTGCCAGTAGTGCGAGCATGAATAATTTGCGACGACATTTTCGTATCGCCTTCGAGTATTTTTGTATTGAAAAATGAACAGCGCTGTGGCGGTGAAAAGCGGGACTAAAAATTGGTATGACAATTTTGACATTTCGCGAGTTACGTTTTCGAATACGTAGTCAATAAATTTTCATGTTACCGGCACTGAATTCTGCGACGAACGACGTACCGTATATACTTATTTGCGTCTGTGTTCCTATCTTATAGCAATAGGTAGAAGATTTTATGCATTTTTATAGACAACTAGCGGCCCGCCCCGGCATCGCACGGGTAGACATTTATCAAAATATATTTCGTCTACCCGTGCGAAGCCGGGGCGGGCAGCTAGTAAGTAATTTTCTTTGCTATAAACCTCACGGAGCCCGAGACCTTTCCAACGAATGCAAAACCGTGGAAATCGGTTAGTGCGTTCTGGAGTTATAGCGTCAGGAAGGAAAACCAGACTTATTTTTATATAGTAGAAGATAAAAGTCTCTCAATATGTCAAATTTCATACGAATCTTTAGTACCACTTTTCGCCGGCGAACCGCTGTTTATTTTCCCATACACAAATAGTCGATAACGATACGTAGTCTAAAGTTTTTCTTGCTAGTGCTACTGAAATCCTTAATCACTGCTAGAATACAGTGGTGCCAATTTTGTTGGACGAAATCATTGAACTAAACTAATTTGACTGAACAAAAAGTATTGCCATCCTTATTTAACGCTGCATATAAGAAAGGGATACAAACACTTTTTAGTCCTGTTAAATTAATTTAATTTAGTGATTTAATCACAGAATTCGCATCAAAATCTCTTTAGATAAGTGTATTGTTATTTGACTGCGATCTTTTGTAAGCTATTGCCCAATTCTAATGGGAAATCTAATAGTAGCCTACTTCTCTTCAAATCATATTCGCAGGCCATTTTTCGTGAATGTGACAATTTTGATCTCGTATTCTCTTATCCCAAGCAAATTCTTTATGAATTGCTCATCTGTTGTAATTTCTCATCACACATTTATGAGTAGTAGCAAGGTAGTCATAGCCGGATCAACATTTTCCTCATACGATATTACTCACAGTTTCTTGGATGTGTGAACTAGTTCAGTGTTTGTTTTATTGTTTTGGGGAATTTATGCGGTACAAAAGTAGATGTGTTTTATGCACGGTAGAATGCAGTTACTAAATTGCGGAGAAATTCTTTATTTTCGTTTCACAGAGAGCTAAATAAACATTTCATTGGTTATAAAGTACACCGCAAGCTAAATATCTTATGAACTTAAAAAAAATGAAACCTATTTTAAAAATATGAACAATAAATGGGACCATCTCGGACGTTGTAGGTACCCTTTCAAACAATACAAGATTTTTAAAATCGGTCTACAATTATACAGGCGAAATTATCGCTGGACATACATAAATACAAAATGTAGATAACATAGTACGTCGTTTTTGAAGTCTGTTAAAAATTGTCATTACATGAATTATTTCCATAGCGGGAATCGAACTCGCAACACCACGCTCAGCTGCCGCACTTACCACTAGACTCTCTAATATAGATATAAGTAGTATTTGATGGAAATTGGAATGCCAACTTTTGAGGAATATCAAAATAAAAAAAAATCAGTTTAGGCTTTAATGAGGCACCTATGAAGGTCTAAATTACCCCCGGTTCGAAAAAAAAGCGAAACTACAATTCGGTTTTTACGCAGCTCTATGACTGCGCATTGTTTAGTGAAATAGTAATTCAAATTCTAATGCATGTGGGAGCCGATCGCAAGATACACAGATAACGATCTGACGGCCGCTAGTCCAGCTGTTTTGTCAGTCATTTGTCGTCATACGTCAACGTGTTGTCAGTCTGTACGTCGAGCTTCGGTCAAAGTCGGGAATTAATTTAACGGGGGCATAGTAAGTTAAACGGTACGCAGGACTTAAAATTAAACTAAAATTACAACTGAAATACAATATTTTGCATGAGTCATTAATATTTTTATAAGAAAACCCATGTGAAATGGGTTAAAGAGTAAATCGAAGTAGGGAGAAAACAAGTAAGGTAATGACTACGGCTGGAAGTAGGAGCGCTAAGAACCTTTTGATATTTATGAAGAAAAATATGGAGGGAAGATTTCAATACAAAAAACAGCTAAATAAGATTATTAAAATATGTAAGGAAGTAGAAATTAAGATTAAAATTCATTAAACATTAGAAATCTGATAAGCTAAAATTGTCCGCCACCTTTTATATCAATTCAAACTCTTAACAGACACAGACATTTCAATGAAATCATCTAAAATTCAAGTATCAAATAGACCCCAAAGGCATATCGATTCCGAAATCGAGTAATTCCCGAATGGAAATATACAATTAAACGCACTCCCAAAGCAACCTGCTCCTACCACAAATTCATACATTATTCACAAACCTCATACATTTACATACACACAACAAATAGTAATGTATGAGCGTGGTAGTCGATTGCATTCACACGGTGCGCTGTCAAAGCTAATGTTGTTTATGTCAAAGCTAGAATCGATTCATTCGAATAAATCGCTTCTATTCGATTGCTTCCTCACTCGGCTCGGTTGAGCTTATTGTGTCTAATAAATTGTTGGGATTCTGGAGGAACTAGCTTTATTATACCTACTGGTGACTTGGTTTGTGGGTGGTGCATAGGACATTTTAAAATGTCTAATAATTTGAATATCCGAAACGAACTTTTTTTTTTAAATTATTCTACAAGAATATCTCCGTATATTAGTGAAAACCACATTTAAAAGTTGCGAAGAGAAGATCTAAGCGTACAGACATGGGAAGCTGCTTTATTTATTTTTTATAGCGGCCCGCCCCGGCTTCGCGTGGGTAGACATTTATCAAATATTTTTTCTAGCTAGTTAGTTAGCCTATGTTACTCAGTGATAATGTAGCTTTCTAACGGTGAAATATTTTTTGAAATCGGTCCATTAGTTTCGGAGCCTATTCAGTACAAACACACAAAAATACAAATCTTTCCTCTTTATAATATTAGCATAGAAGTATAGATTAGCTTTTGCCCTCCCGCGACTTCGTCCGCATTGAATAATGCAGGGTACCGTAAGTGTGGTAAGGAGCATCTTATGTATTACCCATAAATTATCCTTTTATATATTTAAATAGGCTTTACATAACTAATTAAAAAAGGAGTCCTATCGTAATTGGTAACAATGACGATGGTACACTACCAGCCACTGTTCGAATCCAAAATTTCTCTAGTCCATTCATCGGTTGTCTGGAAGAGATCGCTATTATGCGATAAGACCGCCAATTGTACAGTAAAATGTTTCCAATGTGTGTATCCTCTTGCTGTGCAATAAAGTGTATCTATCTATCTATCTAAATAACATCAAGTTATTAAAGTATCTATCTCAATCACCATTGTTACAACATCGTATTGATTTTTAAAACTCTGAAGCTCGTTCCAAGCAACCTGATCTGTTTGAAGGAGCAGCCCAGAGAAGTAGTGGCAGGTTTGAAACATGCCCTTATTTACATGAAGCCAGCAGAGGTGATAAGACTTATGGATTTGACCTCGCGCGCTTGCGAGAATTTACCCACAGCTTATATTTCGTGGCATTGCCATTGTGTTACTCTGTATGTAGGTCTTTTGACTTTACCCAAGTCGCTTCACTTGTATTCTTGTTAAATATATACGTACAATCTATAGTGAAGCGAAAACTGTCTATAATATTTTTCGGGCGTCAAGTAACTGGTACATGTTCTTCGTATGATTTATATTAGTTTTTGTCTGTGAATTATTTAATTATGAGATTTAGTTGAAATTTTTCAGTTTATTTGCCAAAGATGGGGCAACTTAACATACTTAGGCAATATTTTCTACAAAGTGCGAAGCGAAGGGTTCACTACTACGAAAAGAAATATTTGACTACATTGAAACGACATTTTTTTTTACATCTTTTGGTGTAGAGGTGTAGAGGTCTACACGAAAATACAGATTTTTTTAATGCTAAGTTAATACTATTAAAATTATAATTTAAATTTACATAATATTGGGTAATATCAATCAAACTGAATCAGCCAATAATCGACAATCTATATGGGAATACTTATATTATACTTACTGTTATTTATAATGTTCCGTAAGATCAAACTGAGTCAAAAATAATCCACAAACCCTAAATGGGAATAATAATAACTATAGTTAGTTTATTAAGTTTATTTAAGGTTCCGTTCTTAAATCACTCACATTGTTAATGAAATTGGGATTTGAGTATTTCTAAGCACGTACTCCACAGAACGAGTCTAATGAAGTCAGTGCTACCAAAAAATCGTAGCCTATGGCCATCAGTGATTGCACTGATGATAAAACGCTTGCACAGAGCAATGTTCAGGCTAGGGTGTTACTTAGCGCCGAGAACGAAACCATAGCGCGATGTAAAATACAAGTGGCGCCATCTATTGAAAATTAATTGAAGTAAAAATATTGCGTTGGGCTATGAAAGTAAGTTATTGTGTTTGTAATTTTATTTTATTACTAGTAATGTACCTGCATATTTTTTAATTTATTATAATATGTAATAAACGTAGAGCAACGATAATGGTTTCGAAAATGCTCAATAAATTCCATCGAAATGCGTAATGTAAATCGGCACATAGTAATATATAACGATAAATTAAATTTGGTGAGAAGTTCTAGAGAAAGTTAGTAAAATGATGGTACCAATACATTTTATATCATAATTATGTTTAGTACGTATATTTTATATACTTGTAAGAACTATCTAATCTGCGAAAATAAATCTGTTTTTTTTATACCACTCAGGTGGCACACAAGCATACGGCCCACCTGATGGCAAGCAGTCACCGTAGCCTATAGCCGCTAGCAATACCAGGGGTATCACTTACGGGGTGCCAACCATGTTGTTGATGAGGACTCACTGTGCTAGCAGCAATACTACTAGCCCAGCGTATCCTCGTGGAGCACTGGCAACCTTACTTACCGCAGAAACACAACACTATATCAAGTAGTGTTATTTCACTGCGGTCTTCTGTAAGGCGGAGGTACCAGTCCCCAGTCGGGCGGCTCCAATTTAAATGGGATAACCCACGGGAAATCCCGAATCGCCCTACCTCTCTTATTTTAAAAGCTCATGGTGTGATTAATCACTGTACTTAAGCTTCGAAAAACTCATTGGTACAGGCCGGGATTCGAACCTGGGCCCATCAGATGACAGGCCGTTGCTTCAACCACAAGGCCACCACGGCTTTTAAATAAAATAATTATATTTTGACGTGTTTAACGATGACGTGCCTAATAGATAGATCGATTTTCTTTTCTCTGGGTAGCATATAGCTAGATCTCACTGTGCTCGCAGCATATTATGGTATAACCAAAAATGTACAATATGCGTTACAAATGACTTCGTATCAAATCGCGAAGTTGCAAAAAGTATTGAAATCATAATAAAAGGAAAAAAAAAAATGCCAGCACAGCGCATATTCAAAGAAAACTAACTCACCTCAGAAATACAACACTAAGTTAAAATAGTTTCTTCGATTTCGATCTTCTGTAGGATGGAGGTTAATTTTTTTAACCCCCGACTCAAAGAGGGGATTTTTGAGTTTAACGTGTTTATCTGTTACATCGTAGCTCCTAGGCGTATGAACCGATTTGATAGTTTTTTTTGTTTTAAAGGTTTTTGGGATTTGAGTCGAAGATTATTAAAAAAAAAAAATGCTTTTTTGTTACGAACTTATTGTTGCAACAGTAAATTGTATCATTGAAGGTTCTCTTTATGGTGGGTGGTCCTGCTACTTGCGAGATACTATTTCTTTATAAGACATTAACGTCATTTTAATTTTAAATTAATTTAAAATTTGGTTACGCGTAGTCATAATATATCACTCGAATTCGGTTCATAAATCGAACCGAATCGAATCGGTTGTATCGATACTCATGTTACCTTGATTGTACTCATAAATCGATATTATTCGAATTAACATTTTTGAATTATCGCATTCACACACTTCTTTTGTTAAATACTCATAGGTATTTTTAATTTAATCGGTAAATGATGCAACTTATGTCGATACCCTGGCTCCGTCTCATCTCACTGGCACCTCACTGGCAGCTGGCGTCGCTGCTGTTCAGCAGGAGTGCTTCAAGCGCCGGAAATATGCATGTCTTGGTTCAGGGCACATATTTTCTGCATTTGCGGTTGAAACTCTGGGTCCTTGGGGCCCGATGCTGGCCGCCCGATGCTGGCTGCAGATTTTTAAGGCCTCACGTCAGCTGGTTGAGGCCTCCCGTGACCGGCGTGCTGGAACATATCTCGCTCAGAGAATCAGCATTGGTATCCAGCGTGGCAATGCTGCCAGCATTCTTGGCACGCTCCCGCATGATTCTGGTTGGGGTCAGATCTTTTATCTTTATATAGGTAGGCTAAGTTATGTTTTTTGTAAATAGTTTAATCGGTAGATATTATTTTCTTTAGTATATCGATTTATTTTCTATCAACTAAGTATCGAATATCTAAGCTGAATATGATGGAAAGGTAAAGAGTACTCGGAACCAGCGAATGTATAAAAATATTGATGAATGTTAAAGAAGCAAAAGAGATGTGTAAGTCAAGAATGAAATGGCGCTCTATACTCTCTGCCTACCCCGTGAGGGACGGCGCGATGACATGCATATATATGTTATTGAGATATAAATAAATGAACTTGTGTCGAAATTTAGAAGTTTAGCCGTTTGTTAGTTTTTTTTATACCACTAAGGTGGCAAACAAGCATACGGCCCGCCTGATGGTAAGCGGTTACCGCAGCCTATGGACGCTTGCGACACCAGGGGTATCAAACGCGCGTTGCCTACCCTTCAAAAATCTCTTCACACCCTTCTTGAAGAACCCAATGCTGTAATCCTTTGGGAAAACCACGGCGGGGAGTTCATAGTTAGACAATATGCAAAAACTGCTAAACGGATTTAAATGAAAATGGGCACAGTTTTTTTTAAGATCGGCCATAACCTGACTGCAAATATAAGGTACTTTTATCCCGGGTAAAAAGCCTTTTAGGATGCGGCAGAATCGCGGGTAAAAGTAATAAAATATAATAATAATTGATCATGCGAGACAAGTTCGTGTTTTCTCTCAATAAAGAAGGAAACCGTTCTATATAACTACATAATTATTTGATCGTCCGTCCGTCCCATTCTCGCTCTAGATGTAACGATGACATTAAGTATGCCTCGGTCAAATCGGTTGAAATGAAGCAATAACACTTACAGCGTACTGCCCACCAGAACACGATGCAAAACATTAAATTTTATATTTTTAGGTGTTGCGGTGTGAAATGTAAGATTAAGCGATTTTGGTCAGATATAATAAGTTAACTGCAACAGATATAGATTAAGGCTAACGTTATGTCTAACATCTGAAAGACTACTACCTATCACTTTGAGTTCTTCAGCGTAACTGACAGCTCCTTCTTCTAATTCTATTTAATTCTTTGAATCTGTTTATATTATCATTTACTTCCATATTTTACTTTAATATTAATATATTATATGTTATTTAGTGTACTAATTCAGTTATGGTACCAACGGGTACCTTTTCCATTTTTGTATTGTGTACACCCATATATCTACCCTCTCCCAAACTCCATTCTCCAGTCCCTACCTAGGTTGTCTGGAAGAGATCACATCTAGTGATAAGGCCGCCATTTGTACCGATATGTATAATAAATTCTGTTTCTGTATTATAGTTTTAAGGTGTACAATAAAGAGCTATCTATCTATCTATCTATGTCGTACCAAGAGGTCAAAGAGATGGCTAACGATAGAACGACTTTGCGATTGCTCCACCGGCAAGAGCTTAGCTCTTAAATAGATGATGATGATAGTAGGCCTGCATTCAGTAGCTGTTATTTTCATCTTTGTAAATACTCATGTCTTCATGAATTTTCTTAAAGCTTGTTATAAGTATGATTATTACATGAAAAAAGACAGAGCATTGGATTTCTTGCCGGTTCTTCTCAGGTGCCATTTCCGAACCGATGGTGAAGTTGACTTTCATAAGTGCCTTATAATTATAAATTAATAATTATAATTAAAATTATAGATTATAAATTTGATTTAAGATAAGAGTATCGAAGAACTTTAAAGCGCTTCGAATAAAAAAAACATTTTAAATTAACGTTTTTAATTTATTTTATAAGCACTTTTAATTTGTGCTCGTATAAAATGCAAAATGTTAGTCACATTTATTTTATGAGGCTAATTCTACATAATTCGAAGGCTTTGAATCAGCAGCGTGGAAATGATACCCCTGCTGAAGCAAGCATCAGGCTTCAGTAACCTCTTACCATCAGATGGGCCGTACATTTATCTCCTATCTTAGAATATATTTGATGTCTTTAGAGGACGGAATAGTGATACACTAATTATTGGGCTCTGTTTAAGTTTTATTTAATAAATTAACTTTACAGACATGAACTTAACTAAGCCAATATTAGTTTAGTGCGTGACAGGTGCGATGGTAAAATGTTGTATAATTAGGTCATTGGTTTTGATATCAAAATAACTATTTAGGCATTAAACAAGGCTCAAAAGTCGTTTGATTTTAGTCCACCTGATTGAGTTTGGAATCTACGCTTCAATTGAAAAAGTAATCTTTACTCCATATAAAGGTATAGTTCCAGAATCCACTCAAATTCACTTTTAAGGTGATATTCGTGTCAGAGAGAATACCCACGTTGGAGTTGTGACAGAAGGGACTGCGTGTTACTACTAGCAGCGCATCCTTGAGGAGCTCTGATATTATAACAGGTTTAATATAAATTGAATTTATTTTGTTTGTGTCATGCTAATGTACGGCACGAGAATTGGCACCATGGTGTATGCAAGAAAGCCGAAATCTCCTCCCTTACACCAAGCAAGAACACCCCAAAGCTCGTACGATTTTATTATAACGCTACCGATGAATGTCAATATTATTCGATCAAATTAAGTGTCGTAAATGTTAAGTTCTCCCATAACGCTTAACGTGGACATTAAACGATGGTCAAATAACCACTTTGGTACATAACAATATGGGTTGTCGGTAATCGGATGGTTTCGATAAGTAATAATCGTACGCAGTTTTTGGTTGGGAAAGTTTATTTTGCAAACACGCTGGGTGAGGGAATAAAATCAGAGAATAATAAATACCAATTGCTCATTTCATATATGCATTTTAGGGACATACAGGTTGATGGGAATGAAGACTTACTCACTATCAACAGTTATGGGACCTCATTAGACTTCATTAGAGCTAAGGTTTTTATACGTTTTCATATGAATGGTCGGCAGCGCGTGATAGTCGCGGGTATAAGATAGCCAACCTTGAATATAGACTGGAAATAATTATCAAAAGTTACAGCACCTTACAACTTACTTACTTAAAAAAAGAGGCGAAGTGGGTCCTCCCATAATAAAATGGAGTAGCCTGACTGGGGACTGTACACCTTACAGAAGAGTGCAGTCAAATAACACTACTTTTGCGTAGGTTGTGTTTATGCAGTGAGTAAGCTTGCCAGTGCCCCACGAGGATACGCTGCGCTAGTAGTAATGCTGTTAGCATAGCATAGAGAGTCCTCATCAAAGACAGGGTTGGCAACGCGTTAGTGATATTGCTAGCAGCTAGGTTATTCGCTACGGCCACTGCTTTACGCTTGTGCTATATTAGTGTTATAAAAAAGTTGTTATTCATACATAACGAGCAGAAAAATGTCTTTGTGTTTTTTGCTTTTTTATTGTAGAACCATCATAATATAATCGTGAATCCGACTGGGCGTTCGCGAATAAATCTTCAACGATCGGCTGTGATGTCGAGCGTTTCTCTCAATATCGCCTAAACTGGAGAGGTCATAGCACGAATGAACTATTTCTCACGAGTCTCACAGAGCTGTAAAAATTTGATGTTCTATAAGCAGTCTTAGGGTCGGCGCAAACGGGCCACCGAACACAGCCACCGGTGGCTATCGCGTGCCGCCGCCACATTTGTTATAGTGTCGGTTGGTGGATGTGCCGGATAAATTAAAACGAAAGATGAAAATAGAATGATCTCATTTAGAAGTCCGTTAAGGTTGACCTTACAAAGCTGTCATTTACACATAGATATTATTTTTATTTGTATTAGTAACGTCATTCGTGTGAAATACGGGCACTTCATTTCAGCGTAGTAGATCTATTACGTTTTTCTAACGGTGTTTTTCTATAACATAGGCTACCAGTAAGGCGAGGCGGGTTGCACTCCACATGCGGTCCACGCAACGCACGACATCCCACATGCCATGTTTTATTAATAACTGGGTGTTTACATTATTAAATAAACATCTTATGGAAATAATGGCGATCGTTATATTTTGCTTCTCAAATCATTCATCTTTTATGGCATTCTAGAATATATTTTCCGTTAACATATATTTTACGGAGCCTATTCAATACAAACATACACACACACACAAAAATACAAATCTCCTGCTTATTATATGAGTATAGATAATATATGTATAGCCTATGTTACTCAGTGATAATGTAGTTTTCTAAGGGTGAAATATTTTTTTAAATCGGTTCTGTAGTTTCGGAGCCTATTCAAGACAAACATATACACACACACAAATATGTCTGTATGCTTGCTTACCTCCTTGCAGTGGTAAAAACAGGGTATAAAAATTAGGTGTGGCACTCGGAGACTGCCGCGGTAAAGCTATTGCATAGCATTTTTTATCAACTTATGCAATTATAATTATTTATTTATTTTATTAATGCAGTATTTTTTTATATACCTATATACTTTCTCACAAACAGCTGATAACGATAGTTTTCCAATACAACCAATGCCACCTAAAGGCGGGTTGCTGAACTAAAGAGACAAGCGTGACATTTCAAAAAGTCATTAAAAGTTCTGGTATTTATCGATAGATGGAACTAAAAAGTATCACCGCTGTGCCGGTCGGAGTGGGCGGTGTTAGGTTTTTTTCGTTACGGAATTTCTCGATTCGGTCCCCACGCTCAAGGCCCGCGATAAAAGCTATGCAATAGCTTAACAAATTATTATCTGTCATAACTAACTTTTTAAAGAGCGTGAGAAGATTATACTATGATCGATCGAATAACAACGCAGATACTTGGTACAAAAAGTAGATCAGCTTATTAAAAAAAAAACAAATGCGTATGTTCACCGGTTCTATGATTTTAATTGTCGGTAGCGATGTAATGATGAAATGAAACGTAAAAAATAATGTAATTATTTTTTAAATACTGCTTGCTCGTAATGGGGCACGATGTTAGTTGTGATTGTATTATGTTTAGGTACCTACAAGATTTTACCCGTGGTTTCGCCTACGCAGTTTTAGTGAAAATAACTTTTTTTTTCCGAGTTCGTTTATTAATGTAATGTAATGTAATGGTAATTTAGACCTTCATAAGTGCCTTATTAGAGCCTAAACTGAATAAATGATTTTTGATTTTGATTTTGATTTTGAAGATCGGTTGAGTAGTTAAGGTATGAAAGCGTAACAAATAAACAAAACAAGCAAATTCGCATTCGCATTTATAATATTTATTATTTTAAGTTATGAATTACGATGTACTCTATACGTAGATATTATTATTATTTTTGGTACATAAATATTATTTATTATTTTAATCTAGATAAGTAATAGTTGATTAAATTAGAAAGAAAGAAAGAAGAAATTTTCTCAATTTGAATTAGAAATGTGCTCAATCACGTAAAATCGGGTAAACAGATTTGTATAAAATTTGTTATGAAAAATATGAGTTCACAACCTCGATTAAAATAACTTTTTATCCCGGGAAAATGTTGATGGTTTCTCTGGGATTCTAAACTCAACGCGGGTGAAGTCGCGTGCAGAAGCTAGTGACTAATAAATACAATTCAAGATACCATAATACGAACACGGACGATGCGATAATTATCATCATTCCATAATCATTCATCATTAATTCAGGCATTGAGTAATCATTAATCATTAAATAGAGCATTACGGAAGCCAGAGTTATATAAATGGCTAGTTGTAATCCATCAAAGTGAATTTTAATTTGATTGAAATTACGATTCTAGAGCGGAATTTCAATATGGGAAATTACGAATTCGATCAAATATAAAATCAAATTGGCAAGTGTAGTAATACATTATGGGCTTGGAAGCTACTGAATGGATTTTGATTTGACTTGGCTTAGTTATAGCTGAACTGGTACTCCCTATTATTAACGCCAGAAAACAAAAAGCAATAAACATTGACGTGAGACGTGAGGGTTCACAGGCGGCGCGACAAGTAAAATAATCCTCACCAAATTCACCTGCCCTCTAAATTTGTTTTGTCGCCCGATTTGCCGCACCAAAATTTAGTTTTGCCACACCTTAAAGTTGGTTATACGACACCCTAAATTTAGTTTTACCACACCCTAAATTTAGTTTTGCCCCCTAAATTCTGTAGCCCCCTAGGCCCAGGCCTGCTCTACCTAAAGCAAAAGCTGCCCCTGAATTAGGGTTATTAAGATTTTAATTATTTTAATATTTAATATTTAATTATTAAGATTTTAAGCCGACTTCAAAATGTTGGAAGTACTTCGTTAGGTTTTTTTCAATGTATTTTCTGGTTCTATAAGGGTGAAATAACAGACAGGAAAAACTTTTTTAAACGTCACAAGAACGTTTGTTTTCTCTACGCTCCTACACGATTACGATGAAACTGTTACTGTGTTGTAATGAGCACGACCGCGATATTCCTTGGAAAAAGCTGCACGCGCCATGAGCCCAGGAAGCCCATTCATTAGTACTAAGAAAGAAAAACTGCAACGCATGCTTGGCGTAACTTAAATAGTTCGTTATAAATACTAGGTCCAGTCTGCTTGTTATTCAATAGTGACATTACGCCTCCATTTTGACGGATTGTATTTTTCGGGAGTCTGCTAATACGAATTGTGACGTAATCGTCACGTTATTGTAAATGGTACTTGTAACGACACAATTAGGTGGTGTTAAAAGTGCGAGTGCGTTTTGTATGGACTAAATTTTATAGTGGACATTAGTTTATTTTTTCTCTTTAATAAAGTCCTGTTTGTTATTATTGATTTTAATTTTACCTAATGTTTTGAGTGTATACTATTTTAATAAAAGTTAGAAAAATCTACGAAAGTCCAGTTGAAATAACAGATCGCAAGACAAATATTCATTAGTTAAGCGACTGCTTTGCAGGGGGCGTTTGTTACTAATCGAAGTTAACGATGAAAGTGTTTTTTTTTATACCAATAAGGTGGCAAACAAGCATGGGGCCCGCTTGATGAAGCCTAGGGACGCTTGCAACACCAGGGGTATCCCTCGCGCGTTGCCAACCCTTAATTATTCAGTTTCGGTCCTAATTAAGATAAGTGTGAACATCGCAATCTACCACTGCACAGGTACTAGAAGAATTGTTACAAATTGTTATATCATGATTGTTACATGAAAAAAAAAGATAGAGCACTGAGTTTCTTGCCGGTTCTTCTCAGGTGGCATTTTTTTCCGAACCGGTGGTAATTTAGACCTTCATAAGTGCCTTATTAGGGCCTAAATTGAAGAAATTATTTATGATTTTTTTTTGTACGAGACAAACCTTTTGTGAATTCACGGTAAGTAAGGTAAGGAACGAGCAACACAACACGACAACAACACATAGAATAATACTTACATAAGTTAAAATTCCAAATAGAATTCCAATAACACAAAATTCAAATTCAGCTTGACCTGTAATCTCGCGTGACAGAAACGCGACTGTGTTATCAATTTTATAATCTAAACAGCTACATGTTTTATCTCTATGTATGTAAAAATATTCGCATAAATTTATCCTAAGTTGATCCTTCACCTCATTAAATACCCAACAAATAAATCAGACGCAATAGCAAATAGGAAAGCTGTAGAAATTACTTAATTGCCATAATTACATGGAAACTGAACAGTTTGTCATAATGTCTCAGGTAAGAATTAAAATTACTGCGTTTTTTGCATAATTATTGCCATAGTTATAATTATTAGTGTCATAATTGCCAACAATTTTCATAATTATCACTATTAATGCTTGATGAAGCAGTGCATAGCTGAAGCGAGACCGCTAATTAGAATACGCGTGCGCTGGAAAGTGAAGGATGAAAGAGTTCCTTAGGACTTTTGCAGTAGAAACCTTGCCACCAGGGAACCCGTGAATAATTTAAAGATGTTAAAATATAACTAATATCATCTGGCGGGAATCAGGCAGATCAGTTGAGATTTTTTTCCAGTGTCTCGTAAATTGTGTTATGTGATCTTTAGTGTGTATATTCATTATTCAGTGTCATTATTTGCAGATTTATTTAGTGACTGATTTATAGGAACATTGGAAATACTGCTGTAATATGGCCTTTAGGTGAGGTCATTTATCATTTTGGTTAATAGGTTACCTCTGACGTAAGGTCCTGTTACTATCAGCTGCCGTGGATTGTCTCCAGAAACTCCATTAAGCGTTAAAATACATGACACTAGACATTATCATCACAACACAATTTACACACACACACACACTCACTAAGCAAAAGCTTGTAAAAAAATCTAAATGCCAAGTTTTAGTTTCCTGTGTCTGACAATACTGTGAAGAACGTGTGTCACAGACAGACAACGCTTAAATAACTGTCTGCTTGTCTGTACGTTTGTTATTGGATATGTACCTTCCCTAGTAAACTATAGTGGTAATGATTCTGTAGTTGTGATTTATTTTAAATGTAATCCTCGCCTTATTTACCAATGCGTAATATTCTTAGCAAGTACCTTCACTGACCTATCGTAAACGACAATCAATCAAACAAATCTCATGCATATAAGATATCACTAATTTATCACACTGTATAAGCTTCCGTTAGTTGCGATGATAAAAAAATGGTAGGCAATATAAAAACAAACCGGCCAAGGTGTTAGTCGCACTCGCGCACCGTGGGTTCCGTACACACTTGTAGGTAAGGCTAAAAATAGGAGAACTTCAAATGAGGTCAATTCGTCGGTGATTCTCAACAGCGCGATTCAGGAATATTTTTTAGTAAATTCACATATTAAAAAAAAAACACGGTTTTTAGATTTTTTCCTTTAGGTACTTGTGCTGTAAGACACTGCTTCTTGCCAAATTTCATGAGGGTTATGATTCTAGGTCAAGGGGAGTATCCTATAGGTTTTGATTCCATTTTGAACAGACGGACAACTAAGTGATACTATATGGGTTCCTTTTATAGTACGGATCCCTAAAAATAAAGTAGGTAATTAATAATTAAATGAAAATCATCTAATGATGTCAGCGCCGATGTAATATAAAAATTTCACGCTAAAGAGAATGTTCCATATGGTTAGTTATCTATTCATAATGTTAATTGATAATTAATGTACCGTTTACTTGTTATTTTACATATTAATGACTTTTTTTAAACTTCATTAACATTGCCAGCCTTATGAGTTATTACTTAATTAAATTTAAGTTTATCTTCTAAATTTCACTAACAATCACGAGTAGGTATTGATGTAAACATCATATTCTGGATGCCTGGAAGAGATCGCTCTAGCTATAAGGCCGCCTTTTGTTTACACATATAATCTTGATAATTGCATTGTTTTAATGTATTGTTTCATGGTGTGCAATAAAGTGTATTTGTACTGTACAAAATGCTGCATAAGATCAATAAGGTGGATAATTTTGGGTTGGCAACGCGCGAGTTATACCCCTGATATTACAAGCGTCCATAGACTACGGTAACCGTTTACCATCAGGCGGGCCCTATACTTTGGTTTTTAAAAGAGTAATTGCTGAGCTTCTTGCCGGATTCTTCTCAGCAAAACCGACCTTCCGAATCCGGTGGTAGATTCTGACGATTTGAAAGTGCTTGCCTGTAAAGTCTAGTCAAATAAAGATCTTTTTGAATTTGAATTGAATTTGAATTTGAACTTATTTGCCACCTTATTTGTTATAAAAACACTGGTCTCAAAATTGCAGGTAGTTCGCGTGTCTTAAAGTACGTAGTCATTTTAACAGTAGGTGTCTTGTATTTATAGTACCTATTGTAGAAATAGCTTTATTTATTTATTACGACATTTTATCTTAATTATTTAAAATTTCTGGAGATAATACAAAGCTGTAGAAAATCATAATATTAACCTGGTAACCCATAGGAGGGGCAACATGATTGGCCATTTGTTACGACATGACGCATTTATACGAAATATCATAGAGGGAAAGATCGAAGGAAAGCGTGGCAGAGGAAGGCCAAGGATAAGTTACCTGCAACAGATAAAGACGAAGGCTAACGTTATGTCGTACCAAGAGGTCAAAGCGATGGCTAACGATAGAACGGCTTGGCGATTGCTCGACCGACAAGAGCCTAGCTCTTAAATAGATGATGATGAATCCACAAGGATTTAGGGTATACTGACAAATTGATTTAAACAAAATAAATGCATTTTAGTCAGGAACTTTTTGGAAGTTTACTATACAAAATGACAACAAGAATCCACACAGATTCCACTATAAACACTACTTCCAAATCATAAAATTGATTGGCAGTTAATACAATTAAAAACTTCCTCTTCATAAAATAAGGTTTATTATCTCGTAAATCATGAATGACTTTATTTAAAAACAGCGATCTATCTGATAAGACACCTGTTTGTAAGTAACCATTATGTCAAACTTAAATGTAACAGTATGAATTTAAGTTATTTACGACACGACAAACGGAAGTCGTAGGCATGTGTCAAACCAGTTTGTAATTATTTAAGCAGCTCTTAGATTATAGATAACGCGTGACAGCGTACATTTGATAACTGACCAATGTGTGGAAATGAAATGCCAAAAGGTTAAGAAAACATCGAAAAAAGTTTTAGTTTTTGTTTAGTGTTTAAATAGAGCCGTATTGGTAGGTTAGTATCAAGAATTACCTGGTATTCTAGCGACGCAAGTTCGAATCCCACCGATCTGTACGGATGAGTTCTAAAAACTTAAGTGCAGTGATTAGACACACCATGAGCTTTTCGGTGAAGGAAAACAACGTGAGGAAACCTGCATAGTGCATACGTCAGAAATTCAAGGACGTATGTTGTGCCTAAGAGACGGCAACGGACTAACCTTCTGTCACGTTGGCACCAAAAAAAATCGAGTGGGAAATCATCTTAGATGTTGAATACCTCTGTCTACCTCTTCGGGGACCCTTGTGGAGAGGCGTGAAAATGAACTTACACTCATTATCATCGTACATTTAAAAGCTAAGGCTAGGCTTTTGGCGATGGAGCAATCGCCAAGCTGTCCTATCGGTCTCCTTCTCTTTAACCTCCTTTTAGGTTACATTGGCTTTCATCTTTATCCTCTGAAAGTAATTTATCCTTAGCCTCCGTCCACCACCCGTACCTTAAACTTTTTCTTCTATGATATTTCGTATAAACGCGTCACGTCGTAGCAAATTGCCAATCATGTTTCTTCTTTTAACACTAGCTTGCTGCTACTCCGTAAGAAAATCAACAATTTATAGCATGTATAACATGACATATAAATTCCTTGTTAAGTATATCTATTAAAACAACGCGATCTGCGAAAATTAAAATCGATTACTTGATGAAATGTATTGGCGAATCATAAGGGTACAATTTAATCGATGTAACTTTCCTTGATACATTTAATTCGATATTCGCTCAAAATTTGATATTAACCTTAATGAGCCTTGATGACCGCCCTACGGCACTGCAAAAAGGTGAATTCCACTTCTGAATAGCGAATAAATTCTTTTTAAAATATATGTAATTGTTACGACAAAAAAATCTGGTTAGGTTATTGGTTGATGTTATTGAGGGAACATAATGTTAAATAAATTATTAATTATGATTGCGATATTTAAGACGGTAACGTCTTGTTTTGATTTACAAATGAATAGGTTTATTACATTTTATTTGAAGAATTTGCAGTACTTTACATTTAAAAAAGAAATGGTCCAAGTCTGAACTTAGCAACCCAACTTTATGCTCGACTCGATACAATCAAAAATCTGTATCGATCGTGTAATTCCGAAATTAAAAAGTGTTATTTATGAGTGTCGAATGCTTTCGTATCGAGCCTCATTACAATATTGCCGGGTATGAGACAGACCCTTAAGTTTCAATTAGGTACTTGCTTGCCCGCCGCCAGTTCACCGGTTAAACTCTATACAGGCTGTACCTACCAAGACAAGGTTTCTGAAAATAAAGAACTACTGTTTATTACCTGAACTTTGACAAGAACTTTAAAGTGGATTTCTAAGCGAAGTATTATGTACTTCAGATACCTTTTATATCTATGTTCGTAAATAAGTAATATAACAGGAATGGAATGTCGGATAAATATATACTACGTCTAGCCCAAAACTAAGCTGTTGGGGTACTAGCAGCTCTTTATGTTTACATATACCTATCAGCAGAAAATATTCGGTGCAGAATAATAAAATCACACCCTATAAAGTACGGTTAACCCGTTCAAGAACCACGTACATGGGAGGTGTCGAAGTCACGTTCGGAAATCGCATCAAAATTATAAAGATAAGTGAAATTCGCCGCGTTCGCGCGGTTATGTACGTAATGACAGCTGTCAACCGTAGCTCCACTGAATTTATGATGAGGTCGAATTATGATCGCTGCCTAATAACGATCGTTGTAATAATTTTGAGAGGAGAGTTTGCGGTACTTACAAAGAAAGGGCTTCGTGTCTCTTGCCGAATAGTTCTGTAACTTTCGGGTTCGATTCCCAGTTGAAAACTCGGTATTGAAGTATAAAATGTATTCGGAACTGGACAATATATAATAATAATAATAATAATAAGTAATAATAATAATGAGTATAAGATTCCCATATCCCAGTTTCCTGTAGGTACCTACTTTTTCATACTTTTGTAAATACATACCGCATCAAGTATTTTTCTAATATTCATATTGTCAACAGTAGTTTAAAAAAAACCGCCGTAGTTCGAGTCGGATTCGCGCACCGAAGGTTCCGTACAAACTTGTAGGTAAGGAGAAGTTATATTTTTGTAAGATTGTTACAATAAATTAGCTTTTTTGTTTACAAATGTGCTGCAAGACACTGCTTCTTGCCAAATTTCATGATTGTAGCTCAACGGAAAGCACCCTACAGGTTATGATTCCCGTGTGCAATCAAAAAATATGCGAAAATTGGCGATATGAAGCGGTCATATATTTTCTTCATGTTGACATACTTACAGGTTCGATATTTTCACAGCGGAAAGAGACCATAGTCTTTTATTAACTCATCATCATAGGCATTTGATATTAATTTCAACTTTATAAATACGCGTTCTTGAGAAATAAGGTCTTGACAGACGGACAATAAAGTGATCCTACAAGGGTTCCTAAAAATTTTACAACTAAAAAACCACAAATTATTAAAAATTCAAGACCACTCGCATGAATTGATAATTAATAATCACACACGAAAATACAATTCAATAAAACTTTCCAGATAAGGTTATGATGGCCCTTAATTCTAAACAATAATGCTGATAATAGCTCGACAATAATATTGATAACTGCATAACATAACGTTGCCGGAGTGGCAATCCAGTTCACATGGTTATTGAATTAAGAACGACGCAAAAAAAAAATACAAAGAATGCGGCGGGTCTTTTGAAAATCGAAGGTCATTGACAAATTTACGGGTGTACATGCAATAAAACAAATCACCTTATGTTTACACTACTAAAGTTCAAATTTCCTTAGGTTAATTTTATATGCTGTAGAATTGGTTTGTATGTAATGAAAAATTAACGCGTCTCATTGATCATTAGTGGTGACAGCGAATTTCGTCTCTTTTTGACGAAAATGTTCCGTTAAGTTCATCACATCACTCGCTTTATTTTTAACCTTTGTTATAATATTATGCAGCTATTAAGAAAAAGCTGAGCTAAATAAATATTGACAAATTTTGGACAAATGCATACATAAAATCATCTCGCCAAATCCCTATTGGGGTAGGCAGCAAGTATAGATCGCCATTTCACTCTTGACTTGCACACCTCTTGTACTTCTTTAACGTTCGTCTATCTCTTCATACACACCTGCCGATTCTGACACTACTAAGAAATAATAAATTAAGGGAAGTAAAACTCCCGGTGCTCCACTAGTAATGCTGCTAGCACAGTGAGTCCTCATCAACAACAGGGTTGGCAACTCGTTAGTGATATTCCTGGTATTGCTAGCGGCCGGCTACGGTGACTTCTCACCGTATGCTTGTGTGCCACCTTAGTGGTATTAAAAAAACAACAACCAATATTCTCAAAAAAAGAACAAAAAAGTAGTCTTAAATAAAAAATGCACTTTATGTGCTTAAGTGAAGACAACGATTAGTTAAGTTAAAAGCGTGACTAAGTGTAATGTTATGTTAAAGTAACTGGTGCAGAAATGTTGTAAAGGATATGTCGTCAATCGGGCAGCGTGACCGTAGTGACCACTATGGTCACCATGCCTTGTTTTTTTGAAGGAGGTTGGGTATCACTGATGGTTACACCTATGTGCGAATTGTGTATGTATATTTCTTTGTGTGTATGGAGTGGACCTTATATCAAAGGGGTAGTATCTATTTTAGTACGTAGACACTACACTGAATCACGCATAAGTCACCTAGATGTTTTATTAAAAGGTTTTTTTTTTATACCACTACGGCGACACACAAGAATACGGCCCACCTGATGGTAAGCAGTCACCGTAGCCTATAGCCGCTAGCAATACCAGGGGTATCACTAACGGGGTGCCAACCATGTTGTTGATGAGGACTCACTGTGCTAGCAGCAATACTACTAGCCCAGCGTATCCTCGTGGAGCACTGGCAACCTTACTTACCGCAGAAACACAACACTACATCAAGTAGTGTTATTTCACTGCGGTCTTCTGTAAGGCGGAGGTACAGTCCCCAGTCGGGCGGCTCCAATATAAATGGGATAACCCACGGGAAATCCCAAATCGCCCTACCTCTCTTACTTAGTAAGTAAATAGCTTACAATGGCAATCGCACCATGCCTTAAAAGGGTTTCTTAAGGTAGGTATAGCTATGACTCGTCCCTTCACATTTGAATAAGATATTGGTCTCTATTAAATTAAGAAAATATTAAATGAACTTTTCCGATGGGTACTTTGGTTAGGGTCGGCAATGCGCGAGTGATACCCCTGGTGTTGCAAGCGTCCATAGGCTACGGCGATCGCTTACCATCAGGTGGGCCGTATGCTTATTTGCCACCTTAGCGGGTATTTTATTATTGCCTATAAATATATATACAAGAAAGCTTCATTCTCTGTTATACAATTGTTATTCCGAATGCCAGTTATTTCGTTAATTAATAGTCCTGACATTAATTAACCTGTATCAATGTGGCCAGTTCGTTAAAATTTATATTATTTCCAGTAAGGTTTAATGAATTAGTTGGAGACGAGTGTTAACCCATAAACGTTCGGTTCATAGCATTTTAAATCAACAGTCATCCGTATATGCTTAATGAGACAAAAGCATTATTCATATGAGGGTTTTTGAGTCGAAACAAGATAACTTACACCGGGTAAGCATTATCGGGCACTCTATATGGACACAAAAGACTATAAATTCCCAAAACAGCAACCTTATTTTATTCCAGATATCATCGTTTTCAACTTTATTGTCTGAGAAATAAAGCATAGTGAAATAGCATAAGTAACGTTGTTCATAGTAAAAAAGTAGTCGACATCCTTTGTTGATCGTTCCGTTTGGGAGACATTATACGCAACAGTTACGTGCGTAATCGTATTTATTTGCCGAATCGAGATCTCGATTTTTAAGAATCGATTCAAATTTTCCATTGTTAATGAGCAGATTTTAACGAAGCTCGCGGTAATGTGTAGGCGGTAGAATTGAAGATTTTTGAAATAACTTTTGCAAAAATTGTATAAGCTTTCCAAACGGAAAGCTAATACAGAAATCTGTAACACTCTTTCCCACTTCAGCCTTGTGTGGTAGAACAAATTTATTACTCAGACATTGAGCAATGGCAGCCATAACGCTTAAACAATAAAAAAACACTTAATTGTGATATCAATAATAAAATGTTTGGACATTATCACACAGCGCCATCTGGCCCCAAACTTAGCAAAGCTTGCACTATGGTTTGGGAACGAGCTGATACAATACTTACATACTTTGTTTTTGTATATACATACCAAACACCCAGACACACAGTTTCATGTAGTCGAACCCGTAACATGTAGTGCGAGCATGAATAATTTGCGACAGTGTTTTAGTATCGCCTTCGACTACTTTTGTATTGAAAAATGAACAGCGCTGTGGCGGTGAAAAGTGGAACAAAAAAGTTGTATGACAATTTTGACATTTCGCGAGTCACGTTTTCGAATACGTAGTCGAAAAATGTTCATGCTACCGGCACTGTAGCGTAGCAGTCAGGTACTAAAACGTCAATCGTATTAAGTAAAGATAGAGAGATAAATAAGTAGGTACACAGTAATCCAATCCCAGTGACATGCCCTTAGAAGCGACCGTCTAATAGCTGCTTTACGTCGGCTCGGAACAAAGTAGCCTATCTCCCATCTTACAAGGGATACATAGGAACAATCGCAGGGCCATTATCACCTAGTCTGTCAATCAGAGAGCCAAGTGTTAAGAGTGCCCCATTTCGCGTCAATCCCCAGGATTAAGATAATATCTTCAAGTGCCGAAAGGTGTTTGGCTATTATTGAAGGTGATATGCATATTTGATGCGACTCAGATACTGTGCTATGGAATAGACATACGTAGAACCATTACTGTGCCATTTCTGTCAATAGTGTGAAGAGGTATTTTCTTCCAAATAAGGTGTTGGTGATAGAATCTTTTATTGATATATATACTTCTATACTATCTATATCTATACTAATATTATAAAGAGGAAAGATTTTTAGTATTTTTGTGGGTTTGTATTGAATAGGCTCCGACACTACTGGACCGATTTAAAAAAAATCTTTCACCGTTAGAAAGCTAAATGATCACTGAGTAACATAGGCTATATATTAAACTTGCTGCCCGCCCCGGCTTCGCACAGGTAGACAAAATAAATGTCTACCCGTGCGAAGCCGGGCAACCGCTAGTCTATAATAGTACTAGTTGATCTGGCTGACGTTGTTTTGCCAAATAAATTATTTCTGTCCGATAAATTACATTTTGAAGCGGACCACCCTTATCAGTTAGGGTATATATAGAAAAATAGTTGACGTCCTATTGTCAGACCTACCGAATACACACAAAAACAAAAAAAAACAGTCAAGCCGTAACGGAGGAGTTTTGTTACAAGCACTGTGTGACAGGAATTTTATATCAGAGAGATTATAAAGGGTGAAACTACCTACGTAAAATTCGTTCACTTAACGTTGATAAAAATAATTTATTACGTTATACAAAAAAAAAAAAGATTAAATAACGAAGCTTAGCTGCTTTGTAAGCGTGTGTTGATCTAGTGGTATAGTATGTATTCGTGAATGAATTATGACATTCATCAATATCAAAAATTCACCATTTATAGGCAATCGTCTCTCTCGTCTTAGTCTAAAAAAGAAGCACTCTTATTTTTGGTAACACTCGTTAGCTAGGTGTCGTATTAAGAATTGATTAATATTAAAATACTTAGTTTGTGTTTGCTTTTGAAATACAATGTTAAATATGAATCATCAGATGTCCTAGAATCCACCGCGATTAGATGCACTATTTTAAAATTAATATAAAGAAAAACAATTGCCACGTGCGAGTGCGACTCGGACACCGAGGGTTCCGTACTAAAACACACTAGGTTAAACGACACCTAGTGTACTTAACTTTACCGTTCGATCCCATGATATATGGCCATTGCACGAACCGCAAATAATAACTTTGTAATAGTAAATTCGCTCTTCTTATTTAGAAACTATAGCAATACACACTCTTTGTGCATTTCAAGCGTCTACTTGATGCCGTTATTATGATAGAACAAAGAAACGAGTTTATAGTAAGGATTTTTTTTTTATTTAATACAAATTGTCATTATATATTATATTATGTTGATATAGCATATATAGCAGAAAATTTCAACTGCCTACCTAGTACGGTTCATGAGATACAGCTCGGTGACAGACCGCCACACGGACGGACAGTGAATTCTTATTAAAAGGGTACCCTTAGTTACTCTTCGGGTACGAAACCCCAAATAACTAGCTGTTCCCCGCGACCTCGCTGCTTATCAATATAATATATAGCCTATGTTACTCAGTGATAATGTAGCTTTCTAACGGTGAAAGAATTTTTGAAATCGGTCCTCAAATTCGGAGCCTATTTAACACAAAATACAACTATTTCCTCTTTATAGTATTAGTATGGATAGTATAGGTTATATGAAATGAAAATTTTTGTTTAACTTAACTGTTTGCGGCACCTTACCATACAATGAATGATTTCTCTTTTTAACTGTACCTAAGTTACGAACCTTAGTTACCAACAAGTGGTCGCCAACACAGCTAATTGTTACCAAAGCTATAATTGCCTTACCGGTACTAATGGCCACATTAGCTGCGGAGGCTGCTCCTTACTCGGCATGTGTGGAGTAAATGGGAAGATGGAGCGTCGGTTCGCGCCTCCCGGCATTTGTGACTGGCAATCTCCGGACTTTTAAGGCGTTTATGGCATACTGTCTTCTAATTACCTTCCTGTAATTTATAGGAGTTTTATTCCTAGAATATATTTAGTACTAGCTTTTTCCCCGCGACTTCGCCCGCGTAGCAATATAATATGTTACTCGGTGATATTACAGCATTCTGTTGGTGTGAGTTTTTAAATCGCTCCAGAAGTTTTTGAGTTTACTCATTACATACAAAAATACGAATGTTTCCTCTTTATAACATTAGTTTTAATTTATTTTCTCACACCGAAAATGTGGTCAGCGGGATGACTGATGGTAAGCGGTCACCAAGGATTATGGACGCCTGCAATGCCAAAAATATCAGCCTTATTTTGAACGAAATAGCTGTGCCTACAGCATCCCGGTGTACCGATAATTTCTGGAAACCTTACTAACCTTAATTTTGAGTGGCCTCCGATTTGTAAGATCAGGATCTCTTGACGCTTTTTATCTCTACGCCATGTAATCATTGCACCGACGCTCTCATATTCTATTCTATCGGCTTCGTCGCAGAATGTCCCTTTAGCAAAATTTCCCCTAGTCGCGAAATTAACCTTCGCAAAATCTCCTTTTCGCAGAATAGCCTGGTAGCAAAACGACCCTATCGCAAAATGGAAATTTTGAATCAAGTTAACAAAAAAATGCTGCTAATATATTTTATATTATTATTTGCCATGAATATTAAGCACATATTTAATAAATCGAGGTCAAAATCAAAAGTACCTTCACTAGGAAGACATGCGATGATTATAATGACACATAAAAAGCGCATTGCATATGTATTTATGTACAATAACTTACAGATTCGGTGATAACTACCTTGACGGCGAATAAAATGATCATTTAACATCGTCCCATACATTTGAGCAGTTAAGTGACAATAAGTGTACTTTATTGGATGTTCAATTGACAGCTTTTCATGGTGACGAGGCTTATCTAGATGAACCTTTTAAACGGTAATTATCGCTTTTTCATTAAATCGATTGACGACCAACGTAGCTAGCCTGTTGCTAAACGCATGTTATCCGTAACATGCGTTTAGCAACAGGCTAAAACCTATTATATTGTTTACCCAACTTCTTTTCTTCTTAGGCTCTTAACCTTTTACTTGCAAATAAAAGTTGAATTATTCTATACTTTGCAAGTAAAAGATGAAGACGATTGTACGAAATTCAGCACACGTATAGTTTATAACCTGGATAAACATATAGGATACTTTATGTCCCTGAAAAATTTTAGGTTACTCCGGCATTCTAAGCTCAACGCGGACAAAGTCGCGGGCAGAAGCTAGTCGTTTATAAATAAATCGAAGCTTTTAAAAGTATACCAGTTTTCGACACTAATGCGATTATTCCGTGAGAAATAACAAAACGTGAAACTTAGCGCATGCCTAGATCAATATCAAAGCTGACGTGCACCGTTTATGAGCTATGGCCGCATTACATTCGATTTATTCATAAATACGGCGAGAAATCGACATCTCGATTCGTCACGATCGATTATTAAAACGATTCTATCGAGGGTTATGTTAAGTAGGTTGGGCATATTGTGCACATAACGATGTCAGATTTTGTGTACTTAATTTTTTGTTTTGAAATATTAGAATAATTATTATCTATAAGTTAAAAATGCTCGTAAGACTTGGCGATAATTTGAATGGAACGCTGTGTTTAGAATCGATATTAAAAATGGTACGGAATTAAAGCTCTAGGTATATAAAAGTATTAACAGTGAATATAAATAAGATTTGAACGCAAATTTTAGGGTAAGGCCGAATGCACAGAATACAAAAAAAAAAATATTTCGAAATTCAAAATGTCGATTGTTATATTTCTTGATATACACACTGTTATTAGTTTGATTAAGGACTTTATATTCCAAAGCCAACTTGAGCACAGTTATTATCACAGCCCATTAATTGACCACTCCATGTCTTGACTGTCTCAGCGGCTCCGAATCAATCAGGCCTAACAATGAGGCCTTCCTGGTCAGTTAATCCCGGTGACTCATTAAAAAATACCCGCACAAATCAACCAGCAGGTCCCATAATTCGAGGTTACTTATGACTTGCTGCACCAATTATAATGAAAACAATCATATCATTAAAGGACGCGGGCGCCCCATAAAACTGGTGCTTCAACAATTGGCAGGGATTTGGTTGACCATTGAAAGATTGGATGTGGTATTTTATATTTTTCATTTCATAGTTTTTGGTAGTATTAAAAAAAATATAAGAAAAATAAATTGATCGGCTTATATTCGTTCTAATACCACTTATCATTCATCAAAATATGATGACTCTTTGGATGAGTTGTTGTGCACTCGCAAAGATAAAAACCAATGAACATAAACTCTTAAGATTCTTATCAAAGTGGTGCTGTAAAATGTAAAGGTATCTATATAAATATGTAGCTTCTAACAATTTCCGGTAATTTTCATAAAAAAATGAGGAATCTTCAATAAATCTTCTTAGATTATATTTTTACTACAGATAGACTGACTTTACTTACTGAAATAGAGGGAGTGTGAAAATTTCCTTATTGTGTAAAAGAAATCTATTACATGCGATTTGCTTTAGACAAAGTTTCTGGACAACCGTGCACTTATCTATCAGCTGTCACCAGCATTGTTGTTTCCACGGCAACTGTGCTCAGCGCATCCACAAGTACGCACAACATGTTCGTATATCGATGTAAGTTTAATGGACAATTATACATTGTGTGTTTAGAAGCGGTCGCCACTAGATTTAGACTGATAGCCGCTCGTTAGGTTACTGAGTTACTGCGGCCTGCTGTTACTGAGCTACGTATGCAAAAATATCTGCACTTTATTATAGTATGACGTCATAGTGGTAAGCCTTTTATTGCATAGGCCAAAACCATATCATTGTCGGATATTCAACTTCTAAGCCTTAGTGTATTCATTACCGTGCTCTGATTTCAAGGGCACCCTCTCGCATTGCAACAAGTCTGCTACGTGGGAACCACCGCAGTACTAGATATTCTGTCAAACACTAGTGTGTATGCAATATTGAAGAGCACTGTCTCGCAATTGCAAGAGGTCTGCTAATTTTAGAACCGTCAAAATTTCCTTGTGACGTCACACAGTCACCATGACATTATCTTCAGCAAACGACCCGTGTCCCAAGGCCTTAAATAGTCCATATTTAATCTTACCGTTGGTGTAACTTTCAAAATGACACCTCAACGAAAACTTTTAATCAATATAAACAAACCAACAAACTTAAACAAACTTATTCTAATTTAATTTCACACAACACAGACAGATTGCACCATAAAACTTATTACGGTTACCAAACAGAAAAAATAAATAACTAAAACAGATCAATAATATAAATGAGTTCGATTTTTAATTCAGAGTGATTTTGACAGGTCATTTTGTATAACGAACCCAGTGTGCAGGGCCTAAAGGCGTGCCGAGCTTATTTTATTCTTTTTTATAGATGAGGTGTCAAATTTTAATATACGGCCAGTGCGTTGTTGCGAATTTAAGAAGGGCATAAGTGTACTCATCCGGTCGCGGAAATGTTCGGATTTAGAATTCACGAACATTTTAATTAATTATAATGTATTTATTTTTATTTGCTATGACCTAGACCAGGTACTACGTACGTACTTACTTTGTCGTCACATTTCAAAGCAAATTCCTACAAAATCAGGTAGATTTAAATAACTTAAAATTTTATATTGAATACTGTTATATTCTCTAAGTCTATAAAAGCCCCATGGACACTCATAACTATAATTAATTAAAGATTGCATACGAAGTTTACCTTTTATTCCAGTAACTCATAACAGCTAGATTTTTTAGTTTACAAGAAATTTAAGCTAAGTGCAAATTGAAAATCGCTACAAACTTTTAAAAAATAACAATACATTTCACAATTCAATTCTCATATAATATATGCATAGTTAATAATATAGTCTGAAGTAATCTCAGTCTCCGAGTACCAAATAAAAATCGTTTACATCTGGCGTGAAGACCACCTCAGTGTTTTAAATTTTCAATTGTCGAATAAATGATTGCTTTGCGATAAACCAAACGTGGGATTTTATTTTTTATTTTAATGCAATTTGCAGCTGATCACAGCAATTTGTTCGATTCGATTTTTGAAACTGGAGCATGATATTATATGGACATGGTCCGTAATCCGTATACTTCAGAATACATTATGTCTATGATACGTGTTTTGTTTTTAATATTTCTATTTTCAAATAATGAATAGGGACTTACAACATTCCAGTATGTATTTAAACCAATGTCCTCTCTAATTATTTATTAATCATTTTATCCATGTGTTCCAAAAACTAGCAGCACAATTTTTGAATTTTTTTTTTTGCTCAAATATATTTTTAAATGTAATTTTGATTTAAGGTATAGAGTTGTTCAGCCTACGGTCTTAACTGAAAATAAGTGATTCCAAGGAAACTTTGAAGGGGTAATTTTGGACATTAACTTAGTATTTCAAAATCAATTTTCTTGTTTGCACTGACCACTAAGAGCAGGTATTGGGTGCCCATAACTTAGACTTATGGCAAGACTGTCAGGGCTGCCACACATAACGAAGTTTTTTTTTTTTATAAAATAAATAAGCGGCTAGTTAATCTTGCCAAATTAATGTTAGTACATCACGAACTAACGACAAAAAAAAATTAAATTGTGTATGTAACTATGTATATCTGTCGATATATAATTATTTGTAGTGAGTATTAGTTGTTTCAAAACTGTGTTCTTGCGGGAATCAAGAAAACATAAACAAAAAGTTTACGAACCGACTATTGAACTAATCCCTTTTTAAAGAAGAAAAGAAAACGATACCAATTATTTTAAACATCGAACGATTTAAAATAAAATGTTAGGACGTAAAAAAATTAATATCGCATCAGCCCTTCTCAGTGCGTGGCAGATTTTCTACGAAAGTACTTAAAAACGATCTCGATAACCGAATTTCAATTAAGTGTCATAATCGTACCACGGGTTTCGGGATCTTACATAATTTCGGTTCACAATTTCGACGTGTACATGATTATTACTGTATCACAAACTGAAATTATCAATGTGTTTCAAGTCGGCTGCTTATTATCTGGAATAATGGCGTGCTTCCTTTTTTCAATTCAAAATTTGTATGAACTTTTTAATTGGTGTCCCCTTAAAAAAGTCCGTATTATATAGGTGTTTAATCAGTTCCAATTTCAATTGGTTTTTTAAAATAATAATTGTGTTGTTCAGAATTTTTTATCTATTTGAATATCGAAATACACTTTGTTCCTTTTTTATTTGAATTTTTTTTAACACCGAAAAAGTTTAATTTAGGTAGGTACTTATATTTTTTGGTTGACGGGTCATACAATAAGTTAAATTTCTTAATGTAAGTAAATTGTAACTTCATTTCCTCAACGACTTAATAAGGACTTCTGTATGTTATGGTAACATAATAAGCGCTGGAATATTTTACGTAGTTTAACACCTATAAAAATGTGAAGGCTTATTAAAAAATTGGCCGCCTATGCCACCGAATCGAATATTTGTTAATCAAATTAATCTAATAGAAAAGGGCCGCACGAATTACCTAAGAATCATAAAAAATATAATTATCATCCTAAGTTATAGATTTGCGTCTGTTTTAGTTTTATTTTTTTATTAATAGATATATTTTAATTTAATTTAAATTAGTTTTTGTTAGGATTGGAACGCAACCATAAACTGTAGTGCCAATGTGTTCTTTCATATCTCTCACTCGCTCTGTCACTTCTTTGTAACACAGACACGTTAGTTAAATAAATTACATACGAATTATAAAATACTTGCTTTATTACTAATATTCCTACAGTTTTAGTACTTGTTATGCTGTGTACACATATCTTGGATCATAATTCAGATAGAATTTTAACCATTTTACTTTGTACTTGTTTTTATAAAATTGTGTTCTGTTTTTTGTACGTAATAAATAAATAAATTACAGATTGGAAGAAAAGGGAAATGCATTATACCTTGGTGACATTACCAAATAAAAAAAATGGGATTTGTTTTTATGTATATAGATATATGTAAACATTAAAATTACACTACGGTGTCACAGCAGACGATACAAAAAGTGTCCCCTTTCTTACAACTTTTAAAGCACTCATCTCACCAATTTGCCTACAATTATCCTCATACGGCACCGGCACGGAAATTATTTTGATTAAAACAACGATTTTCATGTCAAAACTCACAGTTCGCTATTAAATCCCATGTAATTGTGTTTTGGTATGAGTTATTTATTGAGTTGTTCAAATAGGTTGTGAGGTAAGTTGAACTCGGATACGATGAGCGAAAGATTAAGGGAAAAGCTATGAAGTAGGTGTATTATTTATTTCTCTTGATTTTTTTTTTATACCACTAAGGTGGCGCACAAGCATACGGCCCACCTGATGGTAAGCAGTCACCGTAGCCTATAGCCGCTAGCAATACCAGGAGTATCACTACGGGGTGCCAACCATGTTGCTGATGAGGACTCACTGTGCTAGCAGCAATACTACTAGCCCAGCGTATCCTCGTGGAGCACTGGCAACCTTACTTACCGCAGAAACACAACACTACATCAAGTAGGGTTATTTCACTGCGGTCTTCTGTAAGGCGGAGGTACAGTCCCCAGTCGGGCGGCTCGAATTTAAATGGGATAACCCACGGGAAATCCCAAATCGCTCTACCTCTCTTGAAACTCGATCTTTGTAATAATTATTATCAAGAATAATTTTGCTAAAGATATTATACTAGCTTGTGCTCGCGTGTCCGCCCGCGTGGTTCTAGATGAAGACGACCTTTACCAAAATATGCGAAATTTTGCGACATAAACGGTAATATGTTTTCTTCATATTGACTTACAGGTTTGATTATTTTTACAGCCGAAAGGGACTACAGACCCGGGTATTTCATATTAATTTCAATTTGATAGCTCCACGTGTTTTTGAGATAAAAATTCTTGACAGACAGACAGACAGACGGACAACAAAGTGATCCTATAAGGGTTCCTTTTTTCCTTTTAAGGTACGGAACCCTAAAAAGAGCGATTATTACTATTTACAAACGGTACGGCGCCCTCAGAGTGCAAGTCTACATTAGGCAAAATATTAGGTCCTTACATATGAAATTGGCGTTTTGTATGGGAGGAACAAAAAGTCGAATATTTTTTAATATAATATATTTAATTAATCAAAGTATGAACCATTATTTTCTATGCACTTTTGCCATCTCATAGGTAGTTCATTGATCCCTTTACTAAAAAAACCAGTCGGACGGGAATCAATAAAATCTTTGAAGGCGATTTGGACTGCCCCATCGGAGTTGAATTTTTTCCCTTGCAAGAAGTTATCCAAATTTCGAAAAAAATGGTAATCTGTTGGAGCAAGGTCCGGGGAGTACGGAGGATGTCTTAGACTTTCCAATTGAAGCTCTTCTAATTTAGTAGCCGTCTGTAGCGCAGTGTGTGGTCTAGCGTTGTCGTGAAGCAGCAGTGGCGTGGAGCGATTGACCAGCCTAGGTTGTTTAGCCGCTAGCTTTTCCATCATGGTTTGCAATTCCTGACAATAGACATCAGCCGTAATAGTCTGGCCAGATTTGAAAAAACTGTAATGAACAATACCGGCACTAGTCCACCAAACGCTTACAAGTAACTTTTTTGGGGTTAATTTTCGCTTGGGGCAGGATTTGGCTGGCTGGCCAGGATCTAACCATTGCGCTGAGCGCTTCCGATTATCGTAAAGAACCCATTTTTCATCACAGGTAATGATTCGGTTTAAAATACCTTCATTATTGTGCCGGTTTAGTAATGTAACGCAGCAGTCGACGCGCGTTTGCCGGTTTGTTTCAGTCAATTCGTGAGGTACCCACCTTTCAAGCTTTTTAATCTTCCCAATTTGCTTCAAGTGAATTAAAACAGTTTTATCACTAACATTGCAGCCTGCAGCTAACTCGGACGTGGTTTGCGATGGATCCGCTTCCACAATAGCCTTCAACTCTTCATTATCAACTTGAGTCTCAGGCCGTCCACGGGGCTTGTTCTGCAGGTCGAAATTTCCAGAACGAAAACGTTGGAACCAAAAACGAACTGTGTTTTCTTTTGCAACACGACCGCCATACACATCATTCACCCTTCGAGTTGTTTCCGCAGCACTAGTGCCACGGCGGAACTCGTACTCGTAAATAATGCGATATTTAAGGTTTTCCATTTTGTAAAATGAGTGACGCAAACAGAAAAAAACAGAAGAAAAAAAACAAATGAATGACGATCATCGAAGCACAAATACATGAGTCTATAGCTGTACAAATTTGAATTTGGAATTCCTTACCAAAGAGGAGAAATTCGTGATTAAAGTGGCCAGTACGAAGAACGCCAATTTCATATGTAAGGACCTAATATTAATTTCAATCACTTGCCTACTTATTTTTCAACTTTCAACTCTAAATACTAGTTTTCACACATAAATAACCACAACGAATATAAGTTTGTAACGAATTAACTCCGGCTCATTGTTACCAACGACGTGACAAATTCTGTTTTAATGTTTGGTAAGCACGGCAAGTTCTAGCGGGCCTTACAGAACCATCGTGTAAACAAATAGCATTTGAAAATAACTCAGGGTTACTACAAGGAATTTTCGCGAGTATCGTGAATTATGGAAGACCCGTAAAATCCATGAGAATTTGAACGTAAAAATAATTACCTACACTGTTTTCGTTGATAATAAGACAACTCTGGTTAAAGTTTGGTGTCCAAAGATGTCTATTGCTTATTATAATTATTATATAGATAATTAAAACTAGTTTCTGATTGGGACATGCTAGGTATGGAATATACGCATAAAAAAGCTGAATAAAATTCAGAGAGATTGATTGAAATAGATAATCCTATATATCTTTTTTTATTGTATAAGCAAGATTCAAAAGTCAAACATAAGCCACAACACATGCTTCCTACACATAATATATATACCTATATAATATTAGCGATCCATAGCGGAAGGCAAGCGTAATAACTTCTCATACTAACCGACAACGCGCAAGCACATAAATTGAAATCCGATATTGACATAAATAAAGCTGCATCCATGCGGACCATACGTGACGACATGCAATGTCGTATGCGCGTACGATATTATCGCGTCGCCCGGTGTATCGCGTCCTTATTTATTAGGGTTGATGTTGATTGCAAATGTGTTGAAGACTAGATTGTAGGTACGTTTTTTTAGTCCCATGGTAGGTTATGAGGCTTGTGATATCGTTTATGAAGTCCTTTTACCAGTTTTTATCAGTTTTCTGAGTTTTTTCAATACCGAGTTTAAATCATAATATTACTATACAATTTTACTACTGGATACTGCATTTTTTTATCGGTTCTTAAAAAAACAATATGTTCTATATTCAAATTCACAATTAATTAAAAATACCACTACATAGGTATAGGTACTTTCTAAATTATGAGTTTTTTTTAACCCCAATTTTTTATAAGCTATAATGTTGGTTACCAAGCAGACGGATGCTAAGCGGTTACCGTGGCCTACTGACGTTTGCAACACCAGGGGTGACGTGCTTTTGGATATTTACTACCATTTACTACTTTAACAAACATTTTTTTTAAACCCCAAGAGTGGCCAACAAGCATACGGCCCACCTGATGGTATTATGCGGTCACCGTAGCCTATAGACGCTTGCAACATCAGTGGTATCGCGGTACGCGGTACTCGCGCGTTTTGTTCTTCCTTCAACATTCCTATATATATTAAGTATCAAATTATAGTTATACACAGATATATTTACATACATTGATTGCAAATTGAAATTGTATATGTTTCGCCGCTCATTCTTGTCACTAGATGCATCGTAGTAAATGTATTTAATTGGCCGTTTCATTATGATAACATCCAAAACTGCTTCGAATGTCGCGTCCGGTATGTTTATTGAATTCATAATCACAGGAGCTCTGAGAAAGTTGCATTTTAGATACTTGGCAGAGATTATAGTTAGTCTATGTAATCGGAAAGGTAAACCGTTAAGTCGGTTGATAGTCGTCCAGTAATCCCACATATAAATTTGATGCGAAAGAACATCATCCATGTTTCATAGAGATTTGGTCCAAAGTTGAAAAACCAACGCATTTATTTTGTATATTCTGTTAGAGATTGTCGGTCTGAGAATTTATTACTATGACACCAAGCTGGACATTACTTTGTTTTGGTTATTATGAATTCCTATTTGCAACAAGAATCTTTAAAAATTTTGATTTTCGAACGCAAATAAAATCAACGACAATCGTCCTAATCCTAAAGCTTTGGTGTCACAGTATTCAGATGAGCAAGCTTTAATAGAATATAGAAAAGATGCGTTAGCCGGCACTTGAGATTTGGACCAAAACGGAGCAATCTTTTATTCATTAAAAAAACCGAATATTTATACTAAACGTTTTCTGCTATTGTCATTACTATTGACGTTATAGCAGCAATTGAAACTAACAAAAATACCTGCGGTCTTGACTGCAATATCCATCCTTTTTACACCTCCAGAAAGAAAGGGATAGCTATAAAATATCCGATAGTGGAATAGTTCCAAAGTATCTACGTGAGTTATGAATTAAACGATCAATGATCAAGTTGGGGTGAGGTAATGCGACTCTATATCTCTTTAATTGGCGCATGGTTTTTGCCCAGCCACATACTGCCACTGTTGGTATGTGAGAAAAATGCATTCGTTCAATGTATACCATTCATCTTTGTTCGAGATTGTTTGGTTTAATGAACAGGCTTTTGCGGTTTTGATTGCTAGAGATATCGGTCGAATGGTAGCTCCGACATACTACAAATTAATTTGTTTTCAAATTCTTGGTCTCCAAACCACGTGACGTCTTATTAAAAGAGGTCGGCTAGATGGGTACCAAAAGTGCCAGACATTCTGCCGTCAAGCACTAGTGTGTAATGTGTATGCATTACGGTGTTCTAGTCTGAAGGGAACTGTAGCTAGCTAAATTACTTGGCAAAGAAAGCTTATGAACCAAGGTCTCGAGATGACGAGCCGAGTGCCACGCGGTACTTAACGATTATAGATCTTGTGGAAGTGCATCTGTTACCTAGCTGTATGATACTTACCATCAGGCAAAATACTTGCTTTATTGGTTACCATCTTCTTAATAGTAAAAAAAAAAACTTACAGTTAGTCGCATACGATGAGTATCATCTGACATGACGACCAACTCTACCACAGCGTGCTCATTGGTCAAATCAAAAGGCGTTTCCCCGGCTTCCTGTAACACACTTCCGTCCCTTTTCACGAAATCATTCCCACTGATCCACTTTCCACTCGTTTTCCTGCGAGAGTATAGACGTTACATATAAAATAAGCACAAGGCGTATTCTTACTTACACCACACAAAATACTTCCAATAATAACAGATTAGTAAGTCGCACGAGTGCCGTTTCCATAGAACAAAGTGGTGCAAGATTCCATAGGCAATTGAAATAATAGCTCGCCACACCATCCGTAACCGAAGCACATACATTATGAGGCGATTTGTAAGACTGGTTCCTTTCAGTTTTTATCAAGCTGTCAGCTGTCACGATATCATCGGAGGGTGTCATAATAAAGTTTAATAAAGCACATATAAAATGATTTTTAAACTATGAAGGTATCAAGGAAGGCAAACGGGATGTACGCCTGATAGTAAGCGGTCGCCGTAGCCTATAGAAAGTATTTTGGTTTTGGTAACACTCGCGAATTCCCTTCGCCTTTTGTAAACACTATAGGTACATTGAAAGAGAATTCGCCACATGCATTAAAAATATGTGTTAATTCGTCACAGGTAGGTAAGGGTTATTGTAATTTCGTCACGTATCCTTATTTCACATATCTTTTGCTTAAAGTAGCGTAAGCAAGCAAAATTAATAGTTTTTAGCGCTCGAAATAAAATATACAATATTCCTGCACAATTTTTTTTTTACCTTTTAACATTTAATATGATTAATCAATCAATTGTAATAAGTATTATACAGGTTTTTCTACGTTGTTTATACAATTGTAGGCAAAGTTAATTGAGACTTTGATTGATCAAAAACTTGATTATTATTGTGATTCTATTACTACTTTTCTATTGTTTTATTACAATTGTCGTATTGTGGGTAAATCAGCCACTTGAGAACTGATATTTTACGTAGATGTAAGGGTAAACTATATTAAAATTGGTGCTTACGAAAAATAAATAACGTTTTTATTCTACTAAGGTATAGTTTATTTTCTGCAATCCGTGCGGGAAAAAGCACTGACGAATTTACAATTATTAAATTTAATATTTTGGGAATTTAATATATAAACTAGAATTATGGCGAATTTACACATGCGACAACCCTCTAAAATTATGCATTAGAGACTTTAGAATAAAAGATTCTTGCGACTACCTAATGAGAGAAATATGCGAGCTATTTTATTTTACAATTTTAACGGATTGATGGATATAATATGTGATTCACGGTTAAAATCTGCTGTAATTGAAACAAAATGTGACGTCATCCTTCTTAATAATTCATCGACCTACTTGCAATAACTGGGACACATACTCCGCCAATATATTTTATTTTCCAGATGATGATGTATACGAAATTTCCTATTTATCAAAACTATCAAAAAAATTCAACGCAATATTACGAATATAACTTAAAAGAAGTTAATGTGAACGCAAGCTGCGGGCGAGAGCTAGTTAACAATGTTGTTCTTTTAACATCGTGGATTAGTTAAAAAATATAGCTTTAAAATTTCCATGATATTAAATTATAATTACCAATAAGTTCAATATATTGCAGTAATCCGACACACGAGCTCAAAATAGTCATTCAAATATTAAAATTATATGCCTCTAGCACACAGTCGCATCGTATTAGGTGATCAGAAACGCTATGAATATAAACGTAAGGAAAATAATTAATTTATGTCGACCGGCTTTTTTACCGTAACTTCCTTGCGTAGCAATCACTACATAGTAAACAAAGCCCTTCCCGCTGTCTGTCTCTATGTATGCTAAAATCTGTAAAATTAAAAAAATATATTTAGAAAACTTATATGGCTAACGCTGGCCGTGCGAAGACTGGGCGGGTCGCTAGTATATCATGTATTGTAGTTTATTTTCACAGTGATAATATGGTATTCTACTGGTAAAGTAATTGTTGAAATTGGTCCAGATGTTTTGGAGTTTATTTATTACAACAAAAATACAAATCTGTGCTTTTTATAATATTAGCATAGATTTTCAATCCTGAAATTCGCTCAATAAAGCTTTCCTAATATAATATTATTATTATTATAAGTATATCTAATAACTAAACATGAAAAGAAAAATGTGGGTATCAACTTGGAACTTAACGTTAAAAGAGGTAGGGCTAATTGAGATCTCCCGTGGGTTTGCCCATTTAAATTGGAGCCGCCCGACTGGGGACTGTACCTCCACCTTACAGAAGACCGCAGTGAAATAACACTACTTGATGAAGTGTTGTGTTTCTGCGGTAAGTAAGGTTGACTACGCGTTAGTGATACCCCTGTTATTTCTAGCGTCTATAGGCTACGATGACTGCTTACCATCAAGTGGGTCGTATGCTTTTGCTTTTGCTTCAAAATCAGCAGTTAAGTATAAAACAACGTGCTGTGGTTGTGTTAAAAGCACGAGTGATTTTTCCAACGCCCATATATTTGCCTATTGAGAGGCAAACGTGGTAAGAGACGCAAAGATGACTAATATTGCTTCAGGACACGCAACGCGATCATAAATTAAGCGACGGAAAAATATAACTATCCCATATTTTTTACGGTTATTTAATTGGCGCATTAATGTCTCCACTATTGATTACAATTTATTACTTTAAAGGCACGATCCAGCCTTTGAATAGTTCCGATTTGGCTGCGGGCAAAACGTTAATTTATAAGCAGTGCTTAGAGACTACGTTGTAGGTATGTAATTGTCACAACAAGATACTTATAAATGCGAAAGCAACTCTGTTTGTTTGTTTGCTACCTTGTCATGACTAAACGGCTGAACGCATCGTAATAAAATTTGACAAGGCGATAGATTATATCCTGGGGAAGGACATACTTTAGACGAAGTAGCCTAGCAGCATATATAGGATCAGAGGAGCTGTCGCTTTTTTCAAAGGTGGCATACATCTTTTATTTTTACTTTGCCAGATGGTGACCGGTCACTGCATTCTATGAATGCCTGCGTTGCCAATAGTGTCGGTAAAAGTAGTGGTGTAGCAGTAAGGACTGCTCTAGAACAGCGACCTATAAGAATTCTGGAACCCTTACTCACATCCGAAACAAATACTAGAACGCGTAAAAGTCTTGTGTTGTTTGATTGCGAACTGTAAGAGGAAACTGTACTAGCCGAGACGGGAAGTTTCAATTTTGCTGGTGATATTATTGTGCTTTTGAAATATATGAAAGAAAAGAAAGAAAGAAAGAGAGAAAAAATATTTTTACACACAACATATGAAAAGTATTGGTTATCCGTCTCTATAATCGTTGTGCGGGTTGTTCCGCTGGGTTGGACAGAAACTATATTTATATACATGCTTAGTTTTGAGTATTACTGTTTTAAAGGAGTGCGATTTCTCCACAGTATGTTTCAATATGGAAAATGGAATTGACATTCACATTGTATCATCCATAAGGAAGACTCAATTGTAATATTGTATCTTAAAACACTCAGGCATCCAAGAATGTTTGCATGATAGATAGCCTAGTCAATGCAACAAACGCTTAAGCCTTAGATATACCATATCGACAATTGAACTGTTTCAAACATCTCATTTGTCAGTAAATATATCATTCAGTACTCCTACATTACGTATGCTGACAGCTAAATTGCTCTCGCTTCCGTGCAATGTGGAATCATCGAAACCTTTCCATACTCCATAAACAACCTTAACCAGAGCTGTATTAGTTCCATATTTGCCTAAATCAGCATTGTTTTAAAAAAGGAAGTCACGCGTTTCATACTCAATTCTATTTCCAACTACTAAGCTAGAAATCTTATTAACAGCGACCAATGTTTCTGCCTTTACATTCCATTTGGAATTGTATGCTCATTGAAAATAGATTCAAATTTATCTGTTTTTTCATTGCCCTGCTACAATTATTTAGTAGCAACTGGAGATAACTAACGAGGTACCAAGAACTTCGAGCGGGCCCTTGGAAATGTCTTTTCTAAGCGACTCTTAAAGGGTGGACCGACAAATTGTTCCCATTCAGTGTAACCAACGTCTAAATGGTACCTGCAATTATTGGTCCCACTTTGGTATTCGTTTAATGACCTTTGTTTCCAGCTCTTCCTTTGCGGTTGAATGGGACGAGATAGCAAGACAATGATTTGTTGTTGTAGATTCGCCAGTAT
Source organism: Falcaria lacertinaria (assembly GCA_951449985.1). NCBI lineage: Eukaryota > Metazoa > Arthropoda > Insecta > Lepidoptera > Drepanidae > Falcaria > Falcaria lacertinaria. The sequence continues at coordinate 1,026,147 of OX602120.1, read as the reverse complement.
TTTGTGCTTATAATGAGAATGGTGCACTTTGTCGGTAGTGCCTTCACGTTCGCGATTGTAGATGATAGTTACGAGGTTTCAGTTCGTATGGTGAAATAAATCTAGATTTTACTTTGTGTGTTCTTAGTGAGAAATTTGTTGGAAGCTTATCATTTTACATCGCGAAGCCTAACATTGCGCTTAGATAAAAAAAAATCAGTTGTGAATTTAAAATTTAAAACACGTCCGAGCCAAATCATCCAATAATTACAGCTAATACTCGAGCTAAATCAAAATTGGTTCATTTGTTTACAAGCTACGTTGCCACGGGGGCTAAAAATCTAATATATAAAATTCTCGTGTCACAGTTTTCGTTGCCATACTCCTCCGAAACGGCTTGATCGATTTTGATGAAATTTTTTGTGCTTATCCGGTATCTATGAGAATCGGCCAACATCTATTTTTCATCCCCATAAATGCAAAAAAAAATGTCCACACGAGCGAAGCCGGGGCGGGCAGCTAGTACATCATAAAATTAATATTAAACTATGTAGATACAGAACAAGAAATATATCGCAGAAATGCTTGAAAGAAGTGGTGAATAACGTGATGGTGAATTGAAGCGATGAATTAAGGATACCTACATATTGCGCTGACCCCAAATAATTTGGCACAGGGCAGGCAAAATAAATAATAATAATAATTTTATTTGCCAAAAGAGTACACTTAAATGTTACACATTACACGTGAAAAGTAGGTTTAGCAAATGAGGGTACTGTACAGTAGGTAATCAACGAGCCCCAAACTAAACCAAGGCCTGTGTCTTGAGGCTCTTGAGAAGAAAAAGAAGAAAATTCATTTTTATACCAAGCGGGTTTCGAACCCCTTTCAACTGAGTCAAACTATATAGGTATGTAATTCGGTTAAGTAAAAAACAATTAAACACTAATTATCAACTTTTACATCTTGTATAAATGATGTCAGACAAATGTAGCTACAAGATAATTAAAGTTCAGAACACGTGACATACCAAATTTACACAATGTAGACAAAAACAGTACCTACATCAGTACGTGAAAAAATCTTTGTGAACTCTCGTTAGCTATGGACCCATTTATGTGTAGTTACAAACGGAGACTAATTTGATTTTCTTTTCAAATTGAAATCGATAACTTACGTAATTTTTGTGACACAATCAAAAATAACCTGTTCTGTTTGTTATATAAGTAAAAGCTTGATCCATTATCAGTTTCAGTCGCGAAGCACCGTCATTTTCTCACAAAATCCTACTAATATTATAAATGGGAAAGTTTGTGAGTATGGATGGATTGATGTTTGTTACTCTTTCACGTAAAAACTACTCAACAGATTTGGATGAAATTTGGAACACATATAATTTATAAACTGGATTAATACAAAGGATACTTTTTAGCCCGGGAAAATGTATTTAACCCTGAAAAATTTTAGGTTCCTCTGGGATTCTAAGCTCAACGAGGACGTAGTCGCGGGCAGAAGCTAGTATTAAATAAACTAATGGAAAAAACAGTGAAATGTGACCAATCAAAAATAGAAGTGACTTAAACTGAATGCTATGCATGTGGCCCTAAATGAATAATTGTCTAGTAGAAATAAAGCACTCGCACCGTATTCGAGTAGGCAAAGGAGTACATAAAGATGGTATAATACGCTTCGAAGCAGGATGGAGTACTGTTTACGTTTATGTGTTGTGGAGGCAAAGTACTTTTGTGAGATAATGTAAATTCAAACCGTTTAATCCTTACTTTACACGCGCCATATAATATTGACATTCGGAAATGAGTTTCACACCGGAATATAAGATAATATTATTGACACCTGAATTAAGAAATGAATTATAATAATTAAAAATCTGTGCTCATTCAAGGAACTTTACATTGGAGTTTCAACGGTCCTCTTTTAGAAACGTAAGTTACAGCATTCCGTTGCTTTCTACAAAGAAACATTTGTTTGTACGTTGACTGAGTGTGTAGGTACAGAAGATCGCAGCCGAATAACACTTATTTGATGTATTTAATAGTGAAATGGCGCGTGATGGGTGGGGTAGTTTAGACCTTCATAAGTGCCTTAAACATCAAACTTACAAGAATAAGAAGCAGGACAAAAGTCACAGATGTCACATACACAGTGAAAAAACGTAAATGGAAATGGGCAGGCCATATGATAAGAAACACGAAGGAAAAATGGACAAAAGATGTTACCCTATGGTACCTCAGAGATGGAAAAAGACGGAAAGGACAAAATAATTGATGGGCAGATGACATCAAGGTAATAGCGACAGGAACATTGCTAAGAAAAGCTGCAAATAGGGAAATATGGAAAACTCTAGGAGAGGCCTATGCCAAAGGGCAAGCTGATAACAACATTATCGATGTCAAAAATTAAAATAGTATACAATAAATATATAACAAAAAAATACAATAATAAAAAAAAATGCACATAACCATTTGTGCCTAAACTGAATATACTTTATTTTGATGATAATATATGTATGTATGTGCTGTGTGAGGTGAGTAAGGTTTCTAGAGCTCCACGAGAACAGTTGCCCTTTGGGTACGGAACCATAAAAACAAACAAACTCTTCGCTCTTTATAATTTACGTAAGGATGATCATAAGTATTTGGAAAACAAGTAAATGGAGAAATTCGGCATATTATGTAAGATTTAATAAATAATACTGGTTTAATGAAAAATTAATATACTACCTACAGCTATTGAAAAAGAAAACATGAGATATATTACCTACTATTACATATCGGAAAAGAAAAAACATGTGAAATCTATACTAATATTATAAAGAGGAAAGATTAGTATTTTTGTATGTATTGAATAGGCTCCGAAACTACTGGACCGATTTCAAAAATTCTTTCACCGTTAGAAAGCTACATCATCACTGAGTAACATAGGCTATATAATATACTAGCTTCCCGCCTCGGCTTCGCTCGGGTAGACAAAATATTTGATAAATGTCTATAGGCACCGAAACTACTGGACCGATTTCAAAAAATTCTTTCACCGTTAGAAAGCTACACTATCACTGATTAACATAGGCTAGCTGCCCGCCCCGGCTTTGCACGGGTAGACAAAATATTTAATATAAATGTCTACCCGTGCGAAGCCGAGGCGGGCCGCTAGCTAAATTTAACGCGCGTATTTTGACATGAATCGCCATAAATATTTACGATATTTAAGTTTTTTACACCCACATTTACGGGTTTTATTGCTATCGGACTCACAGTCGTAATGGTTGTGTATAGTTATTGTTATTGGGTGTTTAAGCGCAATTTCGTGGGTTTTATGGTGTAACACGTTGATAATGTGTACTTAAGACTTGTCTTAATGGTAAATGAGGCTACATCACAGGGTTTTATTTTTAATAAACTCGATGAATACACCAACTAAATATAGAGTAATAAACCGTGGTTAACTTAAATATATAATAATAATATATATTATTATAATAATTTTAGGGCCGGCAACGCGCGTGTGATACCCCTGGTGTTGCAAGCGTCCATAGGCTGCGGTAACCGGCTACCATCAGGCGGACCGTAAGCTTGTTTGCAACCTTAGTGGTATAAAAAAATATAAGCCTCCTAAAGTAACCCATATAAAACCGCTATAATTTTAATTTTAAGTAATCTTTGCGCCTTCCCAAAGGGTCCCCCTTATAGAGTACGTCCAAGATAGGAAGGTTAATGGTACTTGTAATGTATAATAAAGGTATAATAATTTTACTGGTGTGGCAACACTGTTGGTGAAAGCGGGAAGTTTGACTTTTACCTAGGACGCTTCACCGCATGGTTGTGATTCCAAGATCCTACTTTATATTGTTGTTTTATTGGTACCAAATTGACCTGTACAAGTGGCGACCCTACCAGTGACAAATATTTTTGTGGTATGTACCAATAAATATATCCTAAAAGACAGAGGTAAATCGATGAATAAAAATAAGAACGCTTTTGTTGTTGCATTATCGTTGATAATGAAAATTACATTTTCCTTGTATATTGTAAATGGCGCTTTGAATTTGCATAAACCTAAGCAATATTTATTTATTTACGTACATACTTAGACAGATAATAAGAGGTAAGTATTAAAATAGTGTCTGTATTGTGTCATAGTTGTTATCAACAAAGGCGATCTTGTTGACTTCGATTGGTACCTAAAGCTAAAACATGTATATTGATAATTCAATGTTACAAAATAGCACATCGGCGAAGCCTTTAAATTGTTGTCAAGTAATTAAATAAGTCGTGTTTTAATAATTGCATAGCATTTACAAATGAAAATTATAGCTCATATTTTTTTTTCATACACCAATTTGATTCCCGCCGTCATTCCACAGATAAGATTATAACAAATAATGTGATTAAAAAAGTTTAACTTAGAAAAAATATTAAATAAAAAGAAAGATTTCATAATTTTTGGCTTTGGATATGAGGTAATTGGTATTTAATAGAAAAGATTTTTTTTGGAAAGAGACTTTGTTATGTTTGGATACTAGGTATATAGTTGTTCGTAAAAAATAATAATAATGTTTAAACATCTAAAAATTACTTTTTAAATATTATTTTTGATAACGATTAAGGTTATTGCTAGATGTCAGAGGTAGTTTGGTTAACCAAGCGGTACCTAGATAATCTTTTGCATTAAAAGATTAAGAGGTAGTTCGATGAAAATCGGAACGGTACCTATAAATAAAATAGAGGTAGTTCGATGAAAATCAGAACGGTACCTGTAATAACAATTGAAATATAGGTAGTTCGATACAAATCAGAACGGTACCTACAACATAGATTATTGATTTTTTTCACAGATATTTCCAAATTATGTCACAAATACCGCCAATGGAGTCATTGGACTGTGAGGGTGAACCAGCTTCGGTTGGTTTACGTTGGGGAAAGTGGAAGCGAGCATTGGAATTATATCTGATTGCAACAAATGTTACTTCACCAGTGGCCAAAAGAGCTATGCTGTTGCATATGGGTGGGCTAAGTCTGCAGGAAATTTATTATAATATTCCTGGTGCTCACATAGAAAGTGCTGTTGGTAGTGGAGATGTTTTCACTGTTGCTGTTAATAAGTTGGATGAATATTTTTCCCCAAAACAAAGCCGTGTCTACGAGCGACATTTATTTAGACTTATCAAGCAGGAAATTGGAGAAAAATTTGATAAGTTTCTGGTCAGACTTAGGCATCAGTGCTTTAAGTGTAGGTTTACTGCCTCTGAATCTGTTGAATTGCGAAGAAAAATTCTAACGCTTGGTGATGACGTGTCACTTGATAAAATTATTTTTGAGGCCAACGCTTTAGAAACTGTCCATCGACAACTTAATAATTTTGAGGTGCTAGCATCTAGTAAAGATTTATCGGTAAACAAAAAGAAGTTAGATCTCGTTCCATGTCTTCCATGCGGTGGAGGACATTCCAGTGATAGCAACTTCTGTCCAGCACGCGACAAAAAATGCTTGAAATGCGGATTTGTTGGACATTTTCGCAAATATTGCAGGACTAGGGCTACAAAACGCAAAGAAATTTAACCTAAAAAATCTGAAGAAGTCGATTATATTTTTCATCTCGATGGTGACGACACTATCAGAGTCACATTAGGAGATGTAGACATTGATATGCTTGTAGATTCAGGCAGCAAATGCAATATCATTAATGATATTACTTGGGAAATACTTAAGAGCAGTGGTGTACGTGTTGAAAATCAAATTAGAAATCCGGACAAGACATTCATGGCCTATGGAAGTCAAAACCCTTTGACAGTTCTCGGTTCTTTTGATTCCCACATAATAGTTAATAATGGAATAAGAGCTGAGAAAGCTACTTTTTATGTAGTGAAAATGGCACCAGAAATTTACTTGGGAGAGATACTGCTACTAAGCTTGGAGTTTTAAAAATAGGATTAGGAGTAAATTTAGTTCACGGTACGTTTCCTAAGATTAGAGATGTTAAAATTCACATTCCCATTGATACTTTTATCAAACCAGTCTCTCAACCTTGTCGTAGGGTCCCTATTCCCCTGGAGGCTAAAATAAATAAAAAAAATCAGGAGCTAATTGATTCAGATATCATAGAGCCGGTTAATGGTCCGTCTGATTGGATTTCGCCTCTTGTACCTGTTCTTAAGGGGGATGGGAATGTTCGCATTTGTGTAGACATGAGACAAGCCAACCGAGCTATAATAAGAGAAAAACATCCTTTGCCTACGATGGAACAGCTTCTTCCCAAGTTTAGGAATGCAAAAATATTTTCAAAATTAGATTTTAAAAATTCTTTCCATCAACTAGAATTAAGTGCAGACAGCAGACATATAACGACTTTTATTTGTAGCCAGGGACTGTTTAGATATAAACGCCTTATGTTCGGTATTTCATGCGCTCCTGAATGTTTCCAAAAAAACTTAGAGAGGATTTTATTAGCTTGTGAAGGTGTGGTTAATTTCATTGACGATATTGTCGTCTTTGGGAGCAATGATGCTGAACATGAGAGACGGTTAAAAAAAGTTCTGCAAGTATTAAAATGTAATAATGTCTTACTCAATGACGCCAAATGTGCATATAGAGTTAAACAAATAGAATTTCTCGGACACCAATTATCCGGTAGTGGAGTTAAACCGCTCGATAAATATATAAAATCAATAGAAACATTTCGGGAACCTACTGTAATTGAAGAATTACAGCGCTTTTTAGGGCTAGTGAATTACGTTGGTAAGTGGATTCCTAACCTAGCAACATGGACCGATCCTTTGCGGGAGCTGCTAAGACTAAAACTAGGTAAGAGCGCTGATATAACTTCGTACTGGCATGAAAATCAAACAAAGGCATTTCATGGGTTGAAAAGAGCGATGACTCAAATTACAACCTTAGGTTATTATAATCCACACGATAGGACCCAAGTTTATGCTGATGCTAGTCCTGTTGGGTTAGGAGCTGTACTCGTCCAGCATGATTCAAATGGGCCGCGTATTATTGCTTATGGTAATAAAAGTCTCACAGACCGCGAAAAACGATATTGCCAGACTGAGAAGGAAGCTTTAGCGTTAGTTTGGGCAGTTGAACATTTTAATATGTACTTGTTTGGGAAGGATCATTTTGAGTTAGTTAGTGACCACAAACCTCTAGAGGTTATATTCGGGACAGATTCTAAGCCGTGTGCCAGAATCGAGCGATGGGTATTACGTCTACAATCTTATAATTTTAAAATTGTATATAGTCCCGGTAAAAAAAATATCGCTGATTCACTATCACGTTTGAGTGCTGGTGACCGAGAACCACGCCCATTGTATGATGATGACAATTATTTGAATTTAGTTATCGATCAGTCTCGGCCTACGGCAATTGCTTTGAGTGAACTCAGGCAAACTTGCAGGGATGATCGCGAAATCAAATTAGTAAGAAACGGTGTCTATAGTGGAAGCTGGGACCCAAGTGTCAATAATTACAAGGTCTTTGAGCAAGAACTATTTTTTCAAGATAATTTACTTTTACGTGGGAGTAAACTTGTGATTCCATCTCCTCTAAGGTCAAAAGTACTTGCAGCTGCTCACGAAGGGCACCCTGGAATCGTAGCAATGAAAACTCGAATGCGTTCCAAAGTATGGTGGCCTAAAATTGACAAAGACGCTGAACATTACGTAAGAGCTTGTAAAGGTTGCACTTTGGTCTCTGCCCCAAATCCTCCTAATCCCATGCGTAGACGGGAACTTCCAGTACAGCTCTGGATTGACGTTGCCATTGATTTTCTGGGGCCATTGCCCAGTGGACATTATATTTTCGTAATCGTTGACTATTTCAGTCGTTACAAAGAAGTAAAAATTACTAAAATAATAGATTCTGCGCATACTATAGGCATATTAAAAGAAATGTTTTCACGGTTAGGAGCGCCGGTAAGTATTACTCTGATAATGGCCGACAGTTTACCAGCGCCGAATTTGAATCTTTTTGCAATGAATTTGGTATTAGGTTGTTCCATAGTATTCCCTAATGGCCTCAGCAAAATGGCGAGGTTGAAAGACAGAACCGCGACATATTGAAACGATTGCGAATTATCCAAAGTCAAAAATCAGACTGGCAAGAGGATTTGCTTAAGTATTTGACTATGTATAATAGCACCCCTCATTCTGTCACAGGTAAATTACCCGCAGAACTTTTTAACATGCGCCAATTTAGAGATAAAATATCCTCTGTTGTGGATGTAGAATTTACAGATGTAGATTTGGAGACAAAAGATAGAGATACAGAAATGAAAGCGAAGGGTAAAGAATACGCAGACAGGAAACGACATGCAGCAGAATCTACTATTGAAGTTGGAGAAAAGGTATACGTGAAAAATATGACGAAGGAAAACAAGCTTTCCACTGTATTCAACGATGCACCACACACAGTTCTCAACAAAAATGGGGCCGATATTGAGCTGGAGAATGATGTTAACGGACAACGTCTTCGTAGGAACGTTGTCCACTTAAAGAAGATCGAAGGCCAATGGAAAGTTTGTACAGATGTCGATGATGATTCAAAAGAATAATGTAATATAGTTTTCATTTGTTGTAAGCTCATTTAATACGAATTATATTTAAAGTTCTATGTTTTGGATCTTAAATTTATTTTCATTATTGTTCTTGTTTATAAGTGAAGATACTTTCTTGTTTATTTTAATTTTGTAAAAGGCAGATGTAATGTATAATAAAGGTATAATAAATTTACTGGTGTGGAAACACTGTTGGTGAAAGCGGGAAGTTTGACTTTTACCTAGGACGCTTCACCGCATGGTTGTGATTCCAAGATCCTACTTTATATTGTTGTTTTATTGGTACCAAATTGACCTGTACAGTACTCTTGCAGGCAAGAGAAGGCAATAAAATCAAAACCCTCTTCTAAAATCTAACCGAAGATATTTAGGTGCCAACTTCCACAATGACAAGTGGTAAGCCCATTGGCATTATAAAAGCGATTTTGCAACCATTTAAACAAAATCCATACCCAAATCGACGTATACTCGTTGTAGGCATAAGGTATGCCTTATGGCACACAAGCATACGCCCAGCTGATGGTAAGCAGTCACCGCTAGCAATACCAGGGATATCACTAACGCTTTGTTTTAAGTTTTTGTAACGGAAAAATTAAAGGAATTATGCAAAGTAAAATGTTGTATTATTTGGAATTAAATAGTCACGATGTGAATTACATTAGGTGACATTAATGACAGTGAAAAAAATAACAGTATGAGCGTATCCCTAGCAACGTATATCATAGAGTACGGAGAGGCGACATATAGTCTCTTTACACTTTGCAACCATGTTGTTGATGAGCACTCACTGTGCCAGCAGCATTACTACTAGCACAGCACATCCTCATGAAGAACTGGCAATCTTACTTACCGCAGAAACACAACACTACATCAAAGTAGTGTTATTTGACTGGAGGTACAGTCCCCATACGGACGGCTCCAATTTAAATGGAAAAACCTACGGTAATCCCAATTTGCCCTACCTCTCTTTAAGTGCACGGAACGAAGTAGATTTTACAAAAATATTATTTTGGCGGTGATTTCTCGGACTGCGGCGTTTTAGTCTTGATTATAGAAAAGTCATAATTAACCTTTAACCTATTTCGTAGTAGGAGTTAAAACCTCTTGTAATGAAACAAAAAAAAGTTGCCGGCCGTTGCCTTGAATCAAACTTAAATTGAATCGAACTGATCTTAACCGGGTCGTGATGTTAGACGTATCAGTTTGTAAGAAATATCTGTCTTTTGATAAAATGTCTGAGCTTAATCGGTAAATTTACCTATTTTAGTCGTTATTTCTCATCAATTCATTTTTCGTCATTCAACTCGGCGCAAAATACGACTCGGCGCATAAATTTATGATATTTAGACTGCTTTTGTTGCTATATCTCGCTATGCAGTTATTTCAACAAGTTTTAATTACCTCAACTAACCGCACCGATGATCGTAGAACTGACGCACTAAAAGTTAAATGATAAGTGAACTTAAGTTACATCATCAGATACCATCCGAACATGTCCCGTGGGTCCTATGGGCACCATCAGTTACCAACATAAACATATCAACGTTGACCCGTCTTCCGTAAGGCCTGAGTGATACGCGGGAGCGGAGGAATACGCGATTGTATTTCGTCGTCCAATCAGCGGGCATTTTGATATTTTTTTACATATTACTAACTTGATAAATAAGCAAACGTAGCCTATATACTATTGCAAAATGGAGGGAAAACACGAGCACATTTGAAATTAAAATTATTTATTTAGCTAACGCACTAAGTTTTGTATCATAATTAACAATTAGATCTCATCCCTTATTATGGTAAAGTGTATTATTTAGGATTCAATAAGGTTATTGTAAAAGTCGCTATCGCGTTGCATTCTTTGCACAAACGGTCGTTGGGATAAATGAAAAAGGTAAATTTCGCGTTAATTCCCGTTTATATACTTGTACTTTACCACTGATTCAGATAAGAGCCAGCTGGGAAGAATGGGTTGCATCTTTTCAGAATTTATGATTAACAAATACTTTCATCAATTTTTCACTACATAAGAGTACACACTATATTCTGCTTACTGATGGTGAATAAATCAGTATCAGAAAATAATTACTTCATCAATCAGAAGTAAGTTAAATAATTCTATAATCGATATACAACAAGCCATGTTAAAAGTCTGCAGCTATGCTAGACACCTATCACAGGAACAGTATCATCCAGCTATAATTTACACCTCAGTGCAACTAAACGATCTACAAATCAAATAGCTAACACGCAATTTAAGTGTACGGGAAAATATGCAGTCTTTAAAGTAAGCACCTTGAAATGTGACGTAAATTAACTCTTTTTGCACCACACGCTGGAAATAGTCAAAGAATGCAGTAACCGTTTCGCTATCGCCACCGCTTGTCACTCAACTGCGCTTCCGAGGTGCAAGGGCTATGCGGATTAGGGATGTCAAAGGTTTAAAATATGTATTTGAGAAGCTAATATTTATTAGCCGGGCTTAAATTATATTATACTAGCGGCCCGCCCCGGCTTCGCACGGGTAGACATTTATATCAAATATTTTGTCTACCCGTGCAAAGCCGGGGCGGGCAGCTAGCCTATGTTAATCAGTGATAGTGTAGCTTTCTAACGGTGAAAGATTTTTTGAAATCGGTCCAGTAGTTTCAGAGCCTATAGACATTTATCAAATATTTTGTCTACCCGAGCGAAGCCGGGGCGGGAAGCTAGTATAATATATAGCCTATGTTACTCAGTGATGATGTAGCTTTCTAACGGTGAAAGAATTTTTGAAATCGGTCCAGTAGTTTCGGAGCCTATTCAATACATACAAAAATACAAATCTTCTTCTTCTTAATATATAAAATTCTCGTGTCACAGTTTTCGTTGCCATACTCCTCCGAAACGGCTTGACCGATTTTGATGAAATTTTTTGTGCTTATCCGGTATCTATGACAATCGGCCAACATCTATTTTTCATCCCCATAAATGCAAAAAAAATTGTCCACACGAGCGAAGCCGGGGCGGGCAGCTAGTATTAGTATAGATTAAAACCCTTTTTAATGGAATAAAGCGTTACTTTGGAGAACATTCATAATTGAAAGTGATAATAACTTAGAAGTAAGTGAGACTAAATTCGGATATTTTATAGTATCGTTACTCTATCATCATGTGATGATGTCACTTTGATGATGGGAAAGAAATATATGTAAAGTGCGGTGTATTTTGTATATATATTTAGGATTTTAAGCAAAGCTTTTTAATAAGAGCATCTCTTATTATAGAAGCTCTATTTAAATTTTGTTCACAAACAATAATAATATTTTTAGTTTCATCCATCGTCTAATGCAAAATATTATATTTCTATCTGAAATCATAAAATGACGTTAAAAGTTTTGAATTTGGTTAAAATTTCACTGATAATATTAAATTACTCCTTATTTTTACAGTAACACATTTTTCGGTCGATTTTTCGATACGGACAAATATTTTTTCGCAAATACATTAATATAAAATTTCATTTCTACGGGATACACTTTTTTAGTTTTTTCTTATTTACCCGCGACGCGTCGTACATCGCAGTAGCTATAGCAAGAACAACTTTGAACTTCGTATTCGGATGGCTTTAGAATGTACAGCGCTGCGCCGTTGGAAAGTGGAAATAAAAATTCGAATGAAAATTTTGACATTTTGAGTTAGGTTTTCGAATACATAGTCAAGAAAGGTTACTATCAGCACAGGTCTCTGTTCAACCCTAATGAAAGCTCGTCGTACGGAACGGTTACATACCGATCTTTACCCAATGGGACAGTACGTAAGTTTACCTCGGACATCGTCCATTGAAGATAGCTATCAGCCCGCCCGATGAATAGGGCTTAGTCCGGTACGCTCGAAGATTTTTACTGCAGGCGCACTGGGTAGATTTATTGAGTGATTGAGGTTTATTGTGTGTTTGCAATCAAATAATCAAATGTTTTCCTCTTTAACATAATTAAATATTTAACACGTTTTTTTTTCAAGACTACGATTTTATTGACGACTAGCGGCCCGTCCCGGCTTCGCACGGGTAACGTTTTTCAAATATTTGGTCTACCCGTGCGAAGCCGGGGCGGGTAGCCAGTATAATATATAGCGTATGCTAGTCAGTGATAATGAAGCTTTCTAACGGTGAAAGAATTATTGAAATAAGTATCTGTTATTTTTCAATGTATGGTATGCTGTAACCAAACTTTAGTCCCCTGTGCTGCCTACTATAAGCCCTAGCAACAACAATTTTCGACTACGTATTTGTATCATTTTTTACAACAATTTATTTTTATTGTTTTTTAAATTTCGCGATTTGCGTAACTAATGTATGTTCAGTTCTAGTACATACTTTCGGAGTATTCAAATGGCTCGTATACCCATATTCATCCCGATTTCCTAATGAATAATATACTGCTGATTGACGTGTGAATAGGGATGTGACCAACGCATAGACGGATGCCTCCGACGCGTTGAATAATTTCGCACTGCACCGCAAACTACACTTCCCCCATACGGTTTGTAAGTACTTGCATTATACTGTCGGTTCTTTAAGGGCAAATAAGCCTGCATATTATTAGCTAACTATTACGTATCTATGTATCTTCACGCCTTTCCACAAGGGTCCCCGAAGGAGAAGGCAGAGGTGTTACTAGAGAACTCCTATATATAAACAAGTTGTCTTAAGTTTGATGCCGTGTTTTGACGTGATTAAGTCACAAACATCCAATTTGCAGTAATTGGATGTTATAAATTCGGTAGTAGTTAGGTACTCTGCCGGTCTTTCGGTAACCACAGCTAAGCTACACCGATCTTCATGTATCTTACATACTCAGGGCTATAAGATCAAGATAGGAAGGAATGAGAGCTTTTTTCTAAACTACATATTATAACCATTTACACAAATTAAAAGCACTCAATATATATCTGAGAGTGTTATAAAGTGTCTTCAGTAATCCATATTCCCATACAAGAAACTTATCTAGCTAATAACACCATACATAGAGCTTCTGGGCGAGGCCCTAATGAGCTCCAGGATTAATTCCTGCCACGTTACATTGGAATTGAATCGACACTTCACGCTCTAAGCGGAGCCCGAGACTGGTAATTGATCTAAAGCGCAGTAAGATTCATAGCGGAGAAATAAATTAAGGATAACTTCATATACTTGTATGTTCTCAGTAGTTATTTTTATTGTAGTAACCTTTTGCTGTTTATTAGCTGCAAACTCATTGGTTATTTAAATAAAATAAAATTAGGTGTGGCACTCGGAGACTGCCGCGGTAAAGCTATTGCATAGCATTTTTTTATCAACTTATGCAATTATAATTATTTATTTATTTTATTAATGCAGTATTTTTTTATATACCTATATACTTTCTCACAAACAGCTGATTACGGTAGTTTTCCAATACAACCAATGCCACCTAAAGGCGAGTTGCTGAACTAAAGAGACAAGCGTGATATTTCAAAAAGTCATTAAAAGTTCTGGTATTTATCGATAGATGGAACTAAAAAGTGTCACCGCTGTGCCGGTCGGAGTGGGGGGTGTTAGGTTTTTTTCGTTACGGAATTTCTGGATTCGGTCCCACGCTCAAGGCCCGCGATAAAAGCTATGCAATAGCTTAAAACAATATTCTAGTTACTAGATAAGAGAAGGTATTTTTGTAACGTTTTTAGTATTCACCAGAAAAAAGTGACAGAAGATGCTTAGAAGATGATTGTTTATGGTTTTCATTCTACTTATGGACGGAGAAATTTTTTTAGGGTGGTAGATTTAGGGGTAATTTGCCACGCGAAAATAGCGGGTTGTTGTACATTCACCACAAAGTAAATTCGTCAGGAAAAAAGGATGTATAAATTCGCCACTATTCTAGTTTATGTAGTAAATTTCCAAAATATTAATTTTGATAATTGTAAATTCGCTCACCGTTTACTAATTCGATTTATTGGTGTGACAAATAAATATTTTGGCGTGACATACCTATATTATATGTACCTATGGAACCGTTATGGAGCATAAAGCGTGAAAATCTGTACGTCTAAGCAATATTTTTTTATTTAGTACAGTTTAAAAGTTTGACATGCTCTAATACATAAGTCAGATTTAAAATCGAGTTTTACATTGATTATTTGCACATTAAATTGATATTCCATCCTGAATGTATGGTACAAAACGTACTAAATCATTCAGTGACAGAACAGAGAGAGCCATTCATCTATTTCACATAAAATGGAGTAAAGTATTTAGCGTGTTCCATTATCCTGACAATTAGTGTTAAGAGCAAAACACACTTAATTATTGAACGATTTTTATTCTATTTTAATTACATATTCACTTACTCTAGAATTTTTTTGCACGTTGGTCTAATTGAAAGAATAAAGCGATTTGAAATCACTGCAAACAACTTTGTCAATGTATTGATTGGTTATTTTCAATAGTTTATATATGTATAGAAATATAGAAGATGCAGCCATTAAATACTTTCTTTTTCTTTTCTTGTGTTCTTAAGGTCACCACATCTTAAATAATTCTGTTAAGAACACGAATATTAGCAATTATTTTACTCCCTTCAAGCACTTTGTGAGAGTAATTGCCTTGTGTTTGTAAGAAATCAAGAAAACTATATCTGTTCAGAGATTTTATTTTATATAATATCCTTTACATTTAATGCAGCTCTGTAATAATAATAATAACATGAATGGGCTAAGATCTATTAGCTTCAGCTTTGTAAATTGCTGTGATTGTTTCTTACTTATTCATTCCCAACTCAACCTTTTTTTGTCCAACAAATTGACTGAAAAAAAAAAACATTTCTAATACCAATTCTAGCCTAAAAAGATCGACATTTTATTAATAAACGATTTAAATTTTACTTACATGTAATTTCCCGCTACCGCTTTTGCATCACACCACATCAAATAGCTCCGGAATCATGTTGACAGGTAAATTGCAAAATTGTAACCGTCTGAGTACTTACTGTGATTTATACATTCAACCTACCAATATTCAATTAGAAACCCTGTCTTATCTACCTTAAGGAGGAGTATTGTCCAGCAATACATACCTTAGCATTTGTACAGACTTTTATTTGACACGGTATCTAATAATAGCTGCTGTAATTGGTCGGACCAATTTAAGTGTAATGAGGGATTTGGTGTTGCTAACGTGATTGATAGATTCTTATTGAAATTATAATAAGCAGTTACGGGTTAAGAGGAACGAAAGGGTGTTATATCAACATTTAATTGATCGTTGTTTTTTGAACAACTATTGAAAGAGCCGTGGTGGCCGTGTGCTATTTAGCGTTGCCTACACATTACATATCACGCATGTCCCTCTCTGGGTAGACAATTTTATAGAGCGCCATTTAACTCTTGTCTTGCACTCTTTGCTTCTTCTACTTTCATCAATATCTTCATACATGCCCATGCTTACAGAAATCTTTAACATCCCGTCCTTGAGTACTTTGCCAATGTGATCTAGAGTACATGGGTCTTGAGGCCGAAAGGTATACAATGCGAATTTGAGTCATTCAGATTGTCTATATGTAATAATTAGCTTATCTCCCGTTCTGTTGTACATCCTTATAGTTACTTTCTTTTCAACCTGTACGCAGATCACAATTTTAACTCCATACGCGTCCAGTTTTTGCAATAAACCAGTAAACTTTATTGCGTTGCAATAAAGTTCACAATTAAAACGCGTATTGCACAAACTGCTTTTAATTACCAGCTTATGCGTGCGTTCGAATTCATTCTTATGTGCCGAAGATAAGGTTGAAATTTGTATACGTGGATTGTAGGATGAAGGAAAGAGACTTGGTACCTAAGTGAAAGTAGGCTCATCATATGACCGAAGATAACCTTTGGCCATAACCTGTCGCTGCGTTGTTATTGTAAGCGATATAACTATCGCTGTTAGTAGGTATAGACACGGCATAATATATGGCTGTTGCTTATTGGGCTTTTATATGGAGATGTGAAATTATTTTCTTTAATTATGCTTACGAAAGCCGCGTATCTCTTGTTTGTATATGATATTTGAAAATTTCTAGATGTATGTATTTTTTCATTGTAGGTTATGATTTTGGCTAGTTTTATATATACATTTAAGTTAGATAATGCTGTTAACTTTGACTTTTTTGACTTTGACAAAAAATTTACAGAACTTAAAATATTTCTATCCTTGTTTCACCCCGCACATGAGAAAGGGATAGCAAGACTTTTTAGTCCTGTCAAATTAGTTTCGTTTAGTGATTCTGTACTATAAAATCGATACCATTGGTGGCTATTATCTTGTCAAAAACTTGCTTAATTATCCAAAATGTTGGCTTAGTAAAGTAAATACGATGTTTTTAGTTAATGAACGATAGTTAAGTTAAATTTTGGTCTAGTCAGATAAATAAGGGCACTGTCACCCTTTAGTTACAAATTTGCTAAATTGATGGTTATACAAATCCTTGCAAGTTCTCATATACAAGATTTATACAAGTCCCTATACGAGTTCTCAAAATGTGAAACGTTCACGTGAAATATAGTCTATGTTAGTGCTAGTTTAGCTTTCCGTGTGCGTTGGGATTTTTTTTAATCGGTTTAGTTCGGCTAGTTACCCTATACATAAAAATACGACCCCCATCAGTAACGAAGTAGCTAAGTAATATATGTTTTAACGAAATTGTCGCATGTTCAGTATTGAATTTCTACAACCGGCCGCTTTTTCGTTACGTGACGAGTTCTACCAGTCAAGTTCCACAGAACAAGTTAAGGATCTTTGTTCCAAAAATATATTTTTTATTTATTTAAATCAGATCAGAAGGACAAGAGAAGTAACCTGCCAGCGTCGCCAATAAATGATTCCTTTAAAGTTCAAATAAAAAAGGCAAAAATATCTCAAAAACGTACAATGAGAGAATATGTGGTAACATCGGACATGTTGTGGAGCTGTTAAGATGCGGTCTTCCGGATAAAAACTACATTTATCTATCACTGCCGCGACGTAATGGTTAATTAACAAAATTCTCTTAGTCTGGGCTACATAAAATTTTACGAGGATCAAGATTCGCGCTCCGGTCAGTGCTGCCTCCGCAAAACAAAGATCTAATCTAACTGAATGTGGCTTGTCGAAGGATTTTTACTTATGTCATGATAATAATAATAATGCTTGGACATTATCACACAGCGCCATCCAGCCCCAATTAAGCAAAGCTTGTACAATGGGAACCAGCAGCTGATATAATATAATACTTATTTACCTTTTTTGCTTTATAAATGCATGCTTATAAATCTTATAATACATACTAAACACCCAGACGCAACGCAAACATGTTGGTAACATAAGTGTTTGCCACCAGACCAGGTGTCTCGTCAAAACAAGTCACGACAGAGGCCTAGAGGATAAGCTATTTATGTATTATTTGCGTAATGTTCGGATACATTACTGCGTTAATTTTCGTATTATTATTTTACATTATTTATAAATATGAACAAAAAACCATCATCTCATTTTAAATAAGTAGGATATTTTTTTGTTGTCATACTATATCGCTGACTAAATATATAGGCATAAAGATTGTATTATTTATTATATCACGTCCAGAAACTTTACATCCACGTCCCAAAATTCGTACGGGCAGACAAAAAATTGGAGCAGGGCAGGTATGGAAAAGTGCTCATAAAATTTAATAGGTTTTCCTCCAAAAAGTTCTTACGTGATTGGCGTTCGTATGGCCATCTCAGTTTTTGTGTTATCACGCTTAATAAGTGCGGAGAAATGCACTGGAGTGCTGCCGGACAGACGGCACATCGTCAATCGGTACAATCGCAATTGTTACCGTAGGTTTTGTAGATTACTAGGCAATTTTAAAATGCTCCACGTCCGAGTTGTAGTCGCACACCGATAGTTCCGTACTAAAAATAAACAAGATAACTTGATAAACTAAATTATGTCGTTTAATCCATAGACACGGCTACTGCACCAACCGCAAATAATAAGTTTGTAACCGTAAATTTGTTCGTTTATTTAGAAAATATAACATTATTATCTATTAGCATTTCAAGCATCTACTTGTGTACTCTTTCTATATTATTAAGATAGATAAAAAACACAAAATAGCACGTTTCTAGTATGGGAGCCTGCTTAATTTTTTTCATTTTATTATTTGATGTTATGGCGGCAACAAAAATACATATTCCGTGAAAATTGATGAATACCTCTCATAAGATACAGCCCGCTGACAGACAGACGGACAGCGAATTTTTAGTAATAGCTCAGAGTAGATAATATACTGCGCACAACGCACTACGGAACCCTAAAAACACTACAAGCGATATAGGACGCGCAGTTCTCAGCAATTAGTACTTTCGAAAGAACACCAATAGTCGCGCATCTTCGACGGACCTTATTTGGACGGGACGGTTATACATGTGATTGCAGTCTTCAGATGCAGCTTAGGAATTTAAATGGGTCCATCTTATGTTCATGAATTTGCAGGTATGTATGTGTGTATGCGATGACATTTTCGAAAAAGGCCTCAGATAGTCTATAATATAAGCAAGTACCTACAAAATGTAAGGCCGCAAATAACTTGAATAAACGAAAATCTGCCTAGTTGTAAATAGAGGGGACAGTACTGAGTCTGGTGGCAAGCAAGATACATCTTGCGTCGTCGTATTCGACAGCGTTACACTCAAAATGACAAATTTTGATACGAATATCAAGTTCCACTTTTCACCGACGCAGCGTTATTCATTTTCCCGTACAAAAATAGTCGAAACTGATATGAATACGTAGCACAAAGTTGTTCTTGCTAAAGCTACTGATGGAAGAAGCTATGTCCTTCTCCAGGATATAATCTATCTCCTTGCCAAATTTCATTACGATAATGTTCAGTCATTTAGTTGTGAAAATGTAGCAAACAAACAGAGTTACTTTCGTATTTATTGGTATGGAAGTATGAATTTATCTTCGGACGTATCCCAAGAACATTTAAACCTCTGTGCGTCGAACGATCAATAAATCAATTTACGGGTGCGGTTTTGACCGTATTTCGATGGTGCAACCGAAGAAAGTCGGTGCGTTGGACACTGGGTGCTCACGACCGCATTGTAATTGTAGGGTTAAGTGACAGTATTCAATGTACTGTCACGGAGACAAGTGACGTTAGTAATTGATAAATTAATGTAATTTTGTTGGAATGATTAAATATTTATACAAGTGAAGAATGTTTTAAGGTCTGATTCTTATTGTACCCAAAGTTAAGGAAAAGATAGCGGTAGTAGTTTGGATAAGGAGTACAAGTACAAAATGGGGTTCCTTAAGAAGCGCGCGAATGATGAGGCAAGCGTGCATAGGCCACGGTGACCGCTTACCATCCGGTGGGCAATATGCTTGTTTGCCACCTCAGTGGTATAAAAGAGTAAAAAAATACCGCTTTTTTACCAGACTTCTCTGGCGAAAACATATGTTTCTTTGGGTATGTAAAAATTCTTTGACACGCTTTGAATTTAAGCATACGTAGCACTAGATTCCTCTCAATTGAAGAGTGGTATAATCTATATATATAAAAATCAAATGCTGTTCGTTAGTCTCGCTAAAACTCGAGAACGGCTGAACTGATTTGGCTAATTTAATTTTTTTGGTCTTGAAGTATTCGTGGAAGTCCAAGGAAGGTTTAAACGGTGAGAAAATATGGAAAAATTGCGAGTAAAACACTAAAAACGACAAATTTATTTTCCCATACAAACTGTTCTTACCTGTCAAACATTTGATGAATGGTGATAAGAAGTTCACCGGGTCATCTATATTTGATAAATGTCTACCCGTGCGAAGCCGGGGCGGGCCACTAGTTATATTATAATATGGTGGTTCGCATTTTTTCGAGCAAACACAATTCGTTAAGTTCATTTATGTATTATCTATTATGCATTACATATATTTTCCCCCGCCGGGACTAGACGAACAGCTTTCAAGTAAAAGATAGTATACGAAAGGACATAAAAAAGGAAGTCCCGTTAAATATAACTTAATAGCTTTGAAAACACCAGTTTAGAATTGTTTTTATTGACAACACTATAATATAAAATAAACAAAATTAGAAGAGATAATTCTTTGACTATTTAAACTTTTCTAAAGTCAACCAAGTCTCAAGCAAAATAACTCGATATTCAATACTGTGTATACAATTACCAGAATCATGTCAGTTAGCGCACCCAATTGCATCGCAAACCAAACTGACGGGACTTTGACGAGACAGACCGGGACGTGGTACACTAGGAGTCGCAGGTTTGATCCCCGCGTTGGCAAATATTTGAGTTTGCCTAGCGTCTGGGTATTTAGTATTACGAAAAAATATAATAATCAGCTGCTAGTTTCAATAGTACGCTTTCCTCAGTTAGGGGCCAGATGGCGCTGTGTGATAATGTCACGCATTGCCACGCTGGATAGCAATGCTGATCCTCTGAGCGAGATATATTCCAGCACGCCTGTCACGGGAGGCCTCAACCAGCCGACGTGAGACCTCCTTGAAAAGCTGAAGAGCATCCGGGCCCCAGGGACCCAGAGTTTCAACCGCAAATGCAGAAAATATGTGCCCTGGACCAAGACATGCATATTTCCGGTGCTTGAGGCACTCCTGCTGAGCAGCAACGGCGCCGGCCGCCACCGAGGTGCCAGGGAGATGAGACGGAGCCAGGGTATCAACACAAGTTGCATCCCACACCAGGGGCCGACCCAATCTCCATGGCACCAGCGACATGCCATCCGGCCTCCGGCCATCGCCTCGCGCCAAACCTCGCGCCAAGCCGACTGGTAAAAAAGCATTATTATTATTATTGCCATTATTACCTGTATGTAGTTATGTGGTGGGTACAGAATGCACCCAAAATAACGAGCTGTGCAGTCTCCGTTTTAAATGGTATCCCGGCGTTATCTTAATGTTAGCACTTTATTTGTGAACTCGTAAACTTTCAGCAATAAAGTGTAAGCAACATATAATTTGCATGGGGCTTAAGGCGAAGCTTTAAGGATACTTGAGGTTTTTAACAATAATGACTAGTTTTTGATGTAAAGCATCCTATTCAAAATCTCGTCCTATCCAAAATAATGTATCTTTTGGCACGCTCATTGCGCGGCTGTAAGCCCGACGTCGTATGGCTTGACGATAAATGGCACGACTTTATTATGCCATCATGTCCTCTTTACCGTCCGTTCGTTCGTCCTTTTGTCCGTCTATCTGTCTTTCAGCGGGCTATCTCATGTTCCGTAATAGGTAAACAGTTTAATTTTTCACAGAATGTGTATTTCTGTTGCCGATATAACAACAAATGACAAAAACCAACAAAAAATGGAAATAAATGAATAATGAAAGGGGCTACCCTACTGGAGAGGTGTTCTAGTATTTTAGTGCGAAACCCTCGGAAACTCACATAAAACCGCTCCGGGTTTTATTAAATAAAGTAATTCAATACTCAATTCCAAATTGATTCAAAAAATTAATACATTTACGGAACTGTATAAATAATATTAATTATCACAAATATGTTTGAGATTGGGATCGGATATCATAACCACCAACCAACATAATACCATTAAGGCTACATAAAACGTCGCATAAGAGTTTTACAACTTTTATATGACACTTGTTTAATTTAGGGTGCATTTTTGCACCTACAAAGTCATCACCTTAAGTTGAAACGCGTTAAAAACCATCTCGGAACGATACGATAAAGTTAAAGCGACTATAAAACCGAACACTGACTTTGATAATGTAGTGCAAATATTCTCAAAATGGTGTTAAAATATGTGCTAACCATGTCTGCAACGTGATTCGTGAAGTCGTAATTTCGTACGGCTTGAGAATTTTTCTTGCACGAGTGTGGAGTTTATAGTATGGCTATTTAGGTCTTGATTTTAAGTTGTACTTTCTTCTTCAGGTATATCTACGATGGAAATAACATGTTTTGGTAAGTACTTTAGATTGCGAACAAAATCCGAATGGTTGGACAGATTTAAACAGAACTTTCACTGCTAGATAACTGATGCTATAAGGCGGCGTTTTACGCCGCCTTATAGCATCATTAAACCCGTGAAAAAAACCAATCAACACGTACGAAGTCGTGGGCACAGCTAGTCTTAAATAATACTCCAAAACATGTTAATATAATCTTTATGATATAAGAGCAGGTCTTATACGCGATATTAATTTTTTCGCGTTTCGCGTCTTACATATGTGTTTGGATCGCGAAAGTCAAAAAAAGATTGTATTGGCTAACCGACGAAGCTAATTATTCTAAGATCAATTCGTAAAATAGTATAAATAGATTTACAACACTAGCAGCAGGTACCTTTAATATTCCAGTAGCTTGCACATCCTCGCATAGTCAATCGAGTTGATTGCAGCGCATGCGAAGTAAAGGTGATGCCATACAAACGTGCAGAGCCGCTGCGATGTAACTACTATTTTCAACAGCAGTTTTAGTTATTGATTAATTTATGATACCTTTATTCTATCAATCGTTATCGTGTCCTAGACTGGCGGTGCGCGAGCGAACTTATTATCAGCACTTGAACTTTAATATCGATGCATTTTGTAATAAATAAACTGAATTACATAATTATTATGCATAAACAGGACTGTGGTTCGTTCGACCAATATTTGTTAATACCTATAAATTAACAAAACTAAGTTAAGTATGGAAGTGTGAGCACGAACTAATTGAAAACAGCACTCATTACTTATTATAGAACATAGTATATTTGCATCAATATGACAATCAGATAAAATCATGTTAATGTAAATTTGAACAACGTTTTAGCGGCTATATGAAAATCTCATCATATTTAGTTCCTTCGAACACTAATTAAAATATAAGTATTCAAACAGACAGATATATTCCTGTTTCTTTAATGAAACGGTACACCAAATACATTAATTTACGATTCACGAAATTTAACTGTACTGAAGATTCATACGGCAAAATAATTAGAGTAAGTACAAAATAATAAAAAATATAAACCAATTGCACAACAGTAGGTACCGAAATTACGAATGCAAATATGCAAGAGCAAAGTTATAAGTTTAATATTTTTTTACACAAAACCGCATCGTTTCTTTTCAGTCGATGTGAATCGCCCCTTTGTTTGAATGCCATAGCCAATTCCAGCGCGACTAACTAGGCTATCAGTTGATCGGCGCAGGCGCTAGCTGCGAGCACCCCATTAATTACATTCCCCATTAATAATGAGTTAATATATTGGTTTTGTTTTAATTAGACTGCGCTCTAATCAGCGTCCAAGACAATTTATGATACCTTTGTTTATGCTAAAGATTATAATTTATAGGTACAATTTGAAAAACAACATAACTTTTTATGTTCAAGTCAACCGCCGTGGCTTTCCCAAAGGATTTGCTCCTGGGTTCTTTAAGAGATTTGTGAAGGGTCGGCAACGCGCGAGTGATACCCCATGCAACATTATTGCAAGTGTCCATAGGCTACGGTAACCGCTTACCATCGGGCCGTATGCTTGTTTTCCACCTTTTTGGAAAAAAAACATCAGATTGTTTCTTTACATTTTCTTTCATCATTTTGGAAGAACATCAAATTGTATGACGTCATTTCTCTGTTATTTTCTTTTGGTACATCATGACACTCGGGATTTTCGTTACACACTGTATATTACGAGGTACTCCTACGCTGGACCCGATTCGTTTTGTTAACCAAATATTATACTTGAAAGCGAAAGAGCAAACGCTCTGTCACAGCAGTATTTATTTAACCCAAATACGCGGTTTCTGCGAAAGGTACGGCGTTAAATATTGCTTTCAATTATGTGTTTATTCATAAATTACAATTGAAAGCTATTTAAAATAAAGCAATGGAGTGATCATAAACGCGAGTCTCTATTATGCATAAGAAAAAAAAAGTAACGAAAATCTGTACATATTACGAGTATTAAAACCAAACAAAATGATCTATCACAATTCTATCTTATAGTTAAATGACTACGTGATAGTACTGAGTTCAGTCAGTTATAAGGAGTCTCGAGCTTCAATGTAATTCATTTATCTCTCAAACTTTGTGGTTAATAGAAATATGGCCAAAACACCAGAATCATTCATGAGACGAAATTAAAAGTTGTTTGTACAGGCCGCCATCAAGCAATTAGATGATGGAGGTACGTGTACATTAATGCATATTCACTCTTGGTGACAAATTTACGGCAAAATCTCAAAAAATAACTGGACTACTACATCTTCTGTCTCTATATTTCCAAGATGTTAATGATAAGGTAGACTTCAAGTCTTTAGGAGACAATGGTTTTCTTCTAAACTCGTCTTCAATGTCTTGCAGTGTTCTATCCTTAGTCTCAGGCAAGGTCATTCCAACAACTAACAAACAATATGCTACAATACAGGCATAGATGAAATACGCTCCATGAAATCCTACAGTCTTCAGTAAAAATGGAAACGTTTTCACAGTTAAGAATAAATTGCATGACTGAAACACAGAGCTTATGCCTCCAGCCAGGCTTCTGTATTCTAAAGGGAATATTTCCCCAGACAAAATGAACTGTAAAGGAGTAGTGCCTGTAGCTACTGTAAAGACGTGTATGTGAATCAATCCAATGCCTATAAATGGGTGATCGAATGGTAACATGTTATTACTCTTAGCATATGTGTATACACCAGTTGCTAGAAAAGCAAATATATTTACAACAAAGGTAAAAAGTAACATTGTTCTTCGTCTTATTTTCCTAATAACGTAAACAGCACCAGTATTAGAGATAAGTCTTTGAACATCTGCTGTAATAATGAGTAGATGAATATTAACGTCACCACTTATAACTTTGCCAAATATGTCTGTTGCATACGCTGCTAGATTGTTTGCTCCAGCCCACTGGCCCATTATATAGATATGAACCATGATAAATATAGGCTTAATGAATTCTTTTTTCACAATAATTTCCGCGAAATATACACATCCGTTTCTAATTCTCACTGCCAACGGCTCAGTCAACTTTGTCTCGTATTTAGCTTCTCTAATCAGTATACTGGTTTCTATAAGTACTTGAAATTCTTCTTCCTCTCCATCCCCCCTCAACCATCTAAAGACTCTTTTACTTTCATCGTATCGTCCTTGTTCAGCCAACCAGGTTGGTGACTCGGGTGAATATATCACAATTATCAGATCTACAAACGCTATGAAGGAACATATTAATGCTGTCATCTGCCAGCTTGCAAACGATCCAAGTACATGTACTATTAGAACTCCGGAAGATACAGCTAAGGATATAGTCATTAAAAAAGCACCGCGATTAATAGGGCTTGTGTATTCTCCTATTAAAACTGGGCCTATTGACATACCCATGCCTAAAGCGACTCCTTGAAGGAATCTAGCTGCTAGTAATGTAGCAATACTCGTGGAATAGATGATGCAAAACCAACTGGTAAGCATTAATATAATGCTGACGAGATTTGCTTTCTTCCTCCCGAATTGGGACATAATAATTGGTATCGTGAAATTTCCGACTATAAGAGCAAATCCGGTGATGGCAGCTGAAATGAGAAACAATATAAACTTTAAAAATATAACGACAAGACGAACGCTTATCACAATCACCAATGGATTATTGAGGGCTATCTAGAAAATATGTCTTCACCGTGTCTCGATGATCATATGTTGAAGAATCAGATACCTAAATGCTTAGTAATATTATCAATATTCCTTATCTTTACAAGCTCATAAGCACCAAAAATTCTATACCAGTACTTGATACTACTGAATTGTAACAACTTTACGTTGTTTTAACAGACTTAGGTACAAAAACTAGTACACATACATTAGTACCAAAAATATTGAAGTAATATTACCTATCCAAGATCCAGACGAGTCATCAATGGGTATTTCCGAGTCCGGTCTTCTGAGTTGCGGTAAAAGAACCGATGAGTAGGCGAGCACTAATCCATAGCTTGAGACATTCGTCGATATGCCCAGTGTGATAAAGCACTGAAATTTTAATAAAGAACAAAACTTAGTAAAAAAGGTGCTTTGATAATTGTCTGCTTAGTTAAATGAAGATAAATCGCTTTTTGTATTTATTCATATTCAGAAACCATCGTTTAGACTAGACTATCTAAACATATTTATTAATAAGATGGATCAGTGTTGTGAAATTTTACTACAATGGTTTTATCTCATCAAGATATTTACGACAAGGGTAAAATATATTGAAGAAAATCTAACTACATCTGAGTAAAAATGCTATAGCGTGAATAAACCACCAACATATCTATTAGCCTCCACAAATCTTCAATGAAATCACGAGCCATATGGATAATCTACTTCTACCTAGATATTCTTTACCGACTGCCCTGTGTTAAATAATTTTAAATTAGTACCTGTTTTAGGAATGGCGTCATCCATTTTCGATATTTCGACATGATTCCTCCACTTTTCACGACTTTTGAATGACAGCCCATTATCTCATTATTTATTCACAACCAAAATTGTGATGGTCTATATCTAATCTACATTATTAAATTTATTTACTGTTTTACCATAGTATAAAATTATCTTTATTAGTCCTTGATCGTCATATTTTTATACGTGATTAGTATTTCAAATTATGTGTGTTGAGCATCGGATCACCTGTAAAATTTATTTAGCATTTCTACTTTCAGTTGTACCTATTAGAATATTAGGGACTAGGGGAACTCAGTCCGGTAGCAGAATTACTTTTGCTACTCACACAGGTTCCGTAATACTTTTCTTTGGTTACGAGAGCCCGGGACAAGCAAAGTACAGAGCATCTCGATGGCAAAACAAAGGGTCGGTAGCAAAGCAAAGTTCAGGGCTTGTGATAGGGATATCCAGGTTACAAACCTTTGTTAGCATTACATCAATGTTTTTTGTTTTCTGAAATATCAATGAACTAGCTTCTGTCCACGATTTCGTCCGCGTTGAGCTTAGAATCCCAGAGGTACCTAACATTTTCCCGGGATAAAAATACCCTATATGTTAATCCAGGTTGTAATGTAAACTATCTGGGTTCCAAATTTCATTCAAAACCGTTCAGTAGTTTTTGCATGGAATAATAACAAGCATCCATCCATTCATCTATACGTATGTAGTATATTATCTACTCCGAGTCTATACTCAAAATTTTTCGCATTAATTATATTAGTAGGAACTAGGAGTAGTGTGATATTTGGCATTTTTTTTAAAGTATTGAACTTACTTTTGCCAGAGACCAAGTGAGTCAATATTATTTCAAAGAAAAAACAAATCTGTTTAACTTTGAACCGTTTTAAGCTTCTCACGACTCTTCGGTGCTTAATAATTTAAATACAATGCACCGAAACTGTCAACCGTGGAAGACAAACATACCGAAATTTGGACCTCTTAAATGTAAGAGAAAGTACCTACAGCTTAAAATACATTTATGTAGGTATTCGCAACATAAAAGCTAAAAGGAATTAGGCTCGGAGCATTGCTATTATTCCATTTAAATGAGGAGTAAGTAGTGTTATCAGTAAACTATTAACCAAGGTATAAAGGCTTCCATCATCTACATGATATAACACAAATTTTGTACACAGAGTACTAGAATTGGAATATTTATTTGAATATTTTTTTTACAAAAAGAACGAACACAATACAAAAATGGAAAGAAAAATCTGATATTTAATTCTTCTTATGTCAAGCTTAAAACAAGAAATGTTACAAAATTCAAAAATAAATATCTTTTTCGTTGAGTTAGCGCCAAGTTAATAGACGACAAGACTAGGCAGGTATTTAACACCAGTTTCAAAAATAAGTAACACATGTTAAATCTTTATAATCGTATTATAGCACTTAGTCTTTGAAGTAAACAAGCATACTGGTATCTAACAATAATAATAAAAAAAAATATGACACCTTTGAACACGTGCTAAAAATTCCTTATCGACAATTAGTAATACCAGAAATGTTAACTACCTGAAGTTATTATTACGTTATGACTGAGAGATAAGATAATATACGTTATAAACAATAAAAGGAACGAAGTACAACTCTATAAAGTAAGGAATTTAAAATGATCAAAACATGTCTCAAAATCCTTACAAATAGCCTAATAACCTGTGACCCGGAGAGGGAACTAGTTTTGAACTTCCTACTTGCTCTTTGAACTTATAACCTTCCCTCTAAAAGTTCCATAGCAAAGACAGATGCTAGCACTTATGGCGAACAAGAATGCAAAGAAGAATCTAGTAATCATGCTACTTGCCGCACTGAAAACTAAACAGTAACTTTTTAGCTGCAAAAAGAGTTATTTCATTCAAAATTATATTCAATTAAGATGTTAAATGTAATCTGGAATCTTTATTATCTTCTTAAGTGTTATCCGGTTCAAACTTTTATACTGTCATTCACGATGTGTTTACGACAATGTTCTGCAAGAAAATCGCTATGTAATTTGCAGTTTTCGGTCTGATATTTTTATGGAATGACCAAACGAATTTAAGGTGTCACTTATTGCACTCGTTTTAAATTTGGTCGAGATAAAGCTTTTGTTTATCGGTTCACCGTTTTAACGTGTGAGGTTTTTGCTTTTAAGTCGCATTCAGTTTTATCTCTGCATTAAGAATCAGGTAAAGTATTTGACATATTGTAGGGATTACCTACCTACTTTGCTTGTATGTTCGAGAAGTTTATGAAATGTTTCGTAGCTCTTAAACTTTTTTACCTACTAGGGTCTTTTGAGTAGCCTTGGCACACTACTTGACACTTATATATTTAGTTGTATTCATTGTAATAGCTTTGCTATAAAGATTTAAATTAGGTCTTACCATGGTAATTAATTCCGGCGTCCTAACTTCAATTTCATCAATCACACGCTTTTCGATAAATAAATACATTGTAAGATACTTGAAAGAAAGAAAGAAAACATTTATTCATAACAACACAGACATATACGAAGGAATACAAGTGTAGAAGAACATCGTGTCATTATGAAACGGTCCCAACTCAGCATGTGCTGGATGTTTTGTGAAGGACAATCTTGCTGCATACATCAAGAAACTCAAAGGCCTATGTAAATCCATCATTCCTAATTGTGTACGGTACTTACTATCGTGAGGCAATTGGGTCACATGGTAAATTATTGATTGTTCAATATGCTATTATTTTTATTTTATATTCTATTCTAGTTCTCAAACATTGGAAAAAAATATTAAATCTGAAAAATAACTGGACTACTGCATCTTCTGTCTCTATATTTCCAAGATGCTAATGATAAGGTTGACTTCAAATCTTTAGGAGACAGTGGTTTTCCTCTTAAGTCGTCTTCAATGTCTTGCAGTGTTCTATCCTTAGTCTCAGACAAGGTCATTCCAACAACTAACAAACAATATGCTACAATACAGGCATAGATGAAATACGCTCCATGAAATCCTACAGTCTTCAGTAATAGTGGAAATGTTTTCACAGTTAAAAATAAATTGCATGATTGGAATACAGAACATATGCCTCCAGCCAGGCTTCTATATTCCAAAGGAAATATTTCCCCTGACAAAATGAACTGTAAAGGCGTAGTGCCTGTAGCTATTGTAAAGATATGTATGTGAATGCCTATAGATGGGTGGTCAAAGAGTAACATGTGTTTCCTCTTAGCATATGTGTATACACCAGTTGCTAGAAAAGCAAATATATTTACAACAAAGGTAAAAAGTAACATTGTTCTTCGTCTTATTTTCCTAATAACGTAAACAGCACCAATATTATATCATCATAGTGATAATTATCGTACTGCGAATTGTCGTATTTCGGGTTTTTTCAAACAAATCCATGTTACGGTAGTGTTTGAATTCGGAATTGATAATAATTGTTCGTGTAGTTATGTGTTTATCTAGCGTATACGCGCGCGTACCTCCGTTTCAATAGCCATTTAATTCCGTTCAGCTGATGTGGCTTGAAAAGGAATAAACACATTAACACAAACTTTCGCATTTGTGATATTAGTGTGTTGAGTAATTGGATTGTAAATTAAATTAGTACCTGTTTTAGGAATGGCGTCACAAGTCTACTTTGTTTCGGCATGTTTCCTCTACTTTGTACATCATTTAAATGAGAGCTCTCTAAATTTCGTTTATTTGTGTATGCACTTATCTAATCAACATTATTTTGTCTGTGTTAGTCAATTTCTTTGTTATTACAACGTATAAAATTATCTTCATGAGTCAATATCACAGCATGACATGTAACTGTGTATATATGTACTCTGCAAGGGGTAGTTTTAACGGGTGTAATTACGTTGTTCTCAGTTTCCTCTTCCTGCTTCATTTGATCTGAGAATGTCATCCTTCTTTCTATGACAGTCAATTTTACTACTATATTATTTCATCTAATAATGCATACTTTTATTATACCAAGAATGTGTTGTAAGGTTGCCAACAGACAAAATTGTTTATCACCAAGAAAGAAGTTTATTTTATTTCCGCAAAGCCTGACCTTTTGGATCTTTTCTTGTAAAGTTAAAATTCACGATTATTTAAAGTAATCCAGTTTACTTGCACACCAGACACACACACGCACAGACAGATGTCCTCAATCCTCATATAAGGACGTAGCAAGAATTTGCTAAAAGAAACGTTGCATTCATTTCCCGAACTTCTTCATAAACTATGTATTTTAAAAATATGAGAAAATACTTTAATCTTTTTTGTTACGAAAATTTTAAATTAAAATTAAACGTCATTTAAGAATTTTTACCTCATCAAAATGCGCATATTTCTCGCTAGCAATTTGAGTACGTGTTGCTCACTTCAAGTAACTTTTACTTTTTAAATCTTTAAGGTTGTTTTCATTACATAATGTAGTATGTAAATAAATGAAACGACAATCAAATGCAAATTTATGTTTTAAATATATATTATTATTAAGAAAATATTTTTGAAACATTATTAGCTATCAATTAACTTTACAACTTAAAATGTCTTAAATTTAAAAGTCTTGAATTTGATAAAGGTGAAATCTTTTTGGTCAGACCTTCTGATAAAATTACGTTTGAAATCCTACTTAACTTAATAAGTTAACACAAAATTTCATTTATTTGTACATAGTCAAGCCTAAACACTTGAATGGAATGGTTTTTAATAAAATTAAGTAAAAAACCTTATGACAAAAAGGATTCTTGAGTAAAAACATATTAAAAAAAAATGTTGAAAAGAATCGTTCGTTAATATATTTATGACTCCAAAAAGCTGTGTTACGCTCATCACGACATTTTATGTGATACCCATATCACAGGGGTTACTGTGGAAATGATAAAACTCCATTTTGTGACGTCCACCATTTTGGATTAAAAATTTCGGTATTTAAGTAATCGCCAACTGTCACAGGAACCATATGTCAAATTTCTGTTCAATCGGACATTGGGAAGTGGGTCAAATTTAACTTTAAATATTTGGTTGCACAACACACATACCACACAGGTGAAACTAAATAAAAACTTGTATAAATTTTCAATAAACAAACGGACAGTACTATTCGATTGTCAAGCATGAGTATCGATTACAAGTATTTATCTCTTAAAACAGTATTCAATTAAGTGTCACCCTTGATATTAAAACAGTTTCTGGCAAATTGGGCGGGAGGTGTCGGTCGGTACGATTCTTCTTGTCGAACTCTTATAGGTATCGTTTAAGGATATTAATTTAGTAATTTCATAAGATATACATCTACGATTCATACTTGGTCATCTTAAATTGAATATCGATAGCATCTAGGATTTTTATTGTAATTTTATTGTTGTAAAAAAGATGAAAGACTGACAAAAAGATGCAATGCGAATATGAGTGGTAGAGTCCGTGGAAGGCCAAGGTCCAACTTTGTAGATCAAATCACTAAAGTACCTACTCGATGATAGAAAGGTAAAAAGTCTTCGGAATCAGCGGGCACATATGTAAAGATTTATGAATTCAAAAAAAGCATAAGAGGTATGTAAGTCAAGAGTGAAACTTGATGTGATCATACGCATATGTATGAAAAGATGATTGTGACTCTTTTTCAACATATGTTTTTTGTGTACCAAGGTGGCAAACAAGCATACGGCCCGCCTGATGGTAAGCGGTTCCCGTAGCCAATGGACGCTTGCAACACCAGGGGTAGCACGCGTTGCCTACCGTCATGATGCAGAACATTTTCAATTGAAGCTGATGGAGTTTGTCACTCTGGTAACGAGGATCCAATACAATATTTTAAAACAATAAGTCATTTAAACCCAGTAGTAGGTATGCTATCAATAAAAGCAACACCTTAAATAATTGGATACCATTTTTCAACACTGTAAAAAGGCAGGCATTATATGGTGTGAAAAATGATGTGCCAAAATAAAATTAAGGGTTTCTTCACCCTTACTAATTTTACACAGGACTGTACAAGGATTGAAGGTGTTGGGATTATTAGCATGTCATTTATGAAATAAACGCTTCGATTGATGACAGCAATTTACGACAGTAATTAATCATTAACAATGCCATGTCGGCTTCTTCCAAGATTCTGAAATACAAGTAAGTAAAAGTTACTTACGTCCAAGGGAATTTTAATCATACGCATAAGCTGATGTTGGTGTCGATTCTGTTGTACAAAATCACTAAACTAAACAGGACTATAATTCTTGCTGTCCCTTTCTCATGTGCGGGGTTAAATAAGAATGGCAATACTTTTCGTCCTGTCACATTAGTTTTGTCTAGTTATTTTGAACAAAAAAATCACCGTTGCTTACAGATCCCAGCCGAGTCTCCAATTTTAATGGAAAACCCTCGGGAGAGCCCATTTAGCCCTGCCTCTCTTTTTGAAGCACATGATGGGATTAAACAGCTTACAAAAACATTGGTACAGGCCGAGTTTTGAACCTGGGCTCATCAGATGACAGGCCGTTGCTTCAACCACAAGGTCACCATGACCTTTGTGAATGTAAATAGAATTTGTTTTTATTAATGTGCAATGACAATCATTTTGCAGTCTGAAGAACAACTAATCACACATGCCCCCTGCTGTTGTCATACGCAGTTACCATAAATCACGGTCACCCATCGACTATGTCACCGCGCCGTGGTATGTTAACTCGACTATGGGTATGTGGTTCGGACCCCATATATAGTTACGGCCACGACGTAAGATGTCCTTAATTAGACCCGTTTTAGTGTAATGAGCTTTGAAGGTTGGGCTAGGAAATCGCCGGTTTATCTTTTTCTAATATTAAATTTAATTGCTTGCCCAGTACTCCACCAGCGCGGTTTCTTTTATTATACGAATGAAGTCGTGGGAATAATACATTCTGATACTTAACGGACAGTTTCTCCTCCTCGTACGATAAAAATAAAAACAACTGTATTTGGTCACGCGACAAGAGCGATAATCAGTTTGGGATAAATAGATTTGTATACCTGCTAGAGAGACTTGTATATTTATAGAATATTATTGTCAAATTGTGTTTGTATTACATATTGTTTACTTTAAGGATCATTTATACAAATCAGAATATAAAAAATATTTCACAAGAACTTATATTATAACTAGCTGCTACCTACGACTTCGTCTGTATTTTTTAAAAGACAAAAATAGCCCATGACCTTCCTTCGCTAGGACATATCTATCTCCTTGTCAAATTTTACTACGATACGTTCAGCCGTTTAGTCGTGAAATGGTAACAAACAAATAAACAAACAGAGCTACTTTCGTTTATAATAATAGTATGGATAAGGAAAATTTTTAGCCTTGTTCCTAGCCATGAACAATACCTAAACCTTTCAACGCGACTCTTAAGAACTTTATCAACTAATGAATATTCTACTGTGATAAAATCTTCGATTGCTATCTCGGCTAACACTTGCTAGTTTAGTGGCTCCATAAAACGGTTTATTTGCATTGCTCGGTGCGAAAGTTCGTGGCTTATGTCCTTAGGCTTAACGATTTCGACTAAATTAGTTCTCTTCCTTATACTTATATCCATAATGGTGATAATCTATTGGAAAGATTGCGACAATGACCATTATTTTAAGGAATTCTTAGCTAATTATGTTGTTTTAACTTTTATGTTTCTTTTAAGTGATTTTCCCTTTAGATGGAGTGACTTCATGACTTGTCATTCATTATAAATAATTTATTATTGCGTTTTTATCGTATACTAGCGGCCCGCCCTAGCTTCGCACGGGTAGACATTTAAATATTTTTTTGTCTACCAGTTTTTAGACTTTTTCAGGATATTTTTTATATTTTTCACTCCGTAATAACCATCCTCGTACTTCAAGGAATAAAAAAAAAAAGACAACACATTCAGCGATTCATTTTTATATACCTACATATATGGATACATTCGTGTCCATATATTTAAATCGAGCCTAACGAAAATTTTAACCGTGAAACAGTGACTTAATTTATATTTTTGAATCCCACTGGTGGCTAAAGGCCTAATCCGTCTAAATGATCTAACCAAGGCATAGTCTATTTTAAAATGTGCACCGAAATTCACACGTAAGCTAATAAGACTTACATCGTTAAAACAGATGTTAATAAACACCGGATACATCGAACAAAACAAGAAGTAAGTTGCAACAACTTTGATGTGTTGGTTATTGAAAAGGTTACCTTAAAAAGGCAGACTTTAGTTTTTCTACAAAACAAGAAAAAATATGTGTATTTTTTTGTTGTATCTCCTGAGATGTCGCATGGCGGACGACATAAAGATCTAGTCGTGAGCTGAATGTATTCGTATCGACGTCGGTCGCTTTTTGCACAGACATGGGTTTAATTTGTCTCCTATTTGCCGCCACTGTCGGCCTCTGTGTGTATGTTGTGACTTGCAAGCCGACTGCGGTCTCCAAGCCATAAATATCGTTTTATTGAGCGTTTAATAATAATATGTTTTGAAGAATTATATTGTAGACCGCGTACAAATAATAAATGGTTGAAGAGTGAACTTTAATATCTATATCATTTTGCGGCAATGTTTATCATAAATGTTTTCTTATCTTATCCTCAGTTCTAGGCTTTTATATGGTATTTTAAGGTCTAATTTTATGAATATGTTAATTTTCAGGGTTCCGTACCTTAAAAGGAAAAAAGGAACCCTTATAGGATCACTTTGTTGTCCGTCTGTCTGTCTGTCAAGAATTTTTATCTCAAGAACCCCTGGAGTTATCAAATTGAAATTCATATGAAATATCCGGGTTTGTGGTCCCTTTCGGCTGTAAAATAATCAAACCTGTAATTCAATATGAAGAAAAGATTTACCGTTTATGTCGCAAAATTTCGCATATTCTGCGATTTCTCAAGGGAATCAAAAGTAGTTTTTTTTTATTCCTCAATTGCGCTCTAGAGAGTGACCGACGAATAATGACCTCATTTGAAGTTGGTCTATATTTAGTCTTACCTAAAAGCGTGTACGGAACCCTCGGTGCGCGAGTGCGACTCGCACTTGGCCGGTTTTTTTATTTCATTTGGTCTAAATGTCTACCTTGTTAGAGAATATCACTAAAAATAAAGTGGTTTTCAATATAAAAAAATATGATTATAGTGTAATTTTTTTATTGGTAAATAGCTTAGTATCGCTAGTAAAGTGTTGTTAATGGATGCTAGACTATCCTTGCCAAGTTTTTACGTTCGGTTTCGTTAACCGTCGGCGTTGTCTGTCACATTAATTAGGGATATGTGCGCCTGCGTCTGTGCACCGCTCTTAAAAAAGGTAGACCAGCTTATTTTGTAGGTTAGTAATTAGTTATGTCCAAGAGTAGTAATAGATTCGGTTTAGATTTATTAATATTCAATGCGCGGCATTTTATATGTGGTCTTTCATTACGCGCCATCTTTTTGCAAAGATAATTTTTATTCAGTAACTTTAGCATTTTTGGCTACGTATTCTTATCGTATTGTAT
This sequence comes from Falcaria lacertinaria, assembly GCA_951449985.1. NCBI lineage: Eukaryota > Metazoa > Arthropoda > Insecta > Lepidoptera > Drepanidae > Falcaria > Falcaria lacertinaria. The sequence continues at coordinate 989,680 of OX602120.1, read as the reverse complement.
TTTGTTTTATATAAGTTTTTTTAAATTGTTTTATATTTTTTGTAGGTATATTTTTTATTTGATATGGTGGTTGGCACCCCGTAGTGATACCCCTGGTATTGCTAGCGGCTATAGGCTACGGTGACTGCTTACCATCAGGTGGGCCGTATGCTTGTGTGCCACCTTAGTGGTATAAAAAAAAAAGACATGTTTATTAAAACTGAGAACAACATCATACATTATTATATATACCTTACATACAATAGGAAATAAAGACTTCTAACAAAGCGAGGAATAGGGCAGGCTAGTGTCAAAGCAAGCTTGAAATTTCTATCCCAGAAATTTGTATAATGAGACTTTAATTATTCAATCAGTATACAGTTACCTACGAACGCAAACAGTTCCTACCTGTTGCCACAGTACATAAACTATAACCAGTACCAACGCTTTATGGGCTCATTCTGTAGCGCCTCCTGGCGGCTAGTAGATGTTGATGTTGTGTGTAGTGGACTGTTGTTTTATATAGGGCTGGAAATCTCGCTATTTGAATTAATAAAAATCTTGTAATGAGCAGCACACGTCCTGTTTTTGGATGTCCTGGATGTTGGCGGGAGAGAGACCGAGGGTCGCCAGCACATAAATTAACATTTCTACTATTTTAGTGCTGTTATGCAACACATTCGTCGAACGCAAGCACAAAGCTACGTCTACTTTTTTATCTACTAAGAGCTAAGCTTCAATTCAAGGACCGGTTCAGCTCCGCAACCCTTCAGCCAGGTCTACGTTTTAGTTTTCTTTTACTAAAAATATTGTAAAAACGGCGCTTCATATAACTATCCAATATTATCTATCACCTCCGACAATTTAATTTAGGACAATTTAATAGAATATGTAAATAAAGCGCTTTTGATGTGTAACATCATCTTTCTTCTCGCCTTTGCAAATTGCCTTTGAAATGCATTACTGGAAGCTGGGGAACTTGGTTGAAAATTCAGCGAGTCTGTCGCTAGAAGTGACGAAATTTGTTTAAGGCTTAGAAACAAAAGAAGTGGTAGATTTTCCAAATGATACACATAATATGCGACCGTAAAGCTCGCTCGTTTTTTTATAAAGGATACTTTTACTGTCTCCGTTTCTGATTTATTTAGTGATATTATGTATGTGTGCGTGCACTCAAATGGAGAACATAACTAAGCCGGTGTACTGTTTTCATGTTTACATTGTACTAATAATGCAGTCATCACTAATATGTAGAACCAATATCGATAGCTACTTAGGAAGTAACGCTGACACCAGTATGTTAGCTGTGAAGTATAATTTACGTTGACATTTAACAAGCATGGGGTGACTCCCATTATATTGCCTCGGGACCACACACGACGTCGATTCGTAGTGGTTAATGGTAGTGAGGTGGGGGAGTCATCCGGCTCTGTTACTCCATATTCAATTTTATTACGAGAGAGAAATAATATTGGTCACCTTATACGACATGACGGTTTTATAAATACAATTATGGAAGGTAAAATAGAAGGAAGGCGTGGCAGGGGACGACCAAGGATAAGTTACATCAAGCAAGTTAAGGATAAGATAGCCGTCACGTCGTATAGGGAGGTCAAAGAAGTAGCCCTGGACAGGCAGAAGTGGAGGGAAATACATCGGCTGCACCGCAAGAGTAAAACTCTTAAATAGAAGAAGAAGGTATACACGCTGATATTTTTGAGGATCTCATACGTGTAGCTTGAAACGTGACTTGTACTTCAATTTGACGTTTAATAAACAGAATCATATAGGCTGTAACAAATCTTACTAATATTATAAATGCGAAATTGTGTCTGTGTGTTTGTACTTCACGGCTGAATGGATTAGCATGAAATTTGCATTGAAGGTAGCTTATCATATGGGACACTGTTTTCCAGTTACTTTTATTTTGGACACAAAAATGGGTTCCATATTTTTGGGGTATGCTAAGAATCGTCGTATTTTTTAACGAGGGGGAATCCTTCAAAAGTTACCCGCCTGCTTAAGGGGAGCAGATGGGGTATGTGAGATTTTGCTCACTAAAACCCCCCCGGTGGCCATCCTCCGTGCTATAGGAGGGCTCCGGGATCTCCAGTGGAACGCATCTTTGCCTTCCTGCACTTTGTCTGAGCTCGTCCTTTCTTAATTCTGTCTGTGTAAGTTCAGTATTATGTCTTTGGCCAGTACAGGATATTGATACGCATGTTATGGCTAAAAGTCAATGTGCTACTCATCCTTCATCATGACGGTTCGTGTGTACGAAAAAATCGACCAAGAGCGAGTTGGACTTGCACATTGAGCGTTCCGTACTAAAACCAAGTAGGTTTAATGACAAAATTAACTGGTTTTATCCGTAACATACGTATGGTGTTAATAATGATAGCGAAAATTCATGAATCAGCTATTTGGCTAAAATATTTCAAGTCACGTAAACCCGAGAACATAATAAAATGAATTCTCTGAAACAACATTGTAAACCGTTCGTGGACAAAAATGGAGTTTGTAACTTTATTACGCCGTCACAGTACCGCACTTATAACCAACTGGATTCGAATGACTCATTTAGTTCGAACAATAGTTATATTGTAGACATGTTAAAATCTCACCAAAATTTATAATATCCCAACTTACAACGGTAATTTTAATAAGTTTTCCTTTTTAATCGTAGCATTTAAGATGGGTTTCCCATTTAAATTGGAGCCGCCCGACTGGGGACAGTACCTCCACATTACAGAAGACCGCAGTGAAATAACACTACTTGATGTAGTGTTGTGTTTCTGCGGTAAGTATGGTTGCCAGTGCTCCACGAGGATACGCTGCGCTTGTAGTAACGCTGCTAGGCACAGTAACTCCTCTTCAACATCAGGGTTAGCAATTCATTAGTGATGACCCTGGTATTGCCAACGGCTACAGGCTACGGTGACTGCTTACCATTAGGTGGGCCGTATACTCGTATGCCACCATAGTGGTGTGGGTGGTATAAAAATAAAAATATATAGGTGGCATTTTTTGGTGCGCAAATAAAATTGGTTATCGTAAATCTTAAAACAAGGGCTTTCGTATTTACTATCATATCAAGTAGCAAGTGACAGTACACCTGTTACCAGTACAGCACGGAGTCGTGGCAAGATGCAGACAGGACACGTACGCGACCCGCTTGTTCACAGCTGTCGGTAGGGAAAAGAAGGGTCATAATATATTAGTGAACGGAGCGAGCAGCGAGTTTATAGGCGGAGCGGTTTTAGTGAAACTATTTGGAGAGCTGATAATCATGAGGATGATTAGGAGACAAATGCACGCTATAATTTTGATTTTAATTAAATTATTATTTTTAATTAAATTATTCATATTATTGACCATTTAACCGCTGTTAGAAATATCAATCGAATCGTATATTTAAATTTTACGTGTAAGACCACGCAAATGGTATGGCTCTGGTCTCTGGTCTTTTTTATTTATCTTATGCCCTGATTAGTTATTTACGACCGTATTTTTTTTTAATTTTACCAACTCGTCTTTTTCTTTCTTTAATTTGAGTATTTTTAGTTATAGAGTTATGTACAAATCAGATTATTGAAAATTCAAATTTAAATCAACTAATGGCAGAATCTATAAATACACCATAGCTATTGGAAGGGATTACTGTGTAAGATAATTTCATGTTAAGAAAACGCTAAGCATTCGTCACCATGACCCCACCCTGATCATAAAATCACGTAGCGCACCAGGAGCATTACAAATCATACGTAAGTCAGGGTTTCTCGACAACGTTGTCAGGCAACAAGCGACATGACATAAAATAATATTCAATACAATCGATTGTTGCTTCGAATTATTTTAATCAACTTCTTTCGTGTTTTTTTATACCACTAACATGAAAAAAAAAGACAGAGCCCTGAGTTTCTTGCCGGTTCTTCTCAGGTGGCTTTTTTTCCGAACCGGTGGTAATTTAGACCTTCATAAGTGCCTTATTAGGGCCTAAACTGAATAAATGATTTTTGATTTTGATTTTCATTTTGGTGGCACACAAGCATACGGCCCACCTGATAGTAAGCAGTCACCGTAGCCTATAGCCGCTAGCAATACCAGGGATATCACTAACGAGTTGCTAACCATGTTGTTGATGAGGACTCACTGTGCTAGCTAGTGCTTGTGCTGTGCTAGCTCTGAAAAATTGTGAGTATATTACGCACACGCGTATTTGCTTACGTTTTCCCGAACCCTGCTCGGATTCGTGCCCAGTATACGAGATTTTTATAGATTGTTTGCAATTCAAACTTCACTCTAATAATTAACTGAGTAAAATATTTTAATCCGTGTAAGCCCCGATACGTTTTTCAAAATAATGTGGCTCTCGTTGTTTTTTATACTTTAACACATATGATTGATTGCACTTTGATCGTCCTTACCTTGCACCATTAAAACGCAATCGAGACGAAAGGTGACCCAATTTTGTAATGTTTAAGCCAAATGGAACGGATTATCTTGCTTTATATTTAATGACGGTCGACGGCTGATAGAGACGAATGGAAACTAAGTGTATAACGAAATCTCCAAGTTGGATGGGCGTGAAGCATTAGTCTTAAGTATAATATAGTAATTTAATATCGATACTAACAACTTCACATGGCATTTGACACTCGACATAATATAGTACCGAATTTCGAGTGACACTCGGCACTCAAAGCTCTACACTCTAAACTACTCGACACTTGACACGACCAAAATTTGAATATCGACACTAGACATTCCTTCGAAACTAGAGGATACACTATTCTAGACTCTTCACACCACACTCATCGCTCGACCCTTGATGTCTTATTATAGTATTTTTTACTATCACTATATTAACGAAAGCATGGCAATGCTAGTCAACCTTCTGGCTGGCTCTTGGTACAGGTCTTGGTTTCTGCTTGTACTGATGAGTTATAAAGTGTCAGACTTAGATAGCATCTCATGTAATATTTTTTATATATACAAATATGAACGATTTTTATTTATTTAATTTATTTTTACGCTTTATTGTACAACATTTGAATATCGCGTAACATATAAGTAGAGTACAATTGGCGGCGTTATCACACTCGGCGATATCTTCCAGGCAACCGTGGGATGGACTAAAATAATATACATTTAACGATGTAAGCATATTTAGCATTAATACTCACCTTCATTTATGTTCGATGTAGCATTAAACTGTGATGTTTATTCGCACAGTCGGACAGCGATCATATTGTAGCTGTATCGAAATTAAAGTAGCGCATCTTATGTGCTGATGCTCAATATGACAAGGTTAATGTTGTTTTTTGATATGATTCACATTTTTTATTACGTTTATGTTGAACTTTCTTGTTATGGAAGACTGTCTCGGTGGTGTTATTTCATTTTTGTAATAGGTATTGCTAATTTTCTTGTTATCAACATCCGTCACTTTTTTTTGCTGCAAGAGTAAAAGGCACAGTTGCATAAGATACAAATGTATAAATTATTGAACAACTTTTTCCCCTAGAACTGGACATTCAATTTTTTCCCCGCTCTGGAACGATACAATGACGAACTGTTTGAGCATGAGGAGTGAAAAATCTTTTGCCGTTAGAAAGCTTTAAGCTACATTATCACTGAGTAACATTGGCTATATACTCTCGTGCTCGCAGGGTACAGTAACAAAATTTGATTCGGTATAATTTCCACAATAACCCCTTCGTTTTGGGGATCAAATGAAAGCGCTTGACGACCGAATAAAAGCTTGTATTTAAAATAAATTGTATCGTAAGTTTCAAACAACTGATATAAATTAGCGTCAATCGTATTCTGCATGCGTAACATTCGGTTCAGTTCCATTTATGGTAGATATTTTCTGTATTTGGTTCAGGTTGATTTATTGGTTGCCAGTGATCTGAATGCGTTTTGATCTGATATCGATGGCTTGGGCTTTTCCGCTTTTATCTTGTTATTTGCTCCTAGATGTAGCGGTTGATATTATGATGTATAATGTTCTAGCTAGACACATCATATTAAATGTCTTGTCTTGTTATAATAATTAATAGGAACTATTTAAGTGGTGTTTCCTGATACTTACCACTAACTGTAGTAGACAAGGTATGGAGCGCCATTCCTTTGTTATGAATCTAAACTTTTGGAGCAACTAAATTCAATAAATCAAATCTATATAATAGTTTAGTTTATTTTTATTTTTTTATGCATGAATGAGGCAAAACATAGTGACACAAATAATTGTATAATTCAATATTCAATCTCCTACACCTATGTTTCACAAATAAAAATGCTGATTATAATTTTGAATTATGTACGTGTAAACAATGCTATACATAACAGTGTCTTCTTCGAAACATTAAATATTTTAATAAATAGCCTGATTTCGTAGAATAATGGTCAGATGACTAAATTGTCTAAGAATCTGTTGGTATCAAGAGCCTATACTAACAATGCTTGTGCTCACGTTTAAAAAAACAAAAGAAAATATGGAGTAACCTCGTTACAACAATAACTTTTACACGTTTGGGCACGTCTTGTAAGTTACCCGCATAGCGTGACGACATTGTTTTTAATTAATTTTGCCGAAATGTCAAACTATACTTCATACAGCAACTGGCCTGGTAGTGATGTTCGGGAATCGATAGTCAGCCAATATTTTCAATGATTATTTTCTGATTCAAAATGTGTATGAACTTGCAAAATACTTATACGCTGCGCTAGGAGTAATGCTGCTAGCACAATGAGTCCACGTTTTTTTTATTATACCACTAAGGTGGCACAGAAGCATACGGCCCACGTGATGGTAAGCAGTCACCGTAGCCTATAGCCGCTAGAAATACCAGGGGTATCACTAACGGGGTGCGAACCATGTTGTTGATGAGGACCCACTGTGCTAGCAGCAATACTTCTAGCGTAGCGTATCCTCGTGGAGCACTGGCAACCTTACTTACCGCAGAAACACAACACTACATCAAGTAGTGTTATTTCACTGCGGTCTTCTGTAAGGCGGAGGTACAGTCCCCAGTCGGGCGGCTCCAATTTAAATGGGATAACCCACGGGAAATCCCAAATCGCCCTACCTCTCTTGAAAACGTTAACAACAGGGTTGGTTGTACGTAGTACATTATCTTCTCTGAGGCATTAGTGATATCCCTGGTATTGCTAGCGGCTATAGGCTACTGTGGGCCATATACAGTTGACTTGAAAGAGATTACGATAATTACATAATTAAATAATATGCTTGTTTGCACTTCAGTGGTATAAAAAAAACTAACTACGGGTGCCTTGAAGTAACATCAAGTCTCCCAAAGCAATGCTACCTAGATTTTTGCCGACAAGTAAAGAGGTTGAGGAATTAATATCGATATGAGACATCGATATAATTAATCGATTGATACAGCCAGTAACAGTTCTGAATCAAGGTATTAATACAGGCATATTTCATTAATGTACAACCTAGGAGGTAATTAACAAGGATCGTAACTCTTCAAACAACCTTTACATTTATTTTCCGGATCTGTTGAGGGATCTTCATACATGTTTCAAAAAAGCTATTTAATTTGTTTAAATTTATGTTGAAGTGTGTCTTTTTTGGAATGGGGAATCTGATTGCGCCATTCTTTTCTTATACAAGTACAAGCTTTGTTTAGTTTAGGACCTGATAATGTGTGATGTCTGAGTATTATTATGAATTAGCGACCGTCCCCGGCTTCGCACGGCCAGCGCGAGCCATATTAGTTAAACACCTACCCACAAATAAAAAAAATATATACATTAAAATCTTCCTCTTGAATCACTCTATCTATTCAAAAACCGCATCAAAATTCGTTGCGTAGTTTTAAAGATCTAAGCTTACAAAGGAAAGACATACAGCGGGAAGCGACTTTGTTTTTATGTCGTGATATTACTTCCGGCGGTCAAATTCTAAAAGATCTTTATTTGACTAGACTTTACAGGCAAACACTTTCAAATCGTCAGAGTCTACCACCGGATTCGGAAGGTCGTTCTTGCTGAGAAGAATCTGGCAAGAAACTCAGCAATTACTCTTTTAAAAACCAAAAGAATTACATAAAGTTTACATTTCAAATACCAACTTAACATGGATACCTATTTCTCAAAATAATATATAAAAACAATTAATAACACTATAATGTCATGTATGGAGAGATTGATGAATGTGAAAGAAGCAAAAATGTGCAAGTTAAGTGTGAAGTGGCTCTCTATATTCTCTGCCAAAGGAACATGACGTAGTGATGTTTGTATGTATGCAATAAAGTTATTAGTTTATTTAGATAGATAGATAAACGTCGTGGTGGTGTTGTAGTATGGGTGTTGTTTGCTATTCTAGTGACGCAAGTTCGATCCCACTGGGCTGTACCAATGAGCTTTTCGAAATTAAGTGCAGTGCTTAGTCACACCACTGAGCTAAACATCGTAAGGAAAAAAATCAAGGACGTATGTAATGCCTAAAAGACGGCGACGGACTCATCATCTGTCACGTGGGCACCAAATTATCTTCGGTGGAAGGTGAGTGTTGTAGAACCTACCCCATCGAGTGCCCTTGTTGGAAGGCGTGAGGATAATTTGTTTAGATAAGATAGTGTATTGCAAGTTTAAATAATTTAATTATTTTTTATACCACCAAGTTGGCACAAGCATACGGCCCACCTGATGGTAAGCAGTTACCGTAGCCTATAGTATCCTCGTGGAGCACTGGCAACCTTACTTACCGCAGAAACACAACATTACATCAAGTAGTGTTATTCACTGCGGTCTTCTGTAAGGCGGAGTCAGTCCCCAGTCGGGCGGCCAATTTAAATGGGATAACCCACGGGAAATCCGAAATCGCCCTACCTCTCCTAAATGTGAAAGATAAAATATGGGGTCGAGCACAATGCGCCAAGTGGAACGAACTACTCCAGTTTAGATCAACAGTTTTTTCATTCCCAGCTAATATGTAACCCACTTAAGGGCAAAGACTTGCATTTATATCATTGCTTGCCATAAGATGGAGTGTAATTGATACATGTACCCAGTCTAACCATAAGTCAGGTGTGGCATTATTTGAATATATCCATGCCCAAGGCAGGTAAGGTAGGTATTTGTCACTAGTTTGAATCAAACATTCTCTTGAGGAAGTTAGTTTTTTATAACACTAACGTGGCCGAGAGCGTAAGGACCACCTGATGGTAAGCAGTCCTATAGCAATACCAGGGTAACGCGTTGCCAACCCTGTTGTTGATAATGACTTACTGTGTTGGCAGCATTACTACTAGACTTTTTTTTTGCTTGCGAATACAAAAAATCCTACACAAATTTTTTTTTAAACGAGCATACGGCCCGCCTGATGGTTAGCGTAGCCTATGGACGCTTGCAACACCAGAGGTATCACTCGCGTTGCTGACCCTAAAAATAAATGAGGTTTATTTACACCATAACATGATTTGTGTATTTACTTACAATGCATTTGTTTTTATATACAGTAGTAGTTATTTAAAATAAACTACAGTAAAAAAACGACATGCAACTATGGACCAACTTTAAGATTGAGATTTTCGACTCAGTTTTTGGTGGTAAACAGTGTAGGTATCTTGCAGCGTGGAATTGTTGTTACCTTCTCAATATGATGTTGCTTAAATAAATACATCATACAAAACACCATACATGAGATAATACTGACAAAGCGCAGACATAAAAACGTTCCCAACCTTTTATGTTGCTCGTAAAAAAATCGCTAAATTAAGTGATCACGATCTCCGTTTCTGAAAACCATAACGTCCAATCGTAAACCCGCGTGTTTCCTTAAAGCGGGCTTTTAAAAGGAATTTTAAAATAAAATAAAACAGTTTTATAACAATAAGTACGAATGTCATGTTCACGTAAACGATATTAAATTGTTTTATTGTTAATTCTCCGTTGAAAAGGTTCTTCATCGCACAATTTTGTTTTTTTTTTTGGCAATAAAAAGTGCTGGATCTCTGAGAGATACTATTTTATAAAGACGTCAAATTTATTATTTGTATGTTTGTATGTATTCGGCATTCAGAGGAACTATTATAACCCAGTACCAGAATTTCTCCACTAATCAAAAACTACACTATTGACATGTGACATAGGTTATTTTTAATATTTTTTAACTTTACAGCCGAAATACTTATATTTTAACTTGACATATATATTAATTAAACTCTATCACATAAAAAAAACTGAATGCCATAATAAATGGTATAAGAATTTCTACGCAGCCAAAATTCCTTTCCAAAATTGTAATAGTTCTCAAAGGATCTAAATCTTTTGATTCACGGGTGGTATCCATAACACAAGATGTTTTAACCCACACGACACTTTAAAAATATCCATCATGATAAACTTTTAGTTTTCACACACTTAATAATTTAATCTTTATGAACTCTTAAAAACTCGTAAAATCCACCGAAATTATTGCTTGAAACCGACTTTATAATTATGTTATTTGACGTTTTTTCCACCGGTTTACGCCTGACGTTTAATTTCGTCCTTTGCAACCATTTTTATCGTCTTCTCCACAAAGCAAAGAACACGTTTTATTTGCGAATAAATATTGATATTGTTAAATGTTCATAATTAAAATAAAATTCATCTCTTAGTATAGTTATAGCAAGGAAGGGTCAATTCTGATACAATACAAAATTTACGATTATTATTTTCATCATTTCCATCTGTTTTGCGAAATAATGGGTATTAGTAATTAACATTTTTTCCTTGTAGGAGACGAAAATTTAAAAAGAGTGACAATATCATGATTTTTACATGAAAAAAAAGACAGAGCACTGTTTCTTGCCGGTTCTTCTCAGGGGGCTTTTTTCAGAACTGATGGTAATTAAGAGCTTGATAAACTGAATAAATGATTGTGATTTTGACTTGACGGTCATGTCGCACTTGTTACATTAATCAATCATTTCTATTCTTTCAACGTAATTATCACCAACTTTAATACGTCTTAGTTATTTTATTTTTTTTATTTTTAGATTTAATATTTTTTTCTAATAATAATAATAAGCTATCGATAGCTTGGGCTCGCGCCTCGTTATCGGTGGCTCCCTAGTTTTGGAGGATTTTTTTATAATATGTGTGTTTTTTTGTAAGAATATTGTAAAAAAACCCAAAACTAAGAAGTAAAATAAATAAAGGGAATAATAATAATAATAATAATAGAAACCTCTATTGTTTCTGTAAATTAAAAGCCAAATTGTAATTAGATGAAAGGAGTGTTTGGTTAAAAAAACCACCTATACAATAATCTCTGTTTAAGCCACGGATCGCAACTAGTGCAGTGTAATGCTATGAGATATATAAATAATAAGCTAATCAAATTAAGCTCAGTGAAAGTGCATACGGTAGCTGCAAGCCTAACCGGGGCCTTTCTCACGTAATTTCATTAGATCACAAAATTTATTGAAGTAAATTAGAATTGCCTCCAGGCACGCTACGTGCAATGGCTTATTTCATACTGTGCTGATGTTGAACTGAATTGATTTATTTGTGGGGCTTCGTTAAAATAATTGTTTTATTTTATTTTATTGACACCATTCTTCACCTTGGTTGGTAAACCTATTTGAAAATGTTTGGGTCGTATCCTAGAATTATAGCAAATATTTAATGACCTTGTTTTGAATATTTTTTGCATGTATTTACTTACAAAACAAGTAAGAGTATTATATGCGTTCAATATAGCTTATCTACGTGTTTTTTTAGATATTTAAACCCTTTTATTCTATTAGTTTTTTCCTGAAGCTGCGTCTACGCATCCCATCGTACATGCTTTTTACAAGCATCAAACTATTAAACATACACTTTAACAAAATAAATGATGATTATTTTGATTAAGAAAACAAATTGTATGGTTTATATAAATTGGATAGTTGTCGCATTACGATCGCATTTGATTACCTGCCTCTCTAAAGCTGCTGTTTCTGGCAGCCACCGGTGTTACGGATGGTTCCCACGACTCCATTAGGCTGTAGTACGGCTGTAGTTTAGTCCAGTGGTCACGAGGCGAGCCGGCGGCGTCGCGACGGCGCACGCCCCGCTCATAATTGATGTACTAAGGCTGGCTGCACACGTTGATATATTCATACAAAATATACATATGATCCAAAGCCAGATTAAGAGGTCTGGAGGCCTAGGGGCAACAAAGTAGTGGAGCCTCCTGGCCCCAAATTATTTTCCAAATAAAATGATATTTTTTTCAGTAGAGTTTTACAATAAATAATTTATTATGAAACCATGTATAGATTATTTTATTATTAAACGATCATATAACTATAATCGGAAATAAGAATTATCTGAAATTAAAGGTAAATAATGGAAAAAAAATTGATATTTTTTATTATTAATGTTCTGAAATAGGCGTCTTTTTGTGGGGCTGTAGTCCCGGTTGCCATCTCTTAAATCTGGTCCTGATATTATCACGTCAGATCCCTCACGGGGCAGGCAGAGAATAGAACTTCATTCTTGTCTGCTTGACGGCGATTTGGGATTTCCCATTAAATTGGAGCCGCCCGACTGGGGACTGTACTTCCAACTTACAGAAGATCGCAGTGAAAGAACACTACTTGTTGAGTGTTTTGTTTCTGCGGTAAGTAAGGTTGTCAGTGCTCCACGAGCATACGCTGGGCTAGTAGTATTGCTGCTAGCACAATAAGCCTCATCAACAATACGGTTGGCAACCTGTTAGTGATACCCTTGGTATTGTAAGCGGCTATAGGCTGCGGTGACTGCTTACCATCGGGTGAGCCGTATGGTTGTGAATAAAAAAAATGCTAATCTGGTCCTGCCAGCTGTGGTTGATTGTTAGAAAATGCTTTAGCATTAAGTCCACCATTGTAATAAAACTGTGCATTAAGTGTTAATCCAATAAATAAATCTTTTTGCAATCATTTTAGATACTTTACCTGCAATCTCGGTTTTATTACATACCTGTGTATAGGCAATATATAAACTGAATGAATGCTCGTGTACTTACTTTTATATATAACCTAAATGCGCCGTTACAAAGCCGTAGGTGACAAGTTGAATAGACGGGCGCTTCACAGTTTCAATCTCAATAAACACATAGTTGTTAAACTTTGTTCTATAGACAGTTGTATGGAATTGGTAACTGTAGTTCCGGAATGGTTTCCTGAATTATTCCAGACTACAGACCAGAGTATTGAACTTTTAAACTGGATTCACATAAAATTGGATTCAAGATATTGCATACGATTGAAAATGTAAAAGAAGCAAAAGAGGTGTGAAAGACGAGAGGGAAGTGGCGCTCTGTACTCTTAGCCTACCCCGTGAAGGACTTGGCGTGATGATAATGTGTTTGTTAGTACAAATAAACTCAGGTTGCCAGTGCTCCACGAGGATACGCTGCACTAGTACTACGGCAACGCGTTAGTGATACCCCTGGTACTGCTAGCGGCTATAGGCTACGGTGACTGCTTACCATCAGGTGGGCCGTGTGCTTGTGTGCCACCTTAGTGGTATATAAAAATAACTATATTAATATTATAAATATTGAAGAAAAGAATTCATCCTGCTCTGATAAAAATCTGTATTTTTTCAATATACTAGCAATACTGTGTAATGCCACGAGTTTACTTTCAAAATTAAAAACAATCATCTTTATTTGACTAGACTTTACAAATTGCAAGTACTTTCAAGTAGCCAGAATCAACCACCGGGTACGGAAGGTTGTTTTTGTTGCGAAAGTAATGTTTGCAGAAAGCCTAATATTACATAGATTACTGCTATAACTGTATAATTATTATTATCGGCAGTTGTTAAGAAATTAATTACACTAGCTAACTACACTTGAATGAGTTATCACTAGAAAATAACTTGAGTTTAGCCTGAAGGTTTGTGGTAATACTCTTTTTTGGTACAATACGCATAAATTAGATAATATGAATTACTGTGCTCTGCAATTCTGTTAGCAGTTTTCTTTCACCTTTTTAAGAATTTAGTAAATACTCTTGTAACGATCCTAATATGATACCTATATTTTTGTTTTCAATCTGATTCAAAGTATGTTGCAGATTTTTCTAGCGCGATTGAGAAACCAGAGCATTATCGTAATAAAAATCAAAATATATTGAAGTGATTCAGGTGTTACTTTGCGAAAATTCATATTCGTCCTGTGACGCTGCCCCAGCATCTTGTGACGCTGCTCCAGCATCCGACCATCGTGCTGTGGCGCTGCTCCAGCATCCAGACGTCGATGTGACATCACGCTGCTCGACCAACGCAGCGGCACCCTGATGATGGGACGTGGAAGTCCTGAAACGCGTGTCGGAAGAAACCGCGCCTGAGCTCACACCTGGGCGCAGGCCGTTCGACCGTATCACACTCATTTAAGCGGACAAAGCAAATTATAATATATTTTGTATTCTATAAAAATCAAAATCATTTATTCAGTTTAGGCCCTATAAAGGTACTTATAAAGGTCTCCTTTACCATCCTGTATAGAAATATAATAAATTATTCATTTAATGTGTGCAAAACAGTGTCATTTTGTTGCAAACAAAGGATCGAATATTACAGAATGTGATGTGTCACTGCCCGCTGTGCCGATATGTAAATAATCTGCACAAAATTTCACAATCGAATATTAAGTGTATAATATTTATGGCTTAATTTTCTCCGCGCGCAATGCGACGAATTTCAGTGGCAGTGCGCACAGAAGCATGCGAGGCATGAACGCGCAATGCTTCGTGGGCAGAGCTTCAAATACCGTTATACAATCATAACGTTATCACATGCTGGCGTCTATAACGTTATACGCAAAATAACGTTTTCAATATTACGTTATTTGATACATCAGAATATCGTTGTCAGTAAACGATATTAATAACGTTATTTGCCGCTCGGGTCGGGTAATCCGATACGGTAACGATATTATAACATTATTTTCATATTAGCGGTATGATTTAACCTTATTTTTGGATAACGTTATTCGCCTTTTCTTTGAAAATGATAAACATATAATAACGAAATACTCATAAAATATATAACGTTATTTTTGTAACGTTATGAAGCGAAGTTCGTGGGATCGCTGCTAGACAGTTTAAATAAGGGCTCCCAATCCCAACTATAACAAAATTCGAATGTATATCTAAATCTCTTTTATGAATACTTAACATCATGGCCCTAAGTCGCTCACGGGGTTGGTAGAGAGTATAGAGGGCCATTTCACTCTTGACTTACACACCTCTTTTAAGTACTTTGGTAACCAGACTTATATTATAAATAAAGTTTGTGTGTAAGTGTGTGTGTTTATATACTCTTCAGGCCTCAACGGCTAAATGGATTTGTAAGATTTTGAAATGGAGATAGCTTACAAGCTGGATTAACATAAAGGATACTTATACCGGAAAATATTGTACGTCCCGAAGGATAGTGGAATGATGCGGGCGAAACCGCAGGTAAAAGCTAGTGGTGTTATAAATAAAAGTTTAATATACTAATATAATAAAGAGGTTTTTTTTTATTTTTGTGTGTGTGTATGTTTGTATTGAAAAGGCTCCGGAACTACTGGACCGATTTCAGAAAGCTACATTATCACTCAGTAACATAGGCTATATATTATATAGAAACAGCTTTTATAATATAAATGAGTTCCTAAATTGTTAAAAATATTGTCTGTATTCGTAGAGCAATAGTTAAATATTAATTTACTAACAAGTACCTGCAGCATCCTCTAAATTTGTACGCCTCTCGGGTACATGTAGCCGCTATGTAAACTTTTTTTTTTTTGTTGTCGATGGGGAAACCTTCAAAAGGTACCCGCCTGCTTAAGGGGAGCAGACGGCGAATGTGGGATTTTGACTCACTAAAACCCCCCCGGTGGCCATCCTCCGTGCATAGGAGGGCTCCGGGATCTCCAGTGGAACGCGCCGGTGCCCTCCTGCACTTTGCCTGAGCACGTCCCGGGGGCAGCCATGTCGCCGCCCCTAGCCGCTATGTAACCTAACCTAACACCATTATTATCACTCATGTTTATACAAATAAAATTATATTCTATTCTATGTACAAAATTGGTCGTGTGCTCGTTGACGCGCACGGACAAACCATTTGAAAGATCTGAGATGTGCAGGTAAAGGGTGAAAAGTCGTTCCATGTTTTCTGCCTAACCCGTGAGGCACTTGATACTTGAACGATAAGATAATATATGTATAAGCTACAGAACCTTAATTTATCCAGTTCATTGCAGTTATTACTTGGCCATTTTTTACCGTCGGACCGGTGCTGCGCATCCACCGTTTATGCGAATGTATTTGTTATTTACGGGCGGAATTTTTTGGGTTGGCAGACCTTACTCGGCCGCAACCGATACAACGTTGCATTCGATACGTTACATTTCATATTACATTTTATGGGACGTGATAAGCTTGGCATATTCTTTTAGATGAAGTTTGTTTTAAACGTGTTACATCTTTCCTCTCGCATTCCTGGGAGTGATTTCGTGAAAAGGGACGGAAATGCATTAGGAACAGGAAGCCGAGGAATAGAGTTGCCAATTTAGCGACTTTGTCGCAAGAAGTGGCGACAAATTGCTTAAGTCTTATCGATAAACAAGCTATGTTGTGGTCAGATGTTGTAGATCACATGCGACTACTGAACCATTAGATAGTAGTTTTTTATTTTACCATATTTTTGCTCTAGTTTATAATTCCGTGAGGGTGATTATTGGTGTCGATTCTATCCAAAATTACTAAACATAACTAATTTGACAGGTCTAAAAGTCTTGCTATCCCTTTCTCATGTGCGGAATTAAATAAGGATGGCAGTAGTTTTAGACCTGTCAAATTAGTTAAGTTTAGTAAGTTTGAAGAACAGAATTCGCACCATTGTCTTGATATTTTTAATACCAAGCAAGAAAGCATACGGCCCGTCTGATACTAGTAAGCGGTCACTGTAGACTATGGACGGTTGCTGGTGTAGCAGGGTCGCTAACAAGCGTTTGATACCCCTGGTGTAGGGGTATCAAACGCTTGTTGGTGACCCTGCAGAAATCTTTTTACACCCGCCTTGAAGAACCCCATGCTGTACTCCTTTGGTAAAACCTAGCCGGGGTGTTAATTCCACTCGTGCGCGGGAGGAAGCACCTTTGGAACCGCACAGTGCGGAACGATTTTGGTGTGGTTCTATGGGTAAGTGTAATTCCCGCCGATAGCGAAGGGTGAACGGGTAGAATTATTACAAAATAAATGTGAAATACAATATAAAGAACAAGTGAATTATCAAATAAAATTTCGGACATACAGAATCTTATTCATATATATTTTTTTTATAAATTTTTAAATTTTCATCGATGTGAAATATCAAGTCCACATTCAGCAATACTTCACCGAAATTAGCGAAATTGTATTTCAAAAAATTAAACAGGCGAACATTCGGCAAGAGCGCTCTGGACAAAAAGCGCCCGACGACATTCTTGGTTACAACTCTCTCTATAAACATACTGTGTGTAATCGGCGCATCGGCAATCGAATCGTTCGTTTAATCGAGTAAACTCAACTCGCCAACTCGCTCGGAATGATTTATTACTGTGACACGTGTTTTTTGCGCTCCGCGGATGGACGCGGAAACAATTTCGCATCATTTATGCCGACCGCCCGATCGGGGTCCGAATATGGCTGCGGTGACCCGTCCTCTTGCCAGTTTTTGGGCGTTTCGCCTTAATTTCAGGAAAAAATTATGCTCTTTTTATTTTTTTCTCCAGAAGATGAGAAATTGAAATTGACAGCGCTTTTTCATGATGAGATAACGTGTTGTAACGGTATAGTTATTGTTTCATTATTAATGATCGTGGTAACAGTAGTTGATTTTTTGACAAGTAATTTCAATCCGTGTAATAATTCAATACATATCTCTTTATATAGGTATTCGTAATTAGTACTTATATTAAAACTAGGTAAAATTGGTTTGTTTGTTTTTTGGTATGTATGCGTTAGTATCAGGAGCGAGTGAACTGATTTTAGAAATTATTTTACTATTGATAAGCTATACTTTATCTTAATATCATAGTATATATTTAGCTATAAAGCTATGTGTCCAATATTTCAATGCGAGCGAAAAGTGGTATTTTAATAATCAAATATTGTAATCAATATTGACTACAATCAAATAATCAGAACTTCTTATCAACGGGAACGCGAAGTAGTCTCATTTAAGTTTCAATTAAAACCAGACAAATTGCCAAAAAAGTACTCCGAAATAACAATCAGCGATGGGTTCTGTTGAAACGCTATTAATTTTCATGAGACAGGCTTGCTCCAATTTTTTCCCAGTGCAACCGCTGCGCAGTTTGAGCCTCGTAAAGTTTTATAGTACTTGTCGCTCAAGCTTATATCTTCCACATTTGATATAATGATTATGATATACTAGCTTTTGCCCGGGACTTCGCACGCGTGCTAAAAAGAAGAAGTCGTATATTCATCATATATTTCCAAAAATACTGAAATATGTTTTCTTTTAAGTGAAAGGCCAAATACCAATTTCCATGCATTTAACTTCAAAAATTATGGATTTTCATTCAAACTTTCATCCTCTATTTGACCCCCTTATTGGTGGCATTTCTAAAAATCCTTAGTTAGTGGGTACCTACGTCATAAAAGGTACCTATTGTCAAAATTTCAAGTGTCTAACCCAAGTCATTTAGGCTGTGCGTTCATATGTCAGTCAGTCAGTGTTCCTTCTCTTATATACCTATAGGACTTCAATTTTGACAATCAAAGGAAAATGTTGTCTTGATCTTGCCTTGATATTGTGTAATTTATTATGTGAGATACAGTGGTTTTTATTTTATTATATAGGCAACGTGTAATGTGATAAATATTCCACAACGTGTTCAACAAAAGTAAATCGAATAATATTGTTAATTATCAAAATGATGAATTTTTCTGGTGATTGGTGAAATGGAGTCCATAGACTGTCAGGAAGGACGATGCCAACCTTCTTGGTGGTTATCCCACCGTACGACGTTGCCAAGAGGATCCTCTCTATTATCTACATGACATTGGCAAAATACGAAATGTGCTTTTTTGTGTTGCCATTAAATAAATCTATATCTATCTATATACCTATACAGATGATATATGAAGTACACAGCTCCCGGGATTTAAGCATTATTATGCATTTCAATAGAAATTTTATTCTCAATGCGTCTTAAGTTCGGTTAGCGTCGCTAGTTTATAGATAATATGTCAAGTTTAAACTTTAAAATATTAGAAGCCTGTTAGGAAAATACTATATTATTTATGCTCCCCACATAATATAACGTTCGTTCAGTTCAGCTCTGTATGTATTTATGGATGATTCACTGACGCGTGGAATGTATGAGGCTGTGTTGAATTTGTAAATTCTTGTATTTATGAGTAAAGATAGATATAAATAAGCTGCTCGTGTGACGTATTCTTACTCTGGTCTGTGTCTATGATTTTCGAATTCTATTCGATGTCTTTCGAATTTTAGGGTCGGCAACGCGCAAGTGATATAGTGTTGCAAGCGCCCATAGGTGACGGTGATCACTTACCATCAGGTGGGCTGTAAGATTGTTTGCCACCTTAGTGGTATAAAAAAACCAATCGGAAAGTGTTTAGAAAGTATGAATTTCGGATCATTAATCATTAATCGTAAGAGATTGGTTCTTGTCGGCGCCTCTGATGCAACTCCTTTTCAGCGAGGATGTCCTATGTATTTTAAGTGTTTAATATGTCATAAGTGATTACTGATTGTATTTCTGACTTGTGACAGGTAGATCAACAAAAACCCTATTATTTTTGTGTATTGTGTAATCATAATGAGCCAAAGCCAAGTTTTTCGAAACCACGAATTGACACTTACGTATTGACAGATTGCAAAGATAACATCAATACGTATATTATAAATGCAAAAGTAACTCTGTTTGTTTGCTACCTTTTCAGGACTAAACGGCTGAACAGATCGTAATAAAATTTGACAAAGATAGATTATATCCTGGGGAAGGACATGGCTATTTTTGCTTTTAAACAAATGCAGACAAATTTGCGGGTAATATATCATCATCATATATTTAAGAGCTAGGCTCTTGTCGGTGGAGCAATCGCCAAGCCGTTCTATCGTTAGCCATCTCTTTGACCTCTTGGTACGACATAACGTTAGCCTTCGTCTTTATCTGTTGCAGGTAACTTATCCTTGGCCTTCCTCTGCCACGCTTTCCTTCGATCTTTCCCTCTATGATATTTCGTATAAATGCGTCATGTCGTAACAAATGGCCCATCATTTTGCCCCTCCTATTTTCAATCGTACTTATAATCGTTCTTTTTTCTCCTACCTTCTTCAGAACGTCCTTTGTTGTTACCATTTCTGTCCAACTTATTCTCTCCATTCTCCTCCAGCACCACATTTCAAATGCTTCCAACCTTTCTCTGTCTCTTTGCGTCAGTGTCCACGTTTCACATCCATACAGTACGATACTCCATACGTATGTCTTGATAAGCCTTTTTTTAACTTTTCTATTCATACCAGATCCAAAAAGCCTTTTTTTATTATTAAAAGCTTGTTTTGCTATTGCAATTCTGGCTTTAATATCGTGACTACATCTGGAATCACTGCTAATAATACTACCTAAATATTTAAAGTTATTTACTTGTTCTATTGCATTATTGTTAAGTTTGATAGGTGTATGTCTGTAAGGTATTTTGGATGTCGTTAGTGTTTTGGTTTTATTTATATTTATTTTTAAGTGAAATTCTTTAAATATCGTATCCATGATGCCCATAAATTTTCCTAGTTTTTCCCTGTTTTCTGCGAATGCCGCAATGTCGTCTGCAAATCTTATAAAGTGTATTCTTTTGCCGTTAATTTTTATACCTCCCTGTTCTGATTCTGTTATCTTCCTTATTGCTAACTCTATAAATAAATTGAATATTAATGGTGAAAGTGGACACCCCTGTCTTACGCCTTGTCTTATCTTTGCTTTTCTTTTTTCTTCTCCTAACTCTATCACAGTTTCTTGTTCTCTATAAAGCTCATATATGATTCTCCTTTCTCTGTAATCCACACCAGCTGTCTTTAGAGCTTTCATCATTATTTTCCAGTTGACTTTGTCAAATGCTTTTTCTAGGTCTATAAAAGCAATGTGAGTGTTAAGTCCTAGTTCCAGACGTCTGTCAGTTATCATACGCAGTGCCAGAATTGCCTCTCTTGTGCCTTTGTCTTTTCGGAATCCATACTGATCGTCGCTCAAACATTCTTCTATTTTTTGACGAATTCTATTTTGTATAATTTTGAGTAATATCTTAGATGCCTGTGATATGAGACTTAAGGTTCTATGCTCTTCACATTTCAATGAGTTAGGTTTTTTGGGTAATGTTATTGTTTTGGTTGTTTTGAAATCCATTGGTATCTTTCCTGTCCTGTACATATCCCTTGTTAAATTAAATAGTTCTGTTAATAACTGTTCACATTCTGCATATTTAATCATTTCTATATATATACCATCGTCCCCTGCGGCTTTTCCATTTTGTATGTTTTGTAATGCTTTGTCAAATTCTAACCTCAAAATGTCTGGTCCCAACTCACATTCCTCTACTTCGTATTCTTTTTCCATGTCATTTTCATCTAATCCTTCTCCTTCATAAAGTCCTTCTATATACCTTTTCCAGCGCTCCACTATACTTTTGTTGTCTATTAGTAATTTACCTTGTTCATTTAAAATGGTTGTGCTTTTTGATTTGTGTTTGTTGTCTAATTTCTTGATCATTTTATATGCTACATCGGTTTTTCCCTTTTTCATTAAGAAGTCAATTAAGTTACAGTCGTTTTCTATGTCTTTTGCTTTCTTTTCTCTACATTTTAAAGTTATTTTGTTAGTTAAGATTTTATATTTTTTTATGCTTTCATTATCGGTTTTGTTCCTGATTTTTCGTCTCTCTATTATTAAATCAATTATTTCAGCGTCTAACCATTTCTTTCTAGCTGCAACTTTTTCATGTTTTATACATTCATTCACACTGCTCTTCAATATATCTCTTATGTTGTTCCACTTATTATCTATATTATTTTGTATACAACTATTCTCTTTTATATAATTTGTGTTATTTATCTTTAACTTGTTTCTTATTTTATTACTATATTGCACACTATATTGACTTTCCTTATTTCTTAAAATATTGAGATCTATATTCTTTGGTTTGTTTTTCCTTTTAATTTTTTCTACTTCAAATCTATGTTTACTTATAAGCAAGTTATGGTCCGTATTTAAATCAGCGCCTGGTAATGTCTTGCATGTGGTGACTTGATGTTTATCTTTTCGCTTTACTATAATGTAGTCTAACTGATATCTTCCGATATCACCTGGCATTTTCCATGTGTATAATCTTCTCTTTGGTTGTTTAAATAATGTATTCATAATTGCTAAATTATTTTCCTTACAAAAGTCTATTAATCTTTCTCCTCTTTTATTTCTATTGCCCAACCCATAACTACCAGATACATCTTCTACTTCTTCTTCCCCAACAACTGCATTAAAATCTCCCATTAATATTATGCTATCTTTTTCTTTAGCTAGATCTAATAAGGTATCCAGATGGTTGTAAACTTCTTCGATTTCGTCATCTGGATGTCTACCAGTTGGCATGTACACTTGTATTATTAGTAAATCTGAGGGCTTTCCTTTAATTTTTACAGCTGTTATCCGGTCGCTGTGGTGCACTGTGTTTTCAATCATTAAACCCCATACTTTATTAAATACTATCGCCGTGCCGTTGCTTCCTTTTTGTCCCCCCGTAAAAATAACTCTATATTCGTCACTCCAAAAGTCACCACTTCCTTCCCATCTCATTTCGCTTATTCCCATTATATCAATTTTTAATCTTTTCATTTCCTCTTTTAATATTTCTAATTTACCCGTCGTTAACATCGTACGCACATTCCACGTGCCTATCGTACAGGGATTTCGCAGGATGACGACCTGCGTAGCCCTGCCCCTACGCATGCCGGACTCGGACCGCCACGGCATGTGACATCGTGGAAGCCCGTTGTCAAGAACGTTATTTCTATTGTTGACTTTTTGCATTGCTCCATTTTAGGAAATAGTAGTACGGTGGTTTTCCCATTTGCCTTCCGTACCGCAGTACAACAACCAATGTGATTGGGTGTTGATGTCCATGTCAGCAGCCCTTCCGAAATCCGTTTTCTCGGCCTCCTGATGGTACTAGTGCTGCTGCTGCCCAGCACAAGGGGAGAGGGAATGCCTATTTAATGGCGGCATTTACTCGCCATGTCACAGAGTCGTCATAGGACCTTGCAGCTTTTTATAGGTAAACCTGTCCCACCAGACTTCCCACTACGTCCTGTTAACCCTGCCGCTGTTTGGTCGGGGACTGCTTATTCACTATATTCGCAGCGAACCACCATATCTGGTGGCCGTTCCACTATCCGCCACCTGTGGACCCCGTTGGTAGCCTGCAGCTCGGCCCCAACGGGTAATATATAGTATTTCAGAAATAAATTTAGATGCAACAGGTATAAAACACCAACTTTCTATATCAAATTACCAAAAGTACTCAATGATGGAAAGGTAAAGAGTACTCGGAACCGGCGGGCATGTATGAAGAGATTGATGATGTAAGGAAGCAAAAGAGGCGTAGCTCAAGAGTGAAATGGCACTCTAATACTTTCTGTCTATTGATGTGATGATATGTATATGTTGAAAAGTTTGTTAAAACAATAAAGAAATTTATTCTTAGAATGAGGAAGACAATTATGTCGGTATCGTCCGATACGACTGTATACTATTAAGTAAGTGTATAATTACAAATAAAAAATGTTTGCTTCGTACTGCATTACTCTTTTCGAGACATATTTCATGGGGACATGGCACAAGTGATAAGCGAACTAATATTTTTTTAACTTATTGTGGAGGCATCTCCTACTGTCGTATAAATGGACTCCAAATTGTTAAATTACCGCGCTCAGATTTATATTCACTCAAGCACATGAAATATATTGTATTGTAAAATTTTGACCACATAATAATGTTGCATGGCATGCATAGCTCTAGTTCAAAGACACCATCAGTATCAAAATAAAAAAATCATTTATTCAATATAGGCCCTAATAAGGCACTTATGAAGGTCTAAATTACCATACCTAAATATATCTTTATGGAGTATAGACAATATTTTTCTGTTTAATCTGAATTAATTCAATCTCCCATCAACCTGAATATGTATGTGATAATTAGGACTTATTTAACTGCTTTCAGCGAACTTTAGTAGAAAGTTTTAAATCGCGGATATCCCGTTACTTGTGTCCCACAACAGCGGTATCAGCAAAATTTGTCCGTTACCGACCAAAAAACCAGCCGGAGCCGGTCGCAATGTCGCCAAACTGTTGCACAATTAATTAAACAATTAATCACCTAATTGCTCGATGATTTGCTTTTTGCCACATCCCGCTGCACTTACGTCAATTTGTACACAATCTGGATCTTGGGAAAGTGAACCAGTTTCTTTCAAGTTAAAAGATTCATTCGGTGGGCCTTAGCATGGCTAGGCGGCATTTAGAACGAGGTTATTTCAACATATTTCTCGCAGATACCCTTTCGCAGTAGGTAAAGTATAGATCGCTTGATTCTTGACTTGCACTTCTTCAAATTATATATATCTACTAGCTGCCCGACATTAGTTTCGGAGCATAGACATTTATCAAATATTTTGTCCACCCGTGCGAAGCCGGGGCGGGCAGCTAGTATAATATATAGCCTGTGTTACTCAGTGATAATTTAGCTTTCTAACGGTGAAAAAATTTTTGAAATCGGTCCTGTAGTTTCGGAGCCTTTCAATACAAAAATACAAATCTTTCCCCTTTATAATATTAGTGTAGTTGTACTCGTAGATGTAGAGAAGCCACTCTTATTGTTTGATTCATGCTTACATTTATCGGAACTTGCATATTTGCTGGTATTAAAAATTATCATTATAAACAATACGTTAGTGAAATACATTTATTTATGTTTTTGATTCAGGTTTTGTATTACGTCATGGACAGAAATATGGTGTATTTGAAAGTGTATTAGGTTTAAATTGTTTTTCAAGAAACAAATATTAAAACGTAACTCCTTTTTATCACCAAAGAAAACGCAGCCTTATATGAAATCTCCAACCAACCCATTGAACTTTAAACCTCATCCCACAGAAGTTAAAGTTAAAATTGCAACATCTCAAAACATCCTTACTGTACGGTACGTGCCTAAATGTAACGAGGCGGTTTCCGAGGCACGGTAAAGTTCAGTAATGTCAACCTTCTTCGCATTTATACGGAGCTGTTCTTATTTATTGTTATACAAGATGTGATGGACTCAACGTGAAATGGAGACGTACATTCTGAGCTGGATGTTGTGAATCAGTGTTCGAAACGATCTTACGTAATTCTGAGTAATTTTTAGAGGAAAGTAGGGTGCAATACGTGACTGAGGTCCTGCCTCAGCATCTTACAGAAGATAATTTATACGAAAAAATATAGATACCTGAAAACGGTCTTTTGTAGGGAGTGTATTTTGGAAGATACCCAATTTTGTATATTATTTTACACCGTTACCAGATCGATAGAGACTCCTACATCCTATCATCATCATTCTCATGCCCTTATCCCATATTATTTGGGGTCAGCGCAATATGTATTTCTCTTCCATAGTTCTCTATCAGCTGTCATCTCGGTATTCACTTCCTTTCTGGCCATGTCATCTTTCACACAGTCCATCTTTTCTTAGGTCTACCTCGACGCCTGTACCCATCCACATTCATACATAAAACCTTTCTTACCACGTTATCTTCATTCCTCCGCATAACATGCGCATACCATGACAGACGCTTGCACCTCAACTTTTCTGTCACTGGAGCTACTTTCAAACTTCCTCTAATATACTAATTTCTTACCTTGTCCATTCTCGTTACGCCACACATCCATCTCAACATCATCCTATCGAACTGTATATAAAACAAATTTTCGACCAAAATGGCACTTCATTTGTTTTACCTTTCCATCGTCGGTATAAACATAAATCACGTCAAGTACCTCATGGGGTATACAGGAGTATAGAGCTCCTTTTAATTGTATCTGTTATTAGCTGCAAGATTAACATTTTATTTAAAATTAATGTTAAATTGATATTTTATAACAATGTCAAAAAGTACTCTATGTAAACTAAAATATACTAAAACTTGTACAAATTTCCTAGCAATAAATACAGAAGATCATCTCGGAATATCAACAAAGCTTCACTATCCTGCGAAGCTTAAGATATAACGATACTTTCTATTACAACAAAGAAAAGTGGAGCCATGAGAGGAAAAACATCTAAAGATTCTCAGCAAAAGCTATAAAGCGTGTTGTAAAAGAGTTATTCTTTAGACCATACGACGTGACGTAAAATGATCGTTGTTATTTTTGTTTCAATGTACCTGATGATTAATAATAATAATAATAATAATAATTTATTACTCATTTAAGAAAGACGTTACAATTTAGTAATTGATAGGTACAGAGAGAAGAAGCTTAGTCTAAATAACATATTATGGGTCGCAACTAGTTTCTTAGCTAGGTTAAAAGATAACCTGTATTAAAGGAACTAGTCTCTCACCCCCAAGAAGAGTACAATATTGCCTTTCTAGAATGTTAGATAATTAAGTGGATGATGAATACTTGTGTTTGTATGTGCGTGTGAATGTGTGTGTGTAGTGTGTTTATGTGTGTGTATGTGTATATGTGTGTGTGTGTATGTATCTGCATGTACATATAAATCAAATTGCATTCTATAGTTAATGATTGTCTCATATAAGGTTTATCCTAAAAGCCATTCAAAAACATTTCTGTCTCATTATAAGTCAGTGTCGAAAGCCATTTATAAACAGCTCGTTTACAAGCATTCTTAGGGAGATGATATATTGGGAATATTTTATTTATTTTGTTGTACATATATGGGATGAAAAATGATGAAAACTTTTAGTTAACAGAAAGTGAGTTCTTTCAATTTGACAAATTAAGTCCTTGCGTCTCTTGGATATAGGTTCATATGGTGTATCAGCATGTCGGGATAGAATAGAACTTAATATGTATAATTGCCTAACTGATAAGACTTGGCAGTATTTGTAGAGGTCAGTAGTTGGATATCTGAAAGGTAAGAATGAGCTTGCTTTCAGTATTGCTCTTTGTGCCCGTTCAAGGGTCAAACGGTATGTTTTAGAAGCACCTCCCCAACTTGTTATGCAATAAGTTAGTATTGATTGGCATAAGGCAAAGTAAGCATTCTTAACAGTTCTAGGATCAGCCACATGACGAAGCGTTTTAAATATATATATAAGTTTTCTAACTCTTTTCTGTAATGACTCAATATGGAGAGAAAATTTTAACAAGTTATCAATAATAACTCCAAGGTATTTGATATTGCTTGCCTGTTCAAGAGTGGGACAGTTGCACGTTGATAGAGGGGAGGAACAAGAGTGAGCACTAAGTGTATGCGTTGCTGTGGGTTGGGTTCTCTGTCGCATGGAAAATGTTAGGTATTTCGCTTTGTTTGTGTTCAGTGTTAGGAAGTTTTTAGCTAACCACTTGGATACAATGTTCAATCCCGATTGGGCCCTGCTAAAGACCTCCTGCCAACTATTTCCCGTAAACGTCAATGCAGTGTCGTCAGCAAATGATATTATTTTTCCATTAGGCAGTTGTAGATTGCATAATTGATTAAGGTAGACTAGAAAGAGGGTTGGTCCAAGCACACTACCTTGCGGGACACCATATGTGATAGGCAGCTCATCGCTATTATATTCATTGAACTTGACACACTGAGTTCTCTGACTGAGATAGTCTTTGAATATGTCAAGAGCGGTACCCCGAACGCCAATTTTTTCTAATTTGGAAAGAAGGAGGGGAATAGAAAACGTATCAAACGCCTTAGCTAGATCCAAGAAGATGGTAATAACTTTTTTGCTGTCATCTAAATGCTTAACGATGTGAGTGGTAAAATTAAGAACTGCTTTGGAGGTCGATCTATTTTTCCTAAAGTCATACTGATTGGGTGAAAGCAAGTACTGGTCCTCCAGATACCTTACTTATTGATTGATTATTTGATTGATTATTCGCTCTAAGATTTTGGATATTGCAGATAAAACCGCTATTGGGTGATAGTTGGTGACAAAGCTTCTATTCCCGCTCTTGTAAATAGGATGGATCAGGGATTTTTTAAGTACTGAGGAAAAGTATCAGTCTCAAGGCAAATATTAAAAATATGTGTTAGAAGGGGAACAATTGTGTTTTTATACCTCTTAAGTAAAGCTGTCGAGATGTTATCCCAGCCAACAGCTGAATCAGAGTTTAATGAAAGTATGGTTCTTTCTACTTCTTCGCAGTCTGTAGGTAGGAGAACAAATGAGTGCAACTGTGTATTTTCATCATTTTCAAAGTGAAATGATGGAGGAGGTGAAGTAGGTGGATGTATTTTATTGGCGAGTGTTTTCCCTATAGCTGCAAAGAAACTGTTTACTTTATTTACTGAGAGAACAGGAGACTCAGATATGGAGAGTAAATCAATAGAGGATGATTTTGAATTGTCTGTATTCGTTACTTTTTTTATGATTTGCCATAGTCGCTTATTGTTTGAACCGGCCTCTAGTATTTGATTTCTCTCATAGTTTATTTTTAGTTTTTTAAGTATTTTAGTACAAAAATTTCGATATCGCTTATAGGTAATCTTGAGAATCTCATTATCAGGATTTGCTTTGAGTGTATTGTGCATTGCATCGCGATTACGCATGCAACGCAGAAGGCTGCTAGTAATCCATGGTTTGAGTAGATAGTTACGTTTTGGTAGTTTAATAGAGGTGGTATTCTGATGAATTAGTGTACGTAATGTATCAACAAGATAATTAGTAGCTAGATTGGCGTCGGTAGCACCAAGAAGATAACTAAAGTCGAAATTTGCTATTTCATTGTCTAGGCTATCATAGTTGATTTTATTTGATGAGATAATTTTAGCGTGTTTCACTTTGTGTTTTAGGCAGAGAAGGACACTATTGTGGTCAGTGATTGAAGAGTCTAAAACAAGTGCTAGAGAGTCGCGGTTGGATTTGATAATCACATGGTCTAGACAACTTTGCCCACGAGTAGGTAGAGTGTGACTTGGGAGCAATCCATGGTATGCTGTTAGGTTCAGATAGTTCGTTACTTGAGTAGTGCATAGACTACGACCAATGTCTAAGTTCACGTCGCCTACAATAATTACATTTTTAGATTTTGGTACGGAGCTTATTACTTTATCAAGAGAGTTTAAGAAGTTGGTATTGTCATTAAAAGAAGGAGAACGATAAATACAGATAATAGTTAGATCAGTATTCAATTTAAGAATAAGACAGATGCCATCGATAAATTCCGGTTCCGAAACAGAGTGTTTTAGGTAATTCTTAATATAAACAACGACTCCATCATTTTGATTTATATTATTGGACGTACTGTACGATGTGTATGTGTCAATATTAGGAATTGTATTATTACTTCCAAGCAAAAATTCCGTCAAGACTATTACTTCCAGATCCAAGCCTATTCTGTGTAAAAGAGTTAAAAATTTATTAAAGTTATTGTTAATCGATCTAATATTTTGAGTTAATATTTTAAATTGATGTGAAGGGTTCTTTACTCGTTGTTTACATTCATCTAGATCACAACGTGAATTATCGGAAACTGAAAATTTATCCAGTTTCTCGTTAATATCAAAAAAACTATCCATGGTTAGATTTTATATTTTTAGTCGCATAATAAGAGCACACATAATGAAAATATATAAATCCGCGAAAGTGGCCATGTATATACATTAAATGACGATATGATTTTAAACATGAGGTTTGTGTACATGTGCGTGTGTGTGTTATTGAGTGTTATTAATGAATGTGTGTGTGTTTTAGAAAGAGTGTATGTGTAAATTAATGGTAGATTAATAAGATATAAGTAACAAATAATGTTGGAAAAGTGTCTGGGTATCATACCTGTAAAAGAATATGTAGACAATGGATTGACATAGATAATAGCAGTATATGTATGCACTAAATTGAGTTACAAAAGAAAGAAAAAATGCAGTTTCGGTATGAAATCAGAAGGTCACTCTTTGTTGATTTCTTCCAGTTGTGATATATTTTTAAGCACTATTACTGGGGCACCGTCACATTTCCTGATTAGAATTTCCCGCTAGAGTTCCAGCAGTACTTTATCTTATTGTTATTCTTAAGTTCACGGGCATGAAAGAATAAGTTCCTAGCAGTTGCCGTTAGATGTTCAGCTAAGAAGATTGGATCGGTGCCCTTGAGACCTGTGTGGCTCAAGTTAAGTTTGGCGTTTGTGCCCTTGTTATGCATTTTTACAGCATCAATAAGGTTGTTCCTCAGATATAGATCAGACAACTGGATAATAATCGGTTTTTTTGAGGTTGATTTTGTACTCATGCGGAAAATGTCACCAACATCGGAGTGTTGTAGAGGCACGTAGAGGAATGTTTACTGACTTTGATAAATTACATATATAATTTATCAAAGTCAGACAGTCCGGTCGCCGTCGGTGGTGCAACACGTGCATTTACCTTACTCCGTACTATATTAATCAAATCAGTGGTAAAAATTGTCGCTTTCGAGTTAAAAATTACATCATTACATAGTAAATTATGATAGTTTCAGTGTTCATATTAGTTTCTAGTTTAAAATAACAGTGATTAAAATACAACAATAAACATTTATTCAATAGTGACGCTCTGCGCTCAGCGTTCATTTGTTTCGGACACAGCTACTGAGCGAGCGCAGTGCGGCGTGTATCGGTCCCCGCACCGCCCCCCGCACGGTATGCACCGCTTCCATACACTGCACTTACCTGTCAAACACCCTCTCTAGCTTAAATTTGAACTCGTATCCAAAAACACAGCATGGCTTTTAACTGTAATGGTTGTGGGAAGTCGGTTAACACCCAAAATCACCTAAAATGCTCTGTATGCCTTGCGTTATACGATATTGACTGCCTGCAAATTAGTACTGCCTCTTTCAAACAGCTGTCTCAGAAGTATAAGGCCAACTGGGTCTGCCCATCTTGCATGGCATTGCGCCCGAAAGAAGATAACTCAAATCAACAGGTAACACCTAGCGCGTCATTCAGAGATAATGTAAGCCTAGCCCGGGGCTCTCGGGCGAAAGTCACAAAAGACAGGTCCACTACTGACCTCAGTGAAGTGCTCTCAGAACTGCGGGAGTTAAAAGAGGACATCAAGGAGCTTAAAGGTCACAATGCGGAAATACAGCTGTTCCGCCAAGATATTCAAGACCTTCAGTCTGAACTTTTGTTGTCTACACAATCGCTCAAGGATTATGAAACGAAAATGGCCGCCAAAGACCTGGAAATTCTTGAATTGAAAGCCGTAGTATCACAGATTCAAGCGCACTCGAACTCCCATCAACAACATCTACTGCGAAATGAACTAGAAATAGTTGGTATCCCTGAGCAACGAATCGAAAACCTACATCATATTGTGATGCTTACTGCAAAAAAAGTTGGAGTAGAACTCAATGAAAGTGATATCGATTCCGTGACTCGGGTCGGTCCGCCTGCCAAAGATCAAACTGACCAGCGTGGAGAGACACCCGCCACCCGACGCCCAATAGTAGTCAGGTTGATGAGACACACCAAGCGAGAAGATATTATTAGAGCAGGTAAGAGTCGTCGCAATCTCGACTCATCAGACATCACTGCTGGCCATCCTAATAGGATCTACATAAACGAAAGACTAACCAGATCAAACCGTTTATATTTCGTGATTCAAGGCTCCGCGCTGCTCAATATGATTATAAATACTGCTGGGTACGAAATGGTGCTATCTACATCAGAAAAGCCCCGAACATGCCTCCAATCCTCATATCCAGCCAACGAGATCTGGATAAGCAGATTGGGCTGGGGACCCAACTGGAACTACAATCATCCCCACTACACTCGAGACGTAGCCAATTTTATACTGCAGTTGTATACCTTGTATTTTTGCTACTCTGTTACTATTTTACTACAATATCTTTTGCACTTAGACTCAGCTCTATTTACACTTTTTACACTATAATACTACTTCGGTTAATTACACTCAACTTACTAACTATTAATTCTTACACATACACTCCATCACTAATATATACGCATATTTACACACAATTATCACTACACTATACGCAAGGCTGGCTTCAACAAACCTTAACTATAAATAATAAAAAGCCTCTGAAACTACAAATGCACAAAAATGTTTTAAACGCTTACCTTTTTTGTACCTACTATTCTCTCCAGAATGGATACCTTGTCACTCAAAACTCTTTGCTTAAAAACAAACCAAATATAAAAAAACATCATACATCCTTTAAAAATGGCTACTATGAATCATAACATTTCAAATGATATAGACCAAACCTTGAGCATTGAGTGTATGGAAATCAGCACATTGGAGAATTGTTCTCAAATCCTAACTGACTTTAACACTTAATATTCGAAGCATTCGTCACAACCTCAACTCACTCTTAGTAGCTTTGAAACGGCTAAGCATAAGCTTCGACGCCTTAATATTAACTGAATGCTGGCTCTCAAACGACATTATTATTGAAGACATCCCGGGGTATTCTACACACTTTACCAAAAAGACTCTCAATAAAAACGGCGGTATCGTTGCTTATATAAAATCCCACTGGACCGTAAACTCCTATGAACCCGAACTCTCAGAGGCGGAAGGCTTAGTATTGCAGTTCACTGACATCACTATCCTAGGCATATACCGATCACCTTCGTTTAAAAACACGGATAAGTTCATATCGTCACTAGGTACACTTCTCCCAAAATTAAAGAATCAACACTCCACAATAGTTAGAGGTGATATAAACATCAACACGCTGCCCCCCCTCGATGCCCCAATATCAAATTACCTTTGTTTAATTGCAGTACTTGACTTTTTACCTGCAATTGATAAGCCTACAAGACTCACATCGTGCCTAGATCACATTTTCATAAAATCAAAAGCTAATCATAAAATCGGAATAGTATGCAACACAGACATCACAGACCATAGCATGGTCATGCTGGGTATATCAAGTACACTTACTAATAATGGCCCACGCAGTCGTAAATCTCACAAAGAACTGAATCGCCAAAGAACTGAGTCAGGCCGATTGGTCAGTAGTATGCATGGAAAATGACGTAGATTCTGCAGTATCTAAATTCTTCTCAATAATCCAGAACGCAGTTAACAATAACTCCTCTATAAAAAAAAACAGCAATTCTCAACATATTCTGAAACCATGGATAACTCCAGGCTTACTCAGGTGTATAAGACACAAAGATCAACTGCATCAAGACGCCCGGAAAAATCCGAATAACCCCATAAAACAGATAATATTCAAAAGATACCGTAATTCTGTGGAGATCTTCTTCGCAAACTAAAGAAGTCATTTGAAAGCCAAGAACATGCAAAGAATAGTAACAACCCGAAAGGATTATGGAAAGCAATAAATAACATTTGTTCCCTAAATAAAAAAAGAAATGAACCCACTGAACTGTTAACCACTGTGTCTGATAAGTCACGTTCAATTAACCACTGCAATCAATACTTCTCTAATATCGATAAAAACTTAGCACAAACTATATCGAACAAAACAGGACACAAAACAGGTATAGACGGTATCAACGTAACCCTGATCAAAAATATACTCCCACATATAATTAAACCCTTGACCCACCTTCTAAATCTCAGTCTCTCCACTGGAGTCTTTCCTTCGGCCTGGATAGTGGCATGTGTCATACCTATTCACAAAAATGGACCCAAGAACTGTGCAGAGAACTACCGACCCATCTCCCTTTTAATTATATTCTCAAAAGTTTTAGAAAAAATTGTTAACTTTTATTAATAAACACAACCTCCTATCAAAATATCAATACGGCTTCAGAAGCGGATGCTCCACAGAAGATGCCGTAACTCATCTCACTGAAACAATTACCAAACATCTAGACAATTCCGAAAAGTGCGTCGGAGTATTCCTTGACCTAGCCAAGGCCTTCGACACAGTTTCTGTTTCCATTCTTTTGAGAAAGCTTGAGAATATGGGAATAAGAGGCCTTCCATTAGAATGGTTTAGTTCTTACCTGACTAATAGACGACAAAGAGTCAAAATTAATGACCTAATAAGCGACGAACTAACAGTAACCTACGGAATCCCTCAGGGCAGCGTCTTGGGACCCACACTTTTCATCATCTACATGAACGACATACACTCAATTTCAGTGCTGCCTGAAATTATTTGCTACGCTGACGACACAGCACTCATTTTTCATAGAAAGTCTTGGTCCGAAGTACAGCAGAGCACGGAACACGGTATTTACGAAATAGCTAAGTGGCTTGACACCAACCTCCTTAACCTAAACGCCAACAAAACCAAATACATTTGCTTCCACAAGACCAAAGCATCCGAGCCGAAGCCATTCACAAACATCAAACTTCATTCTGTATGCAATAACCCAACTACATGTAACTGTGACAGCATAGATAGAGTCAAAAGCATAAAATACCTGGGTATCACAATCGATGAAAACCTTTCATTTAAACCTCACGTAAGTTCCCTTGCTTCCCAAGTTCGTAAGCTCTCCCATGTAATTTACTGCATTCGTGATATTGCAGACGCTCGCACTGCCCGGATGGTATACACTACTTTGTGTGAGTCCATCATATCATATTGCATAGCGGTATGAGGAGGAACTGCGAAAACCACTATGCTTGACATAGAAAAAGCTCAGAGGTGTGTCCTAAAAGTTCTACATAAAAAATGTAAGCGTTACCCCACTCAAAATCTGTTCTCCGAAGCCCAAGTACTCAGTGTCAGAAAAATCTACTTCTTTAAAATTATTCTTGCCCAACACGCTAAAACAATAAAAACTGAAAATTACACCCAAATCCTAAGCAAGAGAACTTTCAGGATGCCAAAACCATCGGTGAACACAAAATTCGCTCAAAGTTTCTCGAACTACTTAGGCCCACATATATATAATAAAGCTATAACACAATGCAACTTCCAAAGTGATAATCTTTGCAAAACTAAAAAAACGGTAAAACCATGGCTATTAAAATTATCATACCTGGACACAGAACAGTTACTGAACACCTTTGAACACTAACAATTTCCGAACGTATGAAATACACACACATATCCAACACACACACACACTCACACACACACACACACACACACACACACACACACACACACTCACACACACACACACACTCTCACACACACACACACACACTACATAAAATACACACCTAATATTATATAAGATCTTTTCCCTCTTCTGCACCGACGACTACGACAATAAAATGTAACGGTACACAAACCGATCATAGGCCCTCACGGCACAGGCCGAGCCTAGTGTAAGGACCACAGTCTCTTTTACAAAAATGTTTCCAATGTACCAACCAATCCTGTTAATTATTATTGTAAATCTAACTTTAGTAAATAAATGATTATTATTCGATTGTTGTTAATCTAGCAGTTCTCTGCATGTCGTCGACCTTATCTTGGAGGTTTCGTATAATTTCGCGATTTGTTTTACTCTCCTCTTCCAAGGTATCTATTCTATTTTTCATGTCTACCTGTTGCTGTGAGTTAAATTCCAGTGAGTTTTCAATGTTTGAGAGTGTGCTTACAATCCGATCATAATTACTTCTAAAGCTACTCAACATTTCCCTAATTTCATCTTTGAATTCATCAAAATCAGCCTTGGTTATTGGCGTCGCCTGACGATTTGGTCGATGCGCAACGAATGACTGCGCCGGCGGGGGCGACTCTATCATCATAGTATTGCTTGACGTGTTCGAAGATGCATTCGGTGGTTTCGGCGCGGGCGCCACGGCTTGGTTGCCGGGTGAGGGGGGAGGAGGGGTCTCTTTGTTTTGGGCATTGCAATAACTCGTCAAGTACCAGGGGAGCAGATCGTTATCAAGGTTGTTGCTGTGTGTTAAACGAAGGGGTCTGTATTTCTGGTCACTTATCGACGTTTTAATTGCTAAATGCAGTTCGTCCAATATAATAAGATCCCTTAGGTGCGGAAGTGTTGTTGACCCTTTTTTTCAAGCAGTTAGGTTAGAAGGCTTGACAGAGATAGGCAAATGCAATTGAAGTCACTCACATACAAACTGAGGAATCCTGTGTAAACGCGACGGCATGTTCTGCTTCTCTGTTTGGCACACTTAATAAGTATTACAGAAGACTAGGCAACGCTTTATACCATACGACCACTACGGCGGTTTCTCTCCGATTCTCAATGAAAACTCAAGACACCAAAAATAACGATACAGTTACACCCATTTCCTGTCCAACCCATCGTACGTGATCACATATCCCTGATATCTCGGCGTATCACAAATTATATCACACGTTCCAATCAGCTACTTGTTAGTGCTATCAGATGCGCTCGGGTCATCAATTTCGCTCACCTTTGCTGGAAAAATGACAGAGATGTACAGTTGACGGCATAAAAGGTGACAAAGACAGTGATACATAAACATCTGTGTTTTTCACTCAGAGGTGGCCTTAAGCATTGCGAGGCCCTGGGCGGGTAGATCTTTGCGAAGCCCTTGTCTTTGAGGAATTCGTTCAAATGATGATGCTTGACTTGTTATACACAAGACGCTTTATTTGTTGTTAATAAAAAAAAAAATTCGTTCATCGACCTCATTTTTCGCCCTTTCATTTGATACCCATATGGTGAGGGTTGCTTTGAAATTTCTACGGTTGTCCGTGATTAAAATAATTACTTAAATTATAACAATTCAAGTAATGCGCGCGAGTGCGCGAAGCTCTTGCAAGAGCCCTGCTCGCCACCCCCTAAGGCCGCCACTGTTGTCGCTATAGGTACTCCTTGCATTATCTATCTTATCTCTTATAAATAATAATACATGCAATAATATAGACGAGACGCTGGTCCAGTGGTTAGTACACCTGACTGTTACGCTAGGGTTCGCGGGTTTCGGTCGGCGATTCCCGCCAGGGCAAGCATCTATGTGACAAATATGTTTGCCTTGCGTCTGGGTGTTTGGTATGTATTATAAACTAAGTATGTATTTACAAAAAAAAAATATATAAGAATTATATCAGCTACTGGTTTCCATAGTACAAGCTTTGCTTAGTTTGGGGCCAGATGGCGCTGTGTGATAATGTCCAAACCTTAAAAAAAAAACTTAAACTTAATACTAAAGTAAAGTAAACCTTGTGACTGGAATTACTTCACCAGAATGACTAACTCCGAGTCGACTGTACTGTTCATCAGATGAACAATGACGTTACTGATTTTTTGACGACGATATTTGGGCAGACACATGCGATTGCTGATAACAATTTATTTGCAAAAAATACTCCCTAACTCTCCGATTTCTTGTGAACAGTAGCTATAAACGTTTAATTGTAATGCTATGACATAACGTTTTGTGTACAACGTTAATGGTAAAATGTTGTAAGTATAAATTGAATAGGAATTTGAAGAATATAACAATGAGGACATAAAGAAAGAGAAAACAGATGTATGTTTTTGTGAGTGTTTTTTATATGCCACTAAGGTGGTAAGCAGTCACCGTAGCCTATAGCCGCAAGCAATACCACGGGTATCACGAACGAGTTGCCAACCATTTTGTTGATGAGGACTCACTGTGCTAGCAGCATTACTACTAGCCCAGCGTATCATCGTGGAGCACTGGCACCCTTACTTACCGCAGAAACACAACACTACATCATGTAATGTTATTTCACTGCGGTCTTCCGTAAGGTGGAGGTACAGTTCCCAGTCGGGCGGCTCCAATTTAAATGGGAAAAGCCATGGGAAATCCCAAATCACCCTACCTCTCTTTTAGAGTGTGTGTTTGTGTATGTATTTAGGTAATAATATTATTTCAAAAGGTATAAGTAACGGTATAAATAAGTAAGAATACATGCTTACCTCCCATATTAATATATTATTGGACTGTTACTGTACTCGTTTCTGCATCCAAATTGTGTCTAGCGAGTCTAGCTCATCCAACAAATAACGTTGGAAACTGCAGCTACTGTGTTGCGTGCGCGCCGCAATATCGATCAAGACGAGATCTCGGGAATTAAGTCGGCAAGCACGAACTATGGCGGTGCAAGCGCAGGTGGGGTTGGCAACATTTGGATTACATACATAATCATCGTTAAAACTGTAATTAAACTCAGTATAAGGCTTTTTATCACTGTATCTTTAAATTTCTAATGAAACTCAATATCAAGGCTTTTTATGTGTCATTAAAAATACATAATAATTAAAAATATATAAAATAAAACATCTAATTAAACTTCATATCGTTTTTTTTATCATTGTGGCATTAAAATTAATAGTCATAATTAATTATTAATTGTTTAGAACACCATCAGCTTAGCATAGATGGGTAACAGACAAATCGGTAGAGTATTGCAAATATGCTGTAGATGAAGTTAAAACACCTTAGATTACTAACCTCTTTTTTAAATTAAAGCTTTAAAATCCCTGCCAACCCGGAAAGGGAGTAAAAAATGTTGGTGACTCCTGCTCCGTAGCACGGGAGCGGCGATTAACAAAGGGCACAGTGAGTGTTAGCACGACCTGACTCCAGCCCATAACCTATGTTTTTGCTTGTTATTTATTGTTCTCAGCACTTACACGTACACTCTAAACTATTGGAGGAATGCTTTCATGGCAACAATTGATTATTTGGTAGCTATATTGATCAGGTACCTGTAGCCATGTTTACTTAATTAAAAACTTGACCACGTGACATAACCTGGTCAAGTTTTTAATTCCCATACATTTCCTTCGTTTTCTATAGCGTTAACGATTATAGATTATTATTAACCTGTCTATAGCCGAACGCTACACTGTGACAAAGAGATATTTGTAAAATATCGTTAACAATAAAAGCTATATGAAATATTTTTATTGAGAAGAAGATAAGAGAGGTAGGGCGATTTGGGATATCCCGTGGGTTATCCCATTTAAATCGGAGCCGCCCGTCTGGGGACTGTACCTCCGCCTTACAGAAGACCGCAGTGAAATAACACTACTTGATGTAGTGTTGTGTTTCTGCGGTAAGTAAGGTTGCCAGTGCTCCACGAGGATACGCTGAGCTGGTAGTATTGCTGTTAGCACAGTGAGTCCTCATCAACAACATGGTTGGCACCCCGTTAGTGATACCCCTGGTATTGCTAGCGGCTATAGGCTACGGTGACTGCTTACCATCAGGTGGGCCGTATGCTTGTGTGCCACCTTAGTGGTATAAAAAAAAAGAGAAGAGAAAATAGTAGGTACTTACTTCACTATTTTCCCTTTGTACATTTATTTAAAGACAGATCCAATCATCTTGGTTCGATGTCAAATTAACATACACTTACTTATGTAATCACTCAGCATTACTGCTAGCGCAGCGTATCCTCGTGGAGCACTGGCAACCTTACTTACAGCAGAAACACAACATAACGTCAAGTAGTGTTATTTCACTGCGGTCTTCTGTAAGGCGGAGGTACAGTCACCAGTCTGGCGGCTCCAATTTTAATGGGAATACTAACGGAAATCTCATTGAACCCTCTCTTTTCTCTATATTTTTGAGGGGTTGTTCAGACTTATCAATTCACGTATGTTTCAATTGTCGCCCCATCAATATTGTTTCCATGCACTTTCAATTGTGACCTTTATAAACATTTGGACGAAAGTTCAAGTTTGATAAATTGCAGTTATTATTTCTTGTCTCATATAAAAGGACGAGATATGATTTATGTAAAATAATCAAGATTTCAAGTTAACGAGGTGTTTAATCAAAGCTTAACAGTCATAGTTGTCGTAAGACATCGTGGGTGTAGACAAAGATTGCCAATTTATATTATATAATGCAAGCGTACATAAGGGAAATAGGTGTACCAATAAATGTGAGCTTTATATTATTTGTGTTTAATAATTATTATTTATGAATCTTTATTTCAGCCAAGTTGAAGCCAAAGTATATGATATAAAAAAAACTGAAATTGTAAGCATTGCCATACAGCGGGGCAATGCTGCCAGCCTTCTTGGCACCCTCCCGCGTGACAGCGATTTGGGACAAGTGTTTTATTTATTTTAATTGTTTATAGTAGGTTAGTTTTTTTTTTCGTTTTAATTAGATATTTATAATATATTTATAAGGTTGAAAAATAATTAATAAAATGCAGTATATTAGTAAGTCGTAATATACACATTTAATTGTAAGTATATATACGGTACATACTACATATTTATAAACGCCATATTCTAAAATACATACACGTAGTATATTATCTACTATATATACTTGTCTATGTGTTAATATTATTTTTTGTGTCTACAATTGTTTTTATATATTATTTTGAGCAATAGGTATCCATGTTAAGTTAGTATTTGAAATGTAAACATTATGTAATTCTTTTGGTTTTCAAAAGAGTAATTGCTGAACTTCTTGCCGGATTCTTCTCAGCAAAACCGACCTTCCGAATCCGGTGGTAGATTCTGACGATTTGAAAGTGCTTGCCTGTAAAGTCTAGTCAAATAAGGATCTTTTTGAATTTGAAAACTCTGAGCTATTAGGTGAAGTAGCTCCTGTGCAAAATAATCTTGAATCTAGCTGAATGTTCATTATAAATAATTCTTTTAAATTCGTGGGACATAGTAGTTTTTCCGGATATCAAAGCAGTCTAGATCTACTCCCTGAAAAGTCATCAATCTGTCAATGTGTAAAAGTCCCATCAAAATTTGTTTAGACGCTTCGCCTAGACTAATAAGTCTGAAGTAAAAACCTAATGACCTTTCAGTACCGGTAGCAGGAACATTGTCGACAACGTTTTCGTATCGCCTTCGACTATTTTAGTATTGGAAAATGAACAGCGCTGCGGCGGTGAAAATTGGAACTAAAAATTAGTACGACAATTTTGACATTTCGCGAGTTACGTTTTCGAATACGTTGTCGACAATGTTCCTGCTACCGGCACAGTTTACAAAACTTTCAAATAACGACAAATTGCTAATGTTTCGTAATCATACATAGGTAGATATATCAGATTTAGTTCTTGTACAGATTTCGAGATTCGGTTACGATTTTAGTTAAATAAACCTAAAACCACAAAGCAAGCTCAACTTCCCTATCATTATAATCCAAGCTAACATCAACACAAGAAGACAGAGTAATTTGAGTAATGTTCAATGCAGACAATCATATCGGAATAACGCATGATCTCCCTTTGCTTTTACCGCGTGCTATATTTACCTTTAAACCGGAGCCATAGAGACTCTAATGGCTTGTATTGTATAATCATTAGTCACCTAGTAATGAAGACGCAGTGACGACAGTACTGTAATTAGATACCTTTATTACTTTGGAGTACTTGGATTGGTTTGGTAAAGATTATCTTCTGAAAAACAGCATTTGATGCCTACGAATGTCTTGCCTCGTGAGGTTTACAGATAAACATACTTTTCTCATATTTAAATTTAAACAATTATTAAATTTTTTATACCACGCACGTGATGGTAAGCAGGCATCTACATCAGAGTAGTGTTATTTGACTGCGATCTTCTGTAAGGTGGAGGAACATACGGTCAGTTAATCTTAGCTAAGATTAAAGATAACTATTACCGTAATTTCAGTGGAATGTAGGTGTTGTAACACCTCTACCTAGCTCTGCGGGGACCCTTGTGGGAAGGCGTGAAGACGTATTATTATTATATACTTAATTTTCCACAAAAATTTCCATAAAATAATTTTCAATCTTAACCTAGTTGCTAATTCAAGGCTATGTACCCGGAAACTAGTCTAAACTATAACTTGTATCGATATTTCCTACTCTTTGCAAAAAAGCCTATTAATATTAAAACTAGCGGCCCGCCCCGGCTTCGCACGGGTAGACTTTTATATCAAATATTTTGTCTACCCATGCAAAGCCGGGGCGGGAAGCTAGTATAATATATAGCCTATGTTACTCAGTGATGATGTAGCTTTCTAACGGTGAAAGAATTTTTGAAATCGGTCTAAGAAAAAAAAAAAATTAGGTGTGGACTACCCCTAACATTTAGGGGGATGAAAAATAGATGTTGGCCGATTCTCATAGATACCGGATAAGCACAAAAAATTTCATCAAAATCGGTCAGGCCGTTTCGGAGGAGTATGGCAACAAAAACTGTGACACGAGAATTGTATATATTAGAAGAAAAAATTTTTAGAACTTGTAGATTAAAGAGTGACAGAAACTAATGACCTTATTGATTATATTTTTGAATATAATATATTTATATTCCTAAATTAGCCAGTCTGCCTGTCTATCTATAATTATTCTTTGTCTTCTTCCGTGATTCAGAACAGGTTAGTCAAAGGCGAAATGTAACAATATGATCGGGCGGCTTTTTAACAAGAACACAGATCCGCAATCAGTTTTATTAATAACTTTAAACTAGTAGGATGACATGAAAAAATGGCTAACGGCTAGCCATAACATCGATGCGAAAACAGCGGGATTTACGAATTTAAATGAGTAGGTAACCAACCGATGAGAATCGAAAATTACATCATCGTCACTTTCCATAAAAAACAAAGGTCTTTTAAGGTAGGTAGGTCAAAATTGGATCTCCCTTGGGTATTCCCATTAAAATTTGGGCCGCCCGACTGGGGACTGTACCTCCACCTTACAGAAGACCACAGTGAAATAACACTACTTTGATGTTGTGTTGTGTTTCTGCGGTAAGTAAGGTTGCCAGTGCTCCACGAGGATGGCACTGTGTGATAATGTCCAGACGTATGGACATGTGAAGCGTGATTGTGGATACTAGAGAACGGACCGGGTCGAATCCTTTATGAATTTCATCCTTAAAAGTT
This sequence comes from Falcaria lacertinaria, assembly GCA_951449985.1. NCBI lineage: Eukaryota > Metazoa > Arthropoda > Insecta > Lepidoptera > Drepanidae > Falcaria > Falcaria lacertinaria. The sequence goes on along the minus strand of OX602120.1, from coordinate 946,719 downwards.
GAACCAAGAACCCAGACAAAGCAATCTTATAATCTAATGGGAATTTAGGGAATGCTACATCCACGTTCAGCCTATCTTCAAGTGCCAGGAAAATCTAGATGCTAACATTGTTTTACGTAAGCGAAATGCTTAGGTTCAATAAATTAACCGTCGGTGTCTGCCCGCGCAATATTTTAAAGATTTAACTTTTTGCAAATATTTTCAATCTACACTGATATAAGAAAGAGGAAAGATTTGACTGTTTGTATTGAATATGCTCCGAAACTACTGGACCGATTTGAATAATTCTTTTACCATTAGCGGCCGACATTATCCCAGTGCCGGTAGCACGAACATTGTCGACAACGTTTTCGTATCGCCTTCGACTATTTTTGTATTGAAAAATGAACAGCGCTGCGGCGGTGAAAAGTGGAACTAAAAATTAGTATGACAATTTTGACATGTCGCGAGTTACGTTTTCGAATACGTTGTCGACAATGTTCCTGCAATCAATTGTGGTCATTACAATTGGGTTTAGAATAATTGAAACAAATACTTTTCCCATAAAAATTACCTTAAGAATTTTAGGTGTATCGAATATTTTAAGGTGGATTTTACCGATTTTCTATTTACACACATAACAATTAAACGATTCTGAAAACCTTTAAAATCCATACTTTGTTTGTAGTTCATGATCATTTCCTTAAGCTTTCTCTACTCCTCTATCCAGATTATAAACGCATATTTTTATATCACTACAGAGAAACATAGATTAAATATTCCACGTACGTAATATTTCAAGATATACATCGAACTGGAATTACTTAGAAAATTTGAATTTAAAAACACTTTACTTTTATTATCCTTACCTTATATTGTGTTATCATTAGAATTTTAATCGAACGCATTAAGAAACTACGTGCATAAGAAAGAACTCAATACATAAAGTCGATCTCATTAAAATATATAACACCTCTTGGTTTTTCTCCCATAGGCGATCTGATAGCTAGAATCGGCGCATGGGCAACTAAATGGGCATATCTAGATCTCGCACCACCTAGGCTAGACTTATCTGAGAGATTTATTCTTTAGCCACACGAGATGTTTTGTCGCAGCTAATTTTGGTTTTACTCAGATACATATGGGATGCCTTGGAACGGTAGAGATAGCGTTTTTGCTAGCTGTACCTATTTATCTGATGTGAATTTCATGAATGTTCGCTTGGCCAGGAATCTCTATAGTAAGCTCTTGTTAGTTGTTCTTGTACGCGTCAAATAATAGCATTCTATTCAGTGGATGACAAGCGTGTCATGTGATTTAGTTTTTTATCGACTTCTACCACTTTAAAGTTAATCGCATATAACACAACTCGATTATAGTGTTGTGTTTCTTCAGTGCATAAGGTTTCCAGGACTTCTCGCGGACCTGCTGCGTTAGTAATAAAGTGATGATATACTGTTAGCACATTGAGTTCTTTCATAATTTAAAAGGTATTGGCCTCGCGCTAATGATAAGTTTCTGAGCTGCGCTAACCGTTTACCATCACATGGGCCGTAAAGTCACTTGCTTGCCAGATTTGTAGCATAAAAAACGAACGCTAACGAAATTCTGGTAAACTGCAATTTTTTTCGAAATACTCATACCAGTTGTCAGACTTTTCCGATATCCATTCTTATACAACACAAAAAGGTAATTCTAAGCAGGACCCCAAATTAAGACTGAATTGTTCTGTGCCATCCCATTTGCAGATGAAATACCTCAACACAAATACCGTATTAAAACAATAGTAGTGTAACCTTTCGAAGCTTTGAACCAGTTCATTACGGATATCCTCTCAGCAATCACTACATCTAATGCAAAGATCACGGTCTTCTGTCACCGACACTTGTTGGTTTAGGAAGCAAATAAAGGTTATTAGGTAGATGGAATATCGATAACACGGCATTAGAACGTTGACGGATTAGAATGCTATTCTAAACGAATGTGATAAAGGTTTGATAAGATGTCGTAGTGTACGACACTCAAAAGGTGTTTGATTAGGGCCTAAACTGTTTAAAGAATTTTCAGATGTAGCCTGATAGACTTTAGAATGGTTTTCGATTGTATACGCATGTTATAAATATAGAGCGAGTAAAATTAAAAGCGCTTTTACATTGACCAATACCAATAGTTTAATCTGTTTTGTGTCACCAATACACAAATAAATTTTCATTCGACATTCCCATAATTAGGACGAATCTAACGACACTTCATACGTGATATTTGTGCTTAAAAAATAATCCTTAAAATATATAGAGTCGTACATTGTATTGAATTCATTTAAGTACCCATCGGAGAAGGAAATTCATTTAAAATGTGTCTAATTCTATAGAGATCAATATCGTCTTAATAAAATGTGAAGTACGGGTCATAGGTATCAAGCTATACCTAACGAAACCCTTTTAAGGCATGGTACGTTTGCCTTTGTACGCTATTTACTTACTAAGTCCTTTTAATAAAACATCTAGGTGTCTTTTGCGTGATTCAGTGTAGTGTCTACATACTAGGAAAGATACCATCCCTTTGAAGAAGAAAGAAGTATACATACACAATTCCCTAATTTTGTTATTATCAGCCCAGGCTTCTTTATACTTGTTTCATAGAACGCTCTCAGATATCTAAATTCAGTTATTATTTGGGTGATAAGCTTAAAATCTGTTATGGAGTTCCTCAAGGTAATTTTCTTGGTCCTACACTATTTATCTTAGACCTGTGCAACCTGCACAAAAATGATTATAGCTCTATAATTGCATATATCTACAGATATTTCGCCCTTACCTTATTGTAGTTTGGCTTGGCCTTGCCTGAATGCATTTCGGTGTAAATATATAATTCATTCACGCGGAGTTACTTTCAGGATAGGCAAAAAGTATGATAGCGTCTTTCCAGTCTATTTTGCTTCTCCTTCAAATGTATAAGTTCTTAAGCTTATATACCGAATTAGAGTCCTTGCCCAATCCCTTAGCAGTTTGTGTGGGATTAGACGAAATGAATGTTTGAGAAAAAAAAATGTATTAAATATGTATGCAACATGCTTGTTTTAATCAACCCAAGAATATTCATTAATTTATTGTCACTTATGGAAACACAGTCAACCAAATCGTATAGTACTGATATTAAATGTAATGGTATTTAATTTAAGTCACAGTGGGGGAGCGAAAATTCCTCCGCTTTCGAAGTCTTAACAAATTAAAAATCAATACAAATAAATATTTAAAGTTAATTATATAAATAGCTTTTACGGCTTCAATAATAAAATGGCGTCGGTAAAAAGAAGTGATCGAAATCCAATTAACTTAAAAACTGCCAGAATCGGTTGTATAAAAAGTAAAATTTACTGTGTAGTCGAATAATATAAACGTTATTTGTCTGCTAAATATATACAATGTGTGACACATTCGATACTTATAGTCCAAAATACACAATTTTATAACACAACAGTAATTCTGAATTAGATTAAGACATGCCCCCTGGAGCCAATATCATATTTTGCATGCAAATTATATAGTAATTGCGGATCTTCGAAATTTTATGTATCATTTTGACTTTTGTGTTTTTTTTCTAGTAGATGTGACTTTATTAAACATATTTTATCGTTTAGCTATAAAATGCTCTTGTTGTTTTTATTTTGATGGGCATATTAGAATACGCACGTTTCAATCACCTATGTCTAAAGCTACTTTTGAATTAAAAATTCCAAAATTAATTGTTTAGGTATCTTGTATTAGTGATTTGCAGGATTAGATCCCTGGGCTTCTATTACAGGGAGCCACAATTCTAGCGTCAGGCCAAATGGACTCACCAGATAACACTACTCTGTTCAAGTGAGTATTTCGTGGGAGACTTTAATTGCAGTAAGCAATTCTTCTAGTCATGCAAATCTACTTGTGAGAAAAAAGAATAGGTCGGCAACGATCCCGTGATATTTAAAGATTTATTGGCTATGGTGACCTTTAACCGTTGTATGGGTCTTACGTTTGCATTTAACCGTCATACTTTAAACAAAATTATTTTAAGATTTTCTTCTTCCTAGCTATGGCAACCAATCCTCTTCAAGGACATTTTTTGCCCGTGTCGTATAAAATAATAGTTAAATTTATCAATAGTATGTTGTGTTGCATTAAAATGCATGTCATACATTATAATGCTTAATGGCGTTCCTGGAGACAAATCATGGTAGTAGCAGATAATAGCATGCCTTTTAGTTCGGAGGTAATTTATCATTTTGTAATTTGCAGCTGTACTTCAATGTTCCTATAAATCAGTCACTAAACTCTGTAAAGTCACTGTCCACATTTCAACCGCTCCGCCTGATTTCCGCCAAAAACGCCTATCATTATCATAACAAAATATTATATCCACAATATTTATTCCGAATCCTGCAATTCTATTTAATCAGAGTAAATTTATATGCTTCTTAGGAATAGCTCAAGTTGCTCTAGGCTCCTTAAATTTGAACGTTATTATTGACAGTATTTTAATTTTGTTGAGAAAATTCTCATCAATATTTTGATGATTCATTGACTTCATATTGTGCCTAATGATAATTTTATATAACTTTAAATAATACTGTATCATAAAATATATATTCGGTATATTGACAGGACCACTATTTTATTCAATCGGTTGTCTTTGATATTCTGACTGATGAATTGGCCCGTCCATTGTCATCAGCTTTCCCTAGTGCGGTGATTAATAACGAATCTAAATTTGAAATCCTTGGACAGATGGATATTTTGAAATTGGTGTTAGTTTCTTTTTTAAATATTATTATAGGTTTGGACTTAATATTGAAGTTCGCTAAGGCCTTGTAATTGATCTTCCTTAGTAAATTACGGAATTTCTATTGTACTCGTTGAAATTATTTCTATATGTAGCAAAGCAAGGTAATTCTACTGCCCTTATCCCATATTATTTGTGGTCGGCGCTATATGTTTTTCCCTTCCATCCCTCTCTATCAGTTGTCATCTCTGTATTCACTTCCTTTTCCGTAATCTTTCAAACAGTCCATCTATCTTTTCTTTTTCATCCATGTAACAAAGAATGTAGATGCCAAATTTACTCCACTATGTTTTTTGCCAAAATTATATCATATTAACAGAAGCATTAAGCTACAAAATATAGTCTTGGAAACTGAAAGTTCGATGAAAATTTACAAACCTGTTCGCTATACATAGACATCCAACCAAAAAATTCAGTAGCGAATTCATACGTTGATATTTTAGAGATTCACGTAGCAGCATGTGTGTTGTTAAGAAAATTGCCACGAACCTCTTACAATTTTCACAACGCGAGTGTTGCAAGTACACTTAGGCACAATGATCATTTGATATCGAAGTGGCATAAAACTGAAAAACGCAGCCTTTTTCGTATTAAGATTTAAGAAGTAAATACTTACTCCAATTTCAAGTGTAAACGCGTGTACAATCGCCGAAAAAAGTGTTCGCCCGTCACGTCCGCTGCTCCCATTTTGAGCTGTCTATCCTGGTGACGTCTCAATAAATCAGCGCCATCTTTGGTTATAATGACACGAGTTTTTGAACGCCCCGAACCTCTGGAGCAATCTCAATTAGTGCGATGCGTTTCCTCGTTAAAATCGCCCGGTGTAAACTGGACCTTTTTGACTGTACCGTCGTGTAGTATAGTGTTATTTACAAATATTTTTTTGCATTTTATATCTATATATAATTTCATATATTAATGTTAAGAGTTATAGATAAGAGTATTAAGCCGTGGTGGCTTTGTGGTTGAAGCAACGGCCTGTCATCTGATGAGCACAGGTTCAAATCCCGGCCTGTAACAATGAGTTTTTCTAATGCTTAAGTACTGTGATTAATCACGCTATGAGCTAAAAAAGAGGGTAGGGCGAATTGGGATCTCCCGTAGGTTTTCCCATTAATATTGGAGAAGCCCGACTGGGGACTGTACCTTCGCCTTACAGAAGACAGCAGTGAAATAACACTACTTTGATGTAATGTTGTGTTTCTGCAGTAAGTAAGGTCACCAGTGCTCCACGAGGATAAGCTGGGCTAGTAGTAATGCTGCTAGCACAGTGACTCCTCATCCACAACAGGGTTGGCAACTCGTGAGTGATATCCTTGGGAGTGCTAGCGGCTATAGGCTACGGTGACTGCTTACCATCAGGTGGTCCGCATGATTGTGTGCCAGCTTAATGGTATAAAAAAATGCATGAGAGGCAATTATCTGTAACATATTTTTTTGACAGATGGATTATCTTTCAACAAGGTAAGCGCTTGTCGTACTTAGCTTATTACACCAAAATTATTTTGCTATACATTTTAAATATTATAAAAAAATCAATTAATATTTATTGAATTATTATACATATTATATATACGTATATCAATTTGTAATTGACTGTCCTTACAATATACGTTTTTTTATTTATCTTCAATACCACATAGCTGTCCTGTCACTTATTGTAGTTTATTTCGTAAAAATAGTTTTTTTGATATTTTTTATATTAAAAAGGTGGAAAGCAAGCGTACGGCCGGCCCACCTTAGTGGACTTCAGATGCTTGCAGTACTAGGTGCTTTGCCAACCTTATTGTTATGGCGGCTCACTGTGCTAATTGTGTCTGGTGGTACCCTGACTGCCAGCACGCTTTACTAACGAAACATAACACATAACGAAACAACACACACACATAATTTGTTTGTTAACTGAGATTTTCTAGAAAGCTGAGGTACGGTCCCTTGTCGAAATTTAATATATTTTTGTATATTGAACAGACGTTTTTTTTTTAATAATGCATATCCTATTACGCCGTGTTGAAACACTTATGTGACTACCAGTACCACAATCAACAGCGCAAAGCTCCCATTATCCAAGATAACGAGCAGCATTTCTTTCGGTCAGCACAAATACAGTACGCTTAACAGCCGGCCGTTGCGAAAAAATCATGATTTGTTAGTACGGCCCGCAACATCACTCCAATTATATTGAGTGACAAAAATCATGTCGTATTACGAACCTATTCATCATACAATAAGACGTCTTATCGCGCTTATTAATAAAGTTTATTTTATATGTTCCGAGATAAGTGTAAGATTTGGATTGGAACGGAACACAATCATTTCAATTAAATCTGTTAAGGTTTTATTGTTGCACACCATTTTAGGGAGTACAGTTATGTTAACAAATAAGTGGTAGTTTTGACTTGTTACAGTTTTTGTACGGCAATTTATGTGGATTATTGGTTTTAATTGCTCGGTAAATACTCTTTCTTGTATTTAATTAGACGTAAGTGCGTAATGAAATAATAATGTCGTTATGTCGGCTTTACTTACTTATCCTCACGCCGCGCGCCGCGCCGCCATTTTCCTTTCGGATTTGGCAGCGGGTAGAGTGCAATTTCCACATTCTGTACTGTTTTTAAATTTTTGTGGCAGGCCGGTTAAATCTTTTATTGTATCCGTTACAAACTTTATAAGGCATGAAAGTTGTTTTGTATCACTGAGATTAAAAACAAGATACCTTAGATTATAATTATACTGGCTAAGTATATAATCAAAGTACTAGGTATACTATACTAGCTATCGGCCTACGCCTTCATCCGCGTATAAGTTGGTTAAATTGTCCTATTTGAGTTCGTGATATACTCTATTATACAACATATCACGATGTGTCACTTTCGCCTCTTTCATCTCTTTTGCTTCTTTTGTTATTGAATCAAGCGATTTATAACAAATGTTCGGGCCTCCGAGCACGCTCCAGATGGTACACATCAATATGTCAAACATCAACTCACTGGCACCAAACTATCGCTGTAATCTTACGTTAAAATACAAGCAAGTTGCGGCAAAACACGCGTCACTCAACCTCTTCTTCCACTTCAAGCCAAGCGAGCCGGCCGGCTCCTTACATAGCTAGGCGGCAAAACATATATATTGTAAGAAAATAAATCCTATTACAAATCAAGAGTTTTTCTTGTCGGCTCCGACAACAAATTGGAATGAAAGTGGAGATACTGATAGCACATTACCTGGATACATAGGAACCTGTTTATCCCAGATAAAAATATCCCCATGGGATTATATGTTCTTAAAGTACATGGGTGAAGTCGCCAAATTATTATTTAAGAAATATTAGTAATAAAGGTACGATACACAGAAGTTTATTCTTCACGTTACAAAGAAAACACACACATTGGAACCACAATGTTCCCGCACTGCGCGTTTCCAAAGGAGCTTCCTCCCGCCATGGTTTTCCCAAAGAATTGCAGCATGAGGTTCTTCAAGAAGGGTGTGAAGAGATTTCTAAAGGGTCGGCAACACGCGATTGACACCACTGGTGTTGCAAGCGTCCATAGGCTACGGTAACCGCTGACCATCAGGCCGGCCGTATGCTTGTTTGCCACCTTAGTGGTATAAAAAATCTACAGTCAAAATTGAACGACCGCACTCGATCACATAATACGAGATGTCGTTTATGAAAACGGTAGTTCACAGTAGCTGGACGTATGTAAAAACTATTTACATCGAATACGTACAGTTCAATCCTATTTATAACATATTCAATAACATAAAGGGTTCAATATCATTTGTAAGGCTTACAGAGAAACCGGTGAGTAACTAATGAATTATTCTGGAAAAAATCACACGGGAATGATATTTCAAGAAATTATCCAGCAGAGTACTTATGAATATTAAATGTGAGTGTACCTGCAAATATGTAGTCATGTCTGTTGGTTTGTTTAATGTTTACGTTTCTCTTAAGGTGTGTTGTTTAAGCCTTCACTTTAGGATTCCAGAAGGTTTAAAAAATTAAAAGAATTAAAAATGTTTGGTACACTAAGCTCTTCAAATGACCTGTTGATATTGAAACGATTAATACTTTTTTTATACCACTAAGGTGGCACATGAGCATACGGCCCACCTCATGGTAAGCGGCCACCGTAGTCTACATTCTCGGCTCCTATGTTCATGAAAATACCCACGGGAGATCCCAATTCGTCCCACCTCTCTTAAAATGAATAACATTGATGTTAGAAGCCCATTGAGTGGAGGTGAAATAAAGTTATTTCTTGAAGAGTTTTTACTTAAATTTGGAGCTGAACTTGCCAGTTGTTTTCCCAAAGTTTAAACAAACGCCCTTGCGTTAAAGGCTAGTTCTAAAGGCTGAATATATTTTTTATTTAAGATTTTTATCATTAAGACGATTTGTCACTTACAAGAGTACAATAACAATACTATAATGATCATGTTATCCCGGTGCAAGTAGATTTAGCTTCGTCGATGCAATGCGAAGCTACACAATATACTAAAGCGACTACTTTCCGTATGGTCCAATTTACAAGTAACAAGAATAAAAAAACATGAAATTGTGAACAAAATCTGAATGGTTGAACTTTCAGAGCTGATGCTAAGGCATAAATAGGATACCTACTTCTTTTTTTGAAAAAATAATTAGGATTCCGCGCAGCAAAAAAAGCTTATTACCTAAGTTGCGAAGATAATCCGAATGGTTGGACAGATTTAAACAGAACTTTCACTGGTAGATAACTGATGCTATAAGGAGGCATTCGGTGACTTTAAGTTTAGAAAAATAATAAGGATTCCGCGCAAATAACATTAAACCCATGAAAAAAAGTCAATTCACGCGTACGAAGTCGTGGGCACAGCTACTGTTATAATATTATTACAGCAGGAACGATTCGTCGCTGCAAAGAAGAAATAAAAATACTCTCACACCAAGGATTCCGTCCTAAGCACAAACGAAACCTTAATGAATAGATATTTTTCTAAAAAAGGTTTATTTTTTAAATTGCTGCTAATGTCATGAAGTGCATTCCGATTGTGACAGAGTTGTATCTTTTAGTGGTCTGGTAATACGGGTAGGGCGTTACGCACCACGCACGGTTCGACCAATTAGTGAATCGCCCAATTGCTCTTTTTGAATTGGGTCGATTCGGACCACGGTGCGAATCGATCAGGGGTTTATTTTCGATGGGTTGATTCGGACTACTATTGAAGGCTTATCAGAATATATTTGGAATATAATATATTATGTATGCTTTATCGTTTCTCATCATCTGTTTATGAATAGACAAAGCCAAAATAGTTATAGGTATACCATTTACCCTTGTTTGTGAAGCGATTTATTTTTTGCTTGGAAGCTTCTTGTTGACCTTTAGTGGCACATAGCGTTCGTTTTTTTACACAGCAAAGAAAAGAAACTCAATTACCATGGTTATACGAATAAATAAAACATCGCAGATAATAAAGGCATTCGCAATTTTATTCATTTTTTCATGAAATATATTAATATTTACTTACAAAATGTAAAACATATAAACATACATAAACATATCGTATCACACTGACAACAACAATGACAATCATTTGATAACATAGTCAGTACTTGTAGTATATCTAGGTTTACATAAAAAAAAAAAACATTAAAAGTTGTTCATCTGGCCACATTGAGTTAGAGCTACTTGATTTTAATTGTAACTTTTAATAAAATACAAAAAATCGTACAAAAATATAATTTACAATATTATTTTCACAACCATTTGGTATTAAACGAGTATACAGTAATAGTAAAATGAGCAATTTAAAAGATTAATGGCTCTAATATAGTCTGATATTGGTGCCAAATGTTGTACAAAATCAGTCTAAACTAATTTGACAGGGCTAAAAAGTCTTGCCATCCCATTCTCATGTGCGGGGTTGAATAAGGATGGCAATACTTTTAGGCCTGTCAAATTAATTTAGTTTAGTGAATTTGAACAACAGAATCGACACCATTTACTGGCATCTTAAATACACTGAGCATGTAACAGAGTTCTAGGGCAAAAATGACACTAATCGAATACTAGAACCAAAATTCTAAGTTTGAAGCCCGACGTCACGCAACCGTTAGAAGCGTCTTCAAAATATAATTTTGCATATAAAATCGGAGGCCACACAAAGTTAATGCGGCATCAAATTTAACTGGCATTTCAGTATTCAGCTATATTTATTTAAATAAAAACTGATTTGCAGGTACTATTCGTTTACTGTAATCAATGACAGTGACAGCTATACCAACTACATCATACTCTCTAACTTCCACTTACAGGAATGATGGTCATAAGAGGTCAAATATAGAGAGAGTATGATTTGTTATTGTTTTATGACTGAAGTCTCATCATGAAGCTGTCATTTCAGATCTAACTATATTAGATTTTGAATAGGTAACAGTTAAACATGACTTTTCTAATTAAATTGAAAGCCAATTGTTCTTTAAATCTGATTTATGAAATGGCTTAGGTATAATCTTTGTTCAATTATTTAACTGGATTCTGCTTATAACTAAGTCGTAAAATAAATTCAAATTCCATAACAACTGAACCGGAATTCCTGAACCTGTAGCCCCGTAGTACACGTGGCATCCGCAATCGTCGACGCTGTAGATAACGAAATAATTGTATGGGAATTAAAAACTTGACCGCATTATTTATTTCCCATAAATTTCCTTAGTTTTCTATAGCGTTAACAATTATAGATATTAAATATGAATAAGCCTGGAGGTCTTTTAGCAACGCAAAAAGAAAACTAATTACTATTACGGTAAGATAACACTCGAGTAAGTTGCCTAGAGACCTGTGGAATGTTATTTAGTTTGGTCTCGCTATTAAAACACAAATAAATCATCATTATAAAGCAGAAATGTATACAGATATAAACATCTTCAACAAAAGAACAAACAACAATAAAGTAACACACATGCATCTTACACGAAATAAAAATAACGTTATATGTATAAATAAAAAAATAAAAATGAACTGCGTCTTAATTAAGTAGGTACTTACACGAAAATGACTCAATATAACTGGCCTATGATCTAATACAATAAATACTTATAGCAGAAACGTTTTTTTTAAACAAATTCAATCTAATATTATACAACACTCATTATTTTTATTTGTACATTTGAAATTTTGAGCTTAGACAACTGGCCTTTGATCCCATTAATAATTAACTATATTGGTAAAAATACACTGGCGCTATCTTAAATCATTCTCAACACTTTTTATCGTGATACACCTCTGTTGGGATGAAGTAATAAAAGCGGTTAATATTTTTTCCGATGGACTTTAGAAATCAGTGCACAAAATTATAATTTCTGACACTTCCTAACCCCACAAACGAATAATTAACTTATTGGAATTTTGCAGATACAAATTGTAAAGAGACACTTCTCGAATTAAATTTCAGCCTTATTGCTAGGTTTCTTTTGACGATGTCCGGTATAGAACAACCAAATACCGATTCTAACTAATATGAATAAACTTTAATTTAGCGTACGGGTATTACAATAGTGTTTCTGAATTACTGTTCATTCTACTAACTACAATCTACAGTAAAAACAACTCTTATATTATGGTAAATAAGATCAGGTAATCAAGAAGAGGAAATGTACAGATTACTTAAATACTGTATGGCAAATATAGTAAGGATATCATCTGCTGGAACTAGGTATTTACACATTAATAAAGAAACATGGCTGAATTGACTCACGGTATAAAAACTAGGTTCAACCAGTCATTGGCACTTCTTCCGTTCTTTTAGGCACGAGTGATAGGTCAAGAGGATTCTTCATAAGATCTTTACTGTTCTCTTCACTCAGATCAATACTTAATTCAGGTTCTGAATCGCTCACTTCATCGTTCTTCGGACTGCGAAAAATAACAGCAGTAGACTTTATTGATAAATCTATTGGTTGGTCTTGGTCTATCGCCACACCGGCTACGGCAGGTGAGTGTAGCAGCAAGTCTCCACCATTTCGATTCTGCCAAGCCGTAATCACTGGGGGAATCGGCCTTAAAGAGTGCATGGAACTTGGTAGGAATGGCACACTTCTTGGTGAGAAACTCGGCGTCGCAGTAACTCCGAATGGAGAAGGAGCCAGGGTTGGAGGTTTCCGTTTTCTGACGTCTTTACTTTGATTTCTAATTGCTTGTAACCTTACGTCCTTATCACTGGATGGGGAGGACGCCGGCCGGAAAATGCTAATACCACTTGTACTCCTAGAACTATTATCATCCTCGGGATCTGCTGATGATGCGCCAGAGTCAGACGGCGATACACTTTGCCTCGTCACGTCTTCAGTGAAAGACTTCTCAGAATTTTTGTAGTACTCGGCTAAGGCTGCAGCTGGTAGTAAATTGTTTGGTATAAAGGACGGATTGAGTGATGAATTGAACGCAGGTGATGATTTATTGGAGTGCATTTGCTGAATGTGCTGTTGTTGCTGCTCTTGTAACAGGCAGTGGATCTTAAACCAGTTTGATCTCCTTCCGTATCTTGACCCAGATTTGGACATACCGACGAGCAGGCATTTCCGAAGTCTACACGCCTTGCATGCCGTCCTATTCTTCTTGTTGATGACGCATTCACCATTGTTCTTACACTCCGATATAGATGACAGATTGTTGTACGTGCGCCCGAAGAACGACTGGAACAAACAGAAACACACAACATTATTTAAAAGGAAACTTGTTAAGATTATGTCGCGAATGCGTGGGACGCAGCGAGAATATGATATATTTAATAAATGGAAATTAAAAAAGGGCATTCGATATATGCAAAATATGACAGCGCCAATTTTGGCGTACACGCCTGCATTAATTTTGTGCAAAATAACGACAGTCTTCCGTCGGCGATGTATAAGAAATGGCAGTTTATAAGCGATACAGTTAAAGTTACAGAATCTGCAGGCCCATTCAATACCGTCCCTGCTCGAATTTAAAAGAAACATTTTTCAAAAAGTCGTCATAAAGAGCATGGCGAGGCGTATTAAAATCTGGGTCAGAACGGATAAGGCCGTATCTCACACTTAATATTACAGAAGTGAGCCTGCTTTGGGTCCTGTTGCGTCTCTTGACGTAAGTTATGGGGGTCTTTCGCGAATTTTTTAAATAAATTTGGATGTTACCCCGCTGCGAGCGGTTTCGAGTCTCTTCTTACTCAATTAAACTCGTACAAAAGCGTAAAATATGTGATTGTGCTACAGTTTCACTCGGCACCGCCGTCCGTCCCATGCGTTTTCTTCGGTAAATAAGTACATGTCTCATTATTTCTGATTAAAACAATATTTTGGAATTTAATTTCCGTTTATTGCTATAAACACTGGTGCGCTTACCACCGAACATGTTTGAAGTTACGCGGTGGATACAAAATTTTAAATTTTAATTAAACTTAATTCCGTCGGATAAGCATAACTCGTCATTTTCCAAAAATATAACGTTAATTACAGTAAGGTGTGTAGCAGTTATTATAGTAACAAAAAATGGAGTACTTAAGGAATATTTATTTATTAAATTTAACAAACTATCTTAAGAAAATATCAACATACTCGTATGATAATAAAACTGTAGCACAAATAAATTGAAGCAAGTCATTTTCGTCACCCATAGATAATATGTATGCGGTAAAACCGGTAAAAACTAAGCATTGTGATACACGTATTCCATCTACATGTTATAGTAGGCAACAAGGTGGCATTATTTGGCCATGGTTAGACACTGTGCTCTTCTTGACTTGCGATGAAACGTTATGTTGTTAAATCTAGGTAATTTTGCGGACGGCTGACTCAGTCAGATTAGAAATTACTGATAAGTTGTCTTCCTTATGGGCGCGGATCGTTATAGATATCCGTCTAATTGAGCTCGACCTGACTCGGTACGTGACTGCCTTACTTTGTTAGCGACATGATCGTAAAATGATGGCCATTGTCCAATTATTTGAGGTAAGATGTAAGTTAGCAATTCTTTAAGATTATGAGAATGCTGTGACGGTCCGTTCACTTCTCCAAGGTTCTAAGGTTACGTTAAATATTTTGTTGATTTTTTTGCTAGATTCAAATAAATTCAAGACAGATTTGATATGAAGCTCCTTATATGACGGAAAGGTCATAGGTTTTTTACAAATTGGGATGACGTGGTCAGAAAAATATTAAACATTTATATATTAATGAAAACTTCGTTGGCTAAGTGGTTAGTATACTGACTGCTTCGCTAGGTGTTGCCGGTTCGAGCTCTCGTGTTCAAACTTGGGTCTCCTTGTCAGGCATGATCATATGTATATACTTAAAAAAACTTAAACTACTTATGGCTAGAAGAATTCTGGTAAACATTGATTTATCATGATTGATTGTTACATGAAAAAAAGACAGAGCACAGAGTTTCTTGCCGGTTCATCTCAAGTGGCTTTTTTTTCAAACTGGTGGTTATTTAGACCTGTATAAGTGCCTAAACTGTTTTTGTAAGTGTTTCATTACTCTTAGACCTTCTAGTACCTTAAAATATTTTATTACTTGGTGTGTAGGGTGACACTAATTTGAATGTTGTGTTCTTCTATAATTGTTGGAACATCCAAAACTAAATTATGTAGGTACTAACTATGATTCTTTATGAAGAACCAAATAAATACCTATAGCGCCAGCTTTGCTTAGTTTGGGAACAAATGTATAATAATGTCCTATATAATTAGAATGTATGGTGAATGTAAAGGCTACGTCACGTATGATGCGTATTATATGCCATAACTAAACACCGCTACTCACTTCAACCTTTGCACGTCCAGCAGACCAATACATCACATAAATCGTTTGAAATGGAACACATATATCTAAACTGGTGTACGT
This sequence comes from Falcaria lacertinaria, assembly GCA_951449985.1. Lineage (NCBI taxonomy): Eukaryota > Metazoa > Arthropoda > Insecta > Lepidoptera > Drepanidae > Falcaria > Falcaria lacertinaria. Next base: position 931,046 of record OX602120.1, on the reverse strand, counting down.
TTCTATCATTTTTCACTCGTCATTTGACTCGTAATAAGATTCCAAATCTCAAAAGATCTAATTATCACCGCTACATACTCGTACATACTCGTACTGTAAAACAAAGTCCCTCGTCGCGTATGTCTGTCTGAATCTAAACCAAAAACTACTAAACCGATTTTCATAAAGTTTTCTACAATGGACGTAGTTATTTATGAGGAAGGTTTAAATTTATAATGTATTAAGGTTTTCTGTCAATTGGATAAATACTGACGAAGATTTTGATGACGTTGAAGAAGTTGGAAGTAATCATGTCGCGCTGATAAAACTCGGTAATAATGTAGGCGTATATGCTCTGTTTCTAATATCCACGTGAAGCCGGGGCGGACCACTAGTCTATACTAATATTATAAATCCGAAAGTAACTCTGTTTGTATGCTACCTATTCATGACTAAACGGCTGAACGGATCATTATAATATTTTACCAGGAGATTGATTATATCCTGGGGAAGGACGTTTGTCTTTAAACAAATGCAGACGAAGTCACGGGTAACAGTCAGTGTTCTATAAATATTTATAGTTGACTGACGAGAGCGTTCTAGCAACAGATGTTAAGATTTATTCATCAACATGTTAATGCGAGGCTAAATTACCGAATTGAGAAATCTCAAGTGATTTATATAAAATGAAACTAATTAAAATTTGGTGTGGTATATGCGAAGGTGAAAGGCAGTAGGCGGTTTACAGTGAAGCAGTTAAAGAGACGAATGGCACCTATTTAATCAAACGGTATTTGGTTTAAAATAAAGATGATAGCTTCTATAAGGATGATGTGGTGTGTATGTTATGAAATGCCCGAAACTACAAGGCAAGAAAATAATACCTAACAAACGATCTATTAAATGGGAAATTCTGCACATTATAAGAATTTATATATTGAATTGATTCAGGTTTTACTTTGCAGAAATTCATATTTATAGAATACATTACATAAATATATTATAATTTGCTTTGTCCGCTTAATGAGTGTGATACGGTCGAACGGCCTGCGCCCAGGTGAGCTCAGCCGTGGTTTCTTCCGACACGTGTTTCAGGACTTCCACGTCCCATCATCAGGGTGCCGCCGCGTTGGTCGAGCAGCGTGTATATGACAAACATACATAATATACCGTGCACATATATACAAAATTGTGTACATATATGACACACATACAAAAAACTGTGATATAGGTAATACGTAATAACTCACTAATTCTGTCGCAAAAGTTTTTTTTCAAAAGGCTACGTAAACTAAGACCAAGCTATTTATAACTTGCTTGATTAAATATGAACAATTAATATTAAAATTAATAATATAAATAATTTAACAATATTATTGAAACATGTACAACAGCCTGTAATCCAAACGTATTTCAAATAATTATTTATAAGGCGACTAAAAAGCTTTGCGATATTTTTTCCAACTACTTAAAACAATATCTAAGTCATAAAGTCCATCTAAGGTCCCTATGAGCCTACATATAAACGAAAAACACCGTGAAAGTACACTCTAGTATCTCGGCAAATCTCACTCGTTGGTAGGCATATTGTCATAAACAATAATGACAAATATACAAGGAATTTAATTCGGAAACTTGCGTGGGCGACGCCTTGTTCCCACGAGCTGTAACTTATGACTTTTCTCTCAAATGACGTATTTTAACATGGTTAGGTAAGATATATCTACGTGTGAGTAATACTTTAAAGTTAAACACAGCCAATTGACACTATTTAGCTTCTTAGATCAAAGATTACGTCAATGTGATTCAGTGGTTTTTTGCTCTAGTTTATTTACTGATTCACGATGAGTTGAATTTACCTGTCTCCAAATATCTTTACGTTGTATCGTAGTATAAATTGAAGTTGGTTCCGCTGTCTGTTCGCTTAGATCTTTTATACTCAACGCATTTTAATGCAGTTTTGATGAATAGATAGAATGATTCAAGAGGAAGGTTTTCATGTAGAATTCATTTAGGTTTTGTGTAACCCTTGCGAAGCTGGGGCGGGTTTTTTGTTAGTAATAATTTATAGGAAATGTGTAAATACTATGCAATGTTTGCCAGATTTGGTTTGGTTGTAGACAATACTTACGATACTAAGATATGTTTATTTCGGGTTAAAGAATATTTATTTCTCATCAAGAAATTACAATTTCACTTATATGAGAAAACAAGTTTGCTTAATAAGTATTAAGTGCTCCGGCATTGAAATAAGGTAACTTATAAGTATAACACAGTAATGAGGAGGTATTTAATTTACAAACTACTGGTTCAGGAAGCAAGTTGTTAATTACAAATGGCTGTTAAATCTTTACTTAAATATATTACAAACTGTACCAATTTTATATGAGGGTAGGTGATCATATTATGTGGGCAAATATTGTTTTATAAGTTCTTCTGCGGGTAATAGTCCATAAGTCGACTCCGGTCATGCGACTGCCGGTATATGAGAATGCAGTTGCGCGGCAAAGAGTTTATTTACTTTTGTTATTATGGGTCTTTGTAGATTGCGTGAACAAATTTAATTTTATTTGAAATTATCAACAAATTTATCTCATGCATGGTGATGTTCCGATGCCAGATCAACTACATATACCTATCACGCATACGTATGTACGTATGTGAGAATCAAATTTTATTATTTGGGTTTATTTTTATCTGTCATTCGTACTGTAACAAGCAGATAAATGTATTTTTTAATTTTTTATTAAACATGTTAACGAGCTTCAATATCGTTTATAAAGAACTAGCTGTTACCTGCGACTTCGTCTGCATTTTTTTAAAGATAAATGTAGCCTATGTCCTTCGCCAGGATATAATCTATCTCCTTGTCAAATTTTAATATGATACGTTCAGCCGTTTAGTCCTGAAAAGGTATCAAACAAACAAACAGATTTACTTTCACATTTAGAATATTGTATGGATGTAGCTTTTTGAGAAAAAGTTGTACAGTTATCACCTAGCTACAGTTTAATTACATCATCTAAGTATATACATTCATGTAAGTGTAGTACATTGGAAAACGCTTTATCTAACTATATGTTATGTGATAGAGGTCACTGGATGGAGTTTAATTGTAGCATACTATGATCTTTCTACAGGGAATCTATATCGGCCTATTCGGCTGTTAAGTTATGACAAAACCCATGTCATTGTTTTCATATGTTATGATACGTATATGAGGCTTATGGATAAGTTAGAGCTAATATATCCGAAAGTCATCGACAAATGTGCTACAAGCTTGTCTACAACATTCTCTCATGACCTCAAAATTGTATTTAAATTCTTGTACCCACACGCATCTCATTACAAATACAAGCCCAGGGATATTAAAAGTCAAATTTCGTTACGTGAACATTATTGTCATGTGAGACCTTTGGTTTTTGGCGTAGACAATGCAGAGTACATTAAACATACTGCAGACAATAGTTCACGATTGATAATGGCCGAGCGGTGGCAAGTGCCATGGTCGCGCGCTGTTCTCACGCTATGATACGCCTATCGACCGTTCCGGACTGACACGGGGCCGGTTACAGTGACGAGCTGAGTGTTTACGAATTTATAAGCGGCAAACTACGGGGCTGAGATACATGGCACTCTAAGGAGGCGTATATTCATTCTAACATGGTGAAGTCCCGGTTTCAAAGGGTATACACCTAAACACCTGATACCCTGCACTGGTATTCACGGAAAAGCTGACGATGATGATGAAGTCCCTTGGCCTATTTCGGATTTATGTGCTGAGCGGTTTATGGCTTGACACTTGATGGCTAACGATAAGGGTTAAAAGCTGACGTTGCTTAATTGTCAAAAAATGTATGTACAAGTAGGTTTTATTTGATCTTACAGTCGTACTTACTCGTACGCATAATTTTTAATCATGCCACCGTGTGGCCAATCATAAAATTAGTATCGCAAATTGATCTATTTAGCTTTAGTAAAACTAGGGCTTTTCTCGCATTGTATACCATTTTTAATAGATATACATACATGCTTTCCCACTTTTAATGTAACACACATAATTAACGTCAATAAACAAACTATACATCAGCGGCTCGCTAGCCGCTCTGCTTATGAATGTATGATCGCCACAATGCAATGAATCTCAGCCCGCCGCGGGCAATGCGTGCCGCTGGTAGCGGCACATCACTCTTCGAAGATCACTGTGGCCTATATTCTGGACTTTGTTTTATAAATCGGTTGTTGCTAGAACCATCTATAGTATGTAGTTGTATTTATCTTTGCCATTGTCACAATATTTCAATGGTTTAGGGTGCCGCCACTGCTGCGAAGACCTGTCACACATCGTTCGTGCTTATCAGCTATGCACAAGCAACCGTCATAAGCAACTACAAGGAGAACGAACATGCATATATTTCTTAAGCATAATTAGTTGTACACAATGTTTAGCTCTCGACTGACATAGTGCCTCCATAGTAGTTAGTAGATAGCCAAATGACGCTACAATTTTGTAGAGTTGTTCCTGCGTTGAATGGTTTCCAGAGCTGCGCTGATAGTAAGGATCACTCTTTATTTTACTAGCATAATGTCTTCCCTGTAAGTATATCTATATAATGAGAGATCGCTGGTCTAGTGGTAAGTACACCTGACAGCTACGAGGTCGCGGGTTCAATTCCCGCCGGGCAAACAGTTATGTGACAAATATGCCTTGCGTCTGGGTGTTTGATATGTAATATAAGTATGTATATACCAAATAAAGTATTATATCAGTAACTGGTTTCCATAGTACAAGCTTTGCTTAGTTCGGGACCAGGTGGCGTTGTGTGATAAATGTTCAAGAATTATTATTATAATTTTTTACATGCTTTTTTTTTCTCAGCTATTAGGCTGGTTTTAGCTACATTTAATTATTATTATATCACTTATGATGAATATCACATTATTTTCAGCTGTTTGTTATATTTCTATCTTTCTTTTCGTATGTTTCCAAGCAGTGTTACTTATGTAACAGTAAAGTATGTCCGTAAGATGGGACTTTACCACTTAGTAAGGTCATAGTTTTTATAGTGTGTTAGGATTAGCTCGCGCTAGGTGATCAAATTAGGTAATTAAAATTTGACTCATTCGTAACATGTTAATGTCAGAGTTTTTTACGTTAATTGTCAATAATAAAGTAATAAAGCGAAGCTTAAGTCGTGACGAATTAATTTTGAATATTATATTAGATAATATTTTACTGATGGACTGGTACTCTGCTTAGTTATATCTCAGAATAGATAATATACTACGTTATATTTATGCATATCCTATTTGGTATTTAAATAACCTATTTAGCTATCTAATATCGTACACATACGAGTATAATACGCTCTTAATCGATACTGAACCCAAAACGGTCTATTTTTATTTTTTGTATAGGCGTAACTAAGGCTACGTTTATTTTGGAAAAACATTTTTTTTCGCGCTACAGTACAAAACACCGTGAAATAGTTTATTGCGATCAAAATACGAACGGACGGACCGATTTGAAAAAAAATCACCCCACGCGTACTCAGGCACAATTAGAAATGAAATACATAATTACATGCATTGATGACAGAAAAGAAGCAAAAGGTGTGCAAGCCAGTAAAATGGCGCTCTATATTGGTGCCAATTCTGTTGTTCAAAATGACGAACTTTAACTAATTTGACAGGTCTAAAAATATTGTCATCGTTATTAAACCCCATACATGAGAAAGGGATGTCTACACTTTTAGACCTGTCAAATTTTGAACAACAGAATCGACACTATTATCATGAAATTTTACGAGCGATTTAAATTATTCTTGTGGACAACACACACAAAAATCAGCGTGTGTGTGAAGTGTCCCGTCACATTACACAACGCACAGGAGCGTCCTGACGCATGGCCTGCGATTTCTGTACAAGATTGCTTTAAATTATTGTACGTACTTACATAATGTACGAGATACAAGTTGAGATACGAATTTGGTGTCTCGAATGTGGCTGAATGGAAATGCCGCGGATTTGCAAGCCTTCCTCGACGCGAAGGTTTTGGTAATTTTATTGTAGGCACCGAGATTATTATCTCTTTAATTTAAGAGCTAAGGCATTATATACTGAGACACAGTGCTTAGCGGTCATTGTTGTTTACATATTAATAGCGATAGATGGCGTTGCTATGTAAACAACATAAATTAACACGCGCTGTAGAGAGTCTCCGTCACTGTCGTATATACGCTCAGTGACGGTGACTCTTTCAGCGAACAGAACAAACCGAACATACTAAACAGAAGCATAACCAATAAACCGGACTAGCAAGAGTTTTCTTTTACCACCACAACCACACCAAGATCGGCTGCTGCATCCACTCCCAGGACCCAGAATGGTGTTATACACACAGCTTGTACTAGTTAGCCCTAAACGCGATATAATATATTGTGCACATATTGGTTAGCCCTAAACGCGACATCAGAATGAAAACTGCTGATAGACAGCTAATAAGCAATTTAAGTAATTTCGCCCGCGAAGTATTGGCACTGTACGCCTGATTCCATAGTTTATTTTAATTAAATTTACCATATATTTTTTATACCACTAAGTTCGTACACGTACGGCCCACATGAGGGTAAGCAGTCATCGTAGCCTCTAGCCGCTAGCAATACCAAGGGTGTAATTAATGCTTTCCTAATCCTATTGTTGATGAGGACTTTCTGTGCTAGCGACATACAATACTAGCGCTCTGTATCATCGTGGAGCATTGGCCACTTACATACCGCAGAAACACAACACTACGTCACAAAGTATTTGACTGCGGTTTTTTTTAGGTGGATGTACCGTCCCCAGTCGGTTGGCTACAATTTTAATGGGAAAACTTACTAACACTGTACTTAAGCATTGAAATATCATTGGTACAGGCCGCCGGGGTTTGAACCTAGACCCATCAATTAACAGGCGGTCCCATCAACCACACGGTCACTACCAACTTCTTACTACATATCATATCATTCGTCACTACGGCTATGGGATGTTATAAAATATTATTTTCTCATCTTAATGTTGCTTGCCAACCCGCTAGTACCCCTGGTATTTCTTGCGGCTACTACGGTGACTGCTTACCATCAAGTGGGCCGTATGCTTGTGTGCCACTTTAGTGGTATAAAAAAATATGTTGTATCCGTAAAAGTGTTTGAGACGTATTATGATACGAAATGGTAGAAGACAGTAAAATTACTCATATTTATAAATAAAACATCTAAAACTACAAATCGACTAGGAGTGATAATATCCATGATAAACTGTTTCTACCCTACAGCCACCTTCGTCCAACATTGGCTAAAGAACAAATAATTTATTATCCCATCTCCGAACTTGCATCTAAAGGTCAGCTAAAGTAAAATATTGTTTTGTTTCAATGCATGTCATTCTATCCGAGATATAAATATATAATTAATATAAATATTTCTTGTGTATGATAATCTCTCAATATAGATATTCTTACAAAAAACATTATGCTTTTTAATACGTATAATTTGCATTCAATGATTACTATATTTTGGACTAGCTGACGACTTCGTACGTTTGAAATCGGATTTTGTCCACAATTTCAAGGGATTTATTATTTTTGCATCAGCTATCTGCCAGTGAAAGTCACGTTCAAATCGGTCCATCCGTTTCGGAGACTAGCCGGAACTTTTTTTTTTTCTATATTATATTGTCGTCATATATTTTTATGCATTAGGTAAAAAGCTGTTTGTTTTTACATTACAAACAGACAAAAAAAAGAATTATTAGTTTGCTAAGATTACACGAGAATCACATTAGGTAGATCATATTTAGAGTGCATTAAATCGGTAAACGGAACTCGCAAACAGCTGAAAATCGCTTAGAATGGGATTGAGAATGCGTTAAATAATCTCGTCATTAAATTAAATATAATGAGCGACAGAGTTTTAATCTTAATCGACTTTTATTGAAATGAAATATTCATTATATTAATCCAACATACAATTTAGATTAGCATCGAAATGTTACTACACCGCTCGACATACGGGTGTTATCATAAAACGCATTTTGGAACATAAAGAAATTAGTCCAATTGCATCATTACGATTCTGCTACGACCAGAATGGTGTTTTTTTCACAAAATACGATATATTAAACCCACACGTAGGCTATAGTATAATATTATATACTTATGTCAATTTAAATATTCTTTAACTTTTTCACGACCTCCGCCTACAGTTTTGACCTGACACTGTAGGTTAAAAGTAATATGATTGTCATTTTAGTATGTTTATATCGAACAGAAATATTTTATACGTAAAAGTAACCGAAATATGGAATTTTACTAAATATCTGTTCTCTTATTTAAGCAATTATAAATTAGGTTCGGAGTCGTCTCACATCTGGTAATGCAAGCCTCTATAATAGACTACGGTGACCGCGTATCATTATCATTTTCCACTTTAGTAGTATAAATATGTGAAAAATATTAAGGTATTATTTTCTTAACTAATATCGGCCTCATTTTTTTTTTAAACTGCTTTATAGATTCATAACTTAAATCACAACACACTTCTCTTATGTTATCAAATTGAATACATTAACGGGTTGAAAGTCAGACCACGATGCTAATACCAATCATTCTGTATGCATTTATGTATACGACATATAAAAGCTATTTTTATGACCGTTTCTGGCGCCTAACTATCTATCAGCTGTCAAAATATCCGCGTAAATTAATACTAAAGCAAGATTTATTAATTATAGCAAATGATTTTATATTATCCTCGCGAACAAAGACGAGTAATCTTAGAACTGGCGCCATCAATAACAGGCACCCATTCATATTTGCAGAAATTATCACAAGTCGATTGTGAAAATGGATTGTGCTTTTAGATTTATGTAACAGTTAGTTAAACTTTTAATGACACCTGTCGCTATTAACGGGGAGTTTATAGTTTTCATAAATAAACCAAAATGTCATTGTTCTGTTTCGGATCTTTCTGGCTATTCGATTGTGATTTTTATATAAATATTTTCCTACAATACGTACGGCCCACCTGATGGTAAGCAGTCACCGTAGCCTATAGCTAGCAAGACCAGGGATATCACTAACCCTGTTGTTGATGAGGAGTCTAGCAGTATTACTACTATCCCAGCGATCCTCGTGGAGCACTAGCAACCTTACTTATCGCAGAAACACAACACTACATCAAAGTAGTGTTATTTCACTGCGGTCTTCTGTAAGGAGGTGCAGTCCCCAGTCGGGCGGCTCCTATATTAATGGGAAAACCCACGGGTGATCCAAATTCCCCCTACCTCTCTTTGGTAAAGGCCGGGATTCGAACCTGGGCCCATCAGATGACAGGCCGTTGCTTCAACCACAAAGCCACCACGGCAACATTCTATTGTTTATTGGTTTTGAAATATGAATAATTATGATTAGACTTAATTTGACAGCATTTAGATAGCATTTTGTGTAATCAGTAGTTTTTCAACGCGAAATAGGTGTGGCGTAAAGGAACGATTGTATTTAAAATATCTAGAGTAAGTAAAATGGAATACCGAGAATTCATAATGACTAATTCAACCTTGATGATTAAATTAATCGTGATGCCAAACATATGTATAAATCCATTTCTGACACGATAATGTTCTGATGATGAAATTATATTAATTAAATATTACTCATCTTATATCTGATACAGCAAGTTCAATTTGTATCCGGTTTGCAAATAAGATAAGGAAAAACGGGTGTTTTTAGACATCCGTAGTTAAATACCTTACAAAGACCGCAGTCAAATAGCACTACTTTGATGTAGTGTTGTGTTTCTGCGGTAAGTAAGGTTGCCAGTGCTCCACGAGGAGCACTGCGCTAGTAATAATGATGCTAGCACAATGAGTCCTCATCAACAAAATGGTTGGCAACCCGTTAGTGATATCTTTGGTATTGCTAGCGGGCCCATCAGATGACGGGCTGTTGCTTCAACCACAAGGTCACCAAGACTCCAGCAAAAACGATGCCATTCTTATGATACCGCACATTTTTTTTCTGTAACGTTCAAAACAGATCAGCCCTATACCTAACTCGACAGTTGTAAATGAGACGATTGTTGATATAACAATTAGCTATAAAAGCTGCCGATTAAATATCGATTCCGTTATTCTTCGAAAGTTTAGTGATCCATTGAGACCTTTTAACAATAAATCACGATTAATCACGGCTAGTTCTGTATTCGATTCTTTATTCAACGAATCGTCACGCAGTTGTTGTTTCCGATATGTCGAATCGAATAGCTATAAATATAATTCCATTCGCTTTGTGAGCATCTGATACGACAGTTGCGTGGGCGAGATTGTCGTGCGAAATGCTTTTAATAATTTGAGGAAGACGAATGTTGGGATGACATTATGCACTTATTCAAACATCCTTGTATTGACAAGAGTTGTTTTATTAGTAGACGATAGCGAATGTCGATAGGATATTTAGCGTGTATTTAAGATATTAACTTCTGCCCGCGACTACGTCCGCGTTGAGCTTAGAATCTCAGAGGAACCTAAAATTTTCCCGGGATAAATCATTTTCCGGGATGAAAAATATCCTATGTCTTAATCCAGGTTATAAATTATCTGTGTTCCAAATTTCATCCGAATCCGTAGAGCAGTTTTTGCGTGAAATAGTAACAAACACCCATCCACCCATACTCACAAACTTTCGCATTTGTAATATTATTAAGTAGGATTATAATATTAGTAGGATATAAATCGACTTAGACGTTTCAGATCTTTAAAAAAAAGTAATAAAACGTAGTTGAACTAATTGTGACTAACTAATGTGTGTCCGTAAAATACTGACACACAAGTGATTTCTCCCACAAAAACTATTTTACGAAGCGTGAAAGTACCCTGCACGCGGAAAGGGATACAAATTTGTATAACTGTGTCCTTGTCTTGCACAATAGCACCGTATATAGCCTTCTTTTTGTGTGTGAAGGGAGCAGATTATGTTACTCCCTCTAGGGCCCAATTTTATTAAGCCCGCACTCCAAAAAGCCTGCACATTATTATCAAAATAAAAATTGTAAAAAAATATCATATAAACACGAAGTCACAAGTAACTGTGTAATATTGTCCTATAATGCTTTCCTAAAATGTAGGCAGCGTACTTACAGCGTAGTGTTAGTCATTTTTACGTCAAACATGATTTGTAATGAAGAACCTTAGACAGAGAACTCAAAGAATTTGTCGTGTCTCAGTGAAGTGGACCCGCCGTCAGTTCTGTTAATTAATTCAGCTCCTTTATGCCTCTTGCTTTTACATTTATAAATTTTTTATCTTAGACACGAGTCGATAAAATGTCACGGGATATAAGACAATTTAGAAGCGTGTGCGTGGTATGCCGCTGTACGGTAACTTTTTACTACGATAATCTATTCTTCACTATATTCGAGCCCACAACTGTATTTTTTATTTATGACTTTCCTTCTATCTGTCAGTCTGTTTCTTGATACCCCTGTACTGGTAGCAGAAACATCGTTCACTAAGTTTCCAAAGCGTAACTCTCAAAATGTTCAAAATAATTTAAGTTAAATTATTTTGTGCCTATAATTTCGTCGCAGCACTGTTTATTTTCGCATACGAAAAGAGTCGAAAGCTATACGAATACGCACTCGAAAGTAATTCGATAGTCTTCCTGCTAGGGCTACTGGTATTACTTCTATAAACTACGTAAATCTCCCTTCCCGCTTCCTCCTTTGACTTAGACAAGCGTTACCCAGTTTCGTAACGACACATGGTGGTCATTTTTTATTGTTAGTCCATCCGACACTGTCTGTGCGTTATTGTACCATAGATTGTTGGGATTTACAGCCCAGTGGAAGGTGTGCCGATAAATTTATGGTCTCTTATCACGTGGTAATGGAATTCTATTTTATATTGCACTTGACGGTTTCATCTTTCGCTCGGGTCAATGACTTGCTTTGAGATGACTTATAGAATAGACATCACCGTATTTTGTTTTTGAATAATCTTCGACAGTATATTATGATGCTGTAAGGATTTTAAATATAAACGTGGTTAAAATATTTAGACAACATATCTTTCGTTTTTAATAACAAGTGAAGTTTTTTGTTTTATTTATTTTATTTTACTGTTGTGAAGATGTGGCTACGATATTAGAAAGCAAGTGTTCTCGTACTTCATAGTAAGCGATCACCGTAACCTATAGACAATTTTAAATGGGAAATCCCATTACTACCCTTATTTTTTAAGATCGCAGTGTGATAAATCACCGTATTTAAAGCATATAAAAACTCATCCAGGTTTTGTTTTATACCACTAAGCTGGCAAACAAGCATACGCCTGATGGTAAACGGTTACCGTAGGCTATAGACGCTCGCAACATCATAACTCGCGCGTTGCTGACCCTAAAAGTAGGTACAGGTACAGGTAAATATAAGTAGGCACTAACCTAAAATGTTTAAGTTTCCCCTTAATTCCATGCACAGTTTCAACCTCACCACCGCATATACAAAGCAACATAGTTAACAGCGGCGCAACTTTATTTTATTACAATAAAAATCTCATAATCAGAATTAAACATAATTGGCCCACAAAACTCATGCATCCCATAGTGTGCTCGTAAAAATCAACGAAATGACCACGATCAGTGATCTCGAAGTATAAGTACACTATAAGTAAGGCGTTATCTTAATGTTCTTAAAGGTTACTCGGCGTAAGGTGCGCGGGGCCAGCAGGGTGCAAGTGACGAGCGGTAGCGGGCGGCGACAAACTAGGTGAGTATTTTAAATATAATTTAGTATAGTAATTCTGCTTCACAGATCTTAGAAGTGTGTGTGGACTTTTATTCTCTTGTAAATTAGAAATTTTAATTTTAATAGGTTGCATGTCATGTCCTTTACAGAATTAATTTTCATTAATACAGAAAAAATAAAATCTTATGTTATATAAAAAATGCCAATAATAATTACTTTTGAATAAATAAGATCCCCAGATTATGTCCAATCAAAATCCAAAATTTTGTTAGACATTTATATAATGTTGATGTGAGCACACCACATTTTTTTTCAAAGCATTTTCCCTTTAATTTTGAGCAAAAGTCTCTGGCACAAAACTACAACTTTTACTCTGAATTCGTTTGTGAATTTATTAATTATCGCCAACGCTCAGAACCCTAAATCTACTTTTCTTTTAATAAAAAAAAGCCTCGAACAAACCTTCTACCTACTCTGAATTTTGTTGTAAGTTTCAAAATGGTTATCGCCAACTCAACAACCTTTGACCGTCGCACATACACAGTAATGGGCGATATTCCAGCCCAGATAACACACTATCGACATTCAACGAGTTAGATTTTTAATTAGATTAGTTAAGAACTTCTTCTTGTTTCGTATCAAATTAATTTTACTCGATATTTCCTTTTATGTTACGATTTGTAGCTTTTTGTAACGGCGTGGGCGAGCGCTATCGCACTTCCATCAAAGTATTTGACGGTGTTAAGGCTGTATGTTGAATTTACAAGTAACTGGTGCGTGGTAAATTAGACCTTCATAAGTGCCTTATTAGGGCCTAAACTGATTAAATGATTTTGATTTTATAATGTGGTACTGTTACAAAATAGAATGAAATTACATTCGGATTTGAAAACAAAGTGATTTTGGTAATATATAAATAAACACTGGCTTACTGCAATAGGTAGTAGCTACCAGACTGATTTTGATAAAAATATCAATAAACCAGTGCCGGTAGCAGGAACATTGTCGACAACGTATTCGAAAACGTAACTCGCGAAATGTCAAAATTGTCATACTATTTTTTAGTTCCACTTTTCGCCGCCGCACCGCTGTTCATTTTTCAATACAAAAATATTCGAAGGCGATACGAAAACGATGTCGAAAAAGTTCCTGCTACCGGCACTGCTTACTAGAAATAGGTTAGTATTCTATAGGTAAACACAAATATTTTATACATACCGACATTACTTTGTATTTTTTTCTTAAAATAATTTATTGATTAAAATCCATCGGCATGCTATAAAGGCCTCATTAAAGTTATAAAATCGAGATTTGCTTGAGGTCGTTCGTATGTTTTACGAGTCGCATTCTTTAAAGGTTAAAGGTACATTAAACTCTTAAGACTGTTAGTATTATTGTTTGCATTGATTTGTGATGCGTTAATTATCTACTAATTAGAAATCCTACAATAAAATTTATTAGGGTAATAAAACGGTTGATCTTGTGACCGAAACTTTATTCTAATAATCACGACATATAAAAGGTTGCTATGCAATTAAATAAACCAGAGCATGACAAATATTTGGTCAAAACGTGTGAACTAATAGGTCTAAAATCTCATGAAACTGTCAGATTTTGAGTTAAAATTGTTTTTTATTGGAGAATAAATGTAACACTGGAGACTAAATCAATAAAAAATTTATCATTATACAACTTGAGACATTTTAACAATTTTTTGTATTTATCATAAAAAAATACAATAAAAGTTACTGCATTTGCGGTTGAAACTCTGGGTCCCCGGGGCCCGGATGCTCTCCAGCTTTTCAAGGTGGATCTCACGTTGGCTGGTTGAGGCCTCCCGTACAAGTTACTAAATAATATTTTTATTTAGATAACAATTATTGATTTGTAATTTGTAACAGATTTCGTTGCAGATATCAGGTATCGTTCTTTTATTAAAAAGAGCATTTAATATTTTAATATCACGATCCCTCTGATCTAGTTACTTTAGGTTAATAAAACTGATCGCTAGGCCAGACTGACGTCGGCACATAATATGAATATCTAGACCACCAATTCGAAAAAAGCTACCTGAGAAGAACCAGCAAAAAACTCAGTACTCTTTCTTTTTGCTACAAGTTATTAAACAACTTATAATTATAATAAAGTTAAGTACATATACCCCGATCGACCAGCAGATCAAACGCCGCAAGTGGAAATGGATCGGCCATACGCTCCGAAGGGACTCTGATCATATACCGAGGCAAGCCCTTGACTGGAATCCCCAAGGAAAACGTAAACGTGGCCGCCCTAAGCAGACCTGGCGTCGGACGATCATCGCAGAGGCGAAGAACATAGGAAAGACTTGGGGCGATCTGAAGCGCGAAGCTCAAGACCGAGCGGGATGGCGGAGCACTGTGGAAGCCCTCTGACCCATCTAGGGGGCACAGGAACATATAGGTCGCGGCACGAAACTCTAGCGCTGACCGTTATTGCGCAGAAGTAAAAAATAAGGTGTCTTGGCGGGGTACAGGGGTGAAGGGCGAGCGTGCGTTGCGCCGATTGGCTCTCCAGTCGTACTCCGTCCCCCGTGCCGATACGACGCTCCGCGCACTTCCAGTGTACAGTCGCGTTCTGAATTGTTTTGTTGTCATCGTTAATTTTTGTTGTTGTTTTTTGTTAAGTTTGTTTTGTTGATTTGTTTGTTGTGTTTGTTAGTTTATTCACTGTTTGATTAAGTTTGAACAGTTTTTAAACAGTGAAAATGCCGAGGCCGAGAAGGAATACTGTTTTGAAAAGACAGGCACGGAAAATGGTGTTTGACGTGCATTGTTTTCTGAAAAGGGAATCGAATGATTTCATTAATTCCCTGAAACAAATTCAAAGTGAAATTGGCGAAGCTGCGAGTATTTTACTCGATTCTGACCGCAGCACTGTAGATATAAGTGAAATAAAACAAACTGCAGAAGTTATTCAGGCGGGAAATATAAAATTAAATAGTATAATTAGTGACTTACAGAAAATTCAGAAAAGGACAGCTGAATCTACAAAGACGTCCATAGCAACGGTAAGGAAAATCTCCACTGAAGCCAATAATTCCGACTTATTATCAGTATTTAGAACACCAGGCAAAAAACGCTCCAGATCAAAACCGGTCACAGATATTGATAACTTTGATCAAGGATTAATAAAGAGGTGCATACATAACTTTCATAGGACAAATAATGAACTTCCCACCGTCGGAAAGTTGAGAAAGAAGCTAGAGGAAGATATAAATTTCAAAGGCTCAGAACGAAGTCTTCGACGAATAATTAAGAGTTTAGGGTTTCGGTGGAAAAATACTGAAAACAATCGAAAAGTACTGATTGAAAGTTCAAATATACGTTTACTACGTATCGAATACTTACGCAAAATAAAACAATATCGCCAAGAGGGAAGGCCCATCGTATATACAGATGAATCTTACGTAGATTCATCGCACTCTGCTCCAAAAGCCTGGACCGATGGTACTACAAAAGGTCTCAAAAAACCTATCTCCAAAGGACAGCGGGTGGTCATTGTCCACGCAGGATCAGAGGCTGGGTTCATACCGAACGCACTGTTAACTTTTAAAGCTGGTGCGAAATCAGGCGACTACCACGACAATATGAACTACGACAACTACGAAAAATGGCTGAGGACACAGTTATTGCCGAACTTACCGCCTAATTCTGTCGTGGTAGTCGACAACGCATCATACCATAATAAACAATGGGACCTTGCACCCACTTCTAATTCCAAAAAAGCTGACATGCAGGGTTGGCTTACTGAAAAGGGCATACAATATGAGGAAACTCTACTAAAACCTCAACTATACAATTTAATACGGGCTAACAAAGATAGATTTAAAACATTTTCAATTGACAGGATACTAGCAGAGCAAGGACATCAAGTGCTAAGACTGCCACCATACCACCCAGATCTAAATCCAATCGAAATGGCATGGTCTGACATAAAGCAATATGTAGGCAGTAAAAATGTGAAGTGGAGTGTTGCTAAATGTATAGAACTAATTCAAGAAAAAGTTTTGCTGATGGGTGCTTGGGATTGGGGAAAGTTATGCCAAAAGGTAAAGGACATAGAAGAGCAATATGTCAAGAGTGACCATGTCGTGGATTTGGTTACAGAAGAATTCATCATTCGCGTTGATGGTGACAGTTCAGAGGATAGCCTTGGTGAGTCTGATGACGATGACGCTGTTAGTGCCGACGACCGAAGCAGCCCTGAGCCGGGGCCCTCAGTAAGCAAAAGGCCCTGTTGGGATACTATTGAAGGTGTAAGACCATTGTCTGATTCGGACTAGATATCGGAAAGGAGAATGCGGTGTCTGATGTCCACACCCTGCCGAACTCGCAGGTTTCTTCTATCCTGAGAAGAAACTTCAGTAGGTTCTTATGTAATTCGGACTTAATATAATTTTTTTTATTATTTGGTATTTAATATAAAAATTTACAAATCCGATAGTGTATTTATTTTTCTACTCCCCATAAACTTGTTAAAAATTATATTGTAGGTAACATGAAGTAATATTTGCGTGCGTGACAGTACCCATACGCAGTTAAGTTCCACATTTTGTTCACCGCTAGACTTACTATTTGACTTTACATTAAAACATTATTTTGCTGTTTTTAACTAAGCAATTAAATTACTAATTTGTATTGCGTGCGCGATGGTACCCATGCGCAGCTATCCCCTCCACGTTTCGCTCAGCGCTAGAGTTTCGTGCCGCGACCTGTAAGTCAAAGTAAGCCAAGGTACATATATGTACTTTGACTTACTTATCGAGAATATCTAATACAAGCTTTCCTTCCTTTGAAAGATGGCGCTTTGTGATAATGTTCCTACATTGTTATTTTTATTATTGTTATATTAAATATAGACCGTCAGAGCTCACTTTACGATTCGTTACGAATCCAAATCAATCACACAAGGAGAGCCACTGGCGTTGTTTACGTGCATTTGGCTTAAGCTATGAGAGACGGCGTTTGTGTCTTTGGCCATGCATAGGGTTGCATCCAATAAAATATTATAATCATCCTGCTAATATAATGTATAATACAAATTTTTGGATTTGTGTTTCTTTGTTACTCAATCTTAGCAAAATTGCTGCACAGATTTGTATGATTTTTTTTACATTGACAGTTCTTGACCTAGGGTGTTGCCTACATTCGACATAAACAAATGGTTTTGGGCAATAAAATAATACCGTGTTATTTTTGTCCTGTATCCTTGTGGACAACGTTTCAGACAAAAGCTAGCAGTAGGACTTAAACTGACCTACAGCGGAATTTACTTTGAGATGTCTTAAGTGAGGAAAAATATAAAAAAAACGAGCTAACCGTATCGTAGTTGCTATGCTATGACGAGTAACATAATAATTATGACAACTGTCGCTCTTTCCTTCGTCGCTAAGCCGACTTATACAAAGGTCATCACTTCCTAGCGACAAAGTCGATTAATTCTCTAGTTTTCTGTAATGCATTGCCGTACGAAATCCCTCCCAGGAAAACGAGACGAAAAATGCTACACATCTATAATTTATGAACTTTCCCAAAGAGTATAATTTTTTGCGGTATTATGAAACAAAATATTATGTGTGCTTATGCAAATCCACGCCTTACTAAATAAGAAATCTAATCACACGATAATCTTTTAACTTGCACCAAACATTCCAATACAAGTAATTGTTTCCATCGCATATAAAATATGAAACATTTATTATAATTTTTCGGCTTGTCAGTCTGTCTATTGAAATTCGAGCGTGTCTTATCGGTAATTAGATATCATTATATGGGGTCAGAAGCTGCCGTTGCTTCTCCTGAGTGGGAACGTATGTTACGTGTGAATTTAATTAGATTTTTTGTTAATTAGTTCTTTATTAGCACTTTTGGCAAAGTTTTTTTTTTATTTATATTTTTTTACGGAGTGTATTTTTTGTCGTTATAAAAGTCATTTTTGATGTTAGAGCTCTTTTGTCTTTATTTATGCAACTATATATTATACTATAGGTATTGAAAGAAAAAGTGTTAAAAGTTGTTTAATTTGTTAAAATAGTATTTCCTGAATAGTTAAATGTATCTAATTAATTTAACTATTTTTTATTGCTATGTAATGAGTTGCACTTGCACTATTTTCTCAATTATGTTTGTCATAAAAAAACCTACTCTATTTTAAATACTAATTCATAGATCATATTATAATTTTTATTTGAAAATATTGGTAATTTGTTTTGATTGGCAATTTCGTTAGTGAGCGGAGCGTTCTTTGAACTAATTATGAAATGTTCATAATAATTATATTAATTAATAGTTATTAAATATTGTACTTAGAAGGAAGCCGGCTTGCTTTGATCGTGCCGACAATCTTGTTTTAATCAATGCATAACTTGTAGCTTCGGTGCAAAAAACTGGATATACTCGTATTTCGTAACCTACAAATTACTGAGTATAATATATAGAACACTTTTTTTAACTATAATTATATATTACTAGCTATGATTCGAAATGTAAAGAAATATGTAGCAGGTAAATTCCCTACATGATGGACCTTTGTTGCTTTACCCTTAAATTTAGGTGTTAGGTTTGTATTACATATGTTAAATATAATAATCACACGATAAATTTAACTAATATTTAAAATTAACCATCATATTCATTAAACAAAATTAACGTTATCGAATAAAAATATCAATATTGTATTCTGCTAAGCGATATTTTGTTAACGTGATATTAAACCGATAACTATTAAACCAAATAGTAACAAATATTTTCAACCATTAAAAAGTATTTATCAATTAACGTTTAACAAATAAAAAAACAGCCATTATTACACCTCTAGTTTGTATTATAAGTGTTTACATGAAGATCGAATGAGAAATGAAAGAATGACAAAAATATACGCTAAACAAATTAATTTGACTGATCCCTTTCCCTTAAGTTGCCAGGAGAAATAATGTAAAATATTTGTAGTCGCCAATACCATAATGTATTTTATGTTTAGTTAATTGATTAATTAAGCTTAATGGTCAACCGCTAATATAAGTTACAAAGTGGTCAATACTAAAATTAGTGTGAGAAACTTTTTAATTTATAAAACATAACAATTAACATTCATTAGTATTATAACGGCTCAAAAAACAATTAGATCAAATTTAATTTGCAATTACAACCTTCTAATCAATCCGATCAAATTATCCAAATCAAGAAACGTATAGAGGCTTCGAAAAAAATTAATAACCCACTATCATCGGTAAAATGATTAACACGGTCGACAGTCATCATCAAGTTAAAATGGGAAGGCTGTCATTGAGAAGAATAAATGATACCGATCGGAACGTCTTGGTGTCTGTACGTATAATTTATCATTTATATATCTATACGAGATAATCATCTGCCCTGTTAATGGTATGAAGTCGGCTACTGAAAAAAGTGTTGGCGCCTCGGGCCATAGTTTCTTTAGAGAGTCTATCAATAATTGCTGCTCCGTTCCGACTTACTAGTTAAGAGTTTGTTTCTTGCGATTATTTTCTTTATTCTTGTTAGGTTAACTTTCATTTTGGATGGGTAAAAGCATTTTGAGACCACAAGGATATTATCTGCCGCCCAAACTTTTTAATCCATACTTAATCTTATAAATACGAAAATAACTCTGTTTATTTGCTACTTTTTCAGGAGTACACGGCTGAATGGATCGAAATAAATTTGACAAGGAGATATACTATATCCTGGGGACGGATATTGGCTACTTTTGTCTTGAAAAAATGCAGACGAAGTCGCGGATAGCAGCTAGTGAAGTATAAAGCTTAAGCTCAGCGATGTCAACTGCACTTACAAATGTTTAACCCAGTTTTTACTCCAGCAGGGGTGGTTATGTGATAATACTTATTCGGATATAGCGGATTCCTACTCGCCATAGGGAACATATCAACCTAAATTCAAGTTTGTGGGCTTTATAACTCAGCCAGTGAGTGCTATTTTTCTCACATAAATACACAGTCAAGTCATCATACCATCCCCTTCGAAGTAGATGTCAATCATGTTCTACTTAAAATAAATTTTCTAGTTAAAATCTTCCACTGACCCGAAATAAGTGTTCATAGAAAGAAATCTCATCAAACATGTATTTAATTAGATCAATCCATATCGCATGGTTCCCATGGGCCCGACGCGGACGGCTCAATTAGTGGGGTATCGGGCCAGATTATAAAGTAACCCGTTAATGATACAGTGTACTGTAATTATAGTGCAATCTATCGGTAACTAACAATTACAGCTTAGTTTACAGTTACGTTTAAGTTTGTGAATGAAGGTTTGCGTTTAGCAACCATCTGTGGAATGTGACGCTACCATGTATATCTAGATCTATCTATCTTTATCTATACTAATATTGTAAGAGGAAATATTTATATTTTTGTGTGTATGTTTGTATTGAATAGGCCCTGAAACTACAGAAAAATCTTTCAACCTACGGAGTTACATTATCACTGAGTTACATAGGCAACATATATATTATACTAGCTGCCCGCCCCGGCTTCGCATGGGTAAACAAAATATTTGATAAATGCCCACCCGTGCGAAGGCGAGACGGGCCGCTAGTCTGTATATAAAAAAATGAATCCCTTTTTCCCTTGGTCACGAAATCACGCGTGAAGGCTACACCGATTTCACTCATTCTTTTTTTGTCTTAGCAATTGTCAGGAGAAGGTTCTTATGAAAACAGAATTAAAACGGAGTCAGGGTGGCACGCTCGCTCTCCACTCGTGTGGTATAAAAAACTTTTCTAAAGTGGAAAGTAGTGCTTTACGGTGGAATCACTAAACCGCATATTGCACTCAACTTAATAGATTATGAGTCTCAATTAAAAAAAAAACACTGCATTATACAAATCCGGTAACATCACAATAACCTAACACATTTTAATGTGACCACAGAGTGTAAAAAGTGCAATAATACACTTGATAGAATGATCATTGTGATGCAGACCGTGAGAAAGAGCAGAAGTGAAAGTGAAAAATCTCATAATGACCGACCTAGGTTACCTATGGATCAAGCGGTCGCAAAACTTTTGCATTTGATAATCAAAGCGGGCACATAGTAACTACTTAATTTAAATGTAGGTAATTTCGAGTTGTATCCTACATAAATTATAAATTCGAAATTTTGTGAGTATGAGTGTTTGTTACTCTTTCACGCAAAAACTACTTAACGGATTTGGATGAAATTTGGAACACAGATAGTTTATAGCCTGGATCAACACATAGGGTACTATATCTCGGGAAATTTTTTGGTTTTCTGAGATACTAAACTCAACGCCGACGTAATCGCAGGCAGAAGCTATTTATTCATAAAAAAAACTTCCCTCTAGGGTCCCCGAAGAGGTAGACAGAGGTGTCGCTAGAATAGCAGGTGACGTTTCAAACCACACGACCACCATGGGTTTTTTAAATTTAAATAACGATATGCATAATGTAAATTATGTTCAGGGTCCAGGGCTATAATTAAGAAATTAATCAAATATTAAAAAAACAACGTAGTTCTTTAAATAACTGATTGGCGATTCAAACATAGATCACCGACCGGCGACCGGCAACCTGTCGCATGTAAAGGTGCGAGCCACTAGCCCGGCACGTACTCTTGCGCAATGCCGGTTCTTACGCGATGTCATTTGCAGGGTATGGTTTGGTTGGATAAGGCCGTTCTGATGCTCTTGCGAATTCGTGCGATACACGTGACATTTTACTTTAAAATGAAAAGTAGGATACAAAATTATAACTTGACTACGACAAAAACACTCTAAAGAGTAATAAACAAGAAATATTCTCATCACTACATAGTATAAAACAACGTCACTTCCCGCTGTCTGTCTGTCCCTATGTATGCTTATAACTTTAAAACTACGTAACAGATTTTGATTCAAGAGGAAGCCGGGGCGGGTCGCTAGTCTGATATATTTTAATGTATTGAATACATATTCATAGTGATGTTCAGATAATAGCCATGGTCGTATGCCCTTTGCCCTAGAATTTATGATCGTTTTGTACGATCGTTAGAATAGTTTTGTTAGCTTAGGTGGCATAATAAAACTGTGGTGCATAGGTCATCTGTATATTTAGGTCAAATTATGTATGTTTAATGAATAAAATAAATGCCTTCAGTCATCGACGATCGCTCACAATAATTGGTTGTTTTATTTATTAGTTGACGTGCAATTACACAACAGCCACATAGACACTTACATTGGTGACCCCGACGTGATTAGATAGTAGATATAAGTAGTTTAGAAGTTAAGAGGGAACAGATGAACATACATACATACCGGTCATAACCCTCCGTATTGCGTCGCCGTAGTCGGGTAATTATAATAAACATTTTCAAAAATCAAATTACATCATTCACATTTTAGTGTATGTTGATTGCCTTTATGTGTTGATGTTGATGCTAATATTAAATGGGATAAGTACCTTTTTTAAAATATCTGACTTAACTACGCCTTGCAGTGTACAAGGCTTAGTTTTAAACGGCGTCACTTCGTTGTTCGCAATGTTCTATCTGCCTTTTTTATTTGATCTGACGTAGATATAGAATAATCAATGGAAACTCAGAATTGCTTAAAAAATCATTAATCTGTATATCATTTTTTATCTTAAGATCATGTGGTATTCTATACCTACCCTAGTTAATTCACGAGCTGAAAGTTTGTTTTTATATTTCAAAAATAATTCGCTTAATAGTTAATTATGATAAAAAGTAATTATTAGATACTGATCAGGCGGACAGATCTTATGACAAAGACAAACGAATTACAAGTATTAGCAGCATAAGTAAATATTTCGTTATCTTATTTTCTGTTCCAATAAATCGCACGTGATGTACTCAGAGCCTTATAAGAGATCGTCTTCACTCACACATGCAAGAGTCTCGACGCGGTGACCTCACGCGCACAGGCGCATTCACCTGCGATCCACTCATGCGCACTGTCACATGTTAGGGTCATGATGTACTGGCACTTTATTTATATATTATTTGCTATTTGCTATAACACAAGTACCTGAATAAAATAATATTTAGGAATTTACAAATGAAAAAAGGAAATACTGAAAATGGATGATTTCATTTCATGTACTGTTTCAAAATTCTTAGATTTATTTCTTAGTAATCAGTAAATTTAACTGTAATTATTAAGTATTTATTAAAAAAATCACAAATCCCGTTTTTTATCGTGATTCTAAACAGATTAAACTATTTACAAAAAACCGAACTTAACCTACTTATAAACAAAAGATCTGACCCAAACCAAAATCACGTATTTATGACACAGTGTTAGCCAAAGATAATTCAAAAGTGCAACTATTAATTGCGTAAGTGCCATATTAGCCAGTATTTTAAAAGAATTAAAACTACGTTAAAATAACTCTCGGTGTACCAATAGCTTAGTTCTAAACCTCTGACATTCCACGCACACATGCGCACAATCGATAGAGCATCGCAACACGTCACCTGTCGACTCGGCCGCGACCTCCCATCCAGCCAGTATGTTATTAACACTATTGGTCAACACGCACACATACATACACCACCATTCTAAAACTGACTTTACTTACAAAGATTTTAAGTTCATACTCAAGTGGCAAAATTTACTCATTGAATAGAACACTCGTACAATCAAAATCAAAGGTGTTACAATTTGCATGTGTGCTCGAGACATCGCTTTTGAATGGATTCAGTTACTGCTAAACCAATTTTGTGTTTTGTTTCTAAGGTATTAGGGTGTATGTAGGTTCGTACTAGGAAGTAAGTTGGATAGAGTGGAGGAGCGGAGGTCGTGGGAGCCGCCATACCGCGATTCGGTTGCCTATATTATTTGAAGATATAACGGAATTCGATAACATTCGAACAATGTGAATGATGTTTTTGGTAGCTGTTTTTGTACAAGTGTGAAATTATAAATATTACGACTACTACAATTTGGTCGCGTTAGTTTCCGTAACCTAGATATAGTGGTGCCAATTCTGTTTTACAAAATCACTAAACAAATTTGACAGAACTAAAAAAGTCTTGCTATTCTCTTCACATGTGCGGGGTAAAATAAGGATGGAAATACTTTTAGTCCTGGTTTAATGATTTCATAATCATTCGTATTTAATTACAAGTATGTAATTAATAAAATATATTATGGCTTGTATAAAAGAGAGTACTCGGTACCGACGGGCATGTATGAAGAGATTGATGGATCCCAAAGAAGCAAAAGTTGTGTAAGTCAAGAGTGAAATGGCGCTGTACTCTCTGCCTACCCCTTGAGGGACTTGGCGTAATATTCTATCACACAATTCAGGGTCGGCAACGCGCGAGTGATACCCCTGGTGTTGCAAGCGTCCGTAGGTTACGGTAACCGCTTGCCACAGGACGGCCGTATGCTTGTTTGTCACCTTAGTGGTATAAAAAAACTATTATAAATAAAATAAGATTTTTATGACACTACTATTGATAGTTACGGAGTTTTATGACGTCGGTTAAGAATTTAAATAGCAATTTTTAGCAAGTAGACGCTTGAAATGCTTATAGAGTGCGTATTGCTTTATTTTCTAAAAAGAAGAGCGAAAATTTAATACAAACTTATTATTTGCGGTTGGTGCATATATAGCATCTAGGGATCAAACCGCAAAGTTGAGTTTGTGAATTAATCTGGTTTGTTTTAGTATGGAGCTCTCGGTGTCCAACTCGGACTTGGCCGAATTTGTCTAACGTAATAATGACCCTTTCGGCCATATTGTATTACTTGACCGGTTTAGAAATATATTTTACACTGCCATGCCATCGAGTCATCTGTATCGATTCTAAACGATTTTTATAACCTACTTACCGATTCAACATAAAAATATAAATTACACAATTAGTGGCAATCATTAAATCCATAATGGAAGTTTTATTATCGTTTTTGTATCGTTTTCGGACCTATATCGTTATATTCTCGTCTGTCTTCAACTTTGATCGAACCGCAAGAACTTTTCCTAATCACAAATAAAAAATAATTATTTATTTATGATCAATACGAAAATGCTTAACTAAATCATAATTGAAAAGGCATGATAATTTCCTCGGCGCTCATAACATAGCTCGATGGAGTCATTACAAGTATTATAACGTAGTAGTTGTTTAGTTAATGCGAGATCGTTAGTGGTAGAAGTCCATTGCTTTTTAATTTAGCTGCATTTTAATTATTTGAAAACGCTTCTGAACTATATATTTGATTGATATACCAGGCTATTATGGACTGGATTCATTAAAATGCATTTGATTTATTCTGATGTCGGTTGCTTTTGTCCCTAATCTGACTGTCTGGGTTGCTTGATATCAATAATTAGAACCTGGTTTGCTAATAATATATTATATGTATATGTTTGTAACAAAAACCCTCCAAAATGACTTGACTGATGTTTTTTTGTATATTCGTTAGGTTTGAGAATAGAAAGTAAACTATTTATCATAACCCTAAGTGATAAGGGTGGTCCTCCAACCCAATTTTTTTTGGCAAAAATAAACGTAATTTATATGGTGAAACATCGTTTGTCGGGTGGCTAAGATGTTTATAAAAAATAATGAACGTGATAAAGTATTCTTTCTTATTACGTTAATATATTTTTATATCAGATTTGAGAATCAATATTAGATAAGAGATGAAAATAATTATATCCCGAGATATCGAGGGATAAAAAGTATCTTATATCCTTCTTATCATGTGAGCTATCCTTACACAAGTTTATAAGTATCGATTCAATGAAATCTATATTGATGAAAGGTTACATACAGACAAAGAAATACGTGATTAGTGATTTATCGCCATATCTTCTATCGAAAGAAGATTATGCTAACGATGAATTATTCCAACAATTAAACTCCATCGGCGGATCAGAATCACACTTGCGATTATTGCCTAATATTATATTATAAATGATGGAATAAAACGATGCATTAGCTGAATGATTTATACACATTTACATTTAATATCTACTTGTTAAGAAACGAAATGTCAAATTGAAGAAATAACTCTCGATGTATATCAAGTGGAACTAATTCTTGATTGATTTCAAGTTTCGATACAACTACCTGATGATTAAAGTATTTATTGAATGACAAGAGCTAATCAGATGTTCCCGCGGCTTGTTTGACTTTCAAACCGACAGATGGCGTTACTGGCTTCTGCTTTCAATTAGCCAATAATGTAGGTAGTAAAATAAATATAATTAGTCGTTTATTATGACCATTATAATTATGTACAGGGTTGTGCATTTCAATAATTTATATTTTCATCGAATTTCTTACAGAAAATAAATATTTTGAAGGTTTCGTTTACATAATTATGTCGCAATTGGAAACAAATTGCCTATTTGTTTGTTTGAGCGGTTACCGTAGCCTAAGGCTGCTTGCAACACCAGGTGTAACACTCGCTCGTGGCCGAACCTTGAAAGATAATGATAGATAGCAGATTTAGACTTACGCCTTTAATTTATCAGAATATCTAAAATCAGAAGTGAAAACTGACCGAGAAAAATAACAGTAACTGAAGTCGAACATACCTTGACAAAGAGTGCAAAATAACGGAACGCACTAAGTGGTTTAGGTGCAAACACGAACTCATAGAGGATTGTTAGCACTCTATCTGTGTGTTTGTATAACTAATGAGCGCTTACCGTCTGGCTAGTGGATGTAATGATGTGGTCCGACAGCATTAGGAGCGGATTCGAACTAGTTACCGATAATGTATTAACCTGATCGGCGGGCGATGTGTGCTCAGCCAGTTACGAGATGGGAGCTTGGTGGAATAGACTCCATGCGTCTAGTTGTTAGCAAGTGTGCTGCAATGCTAGGTGTAGCGGGTTCGACTCCATTATCAGTGGAATGATTTATGTGAAAAACATTTCTTGTCTTTTTGCCAGTCTTTGCTTTGGTCCTGGGTGTTTAATTCGTTCTATAAAATATAATAATATTATTTCAAACCGGTGGTAATTAAGACCTTCATGAGTGCCTTATTAGGGCCTAAAGTGAATTAATTTTGTTTTTCGTTGTCTGGTAGCCATTGTACAAGTTTTGTTTAGTTGAGGAGCTGATGGCATGTCTTTTTCTGGATGCAATAAATTTTACTGTAATTTATCTTTAATGGATCATCGATGTAAGTATGTATGTATGTAAGTATGTATGTATGTAAGTATGTATGTACTTTGTGTACATTACAATTTTACAAAATTCTAATAGAAACTTGCATAAGTGATTGCTAGCAAAAGCTACTCTCGTCTTATTTAAGTTTGTTGCGGAATTATATACCTACGGAAGATACAAAACTGAATACCATGTATTGAAAAATTATGACGAATTATATAAAGTGATTATTACCCATAATGATATTACATGTGAAATACAATAAAAGTTTTAAAAATACATTTACAGCATTTGGTTTAACAGCTTTAAGTGATTCAATCAAAATAAAATTTCAACACCCGTATACTGAACATTTTTTTTTTATACCACTAAGGCACATAAGCATACGGCCCACCTGATGGTAAGCAGTCACCGTAGCCTATAGCCGCTAGCAATACCAGGGGTATCACGTTTTATTGTTAACAGTTTGATTCTACATCAGTACATCAACAAATTATTTGGGGAAACTAATCAATGGGTCCGTTATCAATTTCCAAAATCAAATTAATTATTTAAAACGTTGTATATAAACAAATTTAATGGAATTTCAATCAACTGAACTGTTAATTTACAAAGGTCATTGTAATTAAATCAATCGTCTGAATAAATATAGGAGAAAATTAATGAACGGTTTAAACGTGCCGATTTCTTTTGACAAGAGAATTAGTGATCAATTAATTACATACAGATGTTGATTGTCGAATATTAATGAGGATTGATTGATGTCTACTCACTGATCGTAGTTAGCGGCCTGAGATAACCAGTGGAATGAACATATTTGACTGGTTTTCAAACCATAGCGTTCTGATCGAACCCAACGCTGGTTGTATAAACTATCTAAAAACTATACTTGAGAAATATTCATGTTGAGTTAGTTATTTAAATTTGAATTATATGTTTTTATTTTGGTTTTAAAAGAGTAATTGTTGACCTTCCTGGCGGATTCTTCCAAATCCGGTGGTAGAATCTGACGATTTGAAAATGCTCGTCTATAAGTCTAATCAAATAAAGAACATTTTGAGTTAGTTTATCACTGAGACTTTCAGCAGCCAAAAATATTGCTCTGTCGCAAATCTACCAATGTTGCCAACCACAATGATGATATTCACTGAAGGAAATATTTTCGTTGGTAAATTTATGAATTATAGATAAAAACTTTAAGTCGAAATAAATGTTACATTCCGTGTGGAACAGCTCTATATAATTCCATGTAATCGGACATCAGACTTTACGATACGAAATGGGGGACGTGTTCGTGAAATGTGAAATCAGATAATTGAAGCTTTTGCTTCGAATGTAGGTACATGCTATTTCATTTATTACTGTACGTACTTACTTTAATTTAAAATTAAATCATATTTGCCTTTCTAGGACCTAAATTATAGCAGAAAAGGTTTTTTATTTCGGCGAGACCGCTGTTTAATGGTTAGTATACCTGACTGCTACGCTAGGGCCCCGGGTTCGATTCCCGCCGGGGTGAACATTTATATGATAAACATGTTTGCCTTGCGTCTGGGTGTTTGGTATATATATTATCTCTATATATAAAAATGAATCCCTATTTCCCTTTATCACGGCATCACGCGTGCACGGCTGGACCGATTTCGATAATTCTTTTTTATTTGTGTTTGTTATTGTCAGAAGGTTCTTATGAAAAGAAAAAAGAAAAAAAAGCCTTTTTAGTTTCGCGATAAACTAAAGGTCCTTTTTGCTATGGTGTATTTGTGATTTGAATTTATAGCTAAGACAAGACATCGCCTGTCGGGTCAGCTAGTGTATTATACATATGTATTTAAAAAAAAAGTATTGTATCAGCTGCTGGTCCTCGAAGTACAAGCTTTGCTGTTTGGGGGCCAGATGGCGCTGTTTGATAATGTCCAAGCTTTAATTATTGCTAACTATTTTCATTTTCAACTTTGAAACAAATGCTTAGTAAATTCTAGTCTGAATGATTGACAATAATGCCCTCGAAAATCTATATCATACATCACGGAGTCATAGTATCGAGCTATAAAATATTGATGCGGTCAATCCATCTCAATCTATTGAATGTGTCGTAACTTTAACCTAATGGGTACATTACTTGTGCCTCAGAACAACTAGGTACGATTTTATGACAGTTAAAACGCCTAAGTAACTTGTTTATCTGTTTACTTCAAAGTAGGCCTTTTACATTGAAACTAGCTTTTCTCTCCACCTCAGAGGTAATAACGAATTGTTCAGATGAAAAAAAAATTGGGCAACATCATACAAATCTTTCCTCTTTATAATATAAGAGTAGATAATCGATATTCTGAAATAGCACCCATTTGGATGGATTTTACTCGATTATTCACGTATATATATATTAAAATAAATATTATAAATGCGAAAGTTTGTGAGTATGGATAGATGTTTGTTTGTTACTCTTTCACGCAAAATCTATTCAACGCATTTGGATGAAATTTGGAAGACAGATAATTTATAACCTGGATTAACACCTAGGATATTTTTTATCCCGGGAAAATTTCAGGTTCCTCTGAAATTCTAAACTCAACGCAGACGTGGACGCGGGCAGAAGCTTCAGAAGAAGAAGTTCAGGTATAAATTAATCTACTTTTATCATAAGCTCATGATGATGAAGTACTAATAGAAACGTATATTATCACCTTATATTTATAAGAAAAAAACTCCCTGAAGATACTTTAGGTCCAAGCCTCACACACACATGGTAATCACATCACATCATGTCGGCTGCTTAACCAACTTCAATAATACAGATGACATCATTTGTTTAACTTTTATTATTTTTTAATAATAACTGTATTTTACCCGTATTAGTATGAATTTTGGTGATGAATAAATTATATGTTGATGATTTGAATAAAACCATTTGTAAATTAAGAATCGATAAGTAATAACATTCGCTTCAAACATACCTGACTGTAATCAATTATCGAATGAGCAAGTGTTGATACAATAACAACCTATCGATTGACCTTTCTAGCTCTAACTTTGAGGAAATAAACTCACTAAAACAAACATATTTTATTACTCAAATAAAGCGATTTCATAAGAGACAATCGTGCGCCTGTGTGGGTTAAGTACACCACTTTCGTTATTAAAACAAACCTTACTTTGGCCGCGCAAGGTTGCTAATGCATCGTGGAAAGGCATAGGTTTGTTGTTGATTCCCGACACGATGGAAATTAAAATACAATGCCGGTTGCGAATAGGCGAATGTGTGACGGCGGCGAAGTTGAAAGGCATTGGATGGCAATATATCCATCAATGTGCTTGTTCTTAGGGTTGGCGGTGCATTTTTATTAGATTTCATTCGAATGTCTAATAAAATTGAAGGTCAGTTAAAAAGAATATTGACAGAGCTATTTATCCTCCTTGTCACTACTAACTTTACTTCTCTCGTTCTAGGGGATATGGGACTAAGGAGAATTAATTTTATTTACTAGCACACGTTTTGAAATAAAGTTAACTTTTAGTTAGATGACATTTTTAAACATTTTTTTTTATTTTAAGTCAATATTCGTATTTGAAACAGATAAAATTTGCTTGTTCATAGGTGTGGGGTAACTAATATTCAAGTCGTATAATGGCGAAGCCGACAAAAATTGTATTTTACTTTTACAATTCCTTAAACAAATCTAATATCCGTAACCGCAACAATCCGAAATTATCCAGAACTATCAGATAATCCGAAATTATTTTATATCTGTAATCGTATCCGAAACCGGTTTAACATTATTCATGTATCCGTATCCATATCCAGATCCGAAAATCAAATATCCCTGAAATAAACTAAGTCGCCAGCCCTAAAGCAACGCGTGCGGGACGGTTGCAATTTGTAAGCAGCGCGCGCGCTGCTTTCCCGATGCGAACAAACAAGGATCAATCCTACGCTTATCTAAATTGATGCGTGTCACACTTACTGCAACTGCTTAAAGACCATAATTGATTGTAACAGCTTAAGTAATTTGAATGTGGAGCTTGTGAGTGATATTTTAAGCTTTAAGTAAGGTGTGTGGCTCGTTTATATGCAAAACCACGCTGCAAGTAACGTATGACTTAGCAAAGATTTAGTTATCAACCGTAAGAAGGGTCTGGCTTGCAAAAACTGGATAAGAGTTTCATATACACCTGAAATAATTTTAGTGCGTGGACGATGCGCGTAAACATCCAAAGGATTTTGATAGGAATTCTTATCGTTGGAATAGATTGAGTGACTGAGTTCGGCTTTTAAATACATGCTTAATACCCAGCAAGGTAAATATAACAAATACATCAACAAAAGTTGCTCCTTTGTTTTATAAAAAACTAGCTGTTCATAAAATATATAGCCTATGGTACTCAATGATAATGTAGATTTCTAACGGTGAAAGAATTTTTGAAATCGTACCAGTAGTTTCGGAGCTTATTCAATACAAACATACACACACACACATAAAATACAAATCTTTCCTCTTTATAATATTAAGTATAGATATCAATATTAATACGCGATCACGAACGCACCAGATACCTACGTTGCAAATAATATTCATTGCGTTTTTTTGGCGGGAATCAGGCGGAGCGGTTGAGATTTTTTCCAGTGTGTCGTAAATTGTGTTATAGTGATCTTTAATGTGTATTTTTGGTGTCGATATGTGTGCAGTAAAGTTTCATTTAGTGACTGATTTATAGGAGCATTGGAAATAATGCCATAATACGACTTTTGGGTTAAGTGATTTATCATTTTGGTCAATAGGTTACCTCTAATCTAAAGGCGTGTTACGATCTGCTACTGCCGTGGGTTGTCTCCAGAAACTCCATTGGGCGTTAGAATGCATGACACTAGGCATTTTAATGCGGCAAACACGAGAAATTTTGCAACATGAAAATTCTCTAACACTCGACACTGGCAAAAATAGTCCCTGAAGGGATTGATTGCCATACTTAGGAAGAAGAAGAAGAAGAAGAATATTCATTGCTCTGTCTCAATCGCTCATTGCATACAACTGTTTTTTTGTAGCGGCATGGCGGAAGAATATTTTAATACTTATATCTGATAGTTTTTAACATAATCCTTTTCTTTTAGTAATATAATTAATTTCAGTCGATAATTAAAACGTGATCTTAATTTTAACAATTATTATGTAAAGTAAACCCTTCAAGCAGCTTAACATTGATGGGAACGCAAATTAACTCAACAATGTCAAAGTTTTAGTGCCAATAAACACTGGCTGAATGTTATCGAATAAACAATAGGTTGTGTGATCGGATTTGTAAGCCGTTCATTCGATTGTGCAAAGCGAGACAATCATTCGAAATTAAATCGGGATGCGGCCAAGTTGACAATGAAGTCATGCGTGGAATTTTCCACTTTGGATTGGGTAAAGCAGATCAATGTCAACATATTCAAAGAATACTACATCAAGAATGTATCGGAGGGATTGTTTTAATTGATATGGTTTCATAATGTTAAGGATTAACAAAGACATAAAATATAATATCATTTCGAGCTACTCACAAAATTTTGGAACTGTTACATTATAAAGATGGCGAATAAGTGACCGACATAAGACGACACTACCTTCGATTAAATAATCAAATTCTTGCATAAAGTAGTTACTGATATTAAAAAAAATTAAATTGAAGAGCTCATTTATTATCAGAATATTTGAGATTATGCCATATACTGACAAAAATATGATATTGATCGTATTGTTTATTGATAAAAGACTAACACACTTAACATATCCATTATAATACATTTCGAGCTAGTACTAGAGTCAACTTAATACGCGACTTACGTTCATACATAGTACAGGCACATTGATGATTCCAAAGGCAGAACCGAGTAAACGCCACCGTTTAAATAGAAGTTTTACCAATAAAGCAAAAACATCGTAACTACGAACAGGTATAACAAATTATGTAGCTAATGTAGTGAATAATAAAGCTTAAGTTGCAACTTCATACGACGAAGGTGTGATAATTAAAGACAACGATGACGGCATGGAACGCGCTACAAATTTATAAATCTCCACTTGTTATTCTCTGGACGATGATGTTATGTAAGCTAAAGTAGATTAATAGGTCAATGTACTTGCTATTCGCTTGACTTTTTATTGGTCGAGTGTAATCGAATTTTCTTATTTGCATAGTGACTGCGTTTTATGGTACAAATGTCGTGATGTTCTCTTTATTTGTTTTCATTATCCACGACTGTTGGACTTCTTCCATTTATAGCGACACCGTCATGACTAGGAATCAAATGACCTTATTAAATATGTAGTTTCGTATTGAGATCTAGATTGTGTAATGATTTAGAAGCTTTATGTTTTACGTTGCCTTGTAGTTATTCTAACAGATCATTTTAGATAATCGAGGTCACGGTTTTATAGGCCATGTCATCACCGTCATTTAAGGTTTTGCTTTAGGTGCGAGAGGCTCAAGTATCGTAATAACGTAGCTATGTAATTTACACTATTTTCTTGACGCACGTAATCACACTCGGTAAGGCTGGCTTGAGTGTAAGCCTATAGCTATCAAGTGGTTATATCAAGGCACTGTTGAGACTATAAATGGGTTGACTTTTGCATAATTCAAACAAGTATCTAAGTATATTCTTACAAATTCTATTTATTATTACGGAATTGTCAACAAAACTGGAAGAAGTAAAATTTGAGAATAACATTGAACTTCTCATTACAATATTAGATTAACAAGACATGTCAGCCAATGCTATAGAAAAATAAATTGTCATCAAGCACGCAGCCTAATCGAGTATGTATGTTCAATCGAAATGAGTATTCCAAGATACGACGCGTACCGATCATCATCTTAATGTTATTTATCGCTGTAAACCGATAAAGCCTAATAAAGAAACGAATAAAATACGTAAACGGCGACACGTTCCGACGGCACCGAAGAAAAAATCGAACGTATATTACGAATAAATAGATTCTCAAATGCGCGCCCATTTGAAGGCGTCCAACCGTGGATTGAAAACGAAGAATCGATTGAAGTGAGCGCAGTTATCAATAGAATGTATCGAATGATTACTGTAATGACAATTTATGCGCGAGTCAAGTGGAATATGTAAACGAGCCCTAGACAAGTAAGGCAGAGCCTTCATGTTAATGGGACCACCCGTGTGAACTCTCACTTCTCCGGATAATTTGTTGGATGATCGCTTTTAGCTTTTTGATTGTGATTTACTTATGCGGTAATCTTTTACAGATTTGTAATATTAGCATTTTAACTGGTTCACTTTATTAATTGTATTTGTTACACGAGTCATATTCTCAATTTATTTAATTGCTTTAGTTGGTGATCGGTTGCTTGAATAGAGTGGAGTAGGAGTAATGAAAAAAATGTATATACACTTATGTCTATAACAGAATCCCATTTACTATATCTCTTAGGTTACTACTTGCTTATACATATTCAAGTTTTATCATACACACCTCCATTGTTTCCTTATTCCCAGTAGTCATTAATTTCATTAACTACGTAACTACGTAAAATTACATATCAATGTTAGTCATAACTCATTACCGCCATTGCTAGCTTAAAACGTGCATTTTTTATAACACGTCTTGTTGAATTCACACCACTTATTTCAACCGTATATATCAAATCATACGCCAGACATCACCTCGGGTCTAAACATTGTGTCGCGGTAAACGAGGCGTAATATTTACTCGCTGGTCTAGTCAATTACTGTCGGTTTTATATTTCAATTAGATCTGTGTTCTTATGTTTTCAAGGCAATAAAATATTAGGATTAAACATTGTGTTTCGTAGTGATAATTTACTAAGAATATCATCATTATAGGTATCCCCTTGTCCTTATCCAATGTCGTTTGTCGGTGCAATATGTTTGTCTCTTCTATTTCCTCTCTGTCGATCTGTTTTACCTTCCTTTCTAGCTATCTATGTCTTCTTTTATACATTCGTATATTGCTTTATATTTTCCTATATTGTTCTACAGAGTTCTAAAGATATATTTGTCAACTCACGGCAGGCAAAGAGTAATGAACGCCATTTCACTCTTGACTTGGACTTGGACTCTTGCTTCTTCTACATTCATCTTCACACATATCTGCCAATTCCGAGTACACTTTACCTTAAAATTTTATTAAAAATATATAAATATTATTAACATTGCATTTTATAGAATTTCTTGCCAAAATCTACTATTATATTCGTTCCATTAACTACAAGGTGTCTTACAATGTCGTGCTTGACGGTGCGTGAGATATCAGCGCACGCGCCGCTACTTTGATTAAGATTGTGTTATTCGATGTGTAAATGGCCGTGAAGAATTATGGAATTGTTATCTAAAGTGTGTTAATTTAGCCCAATTTGTATTCATATATTTGTGTCGCATAAAAACGGCCAACTAAATATGTACCAATTTTTAACAAAATTCAGATTTCACATGTAGTATTATTTTGTATGTGACATGTTTGAAAAAATGTGAAATGTTTGGTCGCTTAAAATGTCCAAAACCAAGTCTAAAGGGATATCTTAGATTTATTTTAACAACAATATAGTACGGTAACCACTTTCCATCAAACTTGTTTAGCCCTCTTGGTATATGAAAATGTTGAAATATTTAAAAAATATCCTTAATTTTTAATAGCTTTATATTTAGAAATGACTGAATCACGATAAACAATT
Organism: Falcaria lacertinaria; assembly: GCA_951449985.1. Classification (NCBI taxonomy): domain Eukaryota; kingdom Metazoa; phylum Arthropoda; class Insecta; order Lepidoptera; family Drepanidae; genus Falcaria; species Falcaria lacertinaria. The sequence goes on along the minus strand of OX602120.1, from coordinate 894,415 downwards.
AAAATGTTAAATATTTTAAATTATATGCGCAAAATTTTAATATTTTATTCGGCACGTGTACGCAGAGCCATTAAAATGTCTATTAATTACCTTTTAGCATATTAAGCCTGTGCTCAGTTTAGAGTTACATAAAAAAGTTATCCTTTATCATACCGCACGTGATTAAGAACAACTGGGCTAAGATTTTTTTTATATACAAGTTTTATTCGGTCATCAAGCTATTTCCTTTGATATCCATATCATAGAGACTAATGTGGAAATTATAAATAGCCATCTTAGGGCGGCCGCCATATTGGATTAATAATAATGTCACTTTACGTACTGTGCTACGCTCATCAAGCTCTTCCATTTAATACCAATATCATACGGGTTACTGTGGAAATTATAAATCGCCATTTGTGACGACCGCCATATTGGATTTAAAATGGCGTCAGTTAGCTAATCGTGCATTGTCATCGATAAATAATTGATTTATTACTCGTAGGCCAAACGAATCCAAGCCCAGGACCTCGTTTATGGAGCTACATCATTTTGGATTACGCTCTCTATTATAGGATTTTATAATGCGTGTCTTAAAAGAAAATATTTTAGGATGGAGGGAGCTCTTTGTCTATAAACAAAGGGAAATAGTACTATTTCGAATTTCACTTTTATTCACATCACTACATAGTATAAAACAAAGTCGCTCTCCGCTGTCTGTCTGTCCCTATGTATGCTTAGATCTTTTAAACTACGCAACGGATTTTGATGCGGTATTTTCTTAATAAATAGACAGTTTTTTTTAATAAATAGGAAGGTTTATATGTATAATTCATTAGTGTTTTGTAGGTAATTAACTTATATGGCTAACGCTGGCCGAGCGAAGCCGGGGCGGGTCACCAGTTTAAAATAATCTACAAATTGACGCAACGTGTCGTCTCGGAGCCACCGCCGGGTCGGAGGTGAAACATTTGAATATTTTGCTAGTGAAGACGTGAACGACGGTCGCAATTAAACATTAAACTTGTTTTAAAGTAAAGTTAAGCTATTAATGTGGAATATTTATATCTTAATGTTATTATAGCAAACTTTAAATAGTAATACAATCTTTATAACAACTAGCACCTAGCGGTCATCATGTGATCGAAATTCGACCACAATTCATAATATAAAACAACCTTTGGCTATGAAATTCAGTAAGACATGTGTCAAACGTGCACGTGGGTGTAAAGTTTTTAATTCACGCACCTATTATTATTATTAATTTGATGATTTTGTGGAAGAGGATTGAAGCTGCTCGCGCCCGCTGGAATTACATCATGAGAAGAAAACTTCTCAGCAACCAAAGTTGCTACGGCGAAATATTTCCTAAAGAACACTACCAAATAGCCAAAATATTCTGATTTATACTGTTGTACTTTTTTAATTACGTATTTAATGCATAATATTGTAGTGACTACCATAAACCAACTTTGAAATCCATTTACAAAAATAAAATAATTTCCATACGTAAATACTATTCTCCTCAGTCTAGCGCTGCTCGTTGCGCGACTGGAAACATGCACGTGTATACTGTTTAGAAGCGCTAGAAGGGCTGTGCGATATATTGTAATGTATTCTGTGGCGCTATACGTCATACTCGTACAAGCCGCTAACATACTCGTAAGAATAAATATGCCGCTAACCAGATCAGTCGGGAGCCGCAGTTTCCCAGGCACACCACCGGCTGCAAAATCTTACCATTGTGGCGCCTCAGCATGATCACCTCTCTTGCCATTTTTTTATTTGTTTAAATACTCGAGCTATTAATCCAATGCTGTAAATTAAATATCCTAGTATCGCATAGCTTGCACTGGCGCTATAGGCTATCGCAAACATGTCGTAACATAACGTTGTGTATCGCAGGCATGTTAATAGTTTTTTTGCGTAGAGGAAGGAGGCGAGAGGTCACGCCATTCGCCATCCACTTGTTCTCTACAACTGGGTTAATTTTGTATACAGTTTTTATGCTTATAGTGTGGACAAAGCCTGATTTATTAAGAGCTTTTGCAGATAAATAAAGGAATTTGATTGGAATGATTTTCAAAATTTAAAACATAAATTTGTAACAGTATCGTTAACGCATTTATGGTGTTCTAAAATGTTTATTTTTTTTACTTGTTTTTTTCGTCTTCCTAACTGGCAATAAATTGTCTTCAGGACAATTCTTGCCAGTGTCGAGTGTTAGAGAATTATCAAGTTTCTGTATTCACGACAGTAGCAGATCGCAACATGCCTTTAGGTCAGAGGTAACCTCCTGAACAAAATGATAAATTACTGAGCCCAAAAGCAATATTATTATTATGTTACATAATTATTTTATTTCCAATTTTCCTGTAAATCAGTCACCAAATGAAACAATACACACAAAATATCACTATAACACAATTTACGAGACACTGGAAAATATCGATCGCTCCGTCTGATTACCGCTAAAATCTCCTACTAGTTTTTTATCTTTAATAATTTATCATCCGCCTTCACATAAGGGCCTTAAATAATAATTAAAAATTAGGTGTGGCACTCGGAGACTGCCGCGGTAAAGCTATTGCATAGCATTTTTTATCAACTTATGCAATTTTAATTATTTATTTATTTTATGAATGCAGTATTTTTTTATATACCCATATACTTTCTCACAAACAGCTGATTACGGTAGTTTTCCAATACAACTAATGCCACCTAAAGGCGGGTTGCTGAACTAAAGAGACAAGCGTGATATTTCAAAAAGTCATTAAAAGTTCTGGTATTTATCGATAGATGGAAAAACCAAAAAGTATCACCTTTGTGCCGGTCGGAGTGGGGGGTGTTAGGTTTTTTTCGTTACGGAATTTCTGGATTCGGTCCCCACGCTCAAGGCCCGCGATAAAAGCTATGCAATAGCTTAAAAAAAACTAAAATAGTTCTCAGTATTCTATACGTAAATCATATATATGGAATTTATCAGACATAAAAATATATGATTTATGCCATTAATTATCATGAAAAATGAGTGTATTCTGTATTAATATCAACAAGGTTTTATCTCTACATTTCCGATAGGCTGATATATATATAAATATTTATTGAGTCGACATTAAAGGAGATTTATTCTGAACATAATGAGATACGACGGTCGTGTGATGTGTTTCAACATAAATATGAAATAATTTCACCAGTCAGCTTGCAGCAATGAAAGCACGTGTATTTGTGTTTGCAGCTTACGGTTGCAATAAAATTGTGGAATGAGCTCCCCGTTATGGTTTTCCTTAAGGAGTTGGGGCTCTTCAAGAAGGGTGTGGAGAGATTTCTGAAGGGTCGGCAACGCGCGAGCTATACCCCTGGTGTTGCAAGCGTCCATAGGCTACGGTAGCCCCTTTCCAAGCGGGCCGTGTGCTTGTTTGCCACCTTAGTCACATAAAAAGCAAAATGAAGGAATGTTTTGTTATGAACATCCATCATGCAAAATTCCTTTCGGAACAAAGAGTATTCGAGCGCCATTTCACGCTTGACTTGCATCATTTGCTTCTTCTACATTTATTGTTTTTATTATAAAATCTGAATCCCTGAAGATGTTAAGTGGGTTTGGGTTGGGTTTCCCATTAATATTGGAGCCGCCCGACTGGGGACTGTACCTCCGCCTTACAGAAGACCGCAGTGAAATAACACTACTTTCGTTGCCAGTGCTCCACGGGGTTACGCTGGGTTAGTAATGCTGCTACGGCAACTGCTTACCATCAGGTGGGCCGTATTCTTGTGTGCCACTTTAGTGGTATAAAAAAAATTACCCGAGCAAAGCAGGGCCGTTTAGAATAAAAATCATAAAACAATCCCGCAGAATCTTTCATCCAAATGATTATTGTATCACATTCCGTCAATAAAAAATCTTGAATCAAATTACAGCTACCATTACCGAAAAAGCTTAAGTTAAGCTTAAAATCGTGCCAACCGTGAAATAACATTAGGGTAATCGATTTTATTACAGACGGGGGCGTAGTTGCATCGATTCCGATGAATCGTAACAATCGAGTATTGAGTGATAACTCGGGCCACCCGAGATTTTAGTGTCGTTCAACCGCTCAGTTCTTGCACACAGTTTGACTCGATTTCTACTCAAAAACAGGATTGTCTTACTGTTTAAAAATAGTTAAGCGGTATAATTAATGCAGCATTTATTTGTAACATATTAAAGGCGTAACATTTTAATCTAATCAATTGATCACTTACAGAACCAGACCAGGAATTTGTATATGTGAAATAGTTTTATTGCATAAAATCATATTAATCAATTCTACTTAAATAATTTGGATCTACGATCTAGCCGGATGTGAAGTACCGTATTTTACACAAATCGACTGCAATTTACAATTACACCGCATTTGCTAGAAATAATAATTTTTCTTTTTATCTTAAGTCAGGACATCTGATTTCTGTTTCAGTTCAGCTTTTGACGATTGCCAAAGTCAATCAGACAACAGGAACAAACTAAGGATGCCTTTAATAAATTAAGTCTAGGCATGATCGATTGGTATAGACCAGGGATTACCAATTAATTTCACTGGGGTCCGTTTTCATAAAGATGTGTGTCATGGTCCGTTTGGTTGCAAATAGGGGTTGTAAATCAATCACGTGAGGCTTAACACTATTTTACGTACTCCCTTCACAGTGAAGTATAATAAAATGTAACTCAAAAGATTCGTTTAATGTTATAATTGTACTGGTTTCTTAAAGTCGTCGCAAAATAGGGCGATGGTCCGGATCCGGATCGCGGTCCGCCATTTGGTGACTCCTGGTATGGTCCGTGACAGCCCCTCAAGGTGGCAAGACTAAATGCATTGAATAGTTAAATACTCTGTGGTCTTTTGTGAAGGTTTTCTTCATTTGAATACTGGCTGAGGATGAAAGGTAACCCATACAGTATTGTACATCAACATTTCCTACTTCATAACATTTACAGTTCACTTAATGCAAATAATCGATACAACCTTTCTCTGAATCGATTCTCACCAAACCGCAAGTCTCGTGAACTTTTTAATGAGCACTCTATTTAAGACCCCGGATAACCAACAATAGGTCCAATCAGCATTCGAAAACTACGAGCTTACTACCGTTACCGCGTCACTATAATCGTATAATCGATATAATCACGCTCGATTCAGTATCGATACAATGATCGACATAGTGACGCCCTGTCCACCTAGACGTAGATACAAAAGAAAAAGAAAGTGTTGAGACCGTTAACGATGTTTAAATTTGGAATAGTTTGAGTTTGGTTCCGAATTTAAAATGACTGTTATTTGACGCAGCGAATTTCGTATCATCTTTGCTAGAGCCAAAGTTGGCGGAGCTTTCTCTGACACTGAATAAAACATTGAGAGGTTATATTACTTGCGAAGTATATGCTTTTATTTATATAATTTCATCGTCATTGGATTTTAACAATTGTTCATTTTGGGAGACATTATCGTTTTACTAGTGACGTCATTGATAGTGATATTATCATCTAATTCTAATACACACTATATATAGTAGATTGGGTCATTTCAGGTTATTATGTTTTTATAAAACTAACGGCCGAATACTATAATATAATAATAATAATGCTTGGACATTATCACATAGCGCCATCTGGCCAAACTATGCAAAGCTTGTACTATGGGAGCCAGCAGCTGATACAATACATAATTACATATATACATTTGTAAATACATTCTTATAATACCAATATACACCAAACACACAGATGATGGACTAATTGGGATCCTCCGTGAGTTTTCCCATTAAAATTGGAGCCGCCCGACTGGAGACTGTACCTCCACCTTACAGAAGACCACAATGAAATAACACTATACATTGATATAGTGTTGTGTTTCTGCGGAAAGTAAGGTTGCCAGTGCTCCACGATACGCTTGCTAGTAGTAATACTGCCAGCACAGTAAGTCATCAACAACATGGTTGGCTGCGCGTTAGTAATACCCCCGGTATTGTTAGCGGTTAAAGGCTACGGTGATCGCTTACCATCTGTTGGGCCGTTTGCCTGTGTGCCACCTTAGTGGTACAAAAAAGCAGAATAAAGTATATACTTAGACCGTTATCAGAACTTGTCGGTTTAAGTATAATTTATGCCTTACATGATAGTTATCATAAGCCGCATTGTAATCAGTCCAAACGCCCTCTCATTACCGTATTCCATGCGAATATTTTATTGGTCAAAATGTCCCATGGTTAAGGAAACGGTTAACCTTAATGTCTGTTGATAACAGGTTGCATGCACGGCGTTTTTGTTAACCCTTGTGATAAATCTTGGTAATCTGGTAAATCACCATTCTTACACAGTGCCAGTAGCAAGAATATTTTTCGACTACGTATTCGAAAACGTAACTCAAAATTGTCATACAAATTTTAGTTCCACTTTTTTGCGTAGCGCTGTACGAAGGCGATACGAAAACATTGTCGCAGTTTATTCATTCTCGGGTTACAGGGCTACTGCTGCTTGATCTTCAGAAATCACCGTGTATTAGTAAAAATCGCATTAAAATCTGTTGCATTGTAACGCTCCTTTAGAAAAAGTATTATACCCAACGTTCCCTGAAATTTATCATAAATATATTTTTTTAGGGAGTTAAACAACAAGTCATTTTTATTTGGCATTTCATTATGGGTAATTTTATACTTTCTATCGCCCAGAGATGTTTATTTAGCGCCTCCAATGTTACAAGTTTCAATCGTCCCCTCATTAAGCCTCAGCGCGCACTTTAGGGCGGTCCCGCCCACTTTGAGAGCCTATGGTCTAGCAATTTCGTAAATTATACTGGAGATATGCACGCATTCGGTGCTCTAGAACTAAATAAAAATCAACTGCAGTGTGTGTCTCGCAAAATCTTCTTACGCCTCAATACTGGGATGGTATTAGAAAGAAAGATAGACATCTCTAAAAAAATATTTTTGTTTCCCTTTAAAAAAAAAGGATTTTTGATTGGGAATTTCCTATGCGGCCAAAATTATGGATCTCACGTGGTTAATTTCCGGGTCATCTAGTTATAAATCACGAAACCACAATTTGCATAATATTTGTGAGTAAAACAACAATTTCTATGTACACTGATAATATAACGGCATTTATATTTACCCATGGCACCGCACCGATCAGTACATACCTTAAAACGTATTATAAATTATTCATGCTGCGTACGAACATTAAAAGTCATTAAAAAAACGCGCGAGCGCTGGCGGGCTAAGATTTTAATACACGCTTAAATTTTTGATCCATTTTTAAAACGCTGCATAGATACAAAGAAACCGCATCTTTTTTGCGTGAACCTCCACGAAAATATTTATGTATTTTTATAGCTGTTCAAGAGAGGTGCGAAGAGATTTTTGCAATGTGGGCGACAATGCGTTACTGATCTATAGGCTACATATACTGCTTACCATCAGGCGAGTTGCTTCATTAGGTACCTGATTGGTATAATCTTGTTTAAGACATTTATTTCAATTACCTATATCAACATAAAATCACTAGCAATAATTTCTACCTACCTTAAAATGAGCTAATAATATTTGTGCAAAGAACCGTGCAAGAAAAAAGAAAGAAAGATGTGACTTATTTTAATCACACTTAATAAATAATATAATCAGCAACATATTATCTAACCTAACTAAAAGCTAGCATCTGAACTGTTCCAGTTTAAACTTATTTGCATTAGAGGCTTCACACAAAAACATGACTGCCTATAAAAACATGGTGACGTATGAGAATTATGCTAAATGTTACTAATCATCTCTTACGTTTTTATTTTAGCCGCCATTAACGTGATGATGCAGTTTTAACCGGTTGTTTATACATAATAAAGTTTTAAGGCTTCATAAAACAGTTCTAAAATCTCAACTTTTGAACTTTCTTCATTAAACACCGTTATCTTTCTATTAATTTCGCATAACATCTGACTAAGAGCTCTTATGGCTCTATCAACGAAAATATTTTATTACTTTTTGAAAGTCATTAACTAGTTACTTAGCGTATCTCATGATTTTTAAGAGTTATTTAATCAGTAATAGTAAATTTCAAATAGTTTTCGTACCTCTACTGGCAGTACGTGTTCACTTTTTTACAATAGAATATACCATAATTATAGCTGGCTACAGTGACACGTTAATTCCGTTATTTCAACGCTTCGCAAAATTCTGGGGTGGACGTATTTACTATAACTATAAATATGTTATATAAAATGGAGGAAGAAGCAAGAGATGTGAATGTCTTGAGAAGAATGGCGCTCCTTTGTCTCATAGGATTTGTACATTATTACACTTATATAACACAGAATCTCGTTTTTTTAAACATCTACGATATTGGTTAACAAGCATATGGCCCGCTTGGTTGTAAACGGCTACCACTGAATGCAGTTTAAAGACGCTACCGTGGTTTATCGACTCCTGCAACACCTGTTTAGCTCTCGCGTTATCGATACTTCAAAAATCTCTTCACTCCCATCTTAAATAAGCATCAGGATAGACTGTTGTATTGCACGTCACGATATCAAAACACTTTAAAAGAGAAGTACTAATTGCCCGTATTCTAAGACCTTTTAAACAATTAATCTTCACCACAAAATGGGCTCACAGTACCGAAGCGGATCGTCCAGCGATTATTGAAAAGTGTGCAAATTACAGGGTTATCGATAACATCGCGCCGTAATGGCCGGCCGAACGCCGCCCGATGGTAATTTCTTTAAAATTCCTTGTAATTTTAATGTCCTACATACAGCAGTGGCTTTCAAACATTTTGTTTTATATACAGAGAGAATATACTAACAAACGAGCCTCACATAACTACATATTTTAACATCGTAGAGCCTCCGTATCTAATGCGTTGCTGTTTCGATTTCAGGACAAACATTTTGTTCTAAGCATATTTGTTGAGTATTTGGGTGTTAAGTTGCTCAATCGATGTATGTTTATTCAATCTCCGGTATCCAAATATTAAAGTCTGCCAGTTTGGGGACAGCTGGCTATGTGTGAAATGTGCCGAATATTATAATCATTTTAATTATAAAAGACTAGCGGCCCGCCCCGGCTTCGCACGGGTAGACATTTATTTTGTCTACCCATGCGAAGCCGGGGCGGGCAGCTATATGAGTATATAGCCTATGTTACTCAGTGTTCATTTAGCTTTCTAACGGTGTAAGAATTTTTAAAATCGGTTCAGTAGTTTCAGAGCCTATTCAACACAAACCCACAAAAATACAAATCTTTCCTCTTTATATTATTAGTGTAGATAGTGTAGACGTAGATGCAGATGTAGATAGTGTAGACGTATGACCTATTTGTAATGTCTTGTTACTGTACTTGATTTATAATAATTGTTTATCCATACTGCTGCATTGGGCTTGTCTTGTAATGGTATATGTCAGTTTGGTTTTTTATACCACTAAAGTGGCAAACAAGCCTACGGCCCACCCTGATGGTAAGCGTTCACCGTAGCCTATGGACGCTTACAACACCAGAGTATAAATCGCGCGTTGCTGACCCTTAAAAATCTCTTCACATACTTCTTGAAAAACCGTTATAATAATTAAACAAATTACATTTTTAAAACCATGTTGTCTATTTCGTATGGAGCCTCTTACGGGTTTGGTTTACTGCATTGTAATTAAGACTGATGATGTTGTTAAATGAGAGACAAAATATTAGATTTTGAAGAATTGGCCAAAAATATACATGTATTGTACAATAAGAATAAAGAAGTAAATTGAAGATAGTAATTGACGAGAGGTACATAGAATATATAAATGCTTTATATAAATAACAATAATGTTTTTAATACGTTAACTTATATGTATAATATAACCAAGAAGAACATTTTATATAATGCGTAGATTTGTATTTAAGTTTAAAAGTAGGAAATTAAATTTTACCGAAAATCGAGTCGAAACGAGTTACAATTCCGAGAACTATCTTAATGCAATTTTAATATCAATATCAGTCATTATCTCTCCGTATTCCGAAGACACCGCCAGGGCAGGAAAGTTACTTAATCAGGGAGAGATATAATTGATGTATCATTAGCGAATTTCTTATTATTACTAATAACTATTCATAAAAAAAAGGAAATTGTGTGTATGTGTGTTAGCTCCAACTCACGATTGGAGCACGGCTTTACCGACAACTTAATGCTTTGTCGACACCGCAAATGTCACGTAGTTGCATGTGATTTAACTTTAAAATTTTAATCCCGGGGGCCTATATAGAAAAGAAATGGAGTAAATATTGTATACGATAAGTTCAAGACTCATGTCAAAAGAGTTTTGATAAATAAAGCCTATTATAAAATTAATGATTATGTAAATGATAAAAATGCTTGGAATATATAGACTCACTCTGCACAAGTGGCTCCCCGCTCCTGGTAATTGTAATAGTTGGAATATGTATTTCATGAAAGCAGTGACAAAACCAACTTGGTAGCTTTCATTTTGATATTTGTAATTTCATACCAATGTCTAGAAGAATTTTGTTACAAATTGTTATATAATGATTGTTAAATGCAAAAAAAGACAGAGCACTGAGTTTCTTGCCGGTTCTTCTCAGGTGGCTTTTTTTCCGAACCGGTGGTAATTTAGACCTTCATAAGAGCCTTATTAGGGCCTAAACTGAATAAATGATTTTTGATTTTGATTGACATTAAATAATAAATAATTCACAAAAAAATATAATAAGTTCTTCAATACATAAAATAAATACCAAATTATCAAATCAAATCTTTTGATGCACATTACAAAATTGTGCAAATATGAAGGTTTACTCTTTAGCTTTATGCATGCAAAAAAGTAAATTGGCAATGTTTAGTTCAGTGAGAAAATGTCAAGCTAATCTAAACTTGTGCAATCTGCAGACCTTACAATCTATTTGAATGCGCTAAAGTGTACCTTTAATAATGATAATGTTCGTACTTTATTAAATACTAGCGACCCGCCCCGGCTTAGCACGGGTAGACGTCAAGACGTTATCAAATATTTGTTTACCCGAGCGAAGCCGGGGCAGGTAGCTAGTATAATAAATATCCTATGTTACTCAGTGATCATTTAGCTTTCTAAAGGTGCAAGAATTTTTGAAATCGGTCCTGTATTTTCGGAGCATATTCAATACAAACCCATAAACATACAAAAAATCAAAAATAAAAATCTTTCCTCTTTATAATATTAGTATAGATTTAGAAGTACAGATATCCTTCTGGGATCAAACTACGCAAAATTTGTTCTGTGGGCACTAAAATATTATTTTTAATCGCTTTTATTTGCGTCACCTGTACCTATGAATATATCTATGTAGTGAAAACTTTAAAAGTAATTTTCACAAAGCGATTGTAGGAGCCAGGCTTGACAATCATCAGACCATTGTTTCTCAAACTATTATGGTGTACCGCCCTCTTAGCAAAATAATACATATTATGCCCAACGCACCCCCCCAAAACCTTGGTATTTTTTATAGAACTATGTAGGTGGATAAACAATAAAAGCTAAGTTTGAGTTATTTTACATTTCGTTATATTTTCCCCTGACAACCGATTTTTATTAAGCGCCTCCAATATTGCAAGTTTCAATCGCCCCCTCAGAAAGCCTCTGGGGGGGCGGTAGCGCCCGCTTTGAGAACCTATGCATTAGACCGAGTTGCTGACAACTCAGACACATATTTGCAGACTTGACACATTTTAATTTATTTTTCATAGCCAATTTGGACGCTATAAAATTATAATTATAATCCGCTGAAGTAGACACTACTTACTATACTCCTCTTAAAAACCAAGTCACAGTTTAGATATGATCGGCAACTACAGTGAATGTATAAATTAACGTAACATAGTGTACACTTACTTAATTATGACACGTGCGTAGTATTTATGATTTGTATGCACTGATTTGTAATTCAAAATGAGCACGTGTGCGTTTACTGTGAGATATGACGCATTAAATATGGCGTCATAATGGTGATTTTGTAACGACTTTTCTTAGTCTTTTTGGTTTTTGAAATATTTGGTACGCACGCTGTGGAACAGTGCTTTATCAAATATGAGAAAGTAAGCATGCCTTGTTTTATTTGTAAAAGGATTGTCACCAGTTTGTAGCGATTCTATTTTATTACTAGCTACTGCCTGTGATTTCGTCCACGTTGAGCCTAGAATCCCAAAAAAACCTAACATTTCCCCAGAATTTAAAACATTTCCCGGGATAAAAATCCTATGTGTTCCAGGTTATAAACCATCTGCAGTAGTTTTTGCGTGAAAGAGTAATAAATATCCATCCATACATCCATACTCATAAACTTTCGCATTTATAATGTAGGAGGTAAAATAGGATTTTTTGTTAAGATAATGCAAGCAGTGTTCTTTTCATCATCTAAATGGCCATAACTCAACATTCTCATTATATTTGAAGATCCATCGTTAAAAATGTGGAAATGGATCAAATAATGAATCGATTTCTCGTGTCGAAACCGATATTTTAGTAAATTAAGTTTTTACAGCGCCGATAAATCGAGTCGTATCGAGCCAGCCGGTACGACACCTACGTTTAATTAGAAAACAAACTAGACAAGCGCTGTCATGTTGGTTAATTATAATTTTTAATTTATCCACAAAGAAATTTGACACCAAAGTTTAAGGTAATAAGGGCGCTATTAGCATATAAATAGGCAAGGCGGCCCACGCAATTGTCAAAGAGCTGTATTTGTTTTTTTAATAATTTGAATAAATTGTTAATTATGTTAAGTTAGTGCGTGATCTTAGTGTAAATCGTTTGGTGAAAGAACGAGACGGTACAATGCCTAAGGCGCCGCTCGAGATATGAATAGCTCACTTGCCTGAAAAAAAATCAGTATAAAAGTATTGATCAAATTTGTTTAACATTACAATATATGTCAATGATTTATATTATTTATTGATTACATTATATTAAATATTGATTATATGATATTACACTGGTGACTCAGTAATCATAATATTATTTTGTAAAACAAATGCTCCGTACCTCTTTCTTCAAAAAATGCGTGGACGGAGGAGTATTATATACTATATATTTGTATATTTAAAGAGAGGTAGGACGAATTGGGATCTCCCATTGATATTGGAGCCGCCCGACTGGGGACTGTACATCCACCTTACAGAAGACCGCAGTGAAATTACACCTACTTGTTCTCATGAACAACAGGTAACGTTAACGTTAGTGATATCCCTAGTATTGCTAGCGGCTATAGGCTACGATTTAAGTCTTACTGAATTACGTTTGAGACAAATTTATTTATTCGATTTGTGGTGGATTTTTGATCACTAGACGACCGATATAATGGTAAAATAATATTTTCTTACTCGCAAAACAACTAAGGCGTACACACTCAAATTGAATGGCCCGACATTATCGCACTACAAAAAGCTAGCAAATTGATTCGGAGTAGCAAATTGCTGTGCGCCGCGCGCGACAATTTGCGGCGAACCTGTCGAGTCGTCCTTATTACGAATTACGCACTAGTTACTTTACAGCCATTGTGATAGGGATTTCATTGGTTGATGGAAATTCACTGGTAAATGGTCAAAATCATTCTGTGCTTAATTTTATTATTATACATTTTTGTTTATTGCATAATGGTAAAGCATGTAACAATGCAAAAGTGGTGTGAAAGTCATGAGTGAAATAGCGCTTTTCATACACTGCCTGCACGTAAAGGACTTGACGTGATGTTCATAATATGTATTTATTATGTGATATTTCCAAGCTCTTTTTAGTAGGTTCACAAAATTAAAAAAAAAGTAAAATAATAATATGTTCGAATGCTTCAACCGTATTAAAATTTCCGTAGTAAATTGATTGCCTAGGTAATCAAATAAAATGTTCAATTAATGAAGTAAAAGTCGCTCGATACCGACTCTTTATTTATTACTCGATAATTTGTGATAGCAACTGCATAGCATATAATAAATCTAAATTGGACACGTAATAAAACCGTTGAAGTGTCATTAATCAAACGACATTACATGTGACTGATAGGAATAATCATAAAATTGGTAATTATTTATGGGGTTTTACTTTTATTTGTAATTGTTTTTACCCATCGGGTTACCAAAGAGTTTAATTGGCAACTAGGAGTGAAAGGGACGTATGCATACCTACGTCTCTTATGCTCTTAGCACTGAAGATAAAGTTGGCAAGACGATAGTGATACCCCGATATTGTACCGCTTACCATGCGAAGAATAGGCTTATAAAGGCACTCGTGTAAAGTATGCACCCATATTGGGGGGCACCCAGAATATATCCACTCTAAACAAGAATAGCTTATGCATTTTAATGTGACAGGAAATAAATCAAACGGATATTTTGCCTAGTAAAAACTTCCCGTATAGGACCACATACGGACTTCATACATGTACAGTACAGTCGAACCACGGTTGACCGTCGTAATGATTATATTTGTATGTAGATAACTATGAGCCAATCTTTTAACGATATTTTCGTTCATATGTTTTATGTAAAATTACTTACAATAAAACGCATTTGATTTTAAGATGATTAACGTAAATTTTGACAAATATGCAAACAAAAAAAACTACCAATTTTTATTGATAGTTTTTGAGATAAAAAAATGGCAAAATGGTTTTTTTTTTTTAAACTAACTGAGGCTGTTTTGAACTTGTAATATTATACAAGTGTATGATTATAGGAAAAGTGAGCTTTACGGTGCTGGAGAACATCGTGAGGAAACCTACATTAATCTGAGAAGATAATCAAGGGCGTATCTAGTACCTGAGAGACGGCTATGGACTCACCATCTGTCATGTTGGCACCAAATTATATTAAAATGAAAGTGGGGTTTGTGTTCCTCTGCCTACCTCTTCAGGGACCCTTGTTCCAACAAGGCGTAATGATATATTATTATTACTATTATTATCAGTGTGAGAGAGAGACGAATATCTACTTATGAATTACTTTCATGATATTTTCCTTTTTAATCTTGGTTCTACTGTACAGATTATACAAGCCCCATTCAGGCGTCAATCTTTAAACTGTCGCAATTCTATTTTGTATCGAGGCTGGGCTAGTCTAGTTACTTATGGTATAGTGCAATAATAAGTAATATCTGAGATCTAGATATTATTGGATTTTGCTAGCTTTGTGCGGATCCAACCAGATTTAAAATATTAAGCCGATATCGTTCAAATACTCACTATTATCACTTCTTTTCTTAACTTTTGGAGTAAAAATTAAACGAAAGAAAATTGTCGGTATCGTTAGGCTAAACTGAGTTCGTGGCTTTTATTTTGATTAAATATTGTTGAGTTAGATCTAGGGGTAGGGGCGTGCCTCATAATATTTAGGCTAAGTCAAGGGTGACCAAGAAGGCCTCGTAAAATAAATTTACCTTGCACCCTTCACATGTGAAGGCACCAAAGTGGAAGCCAGCCGCGGGCTCCCCGCACACTTTACATTGCTGGTTCATCTGGAATAAATTAAAAAAACAATTAGACTAATGATATATTAGCATTCATTAATTGTCATTTCTGCGAAGCTGGGCTTTTATACCACTTAGGTGTCAAACATATATACAGCCCCTGTTACCGTAGCCTATGGACGCCAGCACCAGGGGTGTCACTCGCGCGTTGCCGAGTTGCCGTCCCTGCAGAAATCTCTTTACACCCTTCTTGTAGAGCCCCATGCTGTACTCCACAATCTGATTGTCTGCGGGAGGAACCTCCTTTGCAATTTATATCAGTTGAGACGATACCCTGTTCTTTACTATCATTTTGTATATGTTTAGTTCCTACCGTGATTATTATGTTTACATCTCAGCGACACAGTGTGTAAATCGTAAATTTTAATAATTTTAAATGATGCTTAGTCATTTATTAAAATAACACAAATTTTACTTTATATTTATCTCTGACTCATAGAATGACCACAAATGGTAAAAAATATTACCTTTATAATAAAAGGAACAATTAAAACTGTTATACATAAGTAAAAGTTATTAAGAACAAGAAAAAAGATCTAGATTGCAATGAAAATTAATTATTATCATTCCATTGCGCGATTTCCTTCCATCCTCTTTACCTACTTTAAAGTATATCAGCAATGTATATGGTTTCCTGGTTTCCTGATTATTGGTTAGCATTCCACTGCATGAGTAAACTTTTTAATTTTACAGGGCAGCTTGAGGAAACCAATTAATATGTAAGGCCATTTATATAATGTCACGGTTTTAATTGAAAGCATTTTTGATATATATTTATCTACAATTTGTTACAATTAAGAACAATAATTTATGTGTCAATTTAAACGACGTTTTTTTATACCTATTACCACTAAGGTGGCACACAAGCACACGTCCCACCTGATGGTAAGCGGTCACCGTAGCCTATAGCCGCTAGAAATACTAGGGATATCACTAACAAGTTGACAACCCTGTTGATGATAACTCACTGCAGCATTAAGCTACTAGCTTAGCGTATCCTAGTGGAGCACTGTACCTTGCTTACCGCAGAAACGCAACACTAGTTATATCAAAAATATTTTAGTATATTATATTACATAGACAGAAATCAGGTTACCTTACATTAAAATCTTGTACCTTTCTTTGTATCAGATCTGAAATACTGGTAAGTAGGTAGTGTAAATGGAACTTAAATTTTATTTTAGAGGGCAGTTTAAATTTTGTGGTTCTTAATGAGCAAAACATTCCCTAAACTTGTCTAACTGATCACAATAAGAGTCAAATAGTTTAACTGATTCAATTTATATTATTATTTCAGAAAATATTTTAGGTAATTTGTTTAACAAGAAGCTAATATAGCTTCTTTTTGAAAAAATCACTGTTGATATCCAAAGGTAGCCGTGAAATTAAACTTTAATGCGTTCAAATAAGTTCAAAGACTTAAATGAGATATCAAACGAATTCTTGAATCTTGACGTCGAGAGTGAGATGAGTGAGTTTACTCTATATTTTGGAATAACACTTTAAATGCAAGAGTTCATAAACTGTTAACCTAAATATTTATTTTCGATTAAAATATATTTGTATAGCAATATACTAACGGTATTAGATCGAAATCTGAGCATCGAATACTACCGTTTTCTATATACTCGAGAACATTTCTTTATGTAAATTTTTGTGGTTACAAACAACATACGGAAATCATACGCGTGTTTGGAGCATTACAGGTAAGATTAGAGCTATTCTAAATAAGACCTACTTATTAACTACTGGTAAATAGAATAAAATAAAAATAAAAATAATAAACGGCTTAGTAATTATTTTGCTGCCGCGTCTTACGCGTTTCGTTCGATTTTTGAAGAAATGTAAATTAATTTTGAACTGTAGTTGACTATTGGTCTGCGGACATGGCGGTGCCCCCGCCAAGTCAAGTTATTACAACTTGTAGTTTTTTACTATTACTGTCATGTGAATGTATGTTTTTAATAAAGGTTTTTATTAATATCATTATAATAATAATAAATGAATAAAAAACATGAGGCACATATAATGACGGAGCATTACTTGAGAGAGGATCGACCGACTTGGCTGCTTATTTGTTGTATTCCTAATTCTCAGGACTTCGGTTACGTGTTTTTTTTAAACCACCGTATACGTAAAATATATTGTTGTATCAGTTTGATGACGGGGCGGGTCTAAACGAAACATCTAATGTTTATTTTTATGGGAATACCAATGACTTATAAACGACACTATACTTTAAATTATTGGTGCCAAATACGACTTCCTGATCGTTCGAGTGTTATGGCAATCAAGTGGACTCGTTCCAGTCAAAATATTGATCGCTCCCAAAAAAGTGTAAAGTAAATAGTGCATGGATTATATAAACACAGTCGAGAGGCAAGTACATACCTAAGGTCAAGTTTTCAATCTGTTCTTGTCAGAATGTGGGTCGAAGGTATACGATGAATCACGGCTGACGGACCAAGTCATGTTTTATTTCTTTATGTCCGAGGTCTTTGGTCTCTTGCTTGATTTTTCCTTAGTGTTTTTTCGAATGATATTTCAGTTAATTGTATTCTCTACCTTGCCTTACTTATTTCTCAGCCTGTATCTATAGATACTTAGATAATAAAGAGATTAACAAAAATCTTTGTATATTTGGACTAATCTGTGGAAGTATTGAATTAATTTAGAAAATCTTTTACTAATGAAAATCTTAAGTTACATAGGTACTCTTATCAGTAGGTTGTGTTATCAATAAGGCGAAGTTACGAGAAGTAGCTGTAATAGCTAAACAGTTGATAAATATCGGAACATTTTTATAACAGCCTGATATAAAAAAAAAAACTGTGTTTACAAAAACAGAAAACCTGTAGATCATAGATCTGACCCAAGTCAGAACCATGCGGGAGCGTGCCAAGAATGCTGGCAGCATTGCCACGCTGGACAGTAACGCTGATTCTCTGAGCGAGATATGTTCCACGCCTGTCACGGGAGGCCTCAACCAGCCGACCTGAGACCTCCTAAAAGAGCAGAAGAGCATCCGGACCCCAGGGATATTAATTTATATTAAGCAAGCCTATCAAAATTTTAACCGTAAATTTATATCGTTACAAGGTAAGGACCACACCTTTCAATGAATTTATTAGGTTGACAGGCGAACTTCAAACACATCTGAGCATTGACACGCGATGTCGGTTGCAAACGATCGCGTGCGCACTTGTGTATTTTGTAAACTGATTCCTTTAAATCAGGAAACGTTGCATATTTCGTTTAAAAATTAAATAAATGTACTTTAATAATACGTTGCTCGCTGGCAACAAGTTAGCGTGACTGCGTACTGTTAACATATCTGCATTTTTCTTTTTTTTTCTTTTTTTTGCCGGTTTTTTAGGCGATGACGGATTGAGTACGGTGCGCCCGCGTGAGAGCAAACGAGACCGGTAATGGATTCTTCTCGTATAAATAAGGTTTTTGGAAGACAGGGTTGACGCGTAACTGATTGGACGCCATAATAATTTGTATTGTAGTTTTTTTGGCTCCATTTTTTGGTGTGCGACGGGCAGATAAGTGCTCTGATACACTTTGTGGATTTTCATTTAAGGGCATTTTTGTTGGAGATTGAGATTAAGACTACTCTATAATTATTGAGAAAGTATTGAAGTTTTTTTGTTTGTAATAACGCCAAGTCTGCAGGTACTACAATGGAATTTGGTTTGAACATGGCGAATATTTCAGGAGAGGACATAGGTCACCAATTTAAAAATTGTTTCCACCAAATTAATTTTTAAAGAATATGTTGACACAATACTATCCGCGGAAAAGCTAGTATTTCAAAGTGTACGGTATTAGTAAAATGACACTATACACTTTCTACCTTTATCGAACGGCACTGGATCATAATGTTACTTTGATAACAAATTAAGATATCAAAGAAAAGAAATTCGGTTGTAGGCAACTTATACTACCTACATAGTACACACCAAGTAACTTTTTTGTTCAAAAATATTTATTTATTAAAAAAAAAAAAAAAAAAACTCAGTTTCACGAAAACATCGCTTTCTCCGTTGTTTTATGACTTATGGAATTTTCTACGACAGCGTAAAATGATATATATATATCTGCATAAAAACTCAAACCGAAAAATGAACCCCTGCATCTCAGACGTACAAACCAGCGCCTACAGTTGTACACACAAATTAAATTAATAATAACATTTAAGTATTTCCATTCCCAACCGACTGTACTCGAAAACAATATTTATCTTTTGCCCAGTGCTTAATTTGTTCAAGGGATTGCGTCACTGGCTTTTATAAATTGATCTCAGTTTATCACCATTGCAATCTTGGGTTCGATTCTCGGGTGAATGATATATCAAAGTCCAGAATTCGGGTTGCAATCTCAATAATTTTATCTGATCACCCCATTTCGAGGTATGTCATCGTTCATTATGTATTATGTGCTCATTACGGTGCCATTGTTGTAGGATTTTTATTTGCACTTGTTATGTAGGTACATCAATTTATTCATATATTAAGAATGAAAATTTACATATTTAGTTATGTACTAATGTTGCGCAGTGACCCAAAATTAAACAATTATATTTTTTTTTAATTATATTAAAAATATTTTTTCAGTTAAGCCCTAATACTGAGTCTGATTTAACACCGTGTAGAAATATTGGTAATAAAGCGAGTATTTTATAATACCATATGTAATTAATTTAATAACGTGTCTGTGTTACAAAGAAGTGTCTGAGCGAGAGAGATATTATGTATCTTATATCCTAACACATCGGTTCGGAAAAAAAGTCTTTAAATTAGTAAGTTAGCTTATAACTGCTAAAAATGCGAGATGTCAAACAGAAAATTACATCGAGAAGAAAGAATACAACGTTTTTGAGTTAACGCTAGTATTAATTACACCTCATTGGGGGCCTATGTATGAAAATCGTACTCAAGGCGTACTTCAAAAGTGTGTGATCTGCCTTAAAGTGTCCCCAAAGTATTAAAACCCGTTTAAACTGTATCTGTCCTTATTCTAATTTGTGAGAACCAGGAGTCTAGCATGTCGCTCCGAGCGAACACAGAACAGTGATTGACGAAAACAATTTGCAACATGTAAAAGAATTAGGGCTGCCACATTCATATGGATTCGGAAGCTGAAATGATTAAATTCGTTCATCAATTATGATCTTATCTATACTAATATTATAAAGAGGAAAGATTTTTATATTTGTATGTAACGAATAAACTTAAAAATTACTGGACCGATTTCAAAAATTCTTATGCTGTTACCTATAAGCTACATTATCACTGAGTAACATAGGCTATATAATATTATATTGTCACGCCGGCAAAGTCGCGGGGAAAATGCTAATCTAGTTTATTAATATACTCAATGAAATTAATAACGAAAAGTAATAATAGCTAACCTAAAACTATGAGAAAAACACAGAAAAACTTAAATTAACGACATACATTAATTATATTTGTAATCTCAGACCATTTTGTTTGTCTGAGTTTTTATATACATATTAATATTACCACGCCCTTGAATTCCTCAAGGGGTTACCAGTAGGTATCATTTAAAAACATAATTATTCATTAATTTTTATTACTTTTTAATTATTAATATGTTAACACGAAGGAATAAAATTAACAACAACGGTAAAACAAAACAGGAACATTATCTTCCATTAAAAATATATTCACATCAGAACTCTAATCTGACAAGTTATGTGGATAATAATTTTAATGTTGCCTATCAAGTTTTAAGCACTTGGCATTTTTTTGCCAAAAAAAAAAGATTAACTTACACACATAATATTGGTGTCGATTCTGTTGTACAAAATCACTAAACTTTACAAATTTGACGAGAGTAAAAAGTATTGATATCCCTTTCTCATGTGCGGAGTTAAATAAGGATGACAATACTTGAACTCTTGTCAAATTAGTTTAAAGATTTCGTACAACATAATTAGCACGAACATCATCGTGCCGAGTCCTCTACGCGGTTTGCAGAAATAGAGCTCAATTTCATTAATTACTTGCACCCATATTTTTTTTCTTCAACATTCATCAATCTCTTCACACATACCCAGTAGTTCTGAGTACTCTTTACTTTTCCATCGTTGAGTACTTTGGCGATTTGACTTAGATAAATATATAAATAAATATTAATAAAATATATATTTACTCATTAAGCCCTTGCGTTTGATCCCAAACATGGCATCGTTAAAAAAATAATTTGTTTTTAGTTCGATACTTAATGACCCCCCGCCCTTTTGGCTTCGCCGTAGTCAGGCTAAAACAAAATGGCTCCACCTTAACCCCTAGCTCACACATCGACACCATAACCAAACAGTGAACTGGCTACATAAAGCAAAGCGCAGCATTCCAAGGAACCTCTTATAAGGAGTCAGTCTAAACTTGGCCTTAGTGATGACCGTTTTGCATATCCCAGACTGGATTTACAATTGGTTCGGTTCAGAAATGGCAATGGGAAATAGTTTCACGTATTGACACCAGTGTGATGCGAGCCTTTCTAAGGCACATTGGCGATTTGTCTTTTTCTCACGTTGCCTGCTTTTGAGAGACGTTGAGACGTGCGACGAAGGTTTATAGTCTACCGGTTGATCCAGGAGATAAAAACCGGTGATGGACCGGGATATATAATATAATAATAGTGCATTTATTTTAGACTAAAGTGTCCACAAATTTACATTGCGTTCTTAGAAAATATATAATAATATATCTTCACGCTGACGTGTTACAAAACCCACTTTCCACCGATAATAATTTGGTACTAACGTGACAGATTGTGAGTCCGTCGCCGTCTCTTAGGCACTACGTACATCCTTGAATTTCTTCTCATAAGTATGCAGGTTTTCTCACGATGTTTTCCTTTATTGTAAAGCTAGTGGTGTCACTAATCACTGCATTTAAGTTATTTCAGTCATTGAATGGCGCTTTATACTCTGACTAGCACGAAAGGGTCTTGGTCTTGGTCTTGGCTTGGTGTTACCATATGTATGTATGTATATTACTAGACATTACTAGATAAAGCCATGCTTTCTCCCGCAATTAGATTGGCGAACTTTTAATCTTACATGTTTATAAGTGGCAGATTGTATGTATTTTTTTTTAATACCACTATTGTACAAGCATACGCTTGTGTGCCACATTACCATCAGGTGGGCCGTATGGCCCACCTGATGGTAAGCAGTCACCGTAGCCTATAGCCGCTAGCAATACCAGGGATATCACTAACGGGGTGCCAACCATGTTGTTGATGAGGACTCCCTGTGCTAGCAGCAATACTACTAGCCCAGCGTATCCTCATGGAGCACTGGCAACCTTACTTACCGCAGAAACACAACACTACATCAAGTAGTGTTATTTCACTGTGGTCTTCTGTAAGGCGGAGGTACAGTCCCCAGTCGGGCGGCTCCAATTTAAATGGGAAATCCCAAATCGCTCCACCTCTCTTAAAATGTATATCGCCTAGAGGCACTGGGGCACTCATATTATATCAGAAAAGAGTGTACCTATCTATATATGCTATCTCATTCATTTACACACGACTTGTATGACCCTCCATAAATTTTGAGTACACGAAAATTAAGCTTACTTATAAGTAATCCAAAACAGATCATCTTACCACCTGTCGCAAACTCGACCTACATATGATACGCTAGTACCTCGAATGCCATAATAAATTATTTATTGGGCGTGTCTCGATCCTAAAGATACGCTGCTGCTTGGCATATTTGGTAAGGGTGGAGGAAATTCGTTAAAGGATTAAAATTGTGATTTCCGATAGCGTACGAATTATTGGTGGAATTAACTACATCGGGCGACCGTTTTGGATTAATGAGGTTGTTTTGGAGAGTTTATAGGAATAACACTACTTTGATGTAGTGTTGTGTTTCAGCGGTATGTAAGGTTGCCAGTGCTCCGTGGATACGCTACGCTCGTAGAAAAAGCTGCTCGCACAGTGACTCCTCATCAACAACAGGATAGGCAACTCTTTAGTGATATCCCTGGTATTGCTAGCGGCTATAGACTACGGTGACTGCTTACCATCAGGTGGTCGATATGCTTGTGCCACCTTAGTATATATATTAAATGTATTTTTAAGTAACTTATACATACATATATATACTGATGCTAAGACCCTTTCCGGGTAGGCAGTAGGCAGTATAGAGCCCCAATTTCACTCTTGACTTGCACACCTCTTTTACATCATCAATCTTTTCATACATGCCCGCCGGTTCCGAGTACTCTTTACGTACCATCATTGAGTACTTTGGCAGTAAGCTTTAGAAAGTTATAACTTGACCTCCCATGCAATTTTTTTCAAAATTGTAGCTCAAAATTTATTTACAGTTTTTTTTTTTTTTATACCACTAAGGTGGCACACAAGCATACGGCCCACCTGATGGTAAGCAGTCACCGTAGCCTATATAGCCGCTAGCAATACCAGGGGTATCACTAACGGGATGCCAACCATGTTATTGATGAGGACTCACTGTGCTAGCAGCAATACTACTCTAGCCCAGCGTATCCTCGTGGAGCACTGGCAACCTTACTTACCGCAGAAACACAACACTACATCAAGTAGTGTTTATTTCACTGCGGTCTTTTGTAAGGCGGAGGTACAGTCCCCAGTCGGGCGGCTCCAATTTAAATGGGATAACCCACGGGAAATCCCAAATCGCCCTAAGTCTCTTTTTAAAAGCTCATGGTGTGATTATTCACTGTACCATAGTATAAAGAGAGGGGAAGTAGGTTATCTTCATACAAACGCACCGCGCGCGGCTTGTATGTGTGCGCTATTGTATCTATGTGTCGACGCACGCACACTTTAACAAAATCTCGACCCGTTTCTCAGTGCGCCAGTCAGGGCTAACACTGCACAAGGTTCGCGCACGCGTCACGGCTTTTCGGCACCGCTAAATGATTTATTCATCAATATCATCATCAAAATGTCTGATAATCGCAGAAGAACGTATTGCTGTGTTTGGGTGTCTTAATAATTCATCGATTCCAGACCTGTCTCTGTTCAGATTACCTATTGAACAGGAAAGGTAAGTTAGTCACTTATTCTAGCATAATATAATTTTACTTGATGATGAGATACCTACGTACTTACATATTTTTTGTTTGTATTAGTTTTCTATCACACAGGAAGTAGGTAGGTAGGCCTAATTTCCTACTAGAATGTATTATGTACTTTTGATCTGGCATTTGGTTTGCCGCTATTTCTTTGTTTACGTTTAGTTATGCCGATTTTTCAGTATTGTAGGTATAGTAACTAAGTACCTACCTACTTACAGAAAATCGTAATTCAAAATAAGTATGTTGCCGCCTGTACCATCTAGCGGCGACATGGCGAGTCGGGACCGCGACTTGACGTTGCCGCTGTTCATGCGGTTGCTAGCGAAGCGCGAACAGCCGCGCCTAATATTTAGCTAAAAGTGACAACCCTAAGACAGTAGGCAATTATATCGCGAATTGGGCCGGAGATAGCCTACTCCCACTTAAGCTTAGAAAAACTCATTGGTACAGGCCGGGATTCGAACCTGGGCACATCAGATGACAGGCCGTTGCTTAAGCCACAAGGCCACCACGGCTTTTTTCATAATGTATATATTCTTTCATGCTTTATTGTCATGAATTTCCTCGCTTTTTATTTTAAAATTAGAATAACAAAATTTTTTCTAGAATTAAATCGTAGCAAAAGAAACCGATTGAAATGCTACGTTCAAAACTTATAAGGCATATCGCAAGAAAAAATTGAAAAGCTATTGAAAATGCAAATGCTGTCGACAAGTAACTTATTTCATTAAATTAGAAATGCGACTACATTAAACGGTTAAGGAGATACTACTAACTGCATTTACAGATACAAAAATAAAACAGACCGACTCATTGGTTTTTTAAGGCTTGCACGCATTTAGATCTGTTTCAAGATTGCTTCATTGGTGGCAAAGGATACCCTTATCTTTTGATCGTATTAAGTGCAACTCCTTTAACCGGTGTTAATTTTAAATTATGCAGGATAATTACTTGTATAATAACATCACAATTATATGTAATAAAATAAGTGATGAAAGACTGACAAAAAATATATACAACAATGTGAGTGGAAGCGGTGGCTGTGGAAGGCCAAGGTCTAACTTGCTAGATCAAATTACCAAAGTACTCAGAGATGGAAATGTAAAGAGTATTTGGAATCGGTGGGCATGTATGAAGAGATTGATTAATGTAGAAGAAGCAAAAGATTTGTGTACCTAAGTCAAGAGTATAATGGCGCTCGATACTCTCTGTCTACCCCGTGAGCGACTTGGCGTGATGATATGTAGGCATGTAAAAAGTTTTTTTTTAAGATTTTTTGCTCTATTAATTAAATGCCTCAATATTTCTCTTGTAAGTATCGGAAATCATTTCGGTGCAATTCTGTGTAATAGTTGTTAATAAAAAATATACATAGTAAATTATTATCTTTGAAATGTTTTGACTTGTTTATATAGACTATAAAGACAGTAATATTGGTTTCTCGTCGTCAACAGTTTCAGTACATGTTTTCCAGAAAAAATCTAGAATCAGTATTGTACCTACTGCTGGTTTTAGCTGGATATCATAATTTGTGGTTTTCGATTCTTGCCAGAAAATTAAAAGTTAAAAATATCGGTTTTCTTTAAAAATATCGCAAAATACATACAAGGCGATCGTATCTCGCTGTAAAACATAAATCGTTATTGATATTGCAAAGACACCCATTATTTTACGTTGAAATTTGCAAAACACACAAGGATGCTCGCAAATGTCACCCACGATAGCCCATCTTGTGTATAGCAATAACAATTAATAGCGAAAATTTATGACCGTTTCCGTAATGGCTTTTTAATTTTTTGTACAAACCGAGAGTCGAACCCGTTTACTGACGACTCAATCAACAAGGTTCGTGAATAATAGGACCCAATTAAACCAATTTGGGCTTTCTGGCTATTCGCTTTAACAAGTTATTTCACGAAGTTCTCAGAGGATTTATTTTCATGTAAATATAATTAAAGCGCTTATTAATGATCACTATCTTTAATTGAGCGGTAGTTTTTAGGGTTCCGTGTCTGAAGAGTAACCAACGGAACCATATTACTAAGACTTCGCTGTGCGTCTGTCCGTCAGCGGGCTGTATATTATGATCTGTAATAGGTATACAGTTGAAATTTTGACAGAATGTGTATTTCTGTTGCCGCTTAAACATTTTTTTTTTTTTTTTATAAAAAAATATGGTAGCTCCTTTAATTATTTACTACCTACCCCTAATAGAAGCGTATTTTTTCGATAATAGCAACAATTGAAACGCTCTACACCGAGTATGTATTGCTATTATTTTTTTAAAACAGCGAATTTTCTATAACAAATTCATTATTTGCGATTGGTTTAGTATTCCGTGTCTAAGGATCGAACGGAAAAGTTAAGTTTGTCATTGAACCTAGTTCGTTTAAAGTACGGAACCCTCAGTCCAACTCGCACTTTACCGATTTTTTGTGGAACCTTAGTCAATCAGCCTTTAAGAGTGATAGAGATCGGAAATTAAAATCTTCTTTTTTTCAGTTTTGTCCCTAATAAGGCTTAGTTGGTTTCATCGGTGTACTTTATAGGCAACTTACATGCATACATTCATCGTGCCAAGTACCTTTTGGGATAGGCAGCGAGTATAGAGCGCCTTTCCACTCTTGACTCGCACACCTCTTATGTTTCTTCTACATTCATCGATCTCTTCATGCATGCCCGCCGGTCCCGAGTACTCTTTACCATTCTATGAGTATTTTGACCATTGGATCGATATAGGAAGTGTTTTAGAATTTGGACAAAATTTCTGATTTTTCCAGAAGCTACCAAAACGAATGCTAAGCTAAGCTACAGGGGAATATTTATTATGTTTCATGTAATAATTTGTCACTTAAATTTCCCCAAAATGTTGAGAAACATCATTGGTCTAAATACAAACTTTCTCACGATCTGCTATAAATATTATCACATAAACTGTAAAATTGTATCATATTCAACTGTTATAAAGTACACATTCCTTTGGATACACCGTAACTGGACGTGTCATGAGAAATTAAATAAATTCTTCTTCATATAATCGCGTATAAATGGGAATCATCAATTTAATTTTAATCCGGTTTGTACCGTACTTTATATTGTAGTTATCTTCCTTAAATAGATGAACTTAATATGAGGTTTTTTTTAAGTAAGTATATCCGTTCAAGATTGTGATGACAAATTAAATACTCTTAGCTTTCACAAATATTTTATTTAAATTTGGTATACTAAATTATTATATAAATAACGTCATGTTCAACATACATCCCAAATTCGGCAACCTTCCTATACATATAAAAATCTACCTATACCTTTGACTAGTTACTGTTCCTAGGGGAAACTGTATTTGCGACCCTAAGTCTTACCTACCAGACACTACATTAATTTGGAGTAAAATTAATGAAAGGAGCTTCTTCCCGCACACAATTAAATTGTGGAACTTCCCGCCGGTTCTTCAAGAAGGGTGTGAAGAGATTTCTGTAGGGTCGGCAACGCGCAAGTGATACCCCTGATGTTGCAAGCCTCCATAGGCTACGGTAGCCGCTTACCATCAGGCGGGCCGTATGCTTGTTTGCCACCTTAGTGGTATAAAAAAATGCTTCGATCAGTCTCTTAATTGTATTGAGATGTAATTTCAACATTTTTTTATTTGACATATTGTCTCCCATAAAAGTCGGAACGAAATGGTTAAAAGTTAAATTGTTCCACTCGATTGTGGTACGCACTTGGCCTCAAATACCTAGGCAATTTACATTGACATAAAGTCGTAAATTGTTTCACTCCGAACCCTTGACAAATTCCGCAAAGCTGGCAATTGTACAGTAATTTTCAAAATTGTTAACGGTAAAAAGTTGCAATAAAATTATCTTACTTTTTACCCGACTACGGAAGAAATATATGTGTGTATAACACGTCACATTCCTTTACATATAAACGTCGGGTGATTCAGGTTTTCTAACGATGAGTATTTGTATCAATAAAGGGATAATCAATAAAGTATTGTGTGTCACTGAACTCTTTCAGAATATATGACAGTATATTTCATCAGGTTTCAATATATTGGTTTCAATATTGAAATAGTATAGCGGTTATTATTTTTAGAGAACTTTCTATTAAGACGTGTATGGTGTCACGTTGCCGTTGCAGTCTATGGCGTTGTTTTGATAGCAAATAAAGTCGGCATGCTTTATTAATTTCAACTGTAATAAAAATCGATTTCGAATTGTATCACTATTCCATTCAAAATATTTCACAGAGTAAAAAAATAAGTCCCCCCAAGTTGTTCGTACGTAGCCCGTCAAAAAGCCTGAGCCGGAATTAATGTTCTGCGTTTTTGAACAACAAGATGTGCTGACAGGGGCACATTACGAAGCCTCAAGAAGAACGCAATAAAACCCATGTTATCAAAAGGTAATTACACCTGTAAGGAATCAATGAGATTTGAGCCTTGTTAGCGCGCTGAAAACTGTTCCAAGGTTTGTTTTTAAATTAATTCACTTGTCAGACATTTTTTGAAAAGGGTAACAACGATCTTCTGTGTGCGTTGATACGAAATGACTAGTTGAAACGACCGGTTAAAATCAACTTTAAATTTGTACTTTTAATATTCATACCAGGTGGCTTTGTTTTATACTACTAGGGTGGCAAACAAGCATGCAGCCCAGCTGATGGTAAGCGGTCACTGAAGCCTATTGACGCTTGCAACACCCTGGGGTATCATTCGCGCGTTTCTGATGCATTGACGAGACCGGTGGTCTAGTGATTAGTATACCTGACTGCTACTTAGATCACGAGTTCGATTCCCGCCGGGGCAAACATTTATGTGATGATAAATATATTTGCCTAGAATCTGGGTGTTGGGTATGTATAAAAAAAAATATGTATTGTATAAGCTTCTGGTTCTCATAGTACAAGCTTTGCTTAGTTTAAGGCTAAATGGCGCTGTGTGATAATGTCCCAAGCATTATTATTGTCATAATAATAATGCTTTGGGCATTATAATTATTACAATAATAATGCATCAATATTATTATAATAATGCTAATCTTCGGTAAATTAAATAACCCAGAATTCAATTACGACCATTTTTAGTGATTGCAGGTGTCGTTGTATGGTAATAAAAGTAAAGAAAAGACAGATCCGAATATTGTTATTTACAGAAATAGTCTCAATTTAACCTACATATTTAACGACTTATTTCAAATTCATATGCTAACCTTCAACAAGAATCTCGTAAAATTCTGCATCGCGCTCATTGAGAACTTTGTGTTGTATAATATCCCCGCCTTAATAATGTTTACTAACATAAACTGCATTAATTATCAAGGATTTGAATATTTGAATCTCAAAGGAATTTGGCATTCATAATTAAAAATACATCTTGTTCGTGTTATTCGTGTTTATAATTAAAATTTTACTAATGATTTTTTTATATTGCTCTGTCATACATTCATATACTAGTACTAGCTGTTACCCATGTCTTCGTCTGCATTTATTTGAAGGCAAAAATATCCTTTGTTCTTCCCTAGGATGTGATCTATCTCCATGTCAAATTTCATTACGATCCGCACAGCCGTTTAGTCCTGGAAGGTAGCAGACAAACAGAGTAGCTTTCGCATTTAGAATGTTAGAACGGATTGTACGTAGTATATTATCTACTCTTATGTTTCCTAAGTAATTTTTAATATGTATACTGTTGGTGTTTCTTAATAAATAAATACTCTGAGGTATGGATATGGCCAAACTTCTCAAACTTTAGCTCCACGTACCCCTGTCAAAATTTCCAGATGACAGCGAACAGTCTTACTCAATTTAAAAAATCCCCCCACGACTAAGGAAACAATAAAATTGAAAATAAAAAAATAAGGTTTTATTTCAATTAAAGGTAACAAATAAAATTTTGGAAGTAATTTTGCCTGCCATCATTACGTAAATCTTGTCGTGAACCTATCGTCGAATAGCGAACCCCTAGGGCTTCGCGTACCCCACTTCCAGATACTCTGCATGTCCCAAGCGACAACTACACTCATATAAATGTTACTTGTTACACTTTTTCACGCTTACACCAAATTTCTACGCTTCAAATTCAAACGCGGCACATAAAAGGCAGAATCTTTGGACGTGAATTGTTTCGCCTATTGTCAAGTACGTGTTATTGTAGAAACTTCATTTACGCCACGACCACAAAATCAAGACAAAACACTGATTAGAAATTCTATTCAAATATAGACCGTTAAGCAGTAAGGTCAACGGCCAATTTGCAACGTCAGATGATATGCACCAGTTTTATGAAATATTGTCTCGTCCTGCCACATTAGATACAAGTTACGTTCGAATACCAACTCTGTTTTCTTGTGTTTAAAGTTGACTTTCATCTAAAGTATGTGTTGGTTTTTTTTTGTAAATTGTCTCCCGTTGTGGATTTTTTGAGATAGGGATACCTACATCAATGTTCTATTTTATGTAAAATAAATTCAGAATAAAAACTATATTGCCTATGTTACTCAGTGATAATGTGGCTTTCTAACTTTGAAACATTTTGAAGTCTGTCCAGTCGTTTCGGAGCCTATTCAATACAAACATACACACACCGAAAAATAAAAGTATAGATTTGAAATAGTAATTTAAGATATATTCATATATTCTTTTATTTCAATCGGAATATGCAGCTGGTGTAAAACCAAATGTGTTTTTTATATGTTTTACTGTCTGTGGTGGACAATTTAATTATAGTTTCGAATTTATTGAGTATTTTTGGAGACATTTAAGGCGAAGTCTTGTAATAAATATAGAATAATTGATTATAAGTAAGTAAATTCCTTAAAATGTATTAGGATCAAATATAATTACCAGCTTTTATCCGCGACTTCGCCCGCATTGTTCTACTATCCCTTGGGCTTTCGCATGTATAATATTAATGATTTAATAAGTTTAAGATTAAGAAATAAACTAGATAATTGTATTTACAAAATATTATTATATAGAAAACAAAATTATTTATGAATCAATTACTACTAATTGCAATGCAGTCGGCTACCCAAAATTGAGTTCAGGCACCTTCACGTAAAAAAGAAAATAGCCCCACTTTTTGGACACGGAAATTCATTAATCAAATTCAGGCTTCGCTGCGTCGCCCGAGGGACACCGAGCGGCGCCGAAAGCACCCGAAAATCCACGAGCCCGGCCGATCCATCACGATCGCAAAGAAATCCATTAACGGCCCTTTCAATTTCGTGTTTCATTTTCGAAAATTAATTTTAATTATCATTAATTCTGGTTATGACAGTCTATTTAGAGAATTTGTCACGCTTTGACCAGTAGGTACGCGTAAGATATTTTCGAACAAGTATTGTTTGAAAAATTATATCAGGAGATTTAAAAAAGGGGTATTATACGCTTATTATTTTCTCAAAAAATTGACGCCGTCTTCATGATTGGATCATTGGAGTACATATTTTGGAGTTAAAATGAGTTCCAACTCAATATGGTTGATAATAAAAATTACATGCCGCAAACTGTCACTCACAAGATTGAATCTAGTCTAAGGCAGTTTATTTTTTTAGGGTCAGCACTGCGCTATACTATACCCCTGGTATTACAAGCGTCCATACGCTATAAAGAGGGATGTTATCAGTTTAACATGTGTCTGTTTGTGTCATCGTAGCTCCGAAACGCATGAAGAGATTTAGATGTTAGTTTTTTGTTTCAAAATTAACTTAATCGAGAGTGTTCTTAGCTGTAATTTTTTGAGGATTTTGAGTGGAAAGTGTTCGAAATTTAAATTAAACTATACATAAATACATTCATCGCGGGGTAGGCAGAGAGCGATGCACATTGCACACCTCCTTCGCTGTAGTATATGTACTCGTATGTATTGTCCCGTCGAAATTATGTAACCCATTCCATCGCCAGGTTTCATCGACCTCCCGATTTAGCCGAGTCATTCACCAATTATAATTAATTATTGGAGCTGTCAATTACTTACTTAATTAAATTATAATGTTAAAATCTGCCTCGAGGTATGACATTTGATTGCGCATTATCTCGCGCAAGTCTCTTTTTGTTCCATTATTTTTAAAATAATTCTGAATATTGCTAAAAAGTCTAATGAATATTCATTTTAGGAACACTGCCAATCAACCTTTGTTCCAAGGTTAATAAATGTAGTCTCATAACAATTATTTGGCATTTTAAATTAATAATGTATCTAACTGGCTTATTCTGAGATGGCTGAATAAAATGACCCGTCTAAAGGTAATATTTCACAATAATTGATTACTCTACAACAATTGACATTAATAAGATTCAAAGAAGTATCTGTATTAACAGTTTACTATATACAAATACAATTTAAGTCAGTCTTAAGATTCGTAATAAAACCAATTCGAAATTCAAACGTTCGTAGAAACATATTATTCAAAACTGGAACGGTCGTAATAGCTTGTCAAACAATGAGGAACCTTGGTGCCAGTACGATCTCATTTCTAAAAAGCTTACACATGTAAACTTTACCCCCAATTTTACTTGAGCCGCTTCACCTCTCCCACTCGACTATAAATTAGTACGATTCCAAGTATTCGCCTAGTTCACTATGGGTCTTGGCAATTTGGTCTCATATGTTGTAGTCCGTCAACATGGAAATAGCAGAACAGCAATATAAGCAAAGCACTATTTGTTGAGACGCGTTCTTTATTCAAATGCGGACGGTACAGACTGGCTGGTTTTGATACGATACTAATATTCAACAAACATTATTTTTGTTCTCTTTAATATAAAATGTCTGTAGTTTTTTTTAAAATGAGATTTCTTTGTTTACTATTTTTGGGGTAATTTCTATAATTATGGCTTTTTTAAACTACTAGTTGACAATGGCAAGCAAGCATACGAACCATCTGACAGTAAGCGTCACCGAAGCCTAGTTATTTGATTACCGTTCAAAAACTTACGATATATCTAAGCATAGGCTAAAACATCCTATTTCTACGCAGGCAAAGGCTACTGGGGCATATTTAAAGTATTTAAGCACGGCGCTTTTTTTAGCTATTTTTATTCGCAGCATTATTAACCGCTCGTCTGTGACGGCTCAAAGTCGTCCGCTAACAGCGTGCGTGTGTGTGAAAAACCAACAATCCAACATTATAACGGACGGCGAAGAATAGTCGATACGCAATTTGCGTTCCTCAAACATCTTTTAGTGTGCCGGGAGACATTTAGTGTTTTTCAAGAGAAATCTACGGGGCCTTCGCACGACTAATTTACACAGTATAGTGGCTGACGTGGTCGTAAACCTTCGTCGCCTTATTACTAGGGCTGTTATTACCGACTTTCCTAAAACGGACAAAACGAAAGGCGAAAAGTGTTGACACGCTAATGGCGATAGTATGTAACTATTACTATTATAGATCGGTGAACTATGAGCTGTAAATGCACTAACTTAATTAACTACATGTAAAATAAATCAATGAATAGGTAATATTTATTGGATACTAACTTTTAGAAAAACAAGGAGAAATAAATAAAAACCTAACAAAAACATTTAAATAAACTAAAACACTCGCCCCACATTGTTGTCACGCGGGAGAGTGCCAAGGAGGCTGGCAGCATTGTCCCGCTGTATGGAAATGCTGATCCTTTGCGTGAAATATGTTCCAGGTTCCAGCCTTCTATGAATAGTTATATATTATATAGTGGAGCCGAAACAAGAGGTTATTTTTGAACCACGCGTCAAGGATCGAATATAAAAGTAGATAGACGTTAAGTAGACGGAGTTGAAACTACGCCTTGCAGTGTACACACAATAACACACACATACAACGAATACAACAAAACCACGCCTTGGCCACGCACTACATACTTAAAAAACGGGCGTCACTTTGTTTTTCGCAAAGTTCTATCTGCATTTTTTATATCGCTCTCTTTTCCACCGCATAATACGTTTCGATACTAATATTATAAAGCGGAAAGATTTTTATTTTGTGTGTATGTTTGTGCTGAATAGGCGACGAAACTACTGGTCCGATTTCAAAAATTCTTTCACGGTTAGAAAGCTCCATTATCACTGAGTAACATAGGCTATATATTATACTAGCTGCCCGTCCCGGCTTTGCTCGGGTAGACAAAATATTTGATAATAGTCTACCCATGCGAAGCGTGGGTGCGTGTATATATGTACAAACAGGGTATTTTAAATGGATAATCAGTAAGTCAGATTAAAATTGTTTTTTTAATTAGGTACCTTTTTGGCCCTGATTGCCCGTGGTGATTTATATAATGGTTATGGTCATGGTCATGCCGAAATCGACGGCAAATTCCTTTTGATGACCCTCGTTCCAAACAATCTGCTTCAGATATAATTATCTCTCATAAATAACGGTCAACGCACTTTTTCATATTAAAAACATCGTTTCGCTTATTCAAGTGCATGACACATCCAAAATAACCCTCAGCAAAATGTAACGAAATAAATTCATCGATTCATTTTGGATCGATTTAAGAATCGATTCAACAATACCGACCACCTGCGTTTTGCAAGTAACGGACCTATATCTCGTTACATCGACACCTCGGTATTTTGGATTATTGCCGACAATTACTCGGGGGATCGATTCGGGAAAATCGATTTCAATATATTATCCGACAGTGTTAAATGAGTTTGGTGCTCCGTTATTCCGATGTTGTCTTTTGATCGTAACATAATGAATAATCGAATAGCAATCAAGCGAGTCCATGTGATAATTAAATGAATTCGATTTCTTAATATAAATTGTTTTTCGTTTTTCTTTGCCTGATTAGGCTTGTTTGTTCAAAAATCGATTTTGAAATGAGATTTACAATTAAATATTGTCAGCGATTTGTCACAAGAATAATTAATTGCAACATTTTATTGTGTCTCACTTTGCATGAATTTATTATTAGACTTTATTCGTATTAGACCCAAAAATCTAATTACGAAGTCCATTTAAAACGGTCGGTATATTAAAAAAGAAGTAGAGTTCTCAGCTTTTTAGTTGGAACTAAATGAGTTGGCGATATTTCTCAAACTGCGAATACATGGTTACAATTACCGATCATTTATCATTCATGAGAGGCCGATGCGATCGACATCAGCTTTAGGTGTTTGAATTATTTGTCGGGAATTTGCGGTTAACATAGATTTTTATGTAAGAATGCATGTCAATCAAATTTTAAATTACGAACGCACAAATAAAAAAATAAAAAATGTAATAGTTGTTTTATCTATAAGTAGGTAGGTTAAGATATGATTTTGTAAATAGTTTAATTTGTATTGTTGAAGTAAATCGGATTAAATTATTTTGAATTTGGAATTGATTTTAGCAGAGCATATAAATATTTAAAAATAGAATAGATGTTAGTAGAGCAATATTATTTTAAAATTATTGAATTTTCTAACAGCAAATATTTCAACCATTCACTGATATACGATCGATGTCACAAATCTTACGTAAACTAATTTTTCAATGTTAAAATTAAAGATTTGCATTTCTCGAATAAATTCATAGCTCCCAAGGTGTTAAAACTCTCGTATGTTAAAGACTTGTAAATTACCGATTACGTTTGAACAGCGGCGAGCGATAAAATTTGATTCATTGGACGTAGTTTACGCGTTTTGTTATTTATTTTACGACATAATTTCGACACGTCACATATTTTTGATAGCAATAAATAAATATTATATGTACTCCAGTTCACATCACTAAGGAATTTGTTATTTTATTGGTCTGAGTTTCAGCTTGGCTTAGCCTCGCCATAAAACTAAACGTAGCCTACTACTAAGGCTACTTACAAACTATACTTCGAGTGAGGCAACGAAACGTAACTGGAAATAAATTAAATGGGTTTTTTTTTATACCCCAAAGGTGGTACACAAGCATACGGTCCACCTGATGATAAGCAGTCACCGTAGCCTATAGCCGCTAGCAATATCACTAACGAGTTGCCAACCATGTTGTTGATGAGGACTCACTGTTTGACACAAAGTTTGAATTTTTCCCAAATGGGTACAGCATAGGGTTCTTCAAGAAGGGTGAGAAGAGATACCCATAGTGTTGCAAGCGTCCATATGCTACGGTAACCGCTTACCATCGAGCGGGTTGTATGTTGTTTGACACTTTAGTGATGTAAAAAACACAGTAACAGTTAAAAACGGTAAGTAAAAAAATTGTACCAGAAATCAGTGATGGCGACTCGCGAGGTACGCGGTAGGTAAGTTAATTTCATTGAGATAAATTACCGTTTCATCTCGCTTCCCTTAGTGCTAAAACTCAAGTATAAAATGTTCTACATATTTCCTTGTATTACGATCACTCGTGTAGTGAAATGATATACATTTTACGATCATTCAATCTAATCTACGATGCCTAGGTTTCTCATAATCCTAGTTAAGTTAATTTCTCACTGCCTTTAATGACTATGTACCATCGTAAAACCTTTATTTAGAGCCTTAGAACTTGAAACGCATATTGAATTTATTAAATGCATACAATTCACTTGTGCACCTGACTGTACTAAAACTAACCTAATATATTTGGAATATTCTGTTGTTCATTGAAACTAAATATCGTTTTACACGACTTGAAATATAATATATCTCCACGCCGCCCCACAAGGGTCCCCGAAGACGATGGCAGACGTGTTATAATAATAATATCTAGCAATATTTGATAGGGTTTTTTTTTAGGGATATGGTCTCTCGCAGTTAGTTCGAGGGAACTTTTACTGCTTAACCGGACTAAAGTGGCGAGGCCATTTAAGGCCTCCAGCCAGAAGGGGGACTTAATCTAAGCAACAGAACTAGGGGCGTTGCTGGGAGGTGGGCTATGGAGCCGTGACTGACTTTGGGAACGAAGAAGACGGGATGAGTGCGACGGTCCTCGCCGGCGAGGGCGCTATAGGGGTCGGTTTGAGGATTGTAATATTTGATAGGGATCCATTTGACTGTATGAGGGTGTGATCAAGTTAGGCACACTGAGGTGGCCCACAAGCATACGGCCCACCTGATGTTAAGCATTCACCGTAGCCTCTTTGATTATATACTTATGATCAAAGCGTAGCCTATACCCGCTAGCAATACCGGCGATATCACTGACGAGTTGCCAACCTTGTTGTTGATGAGGACTCATTGTGCTAGCAGCATTACTACTAGCGCAGCGTAGCCTCGTGGAGCAACCTTACTATGTGCAGAAACACAACACTACATGTTAGTAACAAAGTAGTGCTATTACACAGCGGTCTTCTGAAAGGTGAGTCCTCAGTCGGGCAGCTCCAATTATAATGGGGGGGACCCACGGTACATCCCAATTCGCCCTGCCTCTCAAACTATTCTATAAGACTGGTAGTAAATTAGACTTTCATAAGTGCCTTATTAGGGCATAAACTGAATTAATGATTTTTGATTTTGATTTGATTTTAAGTTTTTAAATGTATTCGGTGAGATTCGAACTTTCGTCGCTAGAATAGCAGAATTCAAATGTTAAAGAAAAAAAAGACGTAAAATAAAAGTCATGACCGGTGCTTCCAAAAATAACAAAGTCTCCACAAAGCAATGTCTCCAAACAAAATACAAATATCATTTTTCACTCCACTTAAGCTTCGACGATATCATTAATATGTATTTACGACGCATCTGTCTCCAGTGACACCTCGATAATAAACAATGGTTTGTGCAAACATTTGATCAAACACGCACTGCATTTCAATTTGGACTATGTACTTACAGATATACGTCTTAAATTTGTTTGAATGATTTGAAGCGTTTCGAGGTGTGTGGGCAATTTTTGTTAGACCGGGAGCCCGGGTGATAAATGATATAATTCGTCACGCTATAGTTCAAGAGCTTGGGAATATCGCTGATTAAATTCGGCACAAGATTTAGTTTTCCGGTCGCTATTGTGGTTTGTTTGTGTTTTTTTTTGTTCTATTTTAAACAGCTTATAAGAATTTTATTAGATTAACGATCATAATGCTAAGCTGTAAAGAACTGGTATTCCCTACCTACAATAGACACACTAAAAATGTAACTTACGTAACAATCAGCAATTTATCCCAAACATTATAACTGAATAATATAAATAAAATTGAAACTAAAATTATGATGTCTATACTAATACTGATACTAATAAAGAGGAAAGATTGAATAGGCTCCGAAACTACAGGACCGATTGCAAAAAATCTTACACCGTTAGAAAGCTACATTATCACTGAGTAACATAGGCTATATATTATACAAGCTGGCCACCCCGGCTTTGCACGGGTAGACAAAATATTTGATAAATGTCTGCCAGTGCGAGCCGGGTCGGGCCGCTAGTTATTTAAGAACTACAAATGTGCAAAGTTGACAGAACACTGAATTTTCTCATCTTTCATTAACCTGTTCAAACAGCCAGTAGAACATTTTAGTGAACTTACGACTTTTCTTAAATTAATTACTAGTCAAATGCCAATACAGTTGTAAAATCCAAAGAACTTCTAATGACAAACAAACAACGTACAAATATTTGAGCATCGGTCGTTAAATAGTTATAAAATCAGAAAGCTTCCATTAAACTCGGGCTAATTTGCATACTAACTCGAATATTAGCTATTGTTGTAGGCGTTAAGATACAAATCTGATTGTCGGTAATTAATTCTATCTTTTTATTAAAAACTTCAAATAAGTAACCTTATCGATCCGCATTGAACGATTTTATTCAAAGAATGTCGATTTTACAGCCAAAGTTGCCGACATTTATGACCAAACTGTTATAAATAGCTTTAGATTCTTTATTTACATTCAGTGTAAGTAACTACCTTATTCCGCTATGTGTTAATTTGTAACAAAATAGTGCTATTTTTACTGCATTCATAATAAAGGGAATGTTACAATAATTCGATATTTGTATAATGTATATCATCATTGATCATTCATTTATATAAAGGAAATATAAAAATTTAGAAAAGCTGAAAAATTACTTCAAAATGATGAATAATAAAAAAAAAACCATCAATAAAATAGCATGTACCGGCAGCTTCGCCCGCATGGTTCTACTATCTTTCTGAAAGTACACAATTTTTCGGAATAATAAGTATACTTTATGTTAATTCTGCTGAAAAACTACCTCCAGTTCAATTTCATACAAATCCATTCAGCTGTTGAGACGTAAAGAGGGTACAGACACATACACACACACTTTAGCATTTATAATATTAGTAGGAATATCATGATGAACATTATACCTTATTTCTGACTGTTATTTAGTTGTTACTTAAACTAGACTTGTCAAAAATGTCATTCCTCGTTAACCTTTTAAATATTCTGTCATTTAAATTATCGATTAATAGTTTAGCTTATCGAAATCGTGTTATTAATTAAAACATTTTTATTTTCTTGTGATGTTTTGAAAACCAGATCATTTGCAATATTATTTTATGTCATCGCCTTGTTGTATAATTTGTATTAAAATATTATTTGTACGACATTACGCAAAAATCAATTATTAACTACGGTAACCGCTTACCATTAAGCAGGCCGTAAACTTTTCTGGCTCCCTTTGTAGTTTAGAAAAACGTCCATAGGCATTTTTTTATAATCATCATAATTATGTGTTTTTTGAAACTGTAAGGCTTTTGATGATTTGAATTGATGATTGACAATAATGATTACCACGAATTCTAATCTACTAAATATCAGCGACTGATTTCGCAATTTTGCGATTATTAATCGTAAATTAATTTTTAATTCCTTCTTGTATTAAAACCACGCATTTTTATCGGATTAATTAACTGAATAAAGACATGATTGAAGAGGACCTTTAAATTAATATGTAAATTATTCTAATTAAGAATTAAGAGCATTGTATTATTAATTAAAATGTACTTTCAGAAAGTCTGTCAAGATATTTAAATTTTATCGGTAATGTTTGGTTTCCACAGCCATGAATCAGACGGGATACGCTTTCTAATGAGGAAGGGATAATTAAATAGATATTCTTTTAAGGAACCGTAAATCTTGTCAACTTGTTTTTAACATTAACTGTGGTAGGTACCTAATATTTTAAAGAGGATTAAGATAATCTACGTTTGGCATATTTTAATTAACCTACTTATTTGAATGCTTAGACATTTTCCATTTCCTTGCATGATTTGTGTATTGTATTAGGCTTTTTTTATTACTTTAGAGCACTGTGGTTCTTTAAGGCTTGGTTTAAGATGTTCTAGCTGCTGACCTACGACTAGATTTTGTGTTATAAAAAAAAGTTCTTTTTCGTCACCGAGCCGGTGGTAAATTAGACTTTCATGAGTGCCTTATAAGGGTTTAAACTGATTCATGTAATGTTTTATTTCGATTCAGATCCGTAAAAGGGTATGAGAGAAAGACTACTTTTGGTGTTTTTTCTTGATCAGTTTTTAGTATACCAACATGATTCATTCACTGTATTTGAAATAAAATTTAAAGATAATAGATTTACTGCTTTAACGTTTGTCTTACCACCTTTTTCCATTATCCAAAGGTCACTGGGATTTCGTAATGGTAACGCGTGGACTGTTACAACTTATGTAAACGGCACCCCGGCTCAACGTGTGGGCTGGTAGATTAGATTAAAACGCAGTAAGTAACGCTGACGGTCATAAAATTCCTAATCTGAATTCAGAGCATGCGAGGCAAAATGTGTTTTAGGAATACATGAATATGGCGCATGCTCAGTAGATGGTGTTAGCTCATTAAGTAGAACATGGCTTTTGAATATATTAGAAAAGACAA
The DNA here is from genome assembly GCA_951449985.1 of Falcaria lacertinaria. Taxonomy (NCBI): domain Eukaryota; kingdom Metazoa; phylum Arthropoda; class Insecta; order Lepidoptera; family Drepanidae; genus Falcaria; species Falcaria lacertinaria. Next base: position 853,067 of record OX602120.1, on the reverse strand, counting down.
AGAAATATTTGTAATTATAATAATGGGGACAATACCATACGTGAAATAATAAGGTGACGGCAATACTCACTTTATTAATAATAATAATAATATTAATAATAATAATAATAATAATAAGGTGACGGCAATACTCACTTTATTATATCGATGAGTAAAGATAAAAATAGATAGATAGAATTGATAATTAACATGAATATAAAATAATATATTCACGTCTTTCAAGATTCTAAAGAGATAAACAAAGTTGTATAATTAGATAACACGCTTCCAATCTAAGATAGTTTAGGTTTTAAATATGCTAAAAAAGAACCCACGCATTATCAAATAGTTGATAGAAATTTGGGAAGTCTAAACAAAAATATATTTTTTAGCCTGACCTGTAAAAGTCCTGAAGTAAGGCGCTTAACCGTTGTTTCGATTCTGATTAGAAGCTCAAAACACTTAGATAATACAGCTTACTTTTAGAGCTTTACTTCTATATTACTAACAATTTGCAAACATCGTATGCATGTTATATGACAGGAAGGATGACCTTTCAGTAAAGGTCAATCACTCAATCAGATAACCTTAATAAGGGTCTGGAATGCTGTTACATTATTGCCTACTCACTTGTACCCGTGCCTTATGTATCGGACCAATAACATTATTTACATTCGTTAACGAGGTGCAAAAGTATTCCAATACATACTCTCCGTTGATGTTAGAATCGGTGATGTTATTTCTATTAAAGTAGCTGTAACTAGAAATGAACGGAATGGTTGAATCATTTTAAAAGTCTTGTAGATACGGTAAATTCTTAACACCTTCTTAGGTGCTAATGCTTTGACGCAAACTTTTAGCCAAAATAACAATTAAGTTTAACTGTTGAACAAACAAGAGTACAAAGATAAATCGCACAATCAAAAGTACTTTATGTTAAACAGATGCTCGAGTCAAGCGTTAAGTGTAACAAAACAAGTTAAATTGCTGAAAAAAACACATGAATATTTGATCCCAAACCAGAATCATTAGTCAACTTTTTTATGCTCGTACATTTTATTTTCATGTGAATTCTAACGATCAGAAATGTTGCCACGCTAATTTCAGTCTTGTAACTCTCATCACAAGAGGTTATGAGAAAGATTGGAATGAAAGTCTAGCTGCAAATTAATGTTTGTATCTTTTTTGTCACGATCTCCCATTATACTGACAATTGTCCTTCCTATGGTGTCTGGTGATAATAGTTCGGTAGTTACATCATTAATCAAATGTATCACATGCGGATCTTTCCTTAGGACTGCATCAAAGAAAACTACACTTTGATTGTAAACTTTAATATCATTTGCGTTAACGATATCTTCATCCTTTCGATCGATTTTGGGCTCTATAGTTTATATCTTAAGCTTGATTTCAATATGATAAGAATGAAGATCATTTATTATCACACATGATCCCATATTTACCCTTGGATTTTCACCTTCATGTGGGAATATTCAATTTGTTTGCGTCCGCTGTTTTTGTTCAATTGACGTTCAAATTCTTAGAATGAATAATGATCACAATTTTTGACGGCAAGCTTAAGTGATCCTATGTTTTTTAAATAAATCCGTCTATTGACTTTTAACGGGAGATTAAAAATGTTAAAAATTTTGCATGAACATAGATATAGAAATTCAAGTCCAAGTACATTTAATTATAGTATACTTTTTATAGTAATTTGCCAATATTACCATCGATCCCTTAAAAGCTATCATCTTAGATATGCAATCAACTAGATAGACGTAAAGTAAAAAACTTTAAATTCTCTTTACATTTATGGTATCAAATTGATGGCTGTCGCATCAATCACAATTTCTTCAAGTGCTCTCTTTATAAAACCAATAGTTTGAATCCGATTTGACTTTATCTTCAATGACATATAACTCTATCGCGTCTACCATAAAGGGTTCCGTTGTATTAAATTCAATCGGAACTAATTTATGTTTATTTATGATCATTGCTCCATATGATGTGACTCCGAATACGGTTTGATATTGTAATGCAAGTTTGTAAATGTAACGATCTATGATAATTTCTTGTTTCCTTACCGAGACTTTAATGGTTTGCGTTTACTAGTTCTGTTCCTTGTAAGTTAGTATGGATTATTTTTTATGGTGCATCTCGTAGCAGTTGCATCTTCGTATTATGTTTCTTGCAGTAGTTTGTATGTTTATTCGTTTATTGAGAGTCTAAGGTTTCAATATTCAGGTCAATTGCATACATAGTGGTTTTCACTTTTAATATTATTTACTGTTAATGTATTCACATATTTTATTTTATTTTATCTTTGCTCGGTCTTTGTTTGAACTGGCTTTCACTATTTCTATCAGACTACATAAGAACAACATTTTTGTAGATGTGCTTCTGATCTTCATAAAAATAATTACATCTAGTCAATTTTTAATCGTTTTTATTGAGTATCGCTCGAACTGAATTATTTAAATTGTCTGTCTCTATTCAAGATAACAGTTACTATAAACACAATATCAGAATTTTTGCACTGAATGCATATGCTTCAAACCCCTGTGGTACAAAAAACATGTCCATTGAAATTTTGTCACAAGACCCACATAAAAAGGGAGCACTTACCCGTACTTATGAAATTAATCACGCGTCTCTTTGTCAATGTGTGATGTTGGTAAACTTATTCACAATGGCATTGTTGCAACCATTGTCGGGAGATAAAAAATGGATGCACGTCAGGCTTCTATTATGTTAAGATTCTCAAATAAATTTGCCCTCTGTAAAGGATTGATGGTAATGTCTTGTTTTAAAGCGGAATTTTGGCGCAGGATTATACAATTTTGACTACACTTCAGATATATTAGTTGTTAATGTAAAATATTTCACGCACATTACTCCAGTAGTGGTAGCAAGAACATCACGACTATGTATTCGAAAACGTAACTCAAAATTTTCATACACATTTTTAGTTCCTCTTTTTGCTGGCAAAGCGCTGTTCATTGTCCCATACAAAAACAGTCTAAACAATACGAATACGTAGGCGAAAGAGTTGTTGCTAAGGCTACTTAGCTCAACTACCTTTCTTTGGGAAAACCTTTTGGGTCTTCACAGTAAAAGGCAATAACGATTATCCATCACTCTATTTGCAGAATCATCTATATCTAAATGTCAGTGAGCGAATTACAAAATATCCTGAACATTTAATCTTTTCTTACTGCAGTAGATATGTTGACGTTTTCCAAGAGTTTGTGCTACTTGAATACTGATAGTATTGTAATCTTCAATCTTAAGGACGTTGTAAAGGCACGGAATACGTAATAATCGACACGCGCCTTCTTAGAAACTTGGTCAGTAATTTTGCACGTTTATTTCTGAAGCGGTATTTTGTTAAAACAAGTTTTGAAGTAGCTGTCTCGTTGACTAATCCGTTTAGTTTTGTTGAAATAGAGACAGATGATCTATCGTTCTCTCTTTTAGCTATAATTTATCAAGCTTTTATTACCCAAATATTTGTATTATTAATATTATATTTATAATAATGTAGCACCGCTTGAATGTGCTCAGCCGATCAAGACCACCTACTAAACAGACACTTAAAAATCTGACCTCATATAAAATGCCTTAATAAAGATTGCATGTTGACAAAACGCATAGAAAATACCTGATTTACATAATAATTTTCTTTGCAGATTTCTTTTCTATGTGAAACTAGACTTTGCATATTGTGGAGGGTGATATGGGTGTTACAGATATTACTTAGTCGTGTTTTCAATCGAGTACTAATTTGGTTATGTTTTATGTATGTACCTCATTATGACGTCGATACTAATCGAAACTAATAAAATTTAAATAATGAAATGGTCTCTGTCTACCCTGCGAGGGACTTTGAATACAGGTTGCCCCAGTTGGTATCATTTAAGTCAAAATTGTGGATAATATATGTCATGTTAAACATATACCCACAAATATCAGCGGTCAACGACCTACCTATACCAAGTTATGACCAGTTGAAGTTCCTTAGGGAAATTCTGCGCTTGCAAATAAAGTCCTTCTAAATACCACTGGTGCACCATACCATTTATACCATCATACCTAAGTAGGGGCAATCACATGGCATTAGATTGGGCCCAATTCTGTAGTTCAAAATTACTAAACTTAACTGACAGGTCTAAAAGTCTTGCTATCCCTTTCTCATGTGCGGATTTAAATAATGAAGGCAATATTTATAGACCTGTCATATTAGTTAAGTTTAGCAGTTTTGAACAACAGAATTGGCACCATCGATCGTCAAGTTAAAAAAAAAGTTTCCAATATTATCTAAGCTAATATTATAAAGAGGAAATATTTGTATTTTTGTATGTATTGAATAGGCTCCGAAACTACTGGACCGATTTCAAAAAATCTTTCACCGTTAGAAAGCTACACTATCACTGATTAACATAGGCTAGCTGCCCGCCCCGGCTTTGCACGGGTAGACAAAATATTTGATATAAATGTCTACCCATGCGAAGCCGGGGCGGGCCGCTAGTATTATAATATTTACCATAATGTTACTTACTTCAATATGGTCTCGGCTTAGAGGGTACCAACCAGGGTACCCTGTATATACATATGTATGTAGTTATATTTAGAAGGTATTTTGTAGCCCAAAACACATTTTCACGAAATCTGAGTATGTTAAGCGACCGTGCACTGCTAGAAAATCATCATTACATGGGATAAATAAGAACCGCAAGAGACTCCTCAAAATAGCAATGTGGTGGTTCAAATGCCCAAAGTGAATTTCACTTAACTAAAAAACCTTTTTGGCCTGTGATTTCATGTCAAATGGCGATCAATTGCGCACAATATGTGATGCCAGATGGATAATTTGTGTCAGGATGATATCTCGCGATTCGTTACGGTTGTGTAGATATCAATGGAATTTGAAAAGCATCGGATGTCGTGTGACGTGATTGTATAGGTTCAGATTTAGGGACGCAATACAACACATTGTTAGAATTTGAGTTTTAACATCTAAAACGCAGTTATATCTAAAATTTAAAAAATATAATTTGTTTTAATCATTTATGTGCACGGCGTTATAGGTACTATTTTTATTTATGCCATTACGGTGGCACACAAGCATGCGGCCCACCTGATGGTAAGCAGTCACCGTAGCCTATAGCCGCTAGCAATACCAGGGGTATCACTAACGAGTTGCCAGCCCTGTTTTCGATGAGGACTCACTGTACTAGCAAGCTACTACTAGCAAAATTTTTTTTTTTTTTTTAATTTACTACTATCTTATAATTGATCATGATTTTATGAAATGTATGTATTGCTGTTAACGGTTGGGTTCCGGTATTTATGGTAACTGTATTAACATTTAAAATCATAATTAACGTGGCAATGCCGCCAGCCTTCTTGGCACACTTCCCCGTGACAGTGGTTCGGGACATTTATTTTACGTTTAGGTTAGTTTTGTACTTCTTAGTTTAGTTTATTTTAAGTTTTTATTATAATTGAGTTAAATTTATACATAAAATAAAATTAGTTTATTAACCTTTTATTCAAATCTGCCAATCTATATTATGCACTAGCAAATGCGATACCAAAATTTATTGCACTTTTTCTAGACTGAAATAAATATTTATAGCGTTGGCTCGGACTAGATTCCGCGAATATTATTCGAAGGAAACTTAACCAGCGGGGAGCCAGACACATTAACTCGTCGGCAATTATCACCAGACAGAAATCACGAATTAAATTTTAAAATAACTGCACCTTTTGCTTGATAATACGTGACCTCAGTAGCATCTACCCAATTTCACGTTTATTGCTGAGATAGAGATTGCAATTTAATGCAACTTTTACTTAAGGCAGTACATCAGTAACATCTATTAGATTTTGCGTTTATAGCTAAGTTAAACTAACTGTTTTTATGTTTGTATAAAGTTCCACTGTAGCCAATAAAATAAATGGGCATAAATACGAAATGGTTAATGGCTAGGTGGTAAGTGCAGTGCGACCACTTAGTCCTGGGTGGTATTGCAACTCTTATTACCAGATGATTTTACGAGCTTACGCTATGACGTATTTAATATAAAATTATGTATATGGAGTATCATATGTCATGAATGGCAATTGTAATTTAAACGTTAAAATTTCATGATTTTTACCTTTTAGTGTTTAATTAATTTGATTCGATGCGGGTTGGAACTCATATAATAATTTGAGACTATGTATTCGGATCGCCTTCGCGCGTTGTAACAGCGCTGCGCCGGTGAAAAATGGAACTAATTGCTATGAAAATGCGTTTCGCGCATAATTTTTTTTTGCATTTCGCGGTTTATTTTTGCGAATACATAGTTATTCTCGCTCGGCCTACATAAAAAAACTTGTGAACACATAGTTTGTGTTAGGCTGGAGACTGTTTGGAATATAAGTTTTTTGATACTTGCAATACAGCGTGGCAATGACGAATTACAAACTGTAGTATAACTTTAAAAAAAACGGGTTTTTTTAGGAAGTCTAGTAGCATACGTTTAAAATTAGCTAATTCAGTTGAACCTATAAAAATATCACCCAAAACTGTTATCTTAATCTTGAAAGAATTCGACCACAGATTAAATCTTATATATTATCGTATATCTATTTGTTCCTATGAATAATAATCACATAAATCGGAAGATACCCGCCATTGCAGCTTATTTAAATAGATATATAAGATAGTTATTACATCAATATACATATATAAGCGATATAAGCTAATTAAAATATTGGAAAGCACAGTTTAAACGCAATTTGCATGCATTATGATAAGCGAACACCCAGAATTAAAAATATTGTAAAATATCTAAGTTATAAATTACATTATTTAAGTACCTACATATTATTTTTTAATCCTATTAGCAGCTGACGCTAACTACAGTAACTATATAGCTGAGCGATATAAATTAATAATACTATTTAGCATTAAATTCGCCTCTGTACTAAAAAAACCATTTGGACCTTAATAAGGCACTTATGAAGGATTTGGAAAAACGCCACCTGAGAAGAATCGGCATGAATCAGTGCAGTGCGGCAGTGCTGTCTTCTTTTCATGTAACAATCATGATATAACAATGTTTAACAAAATTCTACTACAACTATTTTGTTTTATACCACTTAGGTGATACACAAGCCATACGGCCCACCCGATGGTAAGCAATCACCGTTGCCTATACCGCTAGCAATACCAGGGATATCACTAATCAGTTGCCAGCCCTGTAGTTCATGAGGACTCGTTGTGCTAGCATCATTAGTACTAGCCCAGCGTATCCTCGTGGAGCACTGGCAAACCTTACTTACCGCAGAAACACAACACTACATCAAAGTAGTGTTATTTGACTGCGTTCTTTTACTGTCTTACAAATAATGTTCTATCTATCTATTTACCTATCTACAGGTATATAATGTATTATTTCTCAAAGCAATAACAATAAATACTATACATAAACAATCGAAAAATAACTATACCGGTCGTACGTGCCAAAACCCTAATTTTGTAAAACATTAAAGCCGCCTCAGAACTAATTTACATTTTAAAACTTTTATAATCATCTCATCATCATGTCATCATCATTATTAGCCATTCAACGTCACATTTTCATCATTATACACCGGAGTGGACCCATCATTGTAATTAAGATCATGAACGACATACATAATTATTGACCCGAAACTGGTTTTGTCTAAATGAATCCAAATTCCTTAGGTCGAGACCACATTATTGCATATCAAAACGACAATTTATTATAATGCAAAGTATTTAAATTATAAATAAGAGTGATATGTATCGCATTCCAATATTAACTCAGATACTTAATCAAATCAAATCAATAAATCATCTATTGAGTTTACGCTCTAATAAGGCACGTAAGATCAATGATACCCCTGGTGTTGCAAGCGTCCATAGGCTACGGAAGCCGCTTACAAACGTGGTGTAAAAAAAACTCCAGGAGTTCTAAGATAATCTACCTATTGGTGCCAGTTTTGTTGCGCAAAATGACTAAACTAATTTGACAGAGTAAAAGAATGTCAATAGTTTTAGTCCTGTCAAATAAGTTTAGTTCAATGATTTTATACAATGCCAATTCTAGCACCATTATCTAAAATGTTATTGAGTGTATAATGTAGTTTAAGTAAAGTATGATGTTTATCCTTAATATTATACAGATTCGATTTTATTCAACTTACAAGGGAAGGTCGCGACTTCATACGCTTAGAACTTATTTTTGACTTATAAAGCTAATGACGCTATAATAATAAACAGACTGGACAACACTAGCGCTGGACAAACAATCTTGGAAGTCATGGAGGGGGGCATTTGCCCAGCAGTGGGATGTACCAGGCTGACAGTAACAGTAACAGTAAAGCTAATGAAGCGCGATCGTTTTGTTTATCAACGTACGTAACTTTTTAATTTATAACCTGATTGATATAATAAAATCTACTACAATACATCAGTGAAAACAGCATCCAAATCGGTTAAACTGCTTCTGAAATTGGCACGCATAAACGTAAAATGAAGACAATATCTAACAATAATTGTTTTGGGTTCTATTTAGTTGGTTAACGGTCCCAATAATAGTATTTCTCATACATCTTCCATGTACAGACAACGACCAGTTACATTTTTATTATATTAATTGACAAGCGAAGGTCGCGAACGCAAACTGTCCAAAATTAATGACACTTTCTTTGTTTTTTATATTATTATATTTAATAATTTAGTACACACAATAAAGTAAAAAAACAAAATCACATGAAGGAAATAAATTGTACAAGGGCATTGCTTATTTCAAAAGAAATCTCTTCCAACAGACCCGCGAGAGGAGATATTAAAAGGTAAACCGGCATATATATTACAATACATTTTAGTCTATAGTAGGCAGCTTTAAACTTATTGATTCTTGCAACTTCAGGGATAACAGTCAGTCTTTGCTAAATGTAACGAAATAAACAAATTCTTGGCATAAAAATAATACAAGGGTCACATTATAGCATTGATTTTCAGACGAAAAATGTTTTAATAATTACGATCACGTCTTCGACCACGTGATAATAATATTCCTTCACGACTTCCCACAGTACATTGGCAGAGATGTTACAATATCCACGTGGTTCTAGAGAAACCTCGTTTTTAAGGTGGCAATCGAGCATACGGCCCGCCTGATGGTAAGCGGTTACCGCAGCCTAAGGACGCTTGTAATACCAGAGGTATCACTCGCGCGTTGCCGACACTAGTAACCTATGCGTTAATCCAGCTACTTCCATTCCAAATTTCATTCAACAAACTTTTGCATTTATAATCTAACTTGCGTTGTGAATGTTTAAGCCTAACAACGAATGTCACGAGCAAATGCCACAAACAAATAGAAATAATCTTGATCCAAATAAATAAAACCCTATCAACAATAACACAATGCCATTTTGATCTAAAAAATATTCATACGGTACAATAGCCGTCGTGACCCTTCCTGACCCAAACTGGTTTAAACATTCGAGGGTTAAACGCGACATGTTTTTTTTATAAAATGCACTCCATTATTTGAATATTACGCCACTTAAGCAAACAATAGTGTACATAACCAGAAGTCAATTTTATAAACTGGTTTCTAAGTACGGTAATAAATTATCGTCAGACAATTCTTCTTGCTGTATCAAAAATGCAGTGCGTTTGTTTATGGGAACATTTTCAAGTTGATATGTTATTTAGCGGGCTTAGCATAGTTTAATTTTGTTTTTTATACCATTTAGGTGGTACACAAGCATACGGCCCTGATGGTAAGCAGCCACCGTAGCCTAGCCACTAGCAATACCAGGGGTATCACTAACGGGTTGCCAATCATGTTGTTGATGAGGACTCACTGTGCTAGCAGCATTACTACTAGCCCAACGTATCCTCGTGGAGCACTGTCAACCTTACTTACCGCAGAAACACAAATAATTAAATCAAGTAGTTATACTTTTAAATTTTATTTTGTTGAAATGTTTGCGAAATAAAATTTTGCCAAATTCATTTCGACACATCGAAAACCTTAACTGAACAGTACCTGTAGCCTGGTGTACAATCTTTATTCGTTAACGCTATAGAAAACGAAAGAAATGTACCTAAGATAATTAAAAACCACCACCACGTGACATAACGTAGTTTTAAGTATCGCAGTTGTTGAGTTGGACCTCAACTATTAGCTCAGTGAAAACTGCATTGAAATCGGTCCAGTAGTTTTTGAGTGATACTCGGCCAAATAGACAAACGGATGAAACAGACAAGAATTTCAAAAACCATACATTCAGTTTCAGGGTTCTCATATTACCTTATCCCGCGCCTTTTTGTTTATATGGGCTTTGATCAAACACGGCTTATTTTCAGTTTAAATAAGTATAGATATTTATCATAATCTATGGAAGTGTCTTATTAGGGCCTAAACTGAATACATTATTTTTGATTTTGATTTTGACTTTTATTTTGATTTTGATTTTTATATTTATTCTGATTTTGATTTTGATTCTGATTTTGGACATTATGTTTTGCGTGCTTCAGATGCCACCATGTTAGTGACGTAACGATGGCAGGGTGTCGCCATAACGACGTGTTTTGTATTTGTCGACATAAACTAAGCAAATACTTTAAATCGAACAGGAGAATTTTTAAAGGGGTTCAGAAACACATGTGGAACAGAACCTTTTTTACCTGACTACGGCGAAGCCAACTATAAGAGTTATAATAATAAATACTTTATTGACATAAATACAGTTACAAAATAATCGAAGCCCAGGTTCCGGAGGTAGGTATGAAAACCTGAGTTTCCGGAGACAGTGTCTTCTTCCACATTTTATACAATATTATATTTATGCAACAAGATAAAATGTATATTAATTACTAAGTTGCGCATTTTGTGTGCATGTGTGTGTGTGTATGTGTGTGTGTGTGTGTGTGTGTCTGGATTAATGATTTTATAGTAATTAGTCTATGTATGAACCTTCGCAGCGCCTAACATCTTCAACTAATTTTGAATATGAATAAGGTGTCAATCGTATCGTTATTATGGTCCTGGTAACATTTTCGGTGAAAATTTGAACCGACTTCAACAAAAGGAGTCGAATTTACCTTGTAAAGCCTGATTTTAACTGATTTCATTCCTTTTTTTTTACACGGGCCTTAATTTCCTTCCCGAAGTCAGGTTGATTTTCAAACTTATCACTTGTTTCTATTAAAACTTTTTTATAATATCCTTTTTAACAATTTTCCGGCTAAATATAAGTGGAACTAGAACAGCCTTACTCTTATCTTGTTACTATCTTATCTTAAGTATAGTGTAGCGCGTTTTTACTGCAATAGACCGGCTGTTAATGAATATATCCTCTCTATTTCACGTACATTAGTTAGGCCGAGGAATTTTCTAGATCCGCGCACTAGATAAACAAACAAGACTGGTAGTTTAGAACTCTACATATAAATGGCCGTTATTAACTCTTATTTGCATTATTTTTATGACGACGTCATAAAAGGGCAGCTTTTATGCAGGTGTTGATAGTAAACTTAATAGTAGTGTTTTATTCTGAAATGTTTAAATTATTCAGTGAAATCAGAGACGGTAATAAAAAATGCCTGCAATATTTAATTAAATTAGCCAGTTTAAACTATTTATTGGTCCATATAAAATTGCTTGAGAGTTAGCGCGAGCGAAGTGGTAAGTCTTCATTTTTTATGCATGGGTAAACGTTCTGATATTTGGTTAAGGCGAATACTGACACACCAGTCAAATCTGATGCCACATTTATATTAAATGGTCTCCGATTTTACATGCAAAATTATATTTTGACCACGTATCAAACAAGTAAGCCTTTAAACTTTGATTGTCGTTGAAGTTATCGTTGTAGTTTATCCGAAAAGTTTAGTGCAGGGATTAGTCACACCACTAGCTTGACGGTGAAGGAATTATTTATTATTTTTATATATAGAATTATCTTCGGTGAAATGTGGGTTTTGTGGGTGTTGTACCTCTGCCGACCTTTTCGGTGACCCTGTATTAAAATGCTAAGCATCTAAAGCAAAAATAATTATGTTAACGTTATAAATCGTGTACATCAAACGAATTAAGTTATTGGTACTGTTTTCCTCTTATAGTACAACCTAGCCTGTTTTCCGATGACATCATTCGCGAACAATTTGAAAAAAAAAACGGTCTATAAACTTCCTCAAGATACATCACTTTCAATACGATGATGTTTGTGAAGGGGTGGGGGAGTTTCGTCTTAGTGTCGATTCGTCAAAACATATTGCAGAGTTACGTCATAACTAAACTAATTTCTATTTAACAGTGTTGTCTTATAATGTTTAAAATACAGTCCACAGCTCGTCTTAATATTTTTTTAATCAAAGATACAATTACGGAAGTTCTTGTAATTGTTTCATACATGGGTAGCTTAAAGTCATTTTCTAAATTGAGTCTTATATAAAGCTTTAATGGAATAAACTAGCTTTCCCGACAGGCGATGTGCTGTTTTAGCTATGAATTCATATGTCAAATACACCTAAAAAGACCTTTAGTTAATCGCGAAATTAAAAAGAATCCGTTTTTTTTTCTTTTTTTTTCATAAGAACCTTATATATTACAATAACAAACACATATATAAAAGAAATAGGTCCAGTCGTTCACGCGTGATGCCGTGACCATGGGAAAAAGGGATTCATTTTTACATATAGAGATTTATTACCTACATAAAAACGAAAAAAAGGACTCAAAAGTTTCACCAAGGAAAGCTCAATTCTCTCTCAATCTCTCTTCTTCTCAATTCGCTCAAGCTCAATAACTTTATAGATTGATACTTGAAACCCCAAATATCACAATAATATAATTACCTCAAGTGCAAGTCTAGCCGCCTTTCATAATAAACATTTGAGTGATCGAGCTCTGCCTGTCACGCTGTACTCCACATACAACACGTCAGAATTAAAAGTGACGTGACCGCGTGCCGATCTCTATGGCGGCCAATTAAATAGCGGGCTCATAGTACCGGTAACCGGTACCAAGGTACAGCTATGTATATACGTATATCGTTAAGCAAGTTTGTTTACAAATAATATTATATTAACTAGCTGACCCGGTAAACGTTGTTTACCCATATAAATTATTTCCACTTTACTGTTGTAAAAAATAATCTATGGTGGAACACCCTTATCACTTAGGGGTACGAAATATATTTTACGACCTTTTTAAATTAATGCGATATATTATGAATGTGTTCATTGGGTTAATGACTTTTGAACGAAATGTGACGATGCGTTGTGAATGAGAATTTAACAAACATTTTGTTTTTACGACCCTAGTTTTATGCCAGTCATTTTATTTTATGTGACAAAGCTGTGACCTCTCCGTTGAGTGCCAAATTATAGTAAAAATAAAAAAAAAACAGATTTGATAATTGATTCGGAAATAGTCGTAAACTATTCTATAATTGGCAATTTTTTTCCTACTTGTCAAAAACCAAAGTTATTAAGGTTTACGAAAAATCTATATTATTTTTAGGCACTTTTTCACAAGAGAATATTCACAAACATTTTAAAGGGTTTAAGGAAAACCATTATTTCTATCTGTACATAAGACACATCACATTTTTTTATTAAAATATAGTTAATAGGTGCAATTTGAATTAGGAGAATTTTCAATTAGGATAGATAATGCTAAAGTTAAGATACATTTATCTTAACTCTAGCATTCCCTAATTGAATACATCGGGGAATCAGATGTGACGTCAGTTGAACTGTTTGTAGACACTGTTGTTTAAGGCTACGTTGTTTTTCGAAAGCCTTTAAAGGTTTGGTATTTTTTATTTGACCATTCCTCCCAAATTTATTTCTTTAAGTGTAACTAATCGAAGCACAAGTTTCAGTGAAGAAAAACGTGGTTCGGTGACTACATGTTATTTCAGGCTATTCATCGAAGGCTAGAATCCGCTTACCATCGGTCAGGCCATGTGCTATTTTGCCACCTTAGTGGTACAATGATACTGGTAGCCCGATCACGTTTCGAAGTGGGAAAGAAAAAACACTGTCTATTTCCAAACATTGTTCACAGATACTACAAAATCTCACAGAAAAACTCTCACTACAGAAAAATATAGATTCCCAAACACAACAGAGAATGGTTCTTACTTATTTTGCCTTTTCCTATCCTTATGTAGATATTTATATTTTTTCACTAAGTTGGCACACAAGCATACTGCCCACCTGATGGTAAGCAGCCACCGTAACCGCTAGCAACCAGTGATACCATGAGTATCACTAACGGGTTGCCAACCTTTTTGTTGATGAGGAGTCACTGTGCTAGCAGCATTACTACTAGTCCAGCGTATCCTCGTGGAGCACTGGCAACCTTACTTACCCCAGAAACAGCACTACATCACACACGCTACATTGTCAATAATTTTTATTTTTTATTATTTTATTTCAGTTAAGTTTTACTTATTATTCTTATTATTACCTTTTTCCACGACTTTGTATGATAATAAGAAATGTGTCTTTGTGTTTGATTATAAGTGAAACAGTTATTTGTTATACGGAAGGAAACTGTGCCTTAAATCGTTAGAAAGTGGTCTGGTCGAGGTCAGGGGGATCTTCATTAGAGCGACTCTGGCGCACGCAATTACACCTCCCCTTATTGCACACGGCTTAAGTTCACTCAATACTTCACGCATCGTGACGTCATGATTTAATGAAAAAAAGTTGGGTAACTTTTTTATAACTACGTTGCAGACTTTCTTCAATACTTCACGGGTCTCGATGAATCACACATTATTTAAAAATAATTTTTCCCGACGTGATTGTGTACATAGTTCACCAGACACCAAAAATGCTACAGTATACCATTATATTGTAGCATTTTTGTTTTTATCGTATCACTAGTTTTAGAGAATAATTACTTACACACATGTAGGTATCCATACATACAAATAATAACTATTTAAACAATATTTAAACAACTCGACGAGACCGCTGGTCTAGTGGTTATTACACCTGACTGTTACGCTAGAGGTCGCGGGTTCGATTCCCGCCGGGGCAAACATTTATGTAACAAACATGTTTGCCTTGCGTCTGGGTGGTTGGTATGTATTATAAGTATGTATTTACAAAAAAAATATATGTAAGTATTATATCAGCTACTGGTTCCCATAGTACAAGCTTTGCTTAGTTTGGGACCAGATGGCGCTGTGTGAAAAAAAAAAACTAAATTATAGCTTAAAGAAACATGACATACAAGTAAACTAACGCTACTTTATTTGTTCGTCTGCTATAAAATCAATGTACTTAAATTCCGCACCAGTGAAAGTGCTCCCATACAATCCATTCATCTTTCATTCACACCCGAAGTGTCTTTTGTACAGGTCGTAAACAAAGTGTTTCGCTAAAGTTTTATGTGATATGAAAGCTTGTGGTTACAGCTAGGTAAGTAATAACTTAACTAGACTTAAGTTTCCCTTAGTTGGCCTATTGTCTATAGGTTACTTTGTAGTTACTATTTAAGTAAGCGAAAGTTTAAGCGAATGCCTTAGGTCTATGTTTGTACTTTTCCTTATGTTACTTTGTTTTGTGTTGTTATATATTTTGTAGCAAAATGCTTTATTGGGTAGAATACCTATAGAAATGATCACAAATATTATTGAATCATTATATCCATTCACTTTAAAGGGCCTTTGGTTATTCTAAATATTTATATCTACTTATATTATTATTATAAAGGGAAAAGGATTTGTATTACCTACTGTTTGTAATGAATAAACTCGAAAACTACTGGACCTTACTGGACTTACGAATAAAATGCTATATTATTATTGAGTACGAAGGCTATAATTTTCATTGCTACGTAGACGAAGTGCGAAGCGGGGATAAAGCAGTTATTTATGTAACTGTGCCCGTAGCAGGAAAATTGTCGACAACGTATTTGAAAACGTAACTCGCGAAATGTCAAAATTGTCATACTATTTTTTAGTTCCACTTTTCACCGCCGCAGCGCTGTTCATTTTCCAATACAAAAATAGTCGAAGGCGATACGAAAACGTTGTCGACAATGTTCCTGCTACCGGCACTGTTTAGTGGAAAAACAAATGAACTGACCATCGAAATTATTTAATTCTTATCCAAGTCGTATGCGACACAACAAACTAATAGCTATATATTAACTTTTTAAGAAAAGAAACGGTATTCAGTTTGAGTTTAGGTAAATATAATGTTTCACACATACAAAAATAGTGAATGAATAATACCATTTCCCCAAATTAATTATTCCACGCGAAGCTGTACCGCTAGTTGATTATTGTAATCGAATATCAATAAAGATATCGTATCGTATAGTCACTGGGCAGGTGGTAGATATATTAAACCGCGCCTTTTTATGAATAATAATTAGGAGGTGATTAATCTAAACAATATCGGCTCACGGCATCGAACCTGTGACCTGGTGACATCATCCTATACGTTTTTACTCAAATATGTGGATTTATAATTTAGATTACTGTTGGCTGTAGTGTCGTTGACCTGATGGGATGGTAAAGTTGGTTATAAAATATATTTAGGCTTCACATGTATTACTTTTAACAAATTATTTCACACTATGAGCTTTATGGTGAAGGAAAAGATCCCGAAGAAACTTGCGTACGTCTGAGAAGAAATCCAAGGACGTGTGTAGTGTATAAGAGACAGCGGACTAACCATCTGCCACGTTGGCACCAAATTATCTTCGGTGAAAAGTTGGTGTTGTAACACCTCTGCGTTCATCGGGGACGCATTTTTTGTATATTCTGTAAGAGCTTGTCCGTCTGAGCATTTATTACTGTGGCGCCAAAGCTGGACATTACAGGACATTTCATTTGTTTTGGTTATTTTGAATTCCTATTTTCAACAAAAATTAGTAAAATCTAAGATTTTAGGACTCAAATAAAATCAACTACATTGGTCCTCCACAGCTTTGGTTCCACAGTAAAAAATGTTCAAACGGGCAAGCTCTAACAGAATGTAGAAAAAATTGCATTGGCAAACACTTTCAGATTTGGACCTAAATGTCCTTTGCACATCCATATTATACGCCAAGTCCCTTACAGGGTAGGCAGAGTATAGAGCGCCATTACATTCTTGACTTGCACACCTCTTTTATTTAATTTTCCATCAATCGTGAAAATAACACGTGGGAATTTAAAACAAAGTCAAAGGTTCCGAATGTGAAAACTTCTTTCCTAAATCAAAATCATTTATTCAGTTTAGGCCCTAATAAGACACTTATGAAGGTCTAAATTACCACCGGTTCGGAAAAAAAAGCCACCTGAGAAGAACCGGCAAGAAACTCAGTATTCTGTCTTACTTATCCTACACGGGTGACCGTGGGTGGCCGCAGTACCACACGGAAATGAGTTGACACATATTACACCTTAATGTCGTGAGCTTGAGTAAGTGCTCTCATGCGATTAATAATTTATTATTTTCTGATTTCCTCGAACTTTGCTACCGATTTCTTTTCGACCATATTTTTTTCTCACAAATATATTGCTGATAAAATGTACGAGGTGGCATTGTGGTATATTGCTTGCGAATAAATAAATAAAAAATAATGATTACATATTATTGTAATGCTGTGCACACATTTTTTTATACCACTAAGGTACACAAGCATACGGCCTTCCTGATGGTAAGCAGTCACCGCAGCCTATAGCGGCTAGCAATACCACGGCTATCACTAACGAGTTGCCAACCGTGTTGTTGATGAGGACTCACTGTGCTAGCAGCATTACTACTAGCGCAGCGTATTCTCGTGGAGCACTAGCAACCTTACTTACCGCAGAAACACAACACTACATCGAAGTAGTAAAATAAAAATAGTTTACGAATTTATCATCGATTGAATCGAACTTTACGCAAGCGGCTAATATAATTTGTTTTCATTAAACCTACAAAAACTAACGTGTACAGATTACGACTAACGAATCGACAATAAACTGCCACAACAGCCTTCACGCAAGGCTCAAGTGCTCGTGACGAAACTAAATTTGTTTAATTTAATAAATAAAGTGCGAGCGAATCTCTAATTAATGGAAGTGGGTTCCGCAGAATATTCACTATAAGCTGTGTTTATTACCTTCGCTGAATCGCTAAGCCTCTGTTTAAGTACTATTTTAAGCTTGTGCGAATAATCCTCATTGAATTACAGGCTTGCAGTGCTTAGTTTTATGATCTTCAGGCTGCTTAGACTGCCTACTTAAATGCTTTTGACGCATAATAAACTAAATTAGTGTATTTGGTACAGTGATTTTTAAAACTTTCTTGGTTCACGTAAGGAACGAAAACAATAGTATAATAAAAAAATATATTATATTACTATTATAAAAAGTAATAATTTTAAAGGAATAATTTTATAGATATGCTCACACCTCATTATTAATTCAGATATCACATGGATATGCACACCTGCTCCTATGTTTTCTCCTGACAGCTAAGTACTGTTAAAAAGTGTTTTAGCATGAAGTCAACCAAAAACTATAGGTATTAACGAACGAATTTAAGAAACTCGTGCGTAAACGAGTACATACTATTATGTAATATTTATTTTTTTAATTATATTACCTTAACTCAATACGGGTGAAGTAGCGAGCTAAAGTGTTATTGAATCAAAAACATTCTTTACTTCAAACATATTCAACTGACATACACAGTTATATATAACTGTGTTTTTGTTAAACCACTAAGGTGGCATACTAACTTACGGCCCATCTGATGGTAAGCCACCGTAGCCTATAGCCGCTTGCAATACCAGGGATATCACTAACGACTTGCCAACCAGGATGTTGAAGAGGACCCACTGTGCTAGCAGCATTACTAATATAGCGTATCCTCTAGGAGCACTGGCAACCCAACACAACACTACATCAAAGTAGTGTTATTTCACTGCGGTCTTCTGTAAGGTGGTGGTACAGGTCGCCAGTCGGGCGGCTCCAATATTAATGGGAAACCCACGGGAGTGTTAGGTCCTTTACAAGTTAAACTTGTGACTGTTATTATTTATCATTACAATGTAACTAATTGGCAATTGACACGGATCCCTAAATGCCTCTAAAGTGTTTGGAATAGTTCGAATTAACTCGTCTGTCATATGTTGGTAATTTTGACGTGGCATGTCATCGCGAGCGTGCTGCGCTGACGGCCAGCCTCGGTTTAATGAAATATAATTTAAATTGGATCACGACATGAAGGTACTATCGTATTACATGAGAAGATGCGCATGTTAAATCGATACCCTTAATTGAGCTTTTTGTTGGTTTAATAAGGCGTTCTCACGGCCAAAGTATTATGCATCGGGGATTGGCAGCGTTGTACAGTTATCCAGTTTTGTTTGATAATATATTTTTACCAGCTTTTGTTTAATTTTGTTCAACTATAAGTATTATGAATTTTATACCAAAAGATGGCGTTGCTATGTAAGCAATATAAATGCGACTCTGTCTATGAGTCTCCCCTACATAAGTATAGAGCTTCGTAACATACCGAGTAGTTGAGCAAATACCAACCGGAATAGACTCTTTTTATACCATTAAGGTAGCAAACAATATACAGCCCGCCTGATAAGCGGTTACCGTAGCCTATGGACCCTAAAATGAGCTTTAATTCACCATCGACACCATCAAGATCTGCTGCTGACTTCCACTGCTAGGACTCAGTATGTAGTTATAAAACTTGCAATGGGGGTATACGCTTAGGTCAAATCTTGCAAGCTGCATTAGAACCACTTCCACTTAGCCTACAGAGTTTTTCTTGTTGCGCTTAGTGCAAAGCCATCGGCTTGTGTACACTGTATTACGAAATAAATTATTATTATTGTTATGTATGTAAAATACTTGACTGTTTTATTTATTCATGCAACTCTGTAAAGTGGCATCTTATTACCAACTCGTATATATGTACATTCGTTCTCCTACTTATTAGAATAACAAGCAAATGTGCTGTTTACATTCAAAGATTCTGCATTATTTATACACGCAAGTATTTGATTAAACCAATGATATCTGTGTAAGATTCAAAGTAGGTTTTACGACGCCATATAAGTCGAGTCAATTTCATATACACCTGTGTTCTTAAATTAATACATACATACCTGTGCCTCTCACGGGGTAGGCAGAGTATAGAATGCCATTTCACTGTTAACTTAGACACCTCTTGCTTCTTTTACATTCATCAATCTCTTCTACATGTCTGCCGGTTCCGAGTACTCTTTACCTTTCCAACATTAAGCACTTTGGCAAATGCACACCTATTTGCTTCTTCTAAATTCATCATCTCCGGCTCCAAACACTGTTTTAATGTTTATTGTATTTATGATAAAATAATTCATATGTTTTACACGATAAAGTTGATAATATGCTTAGCAGGTTTCCCCGAAACAAAGATTGGTTATTTGGTATCGATTACAGAAAAAATATGTGTAAAATCATGTATCTGATTCTATTAAAGAAATTCTCCTTGTAAATTAAATATGATGTACTCAATCGGTGAAAGAAAGGATAGGATTATATCAATTACTGCCGTAAATGATTTAACTGACTTCAAGAAGGTTGTGTTTTGTATCTTCGAGCACATCGGCTGTTTGATCCGGGTCGCACGCCACGATCCTCACCGACCTCTGACGGATCACATCACTAGAATGCGTCACGTAACACAACACGTCAACATAGCCACCTCGTGTGATAATATTTGATTGGTTGTGTATTACCAATATTACTGATGCTGGTGAGTCAGAATGTAATCTGTTCTTCTATACTAATAATATAAAGAGGAAAGATTTGTATTTTTGTGGGTTTGTATTGAATAGGCTACGAAACTACTGGACCGATTTCAAAAAATCTTTCACCGTTAGAAAGCTAAAGTATCACTGAGTAACATAGGCAATTTATTATACTAGCTGCTTGCCCCGGCTTCGGTCGGGTAAGCAAAATATTTGATAACGTCTTGACGTCTACCCGTGCGAAGCCGGGGCAGGCCGCTAGTATAATATAAAGTGGAAATATTGTGTTTTTCGATGTAATGAATATGAACCGATGTTATTTAAATTTATATGGGACCATCTCGGAAGTGTTCCGATCAAACAAAAAAAAAATTGAATTGCCGAAAATATCGATGGACATACATAAAAAAAGACGAACATAGAACCTTCACTTTTTTAAGTCGGTTAAAAATTAAAAAACGAATAGCTTATTTTTAAAATAATTTCACTAGTAGTTCAAAATTACTAGGCGAGCGAAGTCACAGTGTAACAGCTAATACTATTTACTCGTACATAGTATAAAACAAAGTCGCTTCCCGCTGTCTGTCTGTCCCTATGTATGCTGAGATCTTTAAAACTACGCAACGGATTTTGTTGCATCTTTTTAATAGATACAGTAATTCAAGAGGAAGATTTTTGTGTATAAATAATTGGTGTTTATAAGGTATGTAACTTATATGGCGAACACTGGCCGTGCGAAGCCGGGACGGGTCGCTAGTCTATAATAAAATTAGTTTTTTCATTTTTTTATAATTTATTACAATCAATAATTAATTAGTTACTTCCACTAATTAGCTACGTCTCGATTCATTTATGTTAAGACATTTCAGTTGTATTCTACGCAGACAAAGTAGCGCGAAGCGGCTAGTTCACTTTAATGAAGCAGTAAAATCTTAAGAACTCAATATAAGTAGGCATGCTGTACGTTTTATAGGAAATAAACAGAAAAACATACTGGAGTATTTTTATATGAAATCATTTAGAACTATTTTATGTCTATCCGTTGAATTTTAATTATGAAAATATTGTCATTATTTCTTTCTTTATGTCGGTAAAGTATCACAATAAAACGCTAAGTACCACAGTTGCTTGGGATCGGTTTTAGGGTACCGCTTGTATAATGTTAAATAAATTATTTGGACCAAGCTTTCCGGAGATGTTGTTTTAAAGTATTTTATACGTATAACTCTGTAAAAATATTAATTTATTTTACAAATACAAACTAGGCTATAAAAGGAGAAAGAAAAGAAAACTAACATAATATAAAAATAAACACTTGTCCCCAATTATTGTCACGTGGGAGGGCGCCAAGAAGGCTGGCAGCATTGCCCCACTCGGATAAAATGATAAAAAAACCTATTTTTTGTTATTCTTAATAAGTTTACAATTCTACTCACGATCTGTAAAAATGCGAGCATAGCCGTGAACAAAAGTGAGTCTAAAAACGAAAACCCAATTAATTAAGATTAAATAACTCAGCGTTCGTATCTAATTGAATTGTTTCCCTGATTTATACAGGTTTCCTTACACTGATTTATTTAATTTAATGTAGAACAAACTCGTGGTGTGATTAATCACTGTATTTTAGCTAAAACACACTCAGTGTTAGAGGCCGATGCTGGATCCCGTACTACATCAATTAGATAGAACCACACAGATCACCACGGCTTTTTTTGTATAATTTACTATAATTTCACTGATTAACTAATATCTTAAAAACGAAAATTTATTTTTAACCCACATAAATATTTTCACGCCAAGTCCTTCGCGGGGTAGGCAGAGTATATAGCGCCATTTCACTCTTGACTTGCACACCTCTTTTACATTCATCAATATTTTATTATATGTCTGCCTGATTCCTGATGACACTATACCATTCCATCATTGAGTATTTTGGGTAAATTTCTTCTAGTAAATTTATTCAACCATCATCTTACCAATACGGTACGGAACCGTTGATACAATAGTTTCATTCACACTTATCCAGATTAACGATGCACATTTTGATATGAAACTAGTAGCGTTCGTTTGAAAATTGTGAGAGTAACGACCAATAAACAAACATTTGATCCAATCTTGGTGCCAAGCCATAAAACACCAACCATTTTAATATAAATGTTGAGTGTTTGTTTTTATGAAGATGTGTCGTAATGAAACGTTAATAAGGTAGTGGTTTGAAGTTGGACAAGTTTTGAGGAGTCGTATATTTAAATTTAATCACTGGTATAATTGGAGCGCCTACTGGGATACTAACTCCACGTTACAGAAGAACCAACTCTCTAAATATAAATATTTTAAACGACTGGGGACTGTACCTTCACCTTACAGAAGACCGCATTGAAATAACACTACTCGATGTAGTGTTGTGTTTCTGCGGTAAGTAAGGTTGCCAGAGCTCCACGAGGATACGTTGGGCTAGTAGTAATGCTGCTCGCACAGTGACTCCTCATCAACAACATGGTTGGCAACTCGTTAGTGCGACCCCTGGTATTGCTAGCGGCTATAGGCTACGGTGACCGCTTACAAGGTGGGCCGTATGCTAGTGTGTCACCTAAGTAGTATAAAAGAAAAACTACTTTGAGAGAAGTTTTTAGAACTTCTCGAAGATACGTTGTGACCTCCTAAAATATTATAGCTAGGGATACTCCTAACATTGCAAGCGACTAGTCTACCTACTTGCCTACTATGTTCTTCTGCCACTAGTTAAGTGAATCGTTATTTAAAAAAAAGCAAGTATGCCATTCTTCGTCGACATGTTTATGTACCTCATTAGAATATCTCAATAATTAGGCCCAGTTAGGGCTCCGTATTCCTAGTACATGCTAAAAACTAACTATGGCCTTAACAAAGTGCCCTATACTGCCGTCGCATGATTTCCTAGAAGTTAATACAGTTACGCATATGTTGCTTAACACTCGCTTATTTGCGACATAATTACACAACTTAGCATCGTGCTGCGTTTACTGACTTTACACTTGACTGGGAGATTGTTCAGTCTCATGATAACTTTTTATTAAAAAAAATAGGTAGACAAAATTGAAGCTTATCAGTTTATCAAAATACGTGTATGGTGAGATAGGAAATACAATAATAGAAAATAGTGAACATGCAAAATAATAATTTTGCAAAATATCGATTGTTCAAAATAATAATTATTCAAAATGATTATTCAATTTTAATTATAAAGACTTCAACGCGCCGTATTATTATGTCGGCAACGCGTTGATGTCTTTTACTCCTCAGCATTCATATTCCCGCATACTTTTCTATACCAATTTCTTACTAATAAGATTTTATCTAGGAACTAAACTATCACATAAGCCATTTAGGCTGGAGCTTGACAAGAATGCTCACGCAGCTGTTCAGTGCAGTATATTAAACGTCCTTTATAGTGCTTAAACAGCGTTAAACAGGTAATGGCGAAAAGTTACAAATACGTGACGTGATATTTACTATTTAACGCGATTTTCATATTGAGAGTGTTGTGTTTTAAGAAATTACAAAAAAATACTTTAAGTAATGTTCACACCTGCCGTGGTGGCCTTGTGGTTGAAGCAACGACCTGTTATCTGATGGGTCCAGGTTCAAACCCTGGCATGTACCAATAAGTTTTCCTATGCTTAATTACGGTAAGTACCAGTGCTCCACGCTAGCCCAGCGTATCCTGCTGGGCTAGTAGTAATGCTACTAGCACTGTGAGTCCTCATCAACAACATGGTTGGCAACCCGTTAGTGATACCCCTGGTATTGCTAGCGGCTATAGGCTACGGTGACTGCTTACCATCAGATGGGCCGTATGCTTGTGTATCACCTTAGTGGTATAAAAAAATAAATATATACATTTAAAATTCGTATAAAAACGCGTGATGTTCTTAAGTTGTAATCTCTATATAAAAAAACGCAAAGACAAAATATTTATTATATCATTGTGTGAATTTTAAACTATGTTTATTTTTTGGGTTAAACAGGTAAGCTATTAGTGGACAATCTCTTTAACAGTAAGTGATAACACGATCGTACTCGATGCGTTGTTATTCCTGCGTTTAGTCCCATTAATCACGCTGTGGCGACCTCTAGTTAGTTTAGATCCAACTTTTAAAATTAAAATGTTGGGAAACACGTTTTTACATAAAAAAATCTAGTCTTCTCGTTATTTTGGTTCTGTGATTTATTTTGATATACTAATATATTTTTGGTGAATGAATGAGTACAAAATCCTACCTTTACGATTTGATTTGTAATTTGCACAGATAGATTTAAACATATTGTAGTGAGATATTTCATACATGGATTCCTTTTTTTTATCTCTTTAATAATTGAACTTTAATAACACACTGAAATTATCTATTTACAGATAAAACTATTAATATTGCGCGGGAGTGTGTACACCTCTATAAAAAGAGGTTAAGCTTCCAATTTTTAAGTTCGCAAACCCACGAGAAATCCCAAATCGCCCTACCTCTCTTTTTAAAAGCTCACGGTGTGATTAATCACTGTACTTAAGCTTACAAAAACTCATTGGTACAGGCCGGGATTTGAACCTGGGCCCATCAGATGACAGGCAGTTGCTTCAACCACAAGGCCACCACGGCTTAAGTTCCCTTTCTGGCTGGAGGCCTTAACTGGTCTCGCCACTTTATTCCGGGTTAGCAGTTAATGTTCTCTAGAACTATCTGCAGAGACCATGTCCCAAAAAAAGGGAAAATTCGCAGCGACCAAGCAAATTATTTAAAATGTTACACGGACGTATTGGATACTCTATAGATTTGTATCACCACCATAAAATATGAGTTATATTATAACTCTTTACATCCTGTAGTAACAAGAGCATTACAGTTAGACTATAAAACAGAGCGCTATTAGCACGGCTAGGTGAGAATAACTCGCGTTGTCGCCTCACCGCAGACGCGCCCGCTGTGAAAACATTCCTTGTTTTAAAACTTTCTACTACGCGCCGATGTATGCGATATAGCGTACGAGAAAAGCGGATTATTTAGCTTAGCTTAGAGCTTTGCTGTAACGTTTTATTGTTACTGATTCTTTATTCAAAATCGCTGGTTGAAATCGTAGGCTCCAAAAATGTGATATTTATTTAAGTATTATTAATTTCTTCTTTTACATAGTGACATAAAAAAACTTAGCTAAGAGCTGCCCGACTGGAATAGTCCACCTTACAGAAGTTCGTAGCTAAATGGCTAAGTTTTTTTTAAAGTACGGGTCAGCGATTGACCACGATCTCAACTGGTGGTAAATGAAGATGTGGTCGAAGGTGGAGCTCGCTTGTCCGTTAGAAGCCTATTTACTCTAGTCCTGAAGAGTCCCAGGTTGTAGGATTCAGGGAACACTGACGAGGGGAGAGAATTCGAGTCCTTTGCTGTGCGCATTATAAAAGACTAGCGACGCCCCAGCTTCGCACGGGTTAACACAAACCGAATTAAATTATATTTCATAAGACCTTCCTCTTGATTCACTCAATCTATTAAAAAAAACCGCATCAAAATCCGTTGCGTAGTTTTAAAGATCTAAGCATACATAGGGACAGACAGACAGCGGGAAGCGACTTTGTTTTATATTATGTAGTGATGACTACATAATATACGGCGTTTAGTGAGCGTTGGTTTCCACATGTAATAATTATACGGCATAGTAGCGCCATAAGAATAAGTTAAAATGCTTCAATCGCTTTCATCTCTTCACTTGATTCTGCTCTCCTATGTATGACATAAAGTTTACGCTTTAAAGCAACACCCAACGTCGCTTTTCGTTTGATTACAATGTTTGATACGCAACACAAACTGAAGTGAATTTGCTATGTGAAAATGTTAAACTCATTAAAAATTATGTTTATTCTGTATGTTACGCATATGTATGTATGATATATATGAATCCAACATTATGATATAGGTACTATATCCTTCTAGCTGAATTTAATAACGATTAACACTTTTAACGTCTTTTCATAAATGGGTAATGTATGTATTATTGTTATTAGCAATACCATCCATAGACTATAAAAGCAACGCGCCAGCAAAACGGTTTGGTAGTACAAAGTCGTTTTAGCAGGTGCAGGACAAAGCTACAAAGTGGTGAGGTTAGTTAGTAAACCTGTGTTAGTATTATTTTATAATTGTCCACATTTATTTATTAAACGCATGATATTGTTAAAAAATATAGTAAAACATTACAAAGCCAAATAAAAATAATTATTAAATATCTCATATTTTAGTTAAGCGTCGAAAATAAATAAAAGTATATGTATACCATGATCAAAAGATACACGTCATTTGAAATTCGATTTACTTCTCTTTGAGATAGTGCCTATATTTTCCTAATAACTGTTAAAAACTTCTTTACTGATAAAAAAATATAATGTACTATATTGAATACGGTACAAATAAGTAACAAAACTTGAACGCGGAACCTTTTTTTATTTCCAAGGCAGAACCATTCCTTCTAAGCTCGCTGACGTAACTGGTGATTACGTGTTTATGTGATCCCTAACTTATGTCAGATGTATCACAATCACCGTGTGATTGATGGCGATTGCTCAATCAAATTATTTGTAAATACGTGTCTGTTATTGTATCACGAGCGTTCGTACAAATGTTAAAAATATAAGCGTCAATCATACACGATGTTTTAAAAAATCTTTAAATTATGATAAATATTGCTTGATTATAAATGAAATGAAGGTTACGGATTAAGAGGTCTGAATTAAAATTAAGTTTAAGAAATAGTGCCTTGTAATTTCATTCCCTCTTTGTTAAGATCTCACTTGAATCATGGTTTAAAGACTAATGCTGAATTGATTTAATTAATTCTGCCATCAGATAAAGCTTTTAGGGTCGGCAACGCGCGAATGATACCTGGTGTTGCAAGCGTCTAGGCTACGGTAACTGTTTACCATCAGGTGGGCCGTATGCTTGTTCGCCACCTTAGCTTTATTTAAATAAATACCTATTTGCTTCAAAATTAATAATCATATACGACATCCATAGATGTTATAGATTCTTTAGATTACTGCAGCAATTAAACAGTTCAATTCTGTTCGGAAAAATATGTTTTTCTTGTGGTTGTAAAATTGCTGTTGTTTTTTATATTGATCATAGACTTTTTGTACAAAACACCTTATGTCAAAATCAAAGCCATTTACTTGCAATAAACGTCTACATATAATATGTGATATTCGTACACTCTGCCAACTACATATTTGGCGTGCAAGTATTTAAATTAAACAAATTGAATTATATTTCACTTTAGTTTAAACCGACTTATCTGCCAAAAAAATATCCCTGCAGTTAACGCATAATCTTTTTCCTGGCAGTAATAAAAGCAAAATTTAGGATTTTTTTTATGAATTAATTAATGCAAAATAATCTCCTATGTCACCCAATAAATTAAATACCTTTTTATATAGTCTATACGATTTTTTCCTCCATCAAAGTTTTAACATCTGTCAGGTGCTAAGACAATAGGTGTCCGCCGTAAGTGTGATCTTTGATCTCCGCTTATCTCGATCGGTACGTGTGGTCTAATAGATTTATCGTGTGCCTACTTACGGTTGCTCTACAAATATTTTAGAAATACCGTTTTCCTTCTATACAGGGTTATTTTACTAAATTAAAAGTTATGGGAAGTTTTTAAATGATCTCATTTACGCACTTACAATAACATTAAATAGATTTAAATATATTTTCTAATTCAATGGTGCCAAACTTCTTGACAGACTAGCCAAACAAAAATTTTAGCTCACGGCTGTCAAATTTAGTCACAGTCACAAAACAGTCACAAATTATTGTCAAAACGATGAATATTTTAGTGTAAATGGAAAACAGAATACATATTTTAGTTTAGTTTCAGTCTAGTCAGATGAACAAAACAATTATCGCCACTAAATATTTATAAATAACAGTTATTAAGTGTCATTAATTTTAAACGTTTTAATAAAATTAAGCAGATGCATACAATCATGGCATGGTAGAGCGAAGTTATTAATCACGAAAGTATAGCTTAGTTAACGCCTGCAATTATTTTGAACATATAAAGTGTAAGCAATTACATAGTTTATTTACTATACATATATATATTTAATGTTAAATAGATTTGATTGATTCCAAATATTATTTATTTAGTTATTAACCTGTAATTTTCCCTACAAAAGTGTGAATCACTAGTGCTACCGTACGATAAGGTTTAAACAAGTCAGCAAAAATTCCACAAGGACCACTTACCTTGAAGTTCGTCCCCTTACAACGAGCCGGTCACAGTTCCTGAATTTTCTCGAAAAAAGTCGATTATCACTCAACTAGTTACTAACAATTTTCATTTTATCACAACTACACACAAAATATACACAAAAAAATCACAACTTAAATTTAAAACGTCATAGCTTATGTATAAAAAAGTTTAAGGAAAAATTCGCGAACGCGAAATTAAAAGACGGGAGCGCGCGTTCATGCGTACGCGCAGAACGAATCGCGCGTTTGTTTTTTAACCGTCTGAGCCTCACTCGGATGTAGCCCGTGTGTGACTGTATACTCATCTTGCATTTCACGATCACCGAAGAAGATACCTCACGCGTCCCTTTCCCACGCTCCCGCTCTAATATTGCCGTCTCACTTGTTATTATCAGAGGTTAAGCTTTGCCCATCAGTCAGTAAGCCCGCGGTCGTGAACAGGGGGGGTCGCGCGCGCGGCTTACCGCTACTTTCTCTATGAGCTTGTATGACCATAAAACACGTACGAACTTTTCTCACTGCCTCCTTCTTAATGTTTCGAAGATTTTTTAAACGCCTATATACATTTAACAAGTATGTGTATAAAAATCGAAATGAAATATTTTCATCGACGCAAAATATGTAGGTCAAAGTTTACGCACCGACCAAAAAGGCAGAGTTCATGCGACATTTTGGTGGCCAATAAAAACGACAACCGAAACTAGATCGCGGCGAAATCGCATCGTTGAAATATTAAATCACGGACCAATGAGACGGTCGCGAAATGACACGCGGGCTAGATCATTCACTTAGATGGATGCCGCATTAGCTGCGATTGGGTCCCGCGCGCAAGCCCCGCCTGACCGTTATAGAGGGGGCATTGACTCGCCCAAAAGTGGGGATTTGTAGATCACTCCACTTAATTGGTGGGGGTGACATGTCCATGCACGGGCTAATTAAACAATGCACATAACCCACTTGCTAATATTTACTGCAGCGTTAATACAAACTTTGGTTGGATTTTAAAGTCTCATATTATCGATAAAGGCAAAAGGTAATAAAATGATTACCTACATACAGACTTTACGTACAAGACAACTTGATGAACTATATCATCACACACTGAAACCTAATTGGACTCAAAATATTATATGCAATTTAATAGGATTTTCTTTCAGAGAATGCTTAAGTTCAAAAATTTGGTAGATTTTCCCAAAAGTGATTATGATTTCCTTTATGTAGAGTGCAAACAAATATGCAGAGCAAATTGACACCTAGTATGGCAAGCGAATTAAGCTTACGGTAACCGCTTTCCATCAGACGGGTCATACACTTGATTGTCAGCATTGTGGTGAAAACACAATAATAATGCTTGGTTATCACACAGCGTCATCTGGCCCCAAGCTCAACAAAAGCTTATGGTACTGTGGGAACCAGCAGCTGATAGAATACGTACCTATATACTTTTTTTATGAATTACAATAATGCATATGAAAACACCCAGACGCAAAGCAAACACATAAATGTTTGCTCCGGCGGGAATCGAACACGCGGCCTGAGCGTAGCAGTCAGGTATTCCAACCACTAGACCAGCGGTCTCGTCAACAATATTTGATAACATCCATTATGTATTCCATCTATTAACCTTTTTACATTACCTCAGAAAAGTATGCAATTTATAACTTAATAATGATGATTATATTAATTTGAGCGGACTTAAAAGTGATTTGTTACACATTGGCCCCACATGTTTGTCCACATTCCAAAATATTCCTTGTTTACCCATGTTGAATTTGATTCTTGTTTCGCCCATCCTTAAAGTACCAACCAATGTTTTTTTTTACCACTCAGTCGGCACATAAGCATACGGCCCACCTGATGGTAAGCAGTCACCGTAGCCTATAGCTGCTAGCAATACCAGGGGTATCACTACGTGGTGCCAACCATGTTGCTGATGAGGACTCACTGTGCTAGCAGCAATACTACTAGCCCAGCGTATCCTCGTGGAGCACTGGCAACCTTACTTACCGCAGAAACACAACACTACATCAAGTAGTATTATTTCACTGCGGTCTTCTGTAAGGCGGAGGTACAGTCCCCAGTCGGGCGGCTCCAATTAAAATGGGATAACCTACGGGAAATCCCAAATCGCCCTACCTCTCTGAAATGTATGATTAGCGACAAAAATGTGTTATAATATTTATCAAATGCGCTTTTAACACCGTCTATACTTTAATGCAATGATTTATTTAACGTGCTTTGTTACCGGTGGACATCTTAACATACGCTCACATATATACATACTTGTTGTAAGAATCTTGTTTTCCAAGAGCGACTTGTCACTTGACCTTTGCGACTCAGCCTGCATGTTAGATCTATCGAGTATATATGAAAATCGAATAATTATCGGTTAAATATAGCACCAGGAAATGCAACTAGGTATGGCTAGATTACGATCTTTGTATATTTTATCTACAAACGTAGGATGAATGGGGTTCTTCAACAAGGGTGTGAAGAGATTTCTGAAGGATCGGCAACGCGCGAGTGATACCCCTGGTGTTGCAAGCGTCCATAGGCTGCGGTAACCGCTTACCATCAGGCGGGTCGTATGCTTGTTTGCCACCATAGTGGTATAAAAAAAGGATCGAAATTACTGTACACAAGCTAAGAAAAACTAAGGCTAAGCATTGCAATTCAGCTTGGCAATGCCGCCAGCCTTCTTGGCACACTTCCCCGTGACAGTGGTTCGGGACATTTATTTTACGTTTAGGTTAGTTTTGTACTTCTTAGTTTAGTTTATTTTAAGTTTTTAATCCATAAAATCTATGAATGTTAAAAACAAATAAACAGTTTAATAGTTCAGTAAAAAAAAAGAAAAACTTATCAATACTTTATAGTATAAATTGGAGGCGTTGGGGGTTATCGATATTCAAATGACATCAATTAGACCAGCCTGTTTCAACGAAAGCCGAGCTTAAACTTACGCAAATGTAAGTTCATAGGTCGAGTCGCGAACTATTGCGCTACGTTTAGTATACTCGTTTAACATACGATTTGGTATTTGGTAAGTCATTTCGAGCTTATACTGCGGTTTGATGGCGTATTATAAGGTCGTAAGACTTTAATATTCGTGATATCTAGTTAATATTTAAATGAGCTGTAATTATAACATTAATAGCTCGTCTCCACGACTTCGCCCACGTTGTTCTACAGAAAATATATATTTGAAATTAAAGGCAACCCTATGGCCTTTTTTGTACTTTTGATAACGTGTGGTTAATTAGGTAAGGCGTAAAAACGTAACAAACATTCAAAGGTCGGCAACGCGCGAGTGTTACCACGGGTGTTGCAATCGTCCATACGCTACGGTTCCGTTTACCATCAGGCAGGCTGTATGCTTATGAGCTAAAAGCCACGATTCAAGACAAACACAAATGTACATCACAAGTTTTCCCTGATGCAGGGGTCAAACCTGCGACTCCTGGCACATCAGTCGCTCTTACTTACCGCTAGACAAGCGATTTCTAAAGTGAGTTTCGTGGAAGTCACCAGGGTTCCGAGAAATAAGTAATTTTTCACGCATTACTGTTATATAGGTGTTGGGCCAAAAAAGGGAGTATTTGGAGTTAATATCCCGATGTAGCCAAAAAGCCTATTTGGTTTTGCGACCCTTTGTCAATACAAGTTTTTTTTCGTATTTGTTTTTATATATATACCACTAAGGTGGCACATATTCATACGGCAACGCGCGAGTGTTACCCCTCGTGTTGCAAGCGTTCGCAGACTACGGTAACCGCTGACCATCCGGCGGCCCGTATGCTTGTTTGCCACGTAGTGGTATAAAAAAAAAATACGGTCCACCTGATGGTAAGCAGTCACCGTAGCCTATAACCGCTAGCAATACCAGAGATATCACTAACAAGTTCCCAAACGCTGTGTTGTTGATCCTCATCAACTCACCGTGCTAGCAGCATTACTACAAGCGCAGCGTATCCTCCTA
Organism: Falcaria lacertinaria; assembly: GCA_951449985.1. Classification (NCBI taxonomy): domain Eukaryota; kingdom Metazoa; phylum Arthropoda; class Insecta; order Lepidoptera; family Drepanidae; genus Falcaria; species Falcaria lacertinaria. Next base: position 820,038 of record OX602120.1, on the reverse strand, counting down.
GCACTGGCAACCTTACATACCATAGAAACACAACACTACATCAAAGTAGTGTTATTTGTCTGCGGTCTTCTGTAAGGTGGAGGTATGGTCCCCAGTCGGGCCACTCCACATTTAATGGGAAAACCCAATTCGCCTTAACTCTCTTTAATATTTTAATTGCAATTTCTTTCATTTTGCACTTATGGGGTCGCATTAAATAATAGTGATTTGGTAAGTGGACTGTCTGGACTCTCGCTCGACCATCGCTGTCCTCGTGTATGACCAGCTCTTTAAAATACATCCTTTATTATCACACACACTGTCATATCGCACCATCAACAGACTTGCCATCATTAAGCGTGATATACTAATGATCTGCTGTAACAGACTGATCGTAAATGCAGTCATAAACACGTTTTCCGCGCGTGGGCATCGCTGATTTCGTAATGACAGTAAACGTGTACTATTGAGGATGGCATTGTAAATTTTCGTGACGTAGAAGGAAGATTTTTTTGGAATGGGGATATATTGTTACGTAAGCAGATGAGGTATGGGTCAAGAGAAATAAAAATCATGTATTTTTATTTTATATTTTTTATAGCGTAGCATCAAAAAAAAGTAGGCCCTAATAAGGCACTTATAATAGTTTCCAGAAACCCAATAAGCATAAATGCATGACACACTAAACATTGAGAAACTTAATCATTCTCTAACACTCACACTGGCAAAAAAAATCCTTGAAGAGAATTGATTGCCATAGATAGGAAGAGGAAGAAGAAGAAGGGTGGCAGTATTTTACTAAAGATTTAATGGAATTGCCACCGCTTCCAACAAATTGCCGACTTGTAGATACTCGCTTTTTAAACATGTGCCCGGTTTGGTATGGGTCCGTTACGAAGTGAAAGAATTTCATTTAGGGATCTTTATACACAACTGAATTTGCAAGTAAGCGTAAACATCATCATGGTAAGCGGTTACCGTAGCTTTAGGATGCCTGTAACGTTAATGGTATTATTAGGTAGTCTGAATAATATTTTATTAATTGGTAAGCGGTTACCATGCCCTATGGCGCCTGCAATAATAGCCGTGCGATGTTATTCTGAACACAACTGATATTCATAGTAAAATAATTATCATAACCCTCCTTTTTGTTTCGCCGTATTTGGATAAAAGTATTTCATTATTTCGACATAACTGTTTAATTCAGTCATTTTCATATGCAATCTAATATTTGATGATTAAATTAATTGGATATAGTAAACTTAACAATAAAAAGTATCTTGTAGGTATATGAGCTTATATTCTTTGTACATATATTATATTTTCTAGAAATAATTAAACGCAGAATATATCAAGTGAATTTTCAAACTTGGAATAGTTCAAGTGAGATACTCGTAGTAAAACAAATATTCCAAGTGAGTATAATTCTCTTTATGATCCTTATAAGACGAGTCTGCAAGATTTCCACTTCGATTATAAGACTAATTTATAGTTATTATAATTTATACGTAAACTAGTAGCTTCTACATACGCTTGTGCGTAATTACTTACTTTATTTGTCGCACGATACTGGTAATAAGGAAGAAATTATAATTTTATTATGTTGTGCAAGCACAGTTATGGCTGAATACTGAAACACTAGTCAAATCTGATGCCACATTCACTGTGTCTGGCCTCCAATAATACGTCATGTGAAATTGTTTTTTGAAAACGCTTCAAACTTTGTGGGCCTTCAAACTTAGAATGTCACAATTTACAATCTTATTAGAATATTTAATTACAGGAATTTACTTTTTTATGTTTATAGTAGTCAGTTCAAAGTTCTGATCAGCCGATAACATAATACCTATCAGATAACACGATTGAAACATGCCTATGATGCGCTTGCGCACGTCAACACTATTCAACAGGTTGTCACTCACGCGCGCGCGTTGTCTAAGCGGTTCTGTCATTAGCCAAGAGATGGCGTTAGGTGTACAGTTTGTCGATAGTTCTATTTTCATTGATACCCTTAGGTGCACATTTGAACAAGCGTTTTCTGCCACGGTAACCGCTTACGGCTGTTTTTTTTAAGGCGGGCATTATCCTTGTATTATGTATGAATTTTAAATAATTAAAAAAATCTTTTGATACTACATGCAAGTTTCCACCTGAATTTTATAATTTCCATATTAGGACCTAAACCTCAGAGTAGATAATATACTACATAATTTTTTTTTTTTTTTTTTTTTCATATTTTATCTGAACGTTTTATAGCATCATTGTTAATATTCCTAACTCGTTTTTAAAAAGCGCAAACAGCAGGTATTTTTTTATTACATCACCCAAAAGTGTTTTTTAATTAAAATACCATACCTACATGAAAAAAGTTTACTGCCTCTCAAGTTACTGGTTCATGCTATAGGTACTTATTACAAGTAACGTGGTATTTATTTAATAATTGCACATGTATAAAAGTTAGCATGTATTAAAGTACAAAATATGCTCATATTAGACTGTGGTTATAACTAAAAATAGCACCCTGCAGGGCACAGCGATTGAGAGGGAGATTCTTAGAATAGTCATAATCTAAGCAGGGCAGGTGGAAAATAAGGTGGAATTTGGATTAGCTCTGGAAATATCTCCACACATTTCCTGAACTCCATGCCACAATTGATGGCAATTTTGTTTTTCTTTTCATAAGAACCTCTCCTGACAATAACAAAACAAAAGAATTATCGTAATCGGTCCAGCCGTTCACGCGCGATTCCGTGACCAAGGGAAGTAGGGATTCATTTTTATATACATAGGTGTCTACACTAATTCAAAAATGTTTCCCAGTTTTTTTTGACATCCTCACTCTGGCACGTCAGACATGCCTTTAACTGGTGAGTTGACAGTTACCTCATAAAGAATTATAAAAACTATATTGAGTTAGTTTTTATACTTATTCTACCTGGAAGAGGTTGAAAACTTGAAACACAATCATTAATTTTACTTCGCAAAATATTCCGCTCTACATTTTATTGTTGTCTCTTCATATGCGGGTAGGAAACAAAACAAATGAAAAATATGTTTCTCTAGGGTTCCTTAGTAAAATACCATGCTTAAAATAGTTTTTTTTTATTGGTTGCTCGATATTTTGATGGCTATTACAAGCACAATGATCACGGAACGAACTACGGTAGGTGGGGCTACAAGAACCCGTTAAAATTTATTTTAAACATTTAATTCATAACCGCAAAAATAGCAACAATATAATCGTACACACAAAAAACTTATTTTCGTATGTGAACTCTAATAAGCTTAGGTATCCTTATGGTAGAAAAATATACCGCTTGTACATTTTAACAGAAAGATTTTTTTTTATCTAAAAGTTGTCTAAACTAAAATGGCGCCGGTGTCATTTACCAAAAAGTAAGCACACATTATTCAAAAACTATCTAACCTAAAACAATTTTGTACTAAAAGTTCGTAGTGAAGCGCTGAGTAGAGCCACATAATACTTTCCGATTGAACGTCCTGAGTGGTGGCATTTATTGCATGGGTGGGCGTGACGCTTACCATAATAGACGACTCGGTCGTCTCTTCAACTAGTTGTGTATAAAAAATCAGTTTCCTTTTCCAAATTTGTTACGGAACCATATTTTTACAGGTCCAGACCGCGCTTTTAATTCTAATTCCAGGCAAAGTTCGCCCACACCGCGATGGATTTTTTGCGATCCACAATATGATTAATGCTCGGCCATGATGGATTTTATCATATTGGGGCGAAGTCTTTTTATTATGTCGCCGATGTTTGCATAATTGTTTATTTGGTTCATCGTCTCAATCGATGAAAAATAAATAGTTTAGAAAAATATTAATCATATAATGGTCATCTATATTTTTATTAGGAATATATAACCAAAAAATAGGAGTACGGTTGTCCTCATCATAGTACCTACATAGAGGTACTATGATGAGGACAACCGTCCTCCTATTTTATACAAACACATACATATATATATGACGGCAATAAATATGTATAATAACCACAATTTTATTAAACTGTGGAATCAACTCCCCGCCGTGGTTTTCCCAAAGGAGTACAGCATGGGGTGTGAAGAGATTTCTGAATGGTCGGCAACGCACGAGTGATACCCCTAGTGTTGTAAGCGTCCATAGGCTGCGGTAACCGCTTACCATCGGGCGGGCCGTAAGCTTGTTTGCAACCTGAGTGGAATGAAAAAAATAAAAAAAATGTGCAGATACCACATACGTGCAAACTACATCAGCATCATCCCGAGCCTTTCACTCTTGACTTACAAAATGTTTTGCTTCTTCTACATTCATCAATCTCTTCATACGTCCCTGTCGGTTCGAGTACTCTTCACTTCATACGTACAATTTTCTTTATATTTTTGCTCGTGATCTAACCATAACTACAAACGCATAACTGCAATAGTAAACAGATGTTGCCGATTATAATGGTACATAACTCACAGTGCGCTTAACAATATATTTAAGGACCTTGACGAATAACTTGGGATACGTTTGCCATTACGGCGAGTACTTTGTTCTTTAAAAAATACTTCGGGTTTATGAAAGTATAAACCATATTGCGGTGTGAAAAAATTGACAAATGGTTTTGGTTTGAACAGTTGCGTTTCGATTCGACACAATAGCAAATAATGCAATCATGTGACATGATCTCTCAAAATATTTTGAAGCGAATGTTGTTGTTTGCTTCAAAGAGTAAGAAGTGGCGGAAATTTAAACAAAACAACGAAAACGAAATAGTATTTTTTGTAATGAAAAACAATACGTACTGTTATAGGTACCCTTTGTTAGTAGAACTGCACTCCCTCAAGATAAAACCCCTACATCATCATTTTTGTATTAAAGCTATCCCAGTTAGCTCCGCCACTCCTCAGTCCGACTCCATCCTTCGTCCGAGGTGCACGTCTGCCCAATTTACTGTGTTCTTTGTTTGAATTTGTGTTAGATAAATAAATCCTTTCTTTTTTAAAAAGGCATTTCAAATATCCCGTATAACATTGGTGGCAGCGGTGAAGGGATCAGAAAAGGTCCTCGGTATCCTCCGAAATCAGTTAGTGAAACGCGAGTGCAGTTAAGTGAAAACCAGTGAAAATAGTGCGGCATAGGACGTGCACCATATCCAGCTTCAACTGAGCCGAGTCGGGCTCACTCTACATCCGAGGCCAGCAGAGCCTCTCTTCTATATCCGAGGCCAGCGGAGCCTCTCTTCTATATCCGAGGCCAGCGGAGCCTCTCCTCTACACCCGAGGCCAGCGGAGCCTCTCTACTACGTCCGAGGCCAGCGAAGCCTCTTCCCTACATCCGAGGCCAGCGGAGCCTCAGCCACATCGAGACATAGGCCATAGGATAGGCCTATCCCACATCATCAGGAGACATGCTTTTAAAACTCCTCTTCCTCAGCCTGAAGTAAGTGACTTGTATATACTATAAACAAGTGAACAAGTGATTTGGTGACTAATAACATCCGACTTCGCGAGAACAGTTGAGCGCAACATTGTCACACAACAAACAACTTTGTTATATTCCGTCCTGTCCATAAGTAGTTCTTTGTTCTCATTCCTATAAATAATTTAAATACAATGTCGCAAGATAATAAGACGCCCCAGGTACAAATAGATGTCGATTTGAATGTACTCCTTAAGTTTATAAAACCATTCGACGGATCGAGACACCATCTCACTCCATTCTTGACAAATTGTACTAACGCATACAACCTCGCCTCACAAGGCCAGAAACCAATCTTATTTAAATTCATACTTAGCCAATTACAAGGCAGAGCCGAGGCTGCATGCTCCATAAAAGATTTTAATAGCTGGGATCAATTGCGAGACCATCTAAATACTCAATTCGGTGAGCGGAAATGCTACGCTCACCTTTTAACAGACTTGCAGGAATGCAGGCAAATGCCTCAAGAATCAGTAACTCAATATTCCCTTAGAGTTGAAACACATTTATCCCAGCTATTAACCGAAATAACTCTGTCAAATTCGAAGAAAAGTGAACTAGCAGGAAAGATAAGTGCAATGGAAGATTTAGCGCTCCACACATTTACCCTCGGACTGCATCCCAGAATTTCCAATAATGTTCGGGTTCGAACCCCGAAAACTCTTAATGAGGCAATAAATGCAGCCGTTTCGGAAGAAAAAATACTCCAGTTTGTTAATAGAAAGTCTGGAGAAAGTAGTAATACGAGGTCAAATAATTTCAAACCCAAACCATTTATTAAATCGGAACCAAATAGGATCCCGGAATTCAGACCCAACGTCGGGTTTCAAAAACCACGAACTTACCCACTATTCTGTAGGTACTGTAAAACTCCCGGGCATGCCCTCGAAAATTGTAGGAAACGCGAATATAATAACAATCGTTTTCGAAATCAAAATCAAGATCGGGTCAACATAATAGAGGGAGAAGATGTTGTCGACCACGAGTTCGAAAACAATAATTATAACGGGAATACTTTAAACTATCCCGAGGTCCGCGTTGGTGCCGGTCGGACCACCGACTCTCAAACCCCGGCACAGCATTAAAATCAAAGGTGTTCTACAATTCCCAAAATTCCATTGCCGACAACAGACAATCGGCAAGAAAAGACACAAAATCCATGCACCTAAATTCTGGGATGAAGACACCCACTACAAGGGTAAACAGCAAAGTCCCTGAAATAAAAAATGAAATTAATAAATCAATAAATAATAATAAAACCTTACCTTCAATATCCTTAACGACTAACACGAAGACTGCCGCTACAAGGCTTAGTCGCGTACCTGAAACTCAAAAACAAAAGGTTAATAAACATAAAATAATTAAATCAAACGTACAAAATCCTACTAAATCCATGAAAGAATCGCTACAAGATTCTGAAATTTATAATCGTACGTCTAACATATCTAAATCAAACGTACAAAATCCTACTAAATCCATGAAAGAATCGCTACAAGATTCTGAAATTTATAATTGTACGTCCAACATATCTCATAAGTACTTACCTTATATAAATGTACTTACCTCTGTATCCTCGAAACCCTTAGCCTTACTTATTGACACAGGCGCATCCGTAAGCCTCATAATGAAATCATCCGTCAAAGTAATGCCTGAAATCATAAAAAATAAAATAAAATTCAGAGGTATCGATTCCTCCAATGGCCCAAAATCCACATTAGGCCACATTCCTATTACATTCAATTCATTAAATCACAATTTTCATGTAGTCGAAGGAGTAGAACTACCGTATGATGGCATTATAGGAAATGATATTTTTGACAGAATGAATGGCAAGATTGACTATGCCGAACAAATTCTAATCCTAGACGAAAATATCTTTAAACTAAACTTCAATGAACCAATTTGCGTAGTACCTGCCAGAACCGAAACCATCATAGAATGTACAGTATTAAATCCTGAAATTCGAGAAGGTCTTATAGTAGATCAAAATCCAATACCAAATCTACTTATAGCCAATTGCATAGTTAAAGTAAAGAATAATTCTCGAATCAATATATCCGTTGTAAATGTATCCGAGTCCCCAATATCATTCAATTCAAACTTAAAACTAATAATCACTCCTCTTAATACCGATGATACTACACAAGAAATATATAACTTTAGAACTTGTAATAAAAACACAAATGACACTTTCCGCCGTACTAAACAAGTACTTGACCAACTCCGTATATCTCACTTAAACTCTGAAGAGAAAAGAGACCTACTTGATTTATGTTCCAGCTATTCTGACATATTCCATCTTCCTGGTGACCAACTGACATTTACTGACAAAATACAACATGAAATTAAGACCTCGACTACAAATCCTATTCATGTTAAAACATACAGATTCCCTGAATGTCACAAGAAGGAAGTAGATAGCCAAATTAATAAAATGCTTGAACAGGGTATTATCAAACCTTCCATGTCACCCTGGTCATCACCTATCTGGGTAGTACCCAAAAAGACAGACGCTTCTGGTGAAAAGAAGTGGAGAATAGTAATAGATTACCGTAAACTTAATGATATAACTATAGGAGATTCATATCCCATTCCTAACATTTCAGAAATCTTAGATCAACTCGGTAAAAGTAAATACTTCAGTACTCTAGACCTAATTTCTGGGTTTCACCAAATTAAAATGAGCCCAGAGGACGCAGTAAAAACCGCCTTTTCAGTCCCACAAGGTCATTATGAGTTTACCCGTATGCCTTTTGGCTTGAAAAATGCTCCATCTACATTCCAAAGACTTATGAATTCAGCCCTCTCAGGTCTACAAGGGCTGCAATGCTTTGTTTACCTAGATGACATCGTTATATACTCCTACGATCTCCCTTCTCATATTGAAAATCTATCCAACGTATTCAAAAGACTCCGAAGTTGCAACCTTAAGTTGCAGCCCGATAAATGTGAATTCCTTCGCAAAGAAGTCTCGTACTTAGGTCATGTCATTACAGACCAAGGAGTCAAACCTAATCCAGAGAAATTAACAGCCGTTCATAAATTCCCTACACCTAAAAATCAGAAAGACATTAAGTCATTCCTAGGGTTCGTATCATATTACAGAAGATTCATTCCAGATTTCTCAAAACTGGCCAAGCCTTTGACCAATCTTCTGAAAAAGGACGTACCTTTCATCTGGCAAAACGAACATCAACTCTCGTTCGACACTCTTAAAGAAAAACTCACTTCAGCTCCTTTGCTAGCTTATCCCGACTTCTCCAAACCTTTCATATTAAGCACTGATGCTTCAAATTACGCTATAAGCGCTATCCTTTCCCAAGGAGAATTAGGCAAAGATAGGCCAATAGCCTATGCTTCAAGAACATTAAATAAAAGTGAGTGCAATTATAGCACAACGGAAAAAGAACTTTTGGCAATTCTATTTGGGTGTAAAACCTTCCGCCCATATCTTTATGGCAGAACATTTCAAATTGTTACTGATCATCGTCCTCTCAAGTGGCTTTTCAACCACAAAGACCCAGGCAGCAAATTGCAAAGATGGCGCCTGAAACTAGAGGAATACGAATATGAAATTGTATACCGTAAAGGAAAATTCAATGCAGCCGATGCATTATCTAGATATCCTCCTGAAAACCCTAAACTCATCAATCCAATTGGTCCTGAGCTTACTCCTGGACCCTCACGAGTTATCGACAACGAGGATCTATTCCCCGACATTTTCGACTCACCAAATTGCGACGACATATTAAACCCTGACGCAATTCCCTTCTGTCCTCCCGACATAACGGACTTAATGGATCTACCGAATGTTGACCCTAAAGGTCTAGAAGACCTAGTAAATACAGATCCTTTTAATGAAAATGAAGATTTAAATAACTTACCTGAACCCTCTGTTGATCCCGTTGAACCCGATGACACGACGAACGAACTACCTACTCCGATCGATATACCCATCGATCCCCTGAGTAGTCCCAACATCCGACCTGAAACATATACGGAATTCATTAAAGCAATATGCGACAAAAAATATAATTCTAATACTGAGATTATCGAGCACAATGAAAACCTATTAAAAACCACATTCAAACACATCGTTATTCCCACATCCATAGACATGGATGAATCAATCCCATACGTAGATAACATTATTCCCAACTTACCCGATAAAGAAGAAATGTTAGCACGTGAAAGAACGCTCAATTCCTTCCTTAAATGTAAAAATAATCAAAAAACCTACTATTTCCTATTCACAAAAGTATATCATTTCGACACCACACCGTATCCAGACATCTTTGAAAGTCTTAGAAATCTCAGGAATGAACTATTGATAAATCTCGATGAAGATGAAAAAACCATAGCTATAACAGACTTTAAAAATCCCTTCGATAAACATTATTTCGCCAAAATATACAACATGATTTCCTTCCTATTCAATAACACAGATATCAAAGTACACATCTATCATAACAATATAATGTATCCATCCATGAGCGAAATTAAACGAATTCTGAAAGAAAATCACGACTTACCTATAGCCGGACACGTAGGATCAACTAGAATGTATAATAGAATAGCCGAACGCTATTATTGGAAAGGCATGCGATCAGACATAGAAAACTATGTAAAAACATGCCAGCTATGCCAAACTAACAAAGCCTTACGCCAAATAAATAAAGCTCCAATGCAAATAACAGGTACCGCAAGTACATCATTCGAAAAAGTCTATTTAGACATTGTAGGACCACTTCCGGAAAGCGGAACTGCCAAATTAAAATACATCCTTACATTACAGGATGATCTTACAAAATATTCTGCAGCTTATCCTATCAGAAGCACTACTGCTGAGGAAACAAGCGAATGTCTTATTCATTTCATTTCAATATTTGGTATCCCAAAAATAATAGTAACCGATCAAGGAACTAACTTTACCGCCGACTTATTTAAACAAACCTGCTCCTTCTTAAAAATAAAACAAATTTGGTCTACACCTTACCATCCTCAAACTCAAGGAGCCTTAGAACGTAGCCACTCAACATTAAAAGAATATTTAAAGTCTTACGTTGATCAAGATCCTTCCGATTGGTCCAAATACGTTTATACGGCTATGCTTGCATATAATACCAATATCCACTCGACGACTCACTTTACTCCTCACGAGCTCGTCTTCGGGCATAAGCCCTATATACCTGACTCTATTTATGAAGAAAACCCTAACGCTACATACCCAGAGTATGTAAGGTTACTGCAACAAAGACTTAAATTCTCGCGAGATAAAGCTAAAGAAAATATACAAATTTCCAAAGAAAAATCCAAAAACTACTATGATAATCGCACACGACCGGTAAATTACAAAATAGGCGATTTTGTATATATTAAAAATCACCTACGAATGGGTAAATCCTTAGCCCCCATATGGAAAGGGCCTTATAAAATCGTTAAACTACACAGTAGTAACAACGCATCCCTCCTAATAAATAGGAGACACGTCAAACATCACTTTGACGAAATGAAATTAGCCCATCAACCTCGGTCGGTTTAATTCAATTAGTTTTAAATATAATCCTAGTATATAAAATATATAAATAACTAAGTCGTCCATTGCATTTCTCTTCCAGTGGCTATGTTTGGAGTTTCCCTGACATAATACATCCTATACAAAGTGGCCCTGGAATCCTCTTCGATTCAATTGGTTCAATGAAAATAGTGAATGGACACTTAAATATAGTTATTCCTATAGATATAAGTTTTATTAATCCTCATTTAATCAACTTGAATAGTTATTTAGAGATAATTAATGTGCTCTGTACCAATAGTACAGCCTTTAAGGATTCAGAATGCAAAAATGTAATCCAACCTCTTGAAGTAAGATATGTTGATATGGTAAGAGACTTTGATGCTATTTCTCACCTTCTTGTCCGAAAGTCTAAACGATCCGCATGGTTTGGTGCAATAGGAATTGCTTTCAAACATCTATTTGGCACAATGAATGAAGACGATGCCATTCAAATCAATGACGCTGTCCAAACCCTGCAAAAAGATCAAAAGCAATTAGCTAAATTTATGAAGCAAAATATTCTAGTTACCTCTTCCACACTTACCTCATTTAATGAATCCATAAATCAGCTTGTATCTAACGAGCAATCCTTGAGCAGCGCCGTTGACTCCTTATCTGAAAGTTTATATAATTTGAGTAAATTATCTACGGAATTAACCATCAAATCTAAATTCATGGAAATTGTAACTATCATTGAAAATAGTATACTTACCTTATCTTTTAAGATAGAAGATATTGCAAATGGCCTTATGTTTAGCAAAAATGATATACTATATCCTGCCATTTGCTCACCAAAAGAAATCCTTACAGAATTAATTAAAAATCATGTATACATACCTAGCTCCAAAGAATTCCCTGTAAATCTTGATATTGATAATGTTCACACTTTAATAGACCTATCTAGTATCAGCACCTATATTTTAGATGAAAAACTTGTATTCATTGTCAAAATGCCTCTCGTGAACCCAATGGAATTCAATTTATACAATGTATTACCTCTACCTATACCACGTGATAATGACTCATATGTAACAATTATCCCTTCTGTAACACGTATTGGATTCACCAGAGATAGAAATAATTACTGCCATATCGAAGATTTGAAACTCTGTAAAAATGTTGATACAATGTATCTTTGTGAAAACATCAATATAATGTCAAGTTCAGCTCACCCCACTTGTGAGAGCGAAATCACATACAAAACCTTAAATTCCGTCCCTGCAGAATGTACTGTGAGGGCAATAAAAGGAAACATTAATATATGGCAGAATCTGCAATTTAATCAATGGCTTTTTGTAATGTCAAAAAGGACGAAATTCACACTGGATTGTAATGAGAATATGTATGAAACAGATATCCACAAAACTGGTATTATTAAAATTCCAACAGGTTGCACCGGGTATTGTCTGGGCATCCAATTATTATCTTCACAAAGCATGCAAATGAGTATCACTCATATCAATTTAGATTTCGATATAATTAAATACAATTACAGCATGCCCACATTTTCGTTCAATACTTCTAACTTCCATAATAGATACCCAGATTTTAAATACTTACTAGATTATAAAGAAAATATCGACATGTTGTCAAAAGACTTACAAGCAATGATCGATAAGCCAGATAAACAAACATACCAACATTTTTATATACCAACTATCATTTATACATTTTTATTTTTTATTTTTATTTCTTTTGTTTTTTATTTCAAATTGTACAAATCGGGCAAACTTTGCACCCATCCTTCAATTAATGATCCAAATGTTCCAGATCCTAACGATACTGAACTTACCCTTCAAGATCCACCTAGACTTCGCGTCATAACATAAACTTCACCTTAGGGTGTAAGTTTAGTCCTAAACGGGGGGCTGTTATAGGTACCCTTTGTTAGTAGAACTGCACTCCCTCAAGATAAAACCCCTACATCATCATTTTTGTATTAAAGCTATCCCAGTTAGCTCCGCCACTCCTCAGTCCGACTCCATCCTTCGTCCGAGGTGCACGTCTGCCCAATTTACTGTGTTCTTTGTTTGAATTTGTGTTAGATAAATAAATCCTTTCTTTTTTAAAAAGGCATTTCAAATATCCCGTATAACAGTACATCATTCATAACAGATATGTGTGGAGCAACACACAGCGTTGCAGTTTGAAGAAGCTGTCTTATAATTTCAAACTAGACATTTTTTTTGCAAAATATAACTATAGCGTAACAGAAGTGTGTAATTATGTTTGGTTACTTTTAAAGATTTAATTTATTTGACTTTTTGTGGAACAATATAATTTCAAGTAATTAGTTTTTATATACACAAATATCAAAATAATAATTAAATAAGTTAAGTTTTTTTTTTTTTTAATAATTGAAAAAACAAAGTTGTAATTCGCTATCGCTTGTCACATAGTCTTCAAAAGCCAACACTAGAAAAGCTCGCGTTAAATGGACAATGAAATGTTAAGTGGGGGGTCGCATAGACCCCAAACTATATTATAAACAAAAACGTGTCAATATTGTCAACAATGTTCTCGCTGCCATTGTGGTTGGTGAAGATAAATTACTATTGCCATCCTCTCATAATATAGTATAATTTGTTGGGATTAGTTTAATTATTGGAAGAAGTATGGATACGACTACAACGCATTCAAATATTAGTATTTGATAAAAAAAAAATTAAAACTATATGTTGCGGACTTCCACTTACATAATAAAATCAATGAAAACAAATGAAGAAGTATTTAGCGTAATATTAATTAAGATATATTTTTCAACTTATACATACTTATAACTCAAATAGGTTAAATGCTAAATAACAATTATTTCACCAATATACACCAGTCTGAGTAATTTAGGCCATATTTCTACGCGGATTTCTTACGCAAATTAAAAAAAATAACATTAATGAGAGAAACTTGTAGTTTTCCATACCTTCAAAACAATCTAAAAAAGTAACCATATATTTAATTTTCTTCACATATTGCTTGCTCGCTCACATATTAGAATTTAGATTGTCTTGCACTCCAGAATGTGTACCCCCGCAATTACAAAATAATCGTCCTCAAAACGTCACATCCACATTACTCTATCAGTGCAAGTAGCGTTGCATGCGTTTCACTGTTCACCGCCTACCGAATATACCCATTGTCGGCTACAGATGTTTATGACGCGGGGTTTGTGCGACCCCGGCCACGCCGCCACTGTTAACCAGGTGTCGATCCTATCTACTGATTTAGTACAGTTCCAGAGTATTATGATCACATTGCAAGTCCCAATTTGGGCACGGTAGCAGTTAACTGTTGATTATGTGATTTAAAGCATGTATTTAATGTGTTGCAACTTAATATATAAAAGTTATGTTTGCTTGTTACAGTCACGCAAAAATAGTAAAACGATTTTGATTAGATTGTTTGGCACACAGATAGACTAGTGACAGAGTCAACGATTCCGGGAAAAACAGGGTTCTCCGAAATATTTAAAATTTGAATAATTTCATTTTTCCGGGTTTTTTCATTTTCGTTCTATATTTAGTTTTAATACGATTAAACCTAACCGAATTTAATACGAATTACTTCACTAAACGATTATTTACAAAATGTTTTCTCCTTTTCTTATTCTTACTGGCCAGTGAACAAATAAGAATAATTTATTTTTTTATCAATACTGTAAACATTTTTTATACTGCTTACATAAAGCAGCTTCAACAAAAAGGTTTTATTATCTGCAAATAAAAGCACGATTTTATCGACCGCAACCAAAATATTGTATCAGCATCAACAGTATCTCCGCCCAAGTCGTTAACAAATTCACAACATGCTGTGTTGAACACATCTGTCCCCAACAATGGCAGATAGATATCAGTTAAATGCGTTTGATTGCTATCAATGACTTATATAGTACGTACAGCTAGTAAAAAAACTTAGATAAAATTAACTCATTATTATTGCACGATTCTAGTGTTTACCTTCAGCTGGTGAGATCATGGTCGATGGTTGTCCTAAATAAAAGAAAATAGCAAAAATATTTGACAAGTTTTTTTTGCCTGGCCTAGACTTATGCTAATTATTATTGAATTTGTTTCTCTCCCGTTACTTCTTCTGTGTTTTGTCCGTGTGTAAGCCCATCGCCGTCTCGTAGGCACTACAGAACTTGAAGTACTTCTTCTGAGAAGAAGTACGTATGCAGGTTTCTTCACAATGTTTTCCTTCACCGTAATCTCATGGTGTGACTAGAAAATCTCATTGGTACAGACCAGTGGGATTGGAACTTGCGTCGCTAGAATAGCAGGCAACACTTCAAATCACAAGGCTCATCATTTTAAAGTCTGCTTAACCATGATTTGTACATTGACAACTCTGATGTCGTCAAGTTAATGGAAACAACAAGTGCTGGCGTTCATGCTAAATGCTTGAATGATTATTCTCAAGTCTAACAGGTGTTGAAATGACCATAAAAGCTAAATAACGCAGTATCACAGACTGCATTATATCTTTGCCTCACATTCATTTTATAGCGCATTAATACAGTGTATTAAAGTGTTATCGTGTTCGTAAATTACAGCTTTAATGTTACGACACTGACTACAAGGGAATTTTGACGAGACCTCTGGTCTAGTGGTTAGTATACCTGACTGCTGCGCTAGGGGTCGCGGGTTCGATTCCCGCCGGGGCTAACATTCATGTGACAAATATGTTTGCCTTGCGTCTGAGTGTTTGGTATGTATTATAAGTATGTATTTACAAACAAAAAGTATATAAGTATTGTATCAGCTGCTGGTTCCCATAGTACAAGCTTTGCTTAGTTTGGGGCTAGATGACGTTGTGTAAATAATAAAAAACAAAAAATGATTCACCTTAGATACTCAGATCAAATAAAAAATCTAGATGGAACGCGAGCAACGAAGTGAGGCCGGTTTAAAACTATTCCGTGTTCATATACCCTACTATTTGTTTTCCCCGTTATTTCGCCCGTGTATCGATATAATATGTAGCCTATGTTCTAAAGGCAAAGGCTTTCCAAAGAATTTTGGAAATCGGTCCAGTAGTTAGGGTCGACAACGCGCAAGTGATACCCCTGGTGTTACAAGCGGCCATAGGGTACAGTAACCGCTTACCATCAGGCAGACCGTATTATTGTTTGTCAGATTAGTCGTATTAAAAATCAACATTACATAAAAAAAAATATTTGATGATCAAAGAAGAAAATTAACCGATCAATGAATAAATCCTTTTATTTTTATTCTCCGCTAGACATTAGCATTATGGTTCCTACAACATGTTTTATCAACCTACATAGATAGATATAGATAGATAGAGTCTTACAAAAATACAATAGGTAGCCTGCAAAGATCGCAGTAGATCGTTTTTCAACATTTTAGTCACAGTGTATACGCGCACAGTTTGTGTGAAACAGTGGGTGATAAATTCTGTTCTTCTCACTCTCGCCATTGTCAATTTTGTATTGAGGACGTGCCATTGTTTGGTGGCACTTCGATTTTGCTCGGATTTGTTTCGCGGTGGTCCAAGCTATAAGCTGAACTTGAAACCTTTTGACCTTCAACAGTTGCGCTTATTTACACCACGTGAGAAGAAATATATTATTAATTCAGCATCATAAAACGAGGAAGGGCTATTTGGGATTTCCCGTGGGTTTTCCCATTTAAATGGGAGCCGCCCGACTGCGGACTGTTCCTCCACCTTACGGAAGAACGCAGTGAAATAACACTACTTGATGTAGTGTTGTGTTTATGCGGCTATAGTGACTGCTTACCATCAGATGGGCCATATGTTTGTGTGTCGCCTAAGTAGTATAAAAAAATTGATTTACAAATTACAGGGATTGTATAAAGGATATCTATTAATTCATTTCACTATAATTTCTATAAATCTGATGATCATTTAGCTACATCAAGCTTAAGGCAACTCTTGTAACTTGCACCACCGCCAAACATATTGTGCGTTCGAGTTCATATCCATAACGTACACAATGCGGCTTCGTTAGCCAGTCCACGATAGTTTTTGTGCGTCCGCCCAGAGATTACACTTAACGGTTGACACTTGTGATTACTATTAATCAATGCTGGTCATTTGTACCTTGGTCAGTCAGTAATCTACTTCTTATGACCTAAAAATTGAAAATGCAAAATATAATATAGTTTGTTTTATTCCGCTTAAATTAATACGATAAGGTTTTACAGCCTGCGCCCAGGTGTGAGCTCAGGCGTGGTTTCTTCCGACACGTGTTCAGGACTTCCACGTCCCATCATCAGGGTCCCGCTGCAGTGGTCGAGCAGCGTGATGCCGTGACAAGGTCTGACGCCGTAGCAGCGTCATAACACGATGGTCGCGTGAGACGCCATGACGACGCGTAGACCTTTCTGCAACCAAAGCTGAAAACACGTTTTTAAAAAAAATATGAATTCCCACAAGTGACACCTGATTCTATTCTTATGATTTGTACATACATACGACATATCAAATCGTCAAGTCCCTCAAGAGTGATTGAAATTTAAAATTACATTTTATTTAATATATAAGTACTTTACTATTATAGTCTTCAGTAGCCGGTGACAAAAACACAAAAAAATAATACAAATAGTTGCATTTGGTATTGTAGAAAGACAAGCCGCGTAACTGCTTATTCAATTTTTTTGTGGTTTAAGAATGCTGAGTAAATAGGCATAGATCAAAAGAAGTTTGCTTTGTAAACAAACTATTTTGTGTACATGGACAATATATTACGCGGGGTGTACTGCGCACCCATTTACGTCGAAATGCGAATTGATACGTAGGCGTCACTAGCTAGGGATATTGTCGCGTACTTAGTATCACTTTCACAGATCTGTACAATGAGGTATAATGGGGAATATGCGGTATTTACCTAGTACAAAAAAAGTTATATTTAAGAATATTAACAAAATATTTATCGTAGTATTAATACGTGAAACAAAAATTTCAGTGAGTCCTCATCAACAACAGGGTTGGCAACGCGTTAGTGATGTCCCTGTTATTGCTAGCGGCTATAGGCTAAGGTGACAGGTTACCATCAGGTGGGCCGTATGCTTGTGTGCCACCTTAGTATTATAAAAAAATGTTTTTCAGCAGTTGTGGGTATAAACTGTTTAATACTACTAAGTCGGCATACTGCCCGCGTTATTGTAAGTTACCGTAGCCAACACACAACATTATTGAAAACCGCGGCCGGA
The DNA here is from genome assembly GCA_951449985.1 of Falcaria lacertinaria. Lineage (NCBI taxonomy): Eukaryota > Metazoa > Arthropoda > Insecta > Lepidoptera > Drepanidae > Falcaria > Falcaria lacertinaria. The sequence continues at coordinate 801,843 of OX602120.1, read as the reverse complement.
GCGTAGGTATAGGTACTCCGTGATCGTACCAATTAGGTTCCAATCTGTGATAATTAATTACAATTTTGAAATATATTTAGATAAGTACCTGAGCCGTGATAACAGTGTACAAAACTGTAAAAATAGTATATAAAGAAAAATAACTGCGCTTTTAAACTGAACCAGATTCCAAAATTATTGTTGCGTTTTTTTTATACCACTAATGTAGTAGTTTAAAAAAAACATCAGCATTTTTAAGTATTCTTATGCATAGTACAAGTTTAGCTTAGTATAGCAGATGGTATTATGTGATAATATCCAAACAAGTCAGAGTATTGCTACTATTGTCTTGATACACGAACTCTACTGCACTGCATCTAACATCACAGATAGTTGCAACCTTGGCCCAGCCATGATTTACTTCGCACCGGCCCTATTAGCATATCTTTAGCTTTCGGTGACTAATGCTCGTAATACGCGACTGTTTGTTTGTTTTAGTTATAAACTAGTCAGCTTTAATAATTATATATTAGTCTATACTATTAATAATATTATAAAGAGGAAAGATTTGTGTTTTTGTGTGTGTGTGTGTGTATGTTTGTATTGAATAAGCTCCGAAACTATTGGACCGATTTCAAAAATTCTTTCACCGTTAGGAAGCTACATTATCTATTTTAAATTACTATTTCAACAAAAATGAATGAATATTCAGATTTTCGAACTCAAATCAAATAAACTACTATAGCCCTACAGCTTTTGTACCATAATAATAAATTCAGACAGAACAGCTCTAACAGAATTTTAAAAAATGCGTAGGCCGGCACATTCAAATTTAGAACAAAGTTCATGATGTCCTTTGACATAATTCATCAAAAATTCTGTTTCGAGTTCACAATCTTTTTCAAAAATTGTAACTGCTACCAAAAAATCTTTTACTCGTACAAAATTGTTCTAAATAAAGGGGCTTTTAATGTCAGTTTCGTCCATTAAATTCTTATTTAAGAGTTTAAGAGTGGTCGTGAAAAGATTTGTCACGCCCCACTGTACAATAAGTGATTTTTAAATAACTGCTACATTTCTAAACACAATTTATTGACTCAACAAGCATATATTCAAATCAAATCTGAACTTTAAGATCCAGTACTTATGATTCAAAATAACAATAGTTTGTGTGTGTATGAAACGATCACGCTTCATAAATAAAATTAGCTGAAAATGCCCTACAAAATGCTGCCACCCTAGTTAACCCGTAAATGACGAGGGGCGAAAATATTTTGACACTAATATTACTTCTCTTTTATAGAATTGCCTTAAATCTACTAGAAAGGACTGTGGAAATTGTCATTTTGAGAAGTGAAGTTTTCATAAATACATATCAATAAATGAAATAAAAATTACGTTTTAAAGTTTTTTTTTCATATGTTTTAAAATCATCTTAGTTGTTTCGTGTGCTAGTTTGTATAAAGTTTTGTTATTAAACGTTTTTATGTTAGCTAGATATTCAAAATATTTATATTAAATTATATTGTATAATATTGAAATTAATATTTTCAATATTATATAATATTGAAAGTACAATAAATAACAATATTTAATTTAATATAATATTATATTAAATTAAATATTGAATGCGAAGTATAGATAAAACAATTTTGGTACATGAATATAGTTAAAATATTAATTTTTTTATTAAAATTTATAATAAGATAATTTATTAAAAACAAAACAATACGCAGTGAGTTAAAAAATATTTTCGAATACGTTTCACAACACACGTAAAATACGCTCAACTAGAGCCACTCTTGAACACAACCATCCAGCAGCTTTATATCCCAAAATCGCTACAAACAGTTCGTGGCATAAATCTAAACACATCGTCGACTTTCAATGCAACATACACACAAAAGCTATGATTTGTTGGTAGCTATCCCCATAAATACATTCGGAATGTAGACATTCTTTGAGAAAAAAATCTTTATTTATTACCTATGGAAGATAATAATCTGGATTTGAGCAAGATTCGTTAGAATTTTGTCATCGATGCCTTATTGAGTTATGGGATATTTGTGGTATGGAACATGGTGTAATTGTTAGGAAATATATTTGGTGGTACTACAGACAACATTCTTAGAAAGTGTTTGAAATTTAACGCAAGTAATAATATCGTTTCTTGTTTTATTGTTACTCTTTGTTCCAACAATTTTTTTATTGTTTCCTTTTTTTAGTTTCAATCTATTTAATTGAATTAGTAATATAAATAGAATTCTATTTAATCTAATTTGTTGTAGATAAGAGTTTTGCAGGTCTGGGCACAACCCATGTAAAAGACTAACTCGTATTGGATTATTGTCATAATTTAAAATTTAAGGGGGCTCCCTAACTAGAAACAAGTTTGTTTGGGTTTTTTGTTTTATCTTAATAATAGTACTATCACTTTACTATATTTTGTATAAAAGAGGAATTTTACTATTACACACTAATAATTTGCGGTTGGTGCAAATAGTCGCGTCTAGGTCGAACCGCAAAGTTAAGTTTGTCATTTAGACGAAACCGCTGGCCTAGTGGTTAGTACACCTGACTGCTACGCTGGAGGTCGCGGGTTCGAATCCCGCCGGGGCAAACATTTATGTGACAAATATGTTTGCCTTGCGTCTGGGTGATTGGTATGTATGATAAGTATGTATTAAAAAAAAATTAAAAAAAAATTGAGTATTATATCAGCTACTGGTTCCCATAGTTTTTTTTATACCACTAAGGTGGCACACAAGAATACGGCCCATCCGATGATAAGCAGTCACTGTAGCCTATAGCCGCTAGCAATACCAGCGATATCAATAACGAGTTGCCAACCCTGTTGTTGATGAGAATCACTGTGCTAGCAGCATTACTACTAACCCAGCGTATCCCCGTGGAGCACTGGCAACCTTACCTACCGCAGAAACACAACACTGCATCAAGTAATTTTACTGCGGTCTTCTGTAAGGTGGAGGTACAGTCCCCAGTCGGGCGGCTCCAATATTAATGGTAAAACCCACGGGAGACCCAAATCGCCCTTCCTCTCTTTAAAATACATAGTACAAGCTTTTAATAGGAACCCTCGGTGTGCAAGTCCAAGTCGCGCTTCGCCGATTTTTTTTAAAGTTCTAGGCCAGATGTTTAGATGAGTGCATGTTATGGAATATGCTTCTATCTGTGGTTTGTCCAAAGGAATATTTTATTCATTAGTTAAGTTTTTTTTAACGGTTCTGTAGTCATACTTCAGGTCATGGATTGGTGTGGAGACTACGAGAACCGCTTACCATCAAGAGGTCGTATGTTTATTTAACCTTCACATAATTAAATAAAATTAATATATAATATGTCCAATTTACTGACAGCTCTCAATCATTATCATAGACTTCAAATAAACCCACTAGAATATTATAGGTTGTCAATATTTCATAAGGAAAATGACATGATATTGTTCATGATAATTCACGTTAAATCACACTGAAAGCCACATCGCCAAATATAGCGTTGTCTCACTATCGATTACTATAATGTGACTTATTTATTGCTACTACGTGGCACACCAATTGCGGTTCAGGTGAGAACAAGCTGACATAATTTAAGGCAACTTTAAGTAAACATTTTCTTTTTTAGGGATATGGTCTCTCGCAGTTAGTTCAAGGGAACTTTTATTGCTTAACCGAACTAAAGTGGCGAGGCCATTTAAGGCTTCCAGCCAGAAGGGGGACTTAATCTAAGCAACAGAACTAGGGGCGTTGCTGGGAGGTGGGCTATGGAGCCGTGACTGATTTTGGGGACGAAGAAGACGGGATGAGTGCGACGGTCCTCGCCGGCGTGGGCGGTATAGGGGTCGGTTTGATGATTGTGTGCGTTTAGTGGCTTCCTGGAGTAGGGTCAAAAGAGAAGTAGGGTGAAATAGATCTCCCGTGGGTATTCCCATTCAAATTGGAGCCCGACTCGGGACTGTACCTCCTTCTTAAGACCGCAGTCAAATAGCACTAGCTATAGCTTGGTGTTTCTACGGTAAGAAAGCTTGCCAGTGTTCCACGAGGATACGATAAGTAGGAATGCTGCTAGCACAGTGAGTCCTCATCAACGACAGGGTTGGCAATGCCAGAGTTATCACTCCAGGGGTATCCCCCTGGTATTGCTAGTTGCTATAGGCTTCGGTGACCACTTACCATCACATGGGCCGTACGCTTGTGTACCATCTTAGTGGTATAGAGAAAGTACTTAAAAATGGTAACTGTAGCATTCAATTATATTTCTCTCAAATTTCAAGAGGTTCCTCAATTTTTGTACCGAACGACAAAGCTGCAGCCGGTTACTCGTGTCGAATTATGCAATTAATCGCACTCTATAGTACAGATACCTTCTAGTACCGTAGTGTTACTGGCTGTTACAAATATAGGGAGCCATTGTCATGCGATGACTAACTATGTACTCGCTGCCTACCGAGCCTATACTAAAGCGTGGTCAAAGATTATAGAACGCGAAGAGTACCATCAGTAGACCTGCAGAATTCATGTCTAGTATTAGAGAATTCTATCTATGCGGTCATAAGTCTATGTAAACTAGTGTGCAAATGTATATTTTAAGCAGTAGATATATTCATTTTTAGTAGCAAAATCTATTTTCAGCCATTCATTTAGCTGTGATAAAGTTAGTTCAGAATTTCCAGCAAGGGTCGATCTATACTGTAGGAGAGAGGTTTTATTTCATTGAGAATGTTTAGTTCAGCGTTGATGATATTTCCAGCAATGAAGAGATATTAAGATATATTTTTGATTATACAGAGGTTTTTTAGTATGAGTAGAAAATACCTAGCAGTGCAGAAGTCTAAAATTACAATCATTTATTCAGTTTAGGCACTTATAAGGCACTTATGAAGGTCTAATTTATCACCGGTTCGGAAAAAAATAGCCACCTGAGAAGAACCAGCAAGAAACTCAGTGCTCTACATATGTGACTGTGTGTATGACAGCTTAAAATTATACCAACGCCTTAGTTTCCAAAATTGAAAACAGACAGAGAAATCAAATCTAATAACCGGTTAAGATTTAAAGGTGACCTTACTAAAACTAAAAATAATAATATATTATTATACCATATGATACGGTTTAAAATGTAATCCCACTGTAAGCTTACTTGATCTACAATTCATTACAAATTCACTATTAATAATTTATCTAGAGCCAGCGTGGGCGCGAAGACAATGGCTTGCCATTACACCAGGCTTTTTTGTTAATGTGTGGCAACACCACATTCATCTATCTAGTCTCATTTAGTAGGATCATCCTTTTAAAACGTGTGATTTTTTAAAGGTTCACGAATATTAGTAGTAAAAATACATGTTCGATTTTGACATAAAGTTTATTAAGAGACTCACGTTGTTTCTTGAACAATTTACCCAGTCTACGGTTAAATACTCGTAGTTCAAATAAATGATTATTAATATTTTTGACTTATTACATCACATTACAATATAATTAATGCGATAGCCACTGTCTCTGTCAATTTGTTACCATTTAACAAAAAAACTTTACGGATCTTGATACATTTTTGTTTGAAGGTTCCTCTAAAGATGGGATAGGATGAAAAGTGTTACAAGTTCCGAGTTTAAGTCTTAAGACTTTTAATACTTTTCAGCCGCATTAAATATCAATTTACGCAGACAAAAAAGACGCGGTGGAGATAGATATCTCTTCTTCTTCTTTGAAAACATGAATTACATCTATTTGATGGATTGATAAAGTCTGTTGGTCCAATTACTGGTCCTATAAAAATCAGATACTTACCTAAGTATATAAGTAAACACATAATTATGTTACTTAGCTCGCTTAGAATCAGAATCAGAAATAGTTTTTTTTTTATACCACTAAGGTGGCAAACAAGCATACGGCCCACCTGATGGTAAGCGGTTACCGTAGCCTATGGACGCTTGCAACACCAGGGATATCACTCGCGCGTTGCCGAAACTTCAAAAATCTCTTCACACCCTTCTTGAAGAACCCCATGCTGTACACCTTTGGGAAAACCTCGGCTAGATATTATGTTTTATGCAAACTAGAGCAAAAGTTCCGATACCTCGGTACTATTTTCCAAGTTATATAAATCACTCATAATCATACATAATCGATAACAGCCAATTATTCATAAGTATAGTAACGATTGTTACTCGTTTCGCGTCGGGCCCATCGAGAGATGAATTGAATTGCCGATCTTACGAATCGATTGATTCATTGTGAGCAATATCGATGATTTATTTGATGGTATGATGAATATGCGGATCGTTACTGAGGCTAATACATTCATACGTTAATCTAGTGAGAGCGAGTGATCTAGATTATTATTGTGTTGAGATCTAGGCTTCGCTTTTGGTGGCTGCTTTTGGATATTTTTTAAAGGAGTTATAATTCTGCTCTTAATCCTTATTAGGTACACTTCCAACTGGCCGTTGATTGTATCGTAAATTCGTTCAAATTTTACTATTTAACGTTTTTGAACTTTTTTTTATTTTTGAAAGAGATATTTTTCATATACAGGTAAAACCTACTTCATTAAGCCTTATAAATTAATGAATGTAAAGGGAAGCAGTTAAAAAATGTGATGGTAAAATAAAACTAACATACAGACTTATGAAAAAACAAACTAGATAAAATTCTAGATTTCTAGATCACACTACAATAATATTACAATAAAAGTTTTAGTATTTCATCTTAAGCCATTAATTTTATAGAATCTTTGAACATTCTATGAATTTATTTTATATTACGAACGATGCGCTTGCCGATTCTTTAATTCAGGAAATTCGTATACTGCCCACGTGTAAATTTTAAAATTGGATTCCCTGTACTATCCATAATATTTCAACGAATTCTAACTAGCATTGAAGGGTTTTCTGCTTACAAATTCATAATTATTTTTCTCAGCATAAATGTTCAATCATCGTGTCATTATCGATACCCAAGAAGAATCAGACATTTAAAAAATAATAATAATAAAAAGTATTTTTATTTTAACTGCAACTTAAACATTAAAAAATGAAATGGATTATAACCCAATCTAAATAAATGTTCGCAATAGGTGTCAATAACGATTCCTATCACATTTCAAATGGTAACAAAAACATTAAAATAAAATAAAAATAAAATAAAATTGTTATGATGCTTTTTATTGAATAACGCAACAAAAATTTTGGAATCTGGTTCAATTTAAAAGCGCAGTAATTTTACTTTATGTTACACTAGAAAATACATATACTTTTTTTTAACAGTTTTATACACTGTTATTACGGCTCAGGTAATCTAAATAGAATTCAATATTGTAATTAATTAAGAAAGATTGGAACTAAATTGCTACGATTACGGAGTATACCTACGCTCCCGCCGTGGTTTTCCAGAAATTTACTATCAGGCGGGCAGTATGCCGACTTAGTGGTATAAAACAAATTTTACCCACAATTGCATATAAACAATATTAAGCAGGAATGAAACCCTATATTTACAATTGTTCATCTATTTTTAATATGCTCTCTTTGAACTTGTACGCCAGCTTGGCAAAACATGTTGATACTTTTAAACTAAAACATCTTCACGCACGCTGGCTGTGACAGACCTGTTCGTAACTGCAGGTTTATTTGACACATAAAAATAATCTTTATTTTTTAAACTAATCAGGCGACACGCAAGCATACCGCCCACCAGATGGTGAGCAGTCACCGTAGCCTATAGCCGCTAGCAATACCAGGGGTACTAACGCGTTGCCAACCCTGTTTTTATCTTTATATCTATTAAAGCCGAAAGCTGTTTGGCTCATCACCTGTCAAGGAATCTAAAATATATTGAATTGACTCATTTCTCAGCTTTAGTTACAGAAGGGTCTACGTGCTGTCGTGGCGTCTCACTCGACCATCATGCTGTGACGCTGCTCCAGCATCCTGTGACGCTGCTCCAGCATCCAACCATCGTGCTGTGGCGCTGCTCCAGCATCCAGACCTCGATGTGACATCACGCTGCTCGACCAACGCGGCGGCACCCTGATGATGGGACGTGGAAGTCCTGAAACACGTGTCGGAAGAAACCACACCTGAGCTCACACCTGGGCGCAGGCCGTTCGACCGTATCACACTCATTTAAGCGGACAAAGCAAATTATAATATATTTTGTATTCTATGAATTAAAATATCTTAGGAGTCGAGTGGATATTGACTGATGTTACGCAACACCTCTTGTCTTCCCATGTGGGTACCTACTGGAACATGTAAATATATTTCAAAGAATATGAGCGCTTTTTATGTATGTAACATTGAAGTGTTGGTAATTTTTTCGATATTTAAGCATCCAAGAAACCACAGAGGTCTATATAAAACCATGTTGCAACTTGCAGTACTGTAGAAACCACGATATAATAAATTCGAGCAGCGGAGCCGCCGACACCGCTCGCTCACTCCGGTGTCTAATGGACGCCATTATTGATCTAAATTGCTGTTATTTATTAAACTGAGCCAGTTTAGCGTTGAATTAAATTAAAGTTCACATCATTTACATTTTAATAACAGCCATGTTGGTGAATACTGTCTGAGTGTTGTTAGCAAATTGATAGTAATTTTTGGCATTTTGAAAGCGATAATTTGTCTGGGATGATAATAATATCATAGCAAAGATTACTAGCACTAGTTCCCCATAGATACAATACACATTGGGTATTCACAAAGTTGTTTTTTTGTATGGTGCAGCATTTGAAAAGCAATGAGGATTATAATATATTTACCGACACATTTTTTTTTATATTTTCAAGATAATAAAGCCATTAATAAAAGTGATGCCATAATTATTCTTCAAGTAATTATTCACTGAACAAGACGTATAAGTCTCATTAAAGATTGCATTAAGATGAAAACGCAGCAGACCACAAACACGCCGTAAATTATTCTCTCCCTAAAAAAAGGAAGTTTATTGCACCAAAAATTCAGATTCACATCCGTTATTAAGGATTTTTTCCAACATTAAAAAATCAGGTTGCTTTCGACAGAGTATAAATTTTGCGAAATTGATCTCAGATCACCTCATAAATTCAACTATTAAAGTCGGACCGACGCCCGCGCATGATTGTAGACATTATGCTTTTTGGTGTAGAGTTGAGTACTTTTGGGCTTAGAGATCTGTAAGTGTAGTGTAATGAGTAATGCAAGTCTGGTTGACAACTGATTTATTAATATAAGACGGTAGACACAAATATAATTATATAACAAGTACCCCACAACACCTTCCCCTTAAACAAGATAACAAAACTATAAACATTATGTATTATATTAGCCAGCTCACAGAAAAAGCACAGACAGATCAACTAACTTATTCTAAGATATGAAGTACACTTTCAAAGCAATTACATACTACGTGTAAGAACACGTAAGCATTAAAATAAATTTAATATGTAGATACACCTATTATAATGTTATGATTTAGCACTGCGGGTCTTACTGCGGGTTTGCGGAGGGCAATAAGATGGTCGAGATATAGTAACACCCTTCCTAGGTTGATACTCATCCTCATCATCATCCTCACCCGATACAAATGCGTCCTCATCATCGCTGCCCACAACAACCTCGTTTTCTTTAACTCCACTTTCATTAGCAGACATACTCTTAATCAAATGTCGACGATTGCGTCGATAAATACCCTTACTGTTTTTTACTATGTATGATCGCGGAGTCGACGCCTTGCCGACAACAGTTCCATGAGCACGGTCCTTATTATTTTCTAATATCATGACGTCATCGCCGACATTTAGCTCGGGGAGCGCTCTAGAGTGCTGATCATAGTATATTTTGTTTTTTCTTTGTTTATCTATTAACAACTTGTGTTGCATTTCAGCGTTACAATCATTTCTCTTTAATAGATCAGGATGGATTGGTAATCTACAGTTTAATCGCCGTGCCATCATAAGCTGTGCTGGAGAATTACAATTTTCCCGCGGTGTGTTTCGGTAGCTTAACAAGTTTAATTGGAAATCAGTATTGCTCTCTATTGATTTTTTTAACATCTTTTTAATAGTTTGCACTGCTCTTTCACTCTTCCCGTTAGACTGGGGATAGTACGGAGACGACGTTATATGATGAAATCCCCATTCTGAAGCAAACATTCTGAAATTACGACATGAATACTGTGGACCATTGTCGCTTACAACAGTATCTGGTATGCCATAACGTGCAAAATTTTCTTTCATTATATTTATCACAGCATTTGAAGTTGTTTCCCTCAAATAAGCTACTTCTATAAAACCCGAATAATAGTCAACTAAAATTAAATAACTCTTTTTTCCATATTCAAAAATATCTGTACCAATTTTATTCCAGGGCAAGTTTGGAATGGGAATTGGAATCATAGGTTCCCTAGTGGGTCTATTTGAATTCTCCTGGCAAACTTCACATTTTCTTACGTATAATTCGATATCATTACCTATACCCGGCCAAAATAATACCTCACGCGCACGTCTTTTACAGCGGTCAATACCTAAGTGGCCGTCATGAATAAGTCTTAACATTTCGTTTTTCAAGGAATTGGGAATTAAAACCTGAGTATTTTTAAAAATAACACCATCTACACAGTATAGCTCACCTCGCATAGACCAATAATACTTCAAATCGTGTTGCACATCATGTTTGTGATCGGGCCAGCCCCGATTGATATATACGAGCAACCTACTCAGCCTCTCATCTTTGAGAGTTTCTCGCTTTACAATAGTTAGTTTATTCTGCGATATCGGCACATTACTAATAACCATTTTAAGTTGGTTTAATATGGCTCGGCTAATTTTGTCATTGTATAAATCAGGAAGAGGTGCGCGAGACAATGTGTCGGGTATATACATAAACTTTCCTGGTTTATACGTTATTACTATATCATAGCCTTGTAATTTTAACATCATACGTTGTAAGCGTGCTGGGACCGTATCTAAGGGTTTCTTAAAAATGCTTTCAAGTGGTTTATGATCAGATTCAACTAATACGTTTTGTTTGCCATAGATATACTGGTGAAATTTTGCACAAGCGAATACGATGGCTAACATTTCCTTTTCGATCTGAGCGTAACTAACCTGTGTGTCTGTGAGTGTACGCGACGCGTATTCGACCGGCCTGCCCCCTTGCAACAGCACGGCGCCGAGCGCAGTGCTGCTCGCGTCCACACTCAACACTACATCACTTTCCACATCGTACAGTGCTAAAACCGGCGCGTTACATATAAGTGATTTCAATTTGTTAAATGAATTTTTGTGACCAAGTTCCCAATTCCATAACATATTCTTTTTTAATAATCGTGTTAATGGAAAAATGTTCTCTGAATAATTTGGTATAAATTTGGCGAGATAATTGATTGCCCCCAAAAATCTTTCCAAGCTTTTGCGATCCGTAGGTTCAGGCATTTTCATAATGGCTCTAACTTTTTCGGAATCTGGCTTCATACCATCCCTATTAAAAATATGACCTAAATAAGTCACTTCGCTTAAGCAAATTCGACATTTTTCTTTATTAAACTTTAAATTTATTTGCCTAGCACGATCAAATAATGCTTGTAGTCTATCATCATGTTCCTTTTTCGTTCGTCCCCAACAGATGACGTCATCTATAAAACAATCGACCCCTTCAAGGCCCTCTAGCAATTGTTTCATCTTCGCATGAAATACTTCAGGTGCACAATTCAAGCCAAACGGCAATCTCAAGTATTGATACCGCCCAAATGGCGTATTGAATGTGCACAAATTAGCACTTTCAGTATCTAATTTTACGGACCAAAATCCTGAATTTGCATCCAAGACTGAAAAATAACTTGCACCATAAAGTTTGGTAGCCAGTTCATTTATAGTTGGCAATTGAAAATGTGCACGTTGTATAGCTTTATTAAGCGGCCTTGGATCTAGGCATACTCGTAATTTCCCATTTTTCTTAGCTACTACTACTAGGGAGTTTACCCACGGTGTTGGATGCACCACCTTTCTAATGACACCTAGCTGAGTCATTCTTTCTAACTCTTCCTGTAATTTGTCTCGCAAGCCTAGAGGAACCTTACGGGAGGCACAAACAACTGGTGACACATTTCTATCCACTACTATGTGGTATTCTCCCGGCAAACAGCCTAACCCGTTAAATAAATCTTCGTTTTCCGATATATGTAACTTATGAATTCTTTTTACTAGACCCAAAGTTAAACACGCTTGTAGACCCAACACGCTTTGACAATCAATGGTAGCTATTGCAAATTTTAAGTTATATTCAATATTCCTATGACGCCATTTCATATCACAAATTCCTTTGATTGGAATAAAATCACCACTGTATGATTGTAATTTTACACGTGGATTAGAATTTATATTTTTAGGATCAAAACCTAACAACAAAAATCGTTTGTATGACATAACATTAATATCTGCGCCAGTATCCAATTTAAATTTCTCAGTACCATTTTTACCAACAAGTATTTCAAACCAGTCCTCAGATAAAGAGTTAATTTCAGAGACATTATATAAAGTAGATACATAAAACGACTCACAATCGTCGTCTGCGTCTAAGTTTTCTTCTTGCATACCTATCTCATACAATTTATTTACGTTTTTCTTCAACTTACACATTCTAGCGAAATGGCCATGATTTTCACACACATAACACTGCACAGAAATAGCGGGACAGGCGGCCGGGTCACAGCATTGACCTCCACAGCGGACACAGGTTTCCGATGATGTGTTGGGGGCGAGCTGCGCGCGCGGCGCTCGGCGAGCGGCGCCGCCCGCGGACCCGGGCCCGGGCGCGCCGCGTGCCCGCCGGCCGCGCCAGCCGCCGCGACCGCGCTGCCAGCCCCGGCGCACGCCCACCGAGTCGACGTGGCTCGGCCCCGGCCCGCCACCACGCATCTCCAATACGCGGTTGCTGTCGTTAGATATTTCTTCGACTTGGCAGATTTTGATCGCTATATCTAATGTTAAATTCTCGGTTCTCAATAACCGATCTCGTAGCACCGTACTCTTTATGCCACAAACGATGCGATCACGAATAAGTTCCTCCTCTAATGTATTGAACTCACACTTTTTACCCAACAATTTCAAAGCAGTAACATATTGATTGATGGACTCGCCAGCTTCCTGATTTCTCGTAAAGAAATTGTATCGTCCTAAAGTCACATTAGACTTCACACCAAAATACTCATCAAATTTCTTGAGTAAAACGGCAACGTCATCGCGCTCACTGTCACTTAGAAATGTGAACGTCTGATAGACATCGAATCCCTCTGGTCCGATTAAGTTGATCAACAAGCTAGCCTGTACACCTCCTTCTTCCTTGTGCACCCCAGATGCTTTCAAAAAGAGGTTAAACTGCATTTTCCATCGCTTCCAAGCGTCAGCCCGGCTGACGGAGCTGCCTTCCAAACTTAACTCTGGCGGAGGTCGCGCGTGTTCCATTATAACTTCGTACAGATTGCACTTGCAGAACACCAACTCACAACAATATTACTTTAAAAAACCGATATAATCTAATTATATTCGTATTTTTCACCGCTGTCACCATGTAGTGTAATGAGTAATGCAAGTCTGGTTGACAACTGATTTATTAATATAAGACGGTAGACACAAATATAATTATATAACAAGTACCCCACAACAGTAAGGAAATAATTTAGTATTGAACATAGTAGAATCTCGGGTGATCATCAACTATCTTTATAATGTTTGTTTACAAGGAAGTTTAGAAGGAGGCCGGATTCGGAGGTTAGTTTTTGCTGAGAAGAACCCTGAAAGGAGCTCGGCAATTACAGCAAAAGCTTGTGTAATAAAAAGAAACAGAGTCGAGATACGACTATTTTCATATGCTAAACATGAAATATTACACATAAATAATTACATTAAAAAAATAGTTTTTATGAAAATAAAATCAATTAGTGTACTTTACTTTTTTTATTACTTTACTTGGAAAATAGTAGGGAATAAATCATTATCACAACAAAATCCTCTTCTATCGTATTTAATTTAATAAACTAGCTGTGCCCACGACTTTACACGAGTGTAATTTTCCAAATCGGAAGCCGTTTCTGAGAGTAGCGCACACAAACGCACAGACAAATATCTAGCAATCATTATTTTGGGGTTCTATTGCGTTGATAAACGTTCCCAAAACTTCCATGTACAGACAGCGACCAGTATTTTTTTATTATGCATCGATTTATGATTAAAATATTTCATACGGAACCTCACATAAATTTCAAATTACTACTCCAGCTTGACGATTTGATTTTATACTCTCATTATTGTGGTAATCTGTAATTTGGAAGCCGCTCGATGGTGTGCGGGTTCGATTCCCTCGGAAGGTCATTTTTTCTTGTGACCTAGTTATGAGAATTTAATAACAGAAATTGGTTGTATTTAACGCCTTTTATTATCGGTCACGTAATTGTTTGAAATGATATACTGCTGTTTTATACCAGCCATTTATATCAAATATTTCATATATCGTGTCGACACAGGTTAATCACCGTACCGTTTGACTTTACTCGCCTGTTTGCGGATAATTATTTAAGTGATCGGATTTATAAAAAACAAAACGTATACCACTAAGGTGGCCCACCTGATGGTAAGCAGTCACAGTAGCTTATAGCAACCCTAGTGTCGATGAGGACTCACTGCGCTAGCAGCATTATTACTAACGCAGCGTATCTTCGTGGAGCACTGGCAACCTTACTCACCGCAGAAACACAACATTACATCAAAGTGGTGTTTTTTGACTGCGGTCTTCTGTAAGGTGGAGGATAACCCACGGGAAATCCCAAATCGCCCTACCTCTCTTTAATTGCCTGCTATTCCAGGAAGTTCCAATCCCACCTGTCTGTACCAATGAGATTTTCTAACTTAACTAAGTAGTGATTAGTCACACCGCGAGCTTTACGGAGAAGGAAATCATTGTGAGAAAACCTGCATATTATATTTGAGAAAAAAAACAAGGTCGTATTCCTAAGAGACATTGACGGACTCATCATCTGTCACGTTAACATCCAATTATCTTCGGTGGAAAGTGGGTCACGTCGTATAGTGAGGTCAAAGAAGTAGCACTGGGCAGGCAGAAGTGGAGGGAAATACATCGGCTGCACCGACAAGAGTAAAACTCTTAAATAGAAGAAGAAGAAGGAAAGTGGGTGTTGTAAAACCTCTGCTTACCCTTGTATGTAGGAAGGCTTGAAGATATATTGTTACTATAACTATAAAAATAACAGTTGAGAAACGAATTAAGTACGACAGAAAACCACATAGTGCATACCTCTAACGATAGATCACGGCACATTTCGAGCGCTCTACTAAATCCAAATCCATTGTAAACGTCTGTTACTGGTGTCGCTATCTCTATGAAATATTGAATCACATTAGTGCTTATTAGCACACAGAGTGGTTCTCGGACTAACAAACAGACACGGCCACATGAACAATGACCGCCGTAAAACAATGACGAAAAAATCGTTTAATCCAATTACAATGATATACATGAGAAGCGACGGTGGATTTCAGTGGATGAGACTTCTCAATAATATTAGTGTTCGTTGAAATATTTGACTTTGATTTATACATACATGTATACATACACACATAGCCCAATATATATATGTACATACAATCAAGTCCCTTTGGGAGTAGACAGAGAGCTAAAGAACTTAAATACTAAACTAATTAAATTCAACTATTTATAAAAAAAAACAGAATGTAACTTCTTCCTTAAAGAGAAATACATAGATTCCAATTTGAATAATGCAAGAGTATGCCATGAATACTGGCACCACAGCACTGGATGGCAATGCCGATTCTAGGACAGAGATACACGTGTACGGTTAAAAACACCAAAATTAAAGTCGGATTTATCATTGCTTTGAGAAATATTTTCAAATTGCTGTCTAATAAAATTCAGTAACTCATACATATCATGCGGCCGGATCAATTCAAAATACTTTTTATTACATGCTTCTTTTGCATGAATACCTATCTATCTTTGTGACAGAATCTATCAATGTCGTTTTTCCAACTTCAAGATTTCTGATCGTATTGAAAATTTGCACAGTTATTAAAGGCTGAAAAAAAATATTTTTTTTTTTGTAAATACTTCATTATCTTTTTGAAAGTATAATTTAATTAATATTTGCTTTGACACAAAACAGATTAAACTATTTACAAAAACATATTTTAACTTACCTACTTATAGATAAAAGATCTGACCCAAACCGGAATCATGCGGGAGCGTGCCAAGAATGCTGGCAGCATTGCCACGCTGGATAGCAATGCTGATTCTCTGAGCGAGATATGTTCCAGCACGCCTGTCACGTAAGGCCTCAACCCTCAACCAGCCGACGTGAGACCTCCTTGAAAGCCGATATTTGCTTTTAAATAAAAATGAGATTATCCACACAATTATTTCGTATAAAGTCCGTCGCCTGCGTACGCGCTGCGTCGCCCGGCAAATGGGTGGTCCATGTTACCGTTTTATCA
This sequence comes from Falcaria lacertinaria, assembly GCA_951449985.1. Lineage (NCBI taxonomy): Eukaryota > Metazoa > Arthropoda > Insecta > Lepidoptera > Drepanidae > Falcaria > Falcaria lacertinaria. The sequence continues at coordinate 785,343 of OX602120.1, read as the reverse complement.
TCGCTACGGACGGATAGCGCGCTAAGTACTAATATCGGTTCGGATGAATGGCCAGGCCGATATCCCTACAATGTTTGCGTTGAGATAATGTTCTTTATGTATCCAGTTTATTTACATCAAAATCTATTAAATTTATAGGACAACAGCTGGTTATGCCAGGCTAGGTAATAGGTTGCATTGCAATATATTTGCCTTTGCTATGCCTTTGTATAGTTTAACTGCTAAGGATGCCTCTCAAACAATGACCCGTGTAAAGATAAGAAGGATAAATTAATTTTATAGATGGTAAATCGCTGATGGTACTCTTTTTTTTGTTATACATTTAAGTACTTATTAAATTGATGGTGGCTCGTGTAGTTAAGATGTGCTCAGACTGAAATTACCGGGTAAAGCCTCAGCCAATACAAACACATTTTCCAAATTATAATAATAACAAAAACCTGTTCTTATAATGGGTACATTTAGAAATTCATAAAATTCCCGCACGACTACAATTTGGGACAAGTGTTCTATTTATTCTAATTCTTGTATTTAAAAAAAATAGATTAGTACTTTTTCATAATATTATATTAGGCACATCCATTTGGCACACCGCGATATTTTTCGTGGAAAAACATCTTAAAAGAACCTGCATGCAAACCGTCAGCAAGTCAAATATCATTCGAGTGTTTGCGCCGAACTGCAATGTCTGCGTGGACTTATGACTTGTATACTGTATAGTGGGTAGGTCGGTGCCATTGCCATGGAGATAAAATGCCACTGCTACACAGAAAAAACCTCAATAAGCTCAACCTATACTATAATTACAAATTTTCGCCACCACATTTCAGGTGGAAGAAATCATCGGAAAGAAACCTGTATGCAAACCGTAAGAAAAACAGTGATTATTCGAATGCCTGCGTGGAGGACTATGACTCTCTTTAAAGAGGTAATTCATTTTTTTTTTTTTTTATACCACTACGGTGGCACACCAGCATACGGCCCACCTGATGATAAGCAGTCACCGTAGCCTATAGCCGCTAGCAATACCAGGGGTATCACTACGGGGTGCCAACCATGTTGCTGATGAAGACTCACTGTGCTAGCAGCAATACTACTAGCCCAGCTTATCCTCGTAGAGCACTGGCAACCTTACTTACCGCAGAAACACAACACTGCATCAAGTAGTGTTATTTCACTGCGGTCTTCTGTAAGGCGGAGGTACAGTACCCAGTCGGGCGGCTCCAATTTAAATGAGATAACCCACGGGAAATCCCAAATCGCCCTACCTCTCTTTTTAAAAGCTCATGGTGTGATTAATCACTGTACTTAAGCTTAGAAAAACACATTGGTACAGGCCGGGACTCGAACCTGGGCCCATCAGATGACAGGCATGTTGCTTCAACCACAAGGCCACCACGGCTTTTTATAATCTCTAAATCAATGTCACTGGAATAGGAATAAACTGCTACTACTAAATGTATGTATAATATGAGGCAATGTTGTCGATTATGTTGTTCAAAATTACTAAACTTAACTAATTTGACTGGTCTTAAAGTCTTGCTACCCCTTTCTCGTGTGAGGGGTTAAATAAGGATGGCAACATTTTTAGACCTGTCAAATTTATAAAGTTTAGTAATTTTGAACAACAGAATTGGCACCATTGTTAAAAATAACGGAGATAATAATACAATCTTAAGCTAAAGGAAAAAAAGAAACCAGATGAAGGTCAATAAAATAAGAAAACAACTTAAAAGTTTTTACACGATACAAGTTGTACTGTTTCCTCTTAAATTAAAACTATTAATTTTATTCTTATAATAAGCTTTAGTGTAATTACTAACGCTACAGGAGTTAAGATAATATTAATTTATTATTGATCTCTAAATAGGAGTTAATTTGCAAGAGATAATTGTCTTTTTTTGTACGTGCCGACCGGTATTTTGAAAAATCAATCAAAATCAATGCTCAATTAGCTACAACTTTTGTTTGTGCATCAATTTATTGGATATCAATGATTAATTTTGAACATATTGACTTTATATCTTTTTAAGGTTCCGTACCTGAAAAAGAAAAAAGGAACCCTTATAGGATCACTTTGTTGTCCGTCTGTCTGTCAAGATTTTTCATCTCAACAATTCGTTATCAAATTGAAATTAATATGAAATACCCGGGTCTATGTTCTCTTTCGGCTATAAAATAATCAAATTTCAAATATTTGTATAGATTAGTGTAGATAGTCAATCCTTAAATCATAACACATCTTTTTATAGATCCTAATTAAATATACTAATTTTATAAAAACACGTTTTTGTAGCAACTTGTACAAAAGATGAGTTTAATCCGCAAAAAAGCTAATGTACCGTGCAATTGAATTTACCAATACATACTTACATGCCACGTAAAAACATCACCGTAGGTAAACTGATCATAATAGGAACTGGAATTAAGATGAGCTTAAAAAGTGATTTTAAAACTTACCTATTTTAATGCAGACAGCAAAACATATTTTTTTCTGTTAAATTTGTATCAAAATAACGTGTTGCGCTATGTGTATTAATTTAGTCTTTTTTGAGTGTCTAGCTGTTCTGTATTCTTTATTATTTTTCAACTAATTCTTCTTCTATTACCTGCCAGTCTTCAAAAAATTGTTCCCTGTATCTTCTTCTTCTAATTATAAAGAGGAGAGATTTGTATTTGTGTGTATGTTTGTGTTGAATAGGCTCCGAAACTACTGGACCGATTCCAAAAATTCTTTCACCGTTAGTAAGCTACATTATCACTGAGTAGCATAGGCATATATTTTATACTAGCTGCCCGCCTAGGATTCGCACGTGTAGACAAAATATTTGATAAATGTCTACCCGTGCTAGGTCGGAGCGGCCGCTAGTAATAATGTTATAGAGAGGAAATATTTGTATATTTTTTATGTATTATTGAATAAACACCGAAACTACTGGACCTATTTCAAAAAATCTTTCACTGTTAGAAAGCTACTTTTTATCTCTGATTCAGCCTATGTTAGGCTATATATTATATTGTTACGCGATCCAAGTCGCGGGGAAAAGCTAGTATTATATAGAAGTTAGCTTTTACCCATGACTTTGCCCGCGTAAAAATCTTTTGTTCGGAAGTATCCAAAATATCGCATAAGTACGAAGAAATTGGGGTCGACAACGCGCGAGTAATACCCTAGAGTTTCAAGCTTCCGTAAGCTACGGTAACCGCCTACCATCAGGCGTACCTATGCTTATATGCTACCTAAAAGCCATAAAGAGATCCATACGCGAGCGACCCGTCTGATGTTTAAGAGCGTGGTGGTAAGAGCTTCGTGTTTTTTCCGAACCCATGGTGGTAATTTAGCCCTTCATAAGTGGCTTATTAGGGTCTAAATTGAATAAATGATTTTGTTTTTGTGTACACATGGCTATGTGTCGTCACCATGAAACGGCACCGTACGACGTCGTGCTGCGATACATTCTGATGGCTCGGTAACCGCATCCCGCTATCATTGTACCCTATACGTGGGCGAGTGACCGATTTTGACCCTTCCACTAATGCACTATATAGGTACCTAAGCTGGTGTAATTTACTTGATAATACGCGACCTCTGCGTGACCCCAACGAATGAAACGATAAAATGTCGCACGTCAAAATATATAACTCACTCTTACAATCACTAGTCGATTCTCGATAAACATCTAGTTTTCTCACTATTTATTAGTAATTTGCATACGAATTAGTCCTTTAGTCCATATATGGTATACATTTTTATCGACATCGATAATTATAATGATATTGAGTATCGGTAACGTATTGCAAAAGGCTGCTTTATTATTATTGTAGCTGATAGAATGAGTAGTGTTATAAATTATATATTAAATATTTATATTTTAGTGTGTAATAATATTAAATTTATATTTAGAACTAGTGTTTGCCTTAGGACCTACTAAAACAACTATTCTTTTAATTTTAAATTTAAAATGCCATATATAGCTTAGATTTTTGAAGGGTCGGCAACGCGCGAGTGATCCCCATGGTGTTGCAAGCCGTGATGTTGCAAGCGTCTATAGGCTGCGGTAACCGCTTACCATCAGGCGGGGCGTATGCTTGTTTGCAACATTTGTGGTATAAAAAAAAAATTCCCGTGTTTCTAGCTTGATATAAAATTTCATAAAAATACGCTCAGCCGTTTTGTTATTATGGAGTAACAAACAAACACGCCTCCAAACTTTCGCGCTTATTTAATCGATAATTATTAGTACTATCGATAATAATTATCCCGAATAATTTTAGTACCATAAAAATATAATTAAACAACACTTGTTATAAAAAATTGTGTTCCTGTTTGTATATAAGCACTTCAATGAATTATTTTCGATGGACTTTGTGAACTAGATAGACTAAGGTTAATATAATCACGAATTAACAGGTAATGCAATTAAAACAACATCCTGAAGACTTCTATACTAATATTATAAAGAGGAAAGATTTGTATTTTTGTATGTATTGAATAGGCTCCGAAACTACTGGACCGATTTCAAAAATTCTTTCACCGTTAGAAAGCTACATCATCACTGAGTAACATAGGCTATATATTATACTAGCTGCCCGCCCTGGCTTTGCACGGGTAGACAAAATATTTGATAAATGTCTATAGGCTCCGAAACTACTGCACCGATTTCAAAAATTCTTTCACTGTTAGAAAGCTACATCATCACTGATTAACATAGGCTAGCTGCCCGCCCTGGCTTTGCACGGGTAGACAAAATATTTGACATAAATGTCTACCCGTGCGAAGCCGGGGCGGGCCGCTAGTAATTCATAAAGATGCACCGCACCAATTGATATAAATCCAATATGAGCTCATGATATTTTTTCATCTTTATTTTAGTCGACCTTTAAAGTCACGATTCAATAATGTCTAGATTTTAATGCATAAATCATGAATTGATTTCCGAGTAGGTAAATTGTTACATATTTTGTAGCATCTTTTGAATGTTTCCGCAGCACATTTTTTATATAGACAATATGAAAACATCATAGTCAATGTTTTTTACGCCGACCTGGGGTACGAACCCAGAAACTTGACCTAATACTTTATTGGGAATATTAAAGTTTGTGAGTTAAATTGTGATTATTTTGCTATACCCATGTAGATGTGTCATGCTCTTAAGCTCATAACCGTCTTGGCCTAATCTAAAACATTGGTAGGTTCGGATTTTTCCTTTATTTTAGATAAATATAATAAAAAATATTTGAGAGGTAGGGCGATTTGGGATTTCCCGTGGGTTATCCCATTTAAATTGGAGCCGCCCGACTGGGGACTGTACCTCCGCCTTACAGAAGACCGCAGTGAAATAACACTACTTGATGTAGTGTTGTATTTCTGCGGTAAGTAAGGTTGCCAGTGCTCCACGAGGATACGCTGAGCTAGTAGTATTGGTGCTAGCACAGTGAGTCCTCATCAACAACATAGTTGGCACCCCGTAAGTGATACCCCTCGTATTGCTAGCGGCTATAGGCTACGGTAACTGCTTACCATCAGGTGGGCCGTATGCTTGTATGCCACCTTAGTGGTATAAAAAATAAAATACAGAAATAGTTGATTCCGAATCGAATACGTTGTCGGAAGTTGCTGTTGCTAAAGCCACAGCCACACACAACATTCAAAGATAGTACAATACCTGTACTATAATACCTTTTAGTGCATATTTAAATATGCTAGTAACATAATAGTCTGATGGCCGAATACTGAAATGCCTGTCAAATCTGATGCCACAACAATTTCAATGGCCTTGGATTTTACATGTGTAATTCTATTTTGTCGCTTCAAACAGTCGGTTCAAACTGTAATGTCGTTTCCGTATTCGGCCTTAAAAAAAGTATTTCTCCCATGCCAAACATTAAAAAAAGTACCATTTGAATGCTTTCATTAGATCCAAGTAAGCTTCATACAAACGAGAGGCCAAGTTTAAGGTCAAACCGAGTGATAAATACTAGTATCAGAGATCCATAAGGTTCATTTTAATGTCAATCAAGTGAATGATTTATAATGTACTGTATACTCGGTTAGATTGAGCTCATTACCGCGTGATGTCTTCTTTGATGTCTGGCTAGTTTTTGTCAGCTTGGGAATGGGCGCAGAAAGCTGAATTATGTTACTTGCATTTTAATATTAATAATTATGTTTGGAAGGTATCACACAGCGCCATCTGGCCCCAAACTAAGTAAAGCTAAGATAGCCGCGGTGGCCTTGTGGCTGAAGCAACGGCGTGTACCAATAAGTTTTTCTAAGCTTAAGTACAGTGAATAATCACACCACGACACACCGACTGGGTATTGTAACTCCACCTTACAGAAGACCGAGTCTTCATCAACATCATTTTCAGAGAGGTAGGGCGGTTTGGGAGTTCCCGTGGGTTTTCCCATTTAAATTGGATCTGCCCGACTGGGGACTGTACCTCCACCTTACAGAATACCGCAATTAAATAACACTACTTGATGTAGTGTTGTGTTTCTGCGGTAAGTAAGGTTACCAGTGCTCCACGAGGATACGCTGGGCTAGTAGTAATGCTGCTAGCACAGTGAGTCCTCATCGACAACATGGTTAGCATCCCGTTAGTGATACTACTGGTATTGCGAGCGGCTATAGGCTACGGTGGCTGCTTACCATCAGGTGGGCCGTATGCTTGTGTGCCACCTTAGCGGTATAAAAAAAATAGCGGCTACAGGCTACAGTGATTGCTGATCATCAGATGGCCCGGACGCTTGTGTGCCACCTCGGTGGTTTCTTTTTTTGTAATGACATACTTATAACACACCCAGACGCATGGCAAACAAAGTGTTTATCAAAAAAAAATCGCCCCGGGGGGAATCGAGCCCACAACCTCTAGCATAACAGCCAGGTATACCTACTAATCACTTAGTTATTATTGATGTGAATAGAAGACAAACATATTCAAGAAAACAACACAATTAAGAACACAGTAACTTACTCCTTTTTATGAGGAAGCCGTAAAGTAATTAGTTAAAAAAATATCGCTTACATAAAACAGCCAATTATTTTTCGCATTTCTTTTCCAATTTATCAGAAATCTTTACAATACTATTATCATTTATCACAATTAATTTAATTGCTAGAAAGTTTACAATAGACTCAAAGAAATTGGTACGCGCATAGTGAACTTTACAACGAAAGCTTTGGAAAAGCTTAACAATAAAAGTTCATAAAAAGCCGAGGTGTTAATAAAAATTTGCATAATACTGTAAGAATACAGTTACATACCTACAAACGAATCGATTAGAGCTGCCTAAAATCGATTGCATGCCGATGACACATAATTATCGATATCGATAAAATATAACGATAGAATGCTAGTGGAATAATCTCATTAAATATTCTTACCATTAAGGTTATGGTTAACTGTGTATAACGGCTGTGAAATATTTCCACGTTTAAGTGTGACATTATATTTTAATTGTGATTTCCACAATTTATTATCGTTCAGCTTCTAAAAATACAATTTAATTATGTTAAATTTGAGTCTAATTTATTTTACATAGGCGTGTTCTTATTTATAATGACATATCTGTGCTTGAAAACGATTTTTGTGGTCATTGATGATTACGAAATCAGATGATGATTAATGATATTTAAATATTTCTACACACATTAAACTGTATGTTTACTTGAAAACTTTAATTATCGAAATCAAAAATTATTTATTTGGTTAAGGCCCCTCATAATGCGCTTAAGAACACCTTTACCACCGATTCGGAAAAAACCACCTGAGAAGAACCAGCAAGATTCTCATTGCTCTGTCTTTTGTTTAATAGATTTTATTTTTCATGAAACTAAGAATATAAAGATATAAAGAAGCTCTTGTCTTGTGAATTAAGAGTCCAAAACGTACTAATTATTCCCTATAGCCCTGCGCGTATTGATTTATGAGCTGTTATGAGACCGTTGGTCTAGTGGCTAGTATACCTGACTGCTACGCTGGGGCCACGTGGTCGATTTCCGTCGAGGCAAACATTTATGTGCAAAGCATTTCTGGTCGCCTTGCGTCTGGCTGTTTGATATGTATTATATATGTATTTACAAAAAAAAGTATACGAGTCTGAGATTCTATCAGCTTCTGGTTTCCATAGTACAAGCTCAGAGTAGATAATATACTAGTACAAGCTTTTCTTAGTTTGGGGCCAGATGGGGCTGTGTGATAATGTCCAAGCATTATTATAATTATTATTAACCCAACCTTAGGTTAGGTAGGTAGGTTACGCAAACATTTTAAATGCTAACCAAACACCTTTAGTACTTTGGTGCCCACTTCTAACAGACGAAAAGACAAAAAAAAAAGGAAAAAACAATTGTTTGGGCATTACTATCGTATAAGAAACACGTAGGGTAGACTCTTTCTCAAAATTCAATGTATATTTTTACTTTGCTACCATTTTGATAAATATTGGATATGTTATCGATAAATTCTGCTTCCAGGTGATTTATTATGACAGCACTACGAAAGTGACATTTCCAAGCTTTCACAATAATTTTATTAGTAGTGATTGACAAGTCGGCAAACAACGGTGACAAATTGATTTTACACCGTACGTGCTAATGCAGTAAAGTGGTGCCAATAATTATTGGGTACACCTTTCGATTCAAATGTAAGGCTGTTTTTGATAAACTGTCCATACTAATATTATAAAAGCGTCATTAACTCTGTTTGTTTGTTTTTGCAACCTGTTGGGGACGTGAAGAATTGATGATTCCAGATTAATTTCCGTATATATGCGATGATTGTTCCAGGAGTGATGCGTCGAAATGTGAAAATATTGTCGTGAACAACGTATAAATGAATCGTTTAATTTACAATTGTGATAATGACAATTTATTCGCTATTTGTGCGGAGGACAATCTAGCGAAATGACAAGTACAAATTTTAAAATGTGTAAAACGTCTTCCCTAGTCTTTCCTAATCCACATAGGCCGTTATTTTGTTATGGCTTTTAGTTAATAATTGCGATATTACCAAAATTTTATTTTAATCATTGGGTTTTTCTCATAAATAAGAGCGCCATAAATTCTTTGACAACCGTATATATTTTATTGTTTTACCGGCCAATTTTAGGCAATCTCCGAAATAATTGTAGGCACAATTTCACACCTAGATAACAGCACACGACCATTAAATTAGATTATTTTATTTTCTATTGTGTGTGGTCTATTGAACGTAGAATATCGAAAATTATCAACACCTGCGTGGTCAAGAAACGTGTCCACTAATTGCTTCAATGCCTGACACCAACAGTGCCGGCGTTAGGGCCACTGACGCCCCGGGCTATAATATTGTGGCGCCCATTCAAGGAAATCATTATCGAGTTAATTTTTTTGCTGAACCAATGTGAACTTATAATTAGAATTAGTAGCGTTACCCGGAGCCAACGACACGGGAGTACAAAAATTTTAGAGCTCATTTTTTTATGTTTTTCGTTAGGCACCCTCTAAATTTGGCGCCATGGGCCGTTGCCCTATCAAGCTCCCTAACGCTGGCACTGGACACTAAGTTGGACTTGAAATATTTTTTCTGGCAAATAATTACCATGGCACGTGAATCGTTTTTTTTTATTATAATAAAAGTATATTTCAAAAAATCTTTAGTATGAACATAACCTTTGCTATGAATGAAATTTGAACTCGGATTTAGTTTTCTGTGGTATTAATATTGTAATTGGTCACAAAACTTACACGCATCCGGAGTAGTCCATTCTTCTTTTGTAGTAATATTACGAGTTACTCTCTAGTTTATAAGCAAATAAAACTGTTTAATCTCTTGCGCTTTTTTTACGCGTGTTGCAAGCGTCCACAGGTAACGGTGACCGCTTACTATCAGATGGGCCATTCACTTGTTTGGATTAGCGGTCTCAAAATAAAACATTATTTGAAATTCAACTCATCACAGAGTTGACTAGTAAAATAGATCCAGCATTTACTATCAGCAACTAATTTTGTGCGAAGAGCAAATATATAGGGACGTCCGTTGAAAAAAGATATTAAATTAATGTTTTTTTTTTACTAAAAAGCACGCTTAACTATAGCAAACTGATAATACAAATAACCTAAATATAAACGAAGGACATAAACTAGCCATTTCTGAATAAGGTGTTTAAAATAAAAGTAATTAATAAATAAATAAACTAATAATAAATAGTTAGAGCAATCTAGTAAATCTTACGCAAAATCCATAAAACGTGGGAACAAACACCTCTCAACAAATCTAAAACCACCTTGAACACCACAACATCAAAGTGGCGGTTATTTCAATGATTTTTAACATAAAAACACAAAACTAAATTAAAGCTCGCGATCATCTCAGTAATGATCGGACGTAATGACAGCCGACGGTTGTATTATGTCAAATTATTTCATACCGATAGGTAAAAGTCAAGGTGACCGATTGTGAGTAAAGTGTTTGCCGTGTGATGATTGCAGACACTAGGATGTGCGCTTAATGGATGTGACGTTTTGAACATTATATTGACTACAAAAAACAATCTGAAACTGGTGTTTTGGGCTTCAGTATTGTTTATGATACATGTAAGTTTATGAGCAATAACTTTTTCTCCAATATTATCTTGCAAAAATTTTAGGAGGGCTATGTTTTTTTTTATACACAACCTAAAATATTTAAAAAATATTCGTTGTGATCCGTTATTATATAAGAATTTGTCATGGGTCTTACAGAAAATTTACTCGTTTCATGACTGTCATTCACTATAAAAAAAACATGAAAAATACGTGCTAAAAATATCTTCCTAAATTAAATGTAATCAAATTAAGACTCTAAAACTACATTTTTAAAACTTCAGAGTGTAACATAATTGTAGTCGGAAAACTGAGTATATTGATATGCCGCATCCAAAATGAATAAATCCATCATTCTCACACCAAGTACTGATTGAAATTATAATACGGCGGCAAAAACACAAACTGTAGTAATGTGACTGACGCGTCCTTAATCTAAATGCGGGACATTAGCGATCACGATCCTGGTCCTACGGTGACCATCATTAGAGTTTTCATCATTAAGATAGTCGTCACGTTTGCCGCATGTCTGATGATGTGTGGGCAAACATCACCACGCAGTGGAACGCTGACACAGCAAGGCCGACCACGAAGGAGATGGCACTATGAACTGGTCGACGCATCAGCAGACTGAACAACACTAGTGTTGGACAGACCTCAGATTAAAAAACGTAGATGGATCTTTGCGAGCAACGAAGAGACGCCGAGTGCGTGGGCAAGGCGTAGTCTCGTACTTATTGTAGGTGCGTGCGTTTAATTGTATATATGTAGGGTAGGTACTGCACGGCGTAGTTTTAACTGATACTAAATTACGATTATTAGGTTCATTGTTATTGAAATAGTTGAGATTTATAGAACTTATGGATTAACCTCTATATCTCTAAGGTGGCACACAAGAATACGGTCCACCTGAGGATAATCAGTCACCGTAGCCTAGAGCCGCTAGCAATACCAGGGATATCACTAACGAGTTGCCTACCCTGTTGTTTATTGGAGTCACTGTGCTAGCAGCATTACTACTAACGCAGCTTATCCTCGTGTAGCACTGGCAACCTTACTTATCTTAAATATGTTCGTAGTCGTAATAATTATAGTACTCTGAGCTAGGGCCTTGATTAACGTTCCATAATCTGTACCAACACATTTGCGGTAACGCAGCATTAGAAATCTTTATAATAATAATATATTTAAAGTAGACATATATTTGTAACTTGTAACGCGTCACGTAACAATAAATTACACCACATGTTAGCTTGTGCTGTTAAAATCAAATGAAATTCTGCACAACGATGAATAAATATATTTAGTTTCAATGCACAACAAAAGTTGCCAGTAAGACGGGTGGCCGACTTGTAAACCAAATCTTCTTGAAATCTGCGGCTTAGTGGTTCTTGGTGTTTTTAAATTTCTCTGTCACATGCATATGGGTACGTCTGAAATAAGATTATTATCTTCTATAATATAACAATGAATCGCTGAATGTGTCGCTAAGCGCAAATCTCGAGAGCAGCTGAACCGATATCGGTAATATTTTTTTTTGAATATTTCTTGATATACGAGGATGGTTCTGACGGTGAGAAAAAAATAAAAATGCCTGAAAAAGTAGACAAAATAAATGTCCACCCGTGCGAAGCTGAGGCAGGCCGCTAGTTATGAATAGATACTTAAGGTTGAGTCCAGCCAAGATAAATTAGCACCGATGTCGTATTAAAAACCTATATACAAGACATATATATTTACGTTTTTACCATTTAATGATCACAGATAGACACTGGTTTACAATGTGTACTTCATATACATATAATGGCCCATTAGGATAAACATTATTATATCCTCGACTGGATCTAATGCGTGTATATAATTTAGATATATAACTATATCGATTTGTAAAATAGGAGCTGGCTTTATGCATACAATATTATTATTTTTATTACGACGGACTCACCATCTGTCACGTCACGTTGGTACTACATTATCTTCGGTGGAAAATGGGTTTTGTAACCTCTGCCTACCACTTTGGGGCCCCTTGTGGGAAGGCGTGAAGATATATTTTTATTGTAATTTTTTTATTATGAAAAATTTCTCCACATCAGTTCAGTAGTTCCAGAGTAGGTTTATAATCTGTATCTATTTTATAAATAGTGTGGATGTAGAATCATCACATCTACTCTCTCAACTCACAAAGTTGCTTACCTTCGACTTTACCTAAGGGGCATAGAAAAATTTGCCAAGTGCGAGAGACTCGCTCACCGAGGTTCCGAAATGTTTGTAACAGTGACAATAGGTACGCTTATTGTTTAGAAAATATATCAATTCAAACTCTATGAGCCACTCTCTCAGCCATTCAAGGGTCTACCTATTACGATTATTAAGAAAAAATAGACAAGTTTCTACTAAGGGAGCCGCTTAATTTTTTTTACAGAGCAATTTTATATGATTTTTATGTGTTTTTGTTGATAGCGGCAACAGAAATATATTCTATAAAAAAATCAACTGTCTAGCTATTACGGATCATGAGATACAGCCCGATGACGGACGGCCGGACGGGCAGCGAAGTCGTAGTAGGATCTGTGGGTCACTCTTCGAGGTCGGAACCCTAAGAAAAAAGCTCAATCGCGGTCATAGGTACTAGGTGTCAATCGAACGACCTCAAAATACCTTTCATACACACTTCATACAACATAATGCAAGTCACCAGACTTTTTGTACGTCCATCTTACATCCGCTTGCAAAATAAATCACGGTCGATGATTTTTTACCCACTTCATGTTCAGAAATCATCGAGTCATTAGTAGGTACTATTGATAAATCCAATGGACCTGACGATTTGCTGACGACCAAACTGACCGATGATTTTCAAGTGACTTTTGACTGACTTCAAGATGTTGCATGAAAGTTAAGAGTATACATTTTGTAGAAAACTTTTAACTTTATTAGACTAATAGATAACAAGACTAATATTGCTTGATCTACGAAGTTAAGTTAAGCAACTTTAACTAAGGCCAGGTGTTGGATGGGTGACCGTGTATACCATACTGAACTCCCTCCGTGCTTCGGCGACACGTAAGCTTGTTGGCCCCCTGTGATTCTGTTGGCCCCCTGTGTAATGAGTTCTCAGTCCAATAAATTACATTGCTAAAACAACACAATCGTAATCTTTAGTGTTATCATCACACTAAATTCTAAAACAATTCTTAATTTAATTACAATCACCACAGCTCATGATACACTGGTACTTGTACGAAGGTCGTACATTGTGCGTTCGACTCCCACGGTCCTGCGACCTCCCGAACCATAGTTCACGTGAGCAAATGAAATCAGATGGATCAATCATACTACAATCATATAAGTACGTAGTCATGAGTATTACGAAGATTTCGCTGAGGGCCTGTAATGTAAGTTTGCATGAGGGAAACCTAGAATAAGAGGTTAGGCACAACGGTATCTCCCGTTCTAAATAGGAGCTATTTTTTTATATTTCTTAGTTGGCACACAAGCTTACGGCCCACATGATGGTAAGCAGTCACCGTAGCCTGTAGCCACTATCAATACCAGGGGTATCACTAACGGGTTGCCAACCATGTTGTTGATGAGGACTCACTGCCCAGCGTATCCTCGTGGAGCACTGGCAACCTTATTCACTCCGAAAACACAACACTACATCAAAGTAGTTTGACTGCGGTCTTCTGTAAGGTAAGGAAGGTACAGCCCCAGCCGAGATCCAATTTTAATGGAAAAACCGCAAGAGATTTTATTTCGCCCTACGTCTCAATCTGATATGAATATGATATGAAATCACACTTACTTTCAATCCCACATAGCCTTGAATTAAGAGTGATACGACCAACGCCCTAAATTATTTAGTCTCATGCTGTTTACACAATATACGACACCTCGCGTCAACGGTGACATGTGAGTGATGAGCGGAAAATGAAATTATCACGGCTCTTTAAATTCATAACATGAGATACAGATTGGCCATTTTTCTATATACCTACATAATATGTATAGCATAGAAGCAAGCAATTTATGTAATTGCGTATACAAGTGTTATTTGCAATTTTATAAATTTCTTTCGCTTTGTTATATTTTTATTTATTGGCACACTAATGTTACCTAAACCTACCTCCTTACCTTACCTAGCTCTATCTGAATATGGATTATTATAAATGCGGAAGTAAAACTGTCTGTTTGTTTATTTGCTACCTTTTCACGACTAACGGACCGAATCAAATTTAAATTTGACAATGTGATAGATAGACTATCTTAATCTAGAACTTACTTAAACAATAAGTTTTTTTTTTATTGATTAAGTCTGAAATCGAACAGACTTAAATGCGGTAAAAAATTTTTTTTCAACTCATCATCCCATTATTAAAATACATACGCCATGTCTCTCGGGGTAGACAGAGAGTATAGAGTGCTTTCTTGCACACCTTATTGGCTGTTAAATATAGGAAAGGAAATAACTTTCGCATTTTCAAAAACTCAGGCTGCTTACGTCAATAACCGTAGCAGTTATTACGATGTAGGCCCTTCAGAGCTTGCGAGAGAGGCTCATCTTTGCCCTTTCCCAGCGCGTGGGCCGCCCACCGCATCGCTAAAGTGACCTGGAGCTACGAACACTTTGAACGAGGAGGTAAATCGGAAATATTATATTTAAGCGAAATACCACTCACTGACTATTACGAGATCTCTAGAGCTATACGCTCGAACGAATAAAATTTGGCATAGTTAGTCCTTTATCGACGCAGAAATCCACAAGAAAGATTATGCAAACAGTGGCAAAACCAACTTGGTAGAATTAATTTTTAATATTGTAATATCGTACCAATGTCTAGAAGAATTTTGTTACAAATTGTTATACCATGATTGATCCATAAAAAAATGACAGAGCATTGAGTTTCTTGCCGGTTCTTCTCAGATGGCTTTTTTTCCGAACGGAACGGTGGTAATTTAGACCTTCATAAGTGTCTTATTAGGGCCTAAACTGAATAATGATTTTTGATTTTGATTTTTCACATATCTTGTACATAAAGGATTTCTGACCGGCTTATTATAATTGCTATATATGCTACTCGGGTAAAGTAACGTGGAAAAGCTAGTAATCTATACTTAATCTGACACGCTTTGGTTTCCTTTACAACTAAGGCACACTAACAAAGTATTTTTTTTATTTCTGCCCCACTTTAGGTAAAATATAATGTGATGAAATCCGAAATTTTGTATGAAATCCGAAGCTTTTGAGCCTTTCTTTGGTTGAGAATGCTCATAAGCTCAAGAGAATTTAAACTCAAAATAGTTTATTCTATTTCCAAACAATTTAAATTAACTTGACATTATCGCATCCATTTCACAAATATTAGCACATCCTTGACACTATGAACTTGGATCACATCCAGGCGTAAATAGCCAAGCTTATACCGACAAAATCATCTGATAACTTGAAGAACGGTCAAATAACGTGCTAGATTTTACGCTTAATAAAATTATTAGATAATTTTGATATCCATAATTGACCCAAGCCTTAAGGATGTAAGAGATAATAAAGTAATTTATGTAGTTATTGTTTAGATTCGATGTATAGCAATCGACAATGGAAAATAGAGTAGAATTTTAATTTTGCAATAAAAAACGTAGATGTAGAAACTTATACCCATCTATAAGCATAAAATCAGTAATAAGATAACACCGTTTTAAATATTTCTCGAGCGTTAAGTATTAAGTTACATACGATAGATGACGCTGATATCGTTTTATAACGCGCTATCGATGCGTATCTTACTTTGGCATGAGTTTTTTTATTTCACATAGCTATTGGTGTCGATTCTGTTGTTCAAAATAACTAAACTTAACAAATTTGACAGGTCTCAAAGGCTTGCTATCCCTTTCTCATGTGCGGGGTTAAATAAGGATGGCAATATTTTTAGACCTGTCAAATTAGTTAAGTTTAGTTATTTTGAACAACAGAATTGGCACCATTATCTTATCCTTTATAATATCTAGATATAGTTAGTTGGTATATTTACAGTGAATATTTTCTTAGTATAAAATTACATATTACTTAATTACTTAATAAAACAAACCGCTCGAAACTTAGACCAAAAACAAAGCACCTTAACAGCGAAGCGTGTTGCCCGCCTGAATGGAACATCGCCATTCACCGGAACAGAACCCCGATACCATCCGTACAGGGAACGGACTCAGGGAATACATACGGGGAATTTTATTGTGCCTGCATTTCTGCCTTCAAGGAATTTTTAGTATAGAGTTTATTTTATCTAAGTACTAAAGAAATTGGTCGCGGGTTTATAGAATGGTACTGATTTCATGACTGTAGGTATCTCTTTGTCTCTTTGTTACTTGAATATTACTCCTGGATACCGTTATAGGCAAATATACTGGAATAGGTTAAATAGTTTACATAGTAAAAATATACCTCTAAGGTATTTAGCATTAGATTTTTTTATTAAAATGTGAACATCTTGCAAATAATAGTTAATAAAGAAAATGTAAAGTGTCCAATAAATATATAATTTGATATGCGAAACAACCCCATGCTAAAATAAATTACTTAATTACAAACACACAGGTTATAGAATGATCTCAAATGATTTTTGCTTTTGATCTTCATGACACGAAGGTTTTTCAGGAAGAGATTTTTATGCACTAATTAGCTACTTCAGGACTACGATAGCCGCTTATCTTCACATGGGCGACTTATATTTGTAACATCAAAAAGAAAATTAATCCTAATTAATTTGAACTATTTAAGAAGTGCGTCAATGTCTTATCTATAAGCTACTTTTAAAAGAGGTAGGGCGAATTGGGATCCTCCGTAGGTTTTCACTTTAAAATTGGAGCCTCCCGACTGGACTGGACTGTACCCTCCACCATACAGAAGACCGCAGTCATATAACAATACTTTGATATAGTGTTGTGTTCCTAATCATGATACGCTGCGCTGGTAGTAATGCTGCTAGCACAGTGAGTCCTCATCTACAACAGGGTTGGCAACGCGTTAGTGATGTCCCCGGTATTGTTAGCGGCTAGTGACTGCTTATCAACAGGTGGGCCGTATGCTTGAGTGCCACCATAGTGGTATAAAAAAAACTTAATAGCGCATATATTAACGATTATTGAGCGGCTATTAGCGTAAATATTTTGCTCGCTAATTGCGTACAACGCTCTCAGTTCAAGCGTTAATAATGATAACGAAGCCACACTACAAGGTATAAAAGTGAGCGATACTGATAAGTATTGTAAGCCGTGAAGCGTAAAATATAATGAGTGCTTAATAGTTGGCACCTTCTAGAATCGTTGAGAGAAGTGAAGTTAACTATAAGAGAGAGGAAACAAAGTAAATGTTAAAAAAAGGATGTCAAAAGTCATCTGAAATGTAACATACTAGCGGCCCTTATTTTTTCTACCCGTGCGAAGCCGGGGCGGGCAACTAGTATAGCCTAAAGCCTTTCTCGATAAATGGACTATCCAACACAAAAATAATATTTGAATTCGTACCAGTAGTTCTTGAGATCAGCGCGTTCAAACAAACAAACTCTTCAGCTTTATAAATTAGTATAGATTTCATTCCACGATGGCGCCTCACTACTTCTCACGTAAGGTATTTAGTGCTTTTTTATACCAAATGATACCCTTAGTATTATTAGCGTCTAGATTACGGTGACCGTTTACCATCAGGCTGGCAAGTTAGCTTGCAACCTTCGTAGTAAAAAAATATGACCACATTAAAGCTGTAATTTCAAAACACGCATCAAAAAATCAGTTTCAAATTCGCACG
This sequence comes from Falcaria lacertinaria, assembly GCA_951449985.1. Lineage (NCBI taxonomy): Eukaryota > Metazoa > Arthropoda > Insecta > Lepidoptera > Drepanidae > Falcaria > Falcaria lacertinaria. Next base: position 766,975 of record OX602120.1, on the reverse strand, counting down.
CTGATATCTTAGAGAATCCAATATCTGTATATGTAAGTATGTTTATTAACGAGTTGGTCAACGGACGTATAGATACACTATCTCATAGATTTGTGTGTCCGTGCGTCGTTAAATTATTTTTACTCCACAGATATCGTGTAATAAGAGCGTTTCGCAGTTTAAACGATACTAACATTAATCCCTGCTACTGGTTTACATGGAAACGCTTAAAATAGGCGGACAAGTGTGCTGGTAGCTTTAAACCATTTAAATCATACCGATAAGATGTGAGAACACCTTTTTAATCCAATCTCTAAGTCGCTTAAAGTTACAGCTTTAATTGCTTTATTCCCTCGTTATGTTTTTGTAAGATCCCAGAGTATTAAAGAGAATGTTCAGACTCAGTTAAAATATAAAAAGCTAGCGATCAATTAGATGCTTTTTTTTAAACTACTGAAGTGTTAAAACATACTATGTATTTTTGATAATAATGTAATTATGTTCTTTTTTTTATATCACTAAGGTGGCAAACAAGCATACGGCCCGCCTGATGGTAAGCGGTTACCGCAGCCTATGGACGCTTGCAACACCGGGGTATCACTCGCGCGTTGCCGACCCTAAAACTGATACTTAGCTGTTTTACAAGGTTCTGTCCAGTAAGCATATTTTTTAAGTGCAGTTTATCAGATTTTCTTAGTGATCGTCGGTCTGTCGATGCTTTTTAGTCGTCCTTTTTTTTTTTTTATTCCACTAAGGTGGCACACAAGCATACGGCCCACCTGATGGTAAGCAGTCACCGTAGCCTATAGCCGCTTGCAATACCAGGGGTATCATAGCTAGGGATAGCATAACCATGTTGCTGATGAGGACTCACTGTGCTAGCAGCAATACTACTTAGCCCAGCGTATCCTCGTGGAGCACTGGCAACCTTACTTAACGCAGAAACACAACACTACCTCAAGTAGTGTTATTTCACTGCGGTCAAAATCGTCGTCCTATAGACAAGTAATGATTATGTCTTATGCGCTATCTTAGTAACATTTATTAATCATTTAACTACTTACCAATCCTAAAAGAACAAGGCCCTAGAATAAGCGGTTACCGCAGACTTGCGACACCAAAGAACTCAATTATGATAATGCAAAATAATAATATCTCAAAGTTCCGTAAACATTTTAGGTACGTGTGAAGGTAAGTCCAATTACGCTCGAATGCCGTGAAGTAGACATGTATGTTATGCAATTTTTCAATATAATAACGATATTCCCTTAATAAGCGTTCGTGAACTTAAGCCTTCGTATTTATCACGACAGGTTAAAGGTAGGTTCACATAATGACTTGTATTATTAATATATTTGTTGTTTTAGGAATTTTGCCACGAAAATTGACGATTATGTTGAACGAAATCATCAAACTAAACTAATTTGACAGGAGTAAAACTCTTGCTATCCCGTGTGTGGGGTTAAATAATGATGGCAATAATATTTTTAAAGTTTATTGTTTTTTTAGTGCAGTAGGTTTTCCAACCTGATTCAACGCCCCTATAGAGGCATCGCGACCCACAAGTTGAACAACACTGGTATAGACAAAACAACCTATGTTCTTTCGTTACGTTAAGCACTTGAGTTATCTTCAACACTCTTAGTTCGGCGAAAAAAAGTTTAAGTTGTCAAAGGATTTTTGTTAAGTTACTGTAAACTTAAAAAAAGCTAATAATTAACTTTCCATTAATGTTACTATTAGCATGGCATATCCCACAGCTGGGCAAAGGCCTCCTTGCATGACTTCGAAGACTGTCTGACCTATGCTTGTGTTGTCCACGTGGTCGTACCATCTCTATCGTGGTCAGCCGCGTCACAGCTGCATTAGACCTTCACTATGGGTTAATATTGACCACTTGACTGTAATGTCTGCAAAGGTATGTAATTGGTGGATTAAAAAGTGAAAGTAATTATTTGAAAATGGAACAATTATTTCTGAAAGTATGTAGTAATAAAATATGTTTTTTTATTCCAACATTTATGGGGTCGTTGTGTCTCCAGCCTAATGTCAAACAGTTTTAGAACATCTCTCGCGTTCTCATCGTAATTCGAATTCAATATTTGAAAGACGCTCTGTCAACGCGATCCTTAGCACTCTTTCTCACTAACATATAAAACGCTGCTTACCTCAAAGTTCATTCAATAGTATCAGGTTTTACTTTGTGGAAATTCATGTTTATAAAATACAAAATATGATGTAATTTTCTTTCTTTTCTCATCTAAGAAATCTTAAAAATCAGCATTTGCCTGAAATTTTCTGTAAGGTCGAGGCCTATCTCAAACGAGAGCCCTATTCTTATGGAAAGTCGTTACACCCATCACGTAGAAGCTTTCTTTTTGATATTTGTAAATACTTAGGTTGCTGGTTGGCTAGAATAATTTCGTTATACATTGTTGTATCATGATTGTTACATAAACAGACTGAGCACCGAGTTTCTTGCCGGTTCTTCTCATGTGGCCTTTTTTCCGCATCGTAATAATTTGGACCTTCATAAGTGCCTTATTAGGACCAAAACTGAATAAGTGATTTTTGATTTGGTTTTGACTGTAGTGAAAAACGCAGCGGTTTATACTACAGTGTAAAAATCCCTAACTGCAACATTCGTGCCATCCGTATCGGCACACTGCGACAAACGCAAATCGTGGAACATTCCGCCGCAAACGTTATAACTCATGAATGTTTTAATCCGACCAGCGGTCGTCGCCTGACGGAAATTTATTCCTAACAGCCTTTCAGTTTCTGCTATAATTGTCAAGTTTAAAGAGTTTTGATGTCCATGGGAAAGTACGGATTAGTAAACTTAACGGTTGGTTTGAATTCATACATTATTCACGCCAAGTCTCTCACGGGGTACCTCTTGACATGCACACCTCTTTTGCTTCTTCTCCATTCATCAATCTTCTCAAATCTGCTCCTCCAGCTACGAGTACGCTTTATTTCGCCATCATAAGGCACTTGAGTGATTTAATCTAGTAATTTATTTTCGCCCGAATAGAAATAAAATAGACCCAACATAGCCTTTTGCAGTTCAATTATTGGTCCTTAGGGCCCGGATGCTCTTCAGCTTTTGAAGAAGGTCTCACGTCTGGTTGAGGCCTCTCGTAATCGAACGGGCTGGGACATGTCGTAGATGTTATCATAATAATATTTACAGAAATAGTAAGCATAAACGAAATTGCTGTTATTGTCACATTCATACTAGTTTATATATTTACACCTGACTGCTACGCTAGAGGTCGCGGGTTCGATTCCCGCCGTGGCAATTATGTTACAAATGTGTTTGCCTTGCGTCTGGGGGTTTGGTATGTATTTACAAAAAAAAGGAAGTAAGCACTATCAGCTACCTACTGGTTCCCATAGAACATGCTTTGCTTAGTTTGGGGCCAGATGGCGCTGTGATAATGTCCAAGCATTATATATTATTATTTATTTTGTATTGTAATAATGAAGCAATAAATATAAATTAACATTTATCACGTGTGTAAAACTAAACTCTAAACATTGTCAAAACATAAAAATCAGATTACCAAAACACTAAAAATCGTAATTCCAAATGGTCCGCAATTTGTTCAAAGTCACAACTTTATTAGACATCAACTGTCATCATTTACCCGTAATATAAAATAAAAAAACAATGCGGTTCCCATGAACGGTAATCGATAATAACAATATAATGAGGGGCCATCACTATCGGAACAATTTATGGAGTATTAAAAACGCATCAACACCTCGTTGTAGCACCGGAAAGGGGTCAATAACAGGTCACTTCCTTTGATGACACCTGGCTAAAGATTAGGGTTCTCTATCAGCGTTTTTTTTAGTAACTACGGGTCAGCAATTGACCACGATCTCACCTGATGGTAAGTGAAGATGTGGTCGAAGGTGGAGCTCGCTTGTCCGTTAGTTGCCTTGAAGAGTCCCAGGTTGTAGGATTCAGGGTCAAATATAATGCCTAATAATATGTAAGGCGAGAATCGAGATGTCAGCCGTAGTTAGACATTCTGTCACCTGAGTTGGTGACGCAGATTTTTATGGAATCGCATTACTGAATTTCATAACACGTTATTTTTAAATCATCGATCACTTTTACTTTGCCAATGAACAGTTTTTAACCGACTTCAGAAAAGGAGGAGGTTCTATGTTCATATTCACACCGATTCCCAATAAGGTAAGCAGAGAGTGTAGACCTGATTTCACATTAAATTTATTATTATATAAAATATAATATTTAGTATTTTACTATGTAATTAATATACTTAAAAAATACTGGACAGATTTGAAATTTCTTTCACCAACAGAATCCTAGATTAAGACTGAGTGTCATAGGCTATATATTATATTGCTTCGCGGGCGAAGTCGCGCGGAAAAAGCCAGTCTTTTTACATGTTGATATACGGAATAGTACGTTTAATACATCTACCTTGTTAAGTTGAGGTTGAAGACAAAAGACTGTCATTAGTACCGTCACGGGAAAATCACAAAACCAAGTGACCTACGATTATTTAACTGCAGTCCATACGCAGACGTATTTACTTGTGTTTTTTTTTCATAGTAAGGTTGAGTGGGTTACCGTTGATCTTGGAGAGTATAATATTAGAGTAAAGCGCGTCTGAACCGTCGAATCTACTAAATATATAGCTCTTAATATCTGCAGATTACTTTGCATACATACTGTAAGACAGACAAAAGAAAATATAAAATAAACATATTTAAAACACAATTACTTTTCTTCGTGGCAATCGGTTTAAATTGACAAACAATGGTGTCGATTCTGTTGTTCAAAATGACTAAACTTAACTGATTTGACAGGACTAAAAGTCTTGCTATCTGTCCTTTCTCGTGTGCGGGGTTAAATAAGGATGGCAATATTTTTTAGACCTGTCAAATTAGTTATGTTTAGTAATTTTGAACAACAGAATTGGCACCATTATTCTACCTATAAAACAGTACATAACTAATATAGTATACTGTATCGTAAGTAGCCACGTTGTGTTCCACGTGTCGTGTCAAAACTGAAAATATCTTTACTTAGAAATAGCTTTTGGTGCCACCTCTGCTTACCCTTTTAGCTTCCCTGGTAGGCAGTTACAAGCCAGGTAAGCTAGCACCGGATATGGTGCAGTGTTCCCATGACAATGGTATCAGGCACGTCCATTGGAAGCCTCAGTCGTGCCACAGATGTGCCGGCGCTCGCCTATCGGCACCCACGCAATTTGAGCAACAAGCCTAGTATGGATAAGAATATAATATTAATATAAAACCGGGATCACCGACATTACCCAACAGCCGCAAAACTAAAGTGGGATTGGGCCAGACCACTTCTGGGCTAAGACCACCACATTCTGATCCCCACCTATCGGACACCGCCGTCGTGGCAGACCGAAGCGCAGGTGGCGAGAGGATTTGGACACTTTCAACGCGGATTGTCCAAGTGCAGCACAACACCGAGGCAACTTGAAAGAGGGGTGAGAGGCCTTTGCCCAGCAGTGGGACAGCAACGGCTAGATAGATAGATAGATAGATAGATAGATAGATTAATTACTTTTGATACATTTAAATAAGGATACCGACGCTAGTTCGAATCCCACCGGTCTGTACCAAAGAGGTTTTCAAACTTATTTTTTATACCTCTAAGGTGGCTACAGGCATACGGCCCGCCTGATGGTAAGCGGTTACCGCAGCCTATGGACGCTTGTAACACCAGGGTTTTACTCGCGCGTTGCCGACCCTTAAGTTCAGTGATTAGTCACACCACGAGTTCATATCTCTTACGTAGCAACAGTAGTTCCAAGCCGAAATTTAAGATGGTTGTATCGTCAAACCTCAGAGTAGACAATATACGTCATACTAAGCAAATGCTTGCATGTCGCCGAGATTGAAGACAATTTATTTCTAAGTAATACTAATACTAATAATATACTAATAATGTTTGGACATTATCACACAGCGCCATCTGGCCCCAAACTAAGCAAAGCTTGTACTATGCGAACCGGTAGCCGATATAATACTTATATACTTAAATACATACTTATAATACATACCCAACACCCAAACGCAAGACAAACATATTTGTCACATAAATGTTTGCCCTGGCGGGAATCGAACCCGCGACCTCTAGCGGAGCAGTCAGGTATACTAACCACTAGACCAGCGGTCTCGTCAGTATTAAATACTAAGTGGATCCATAGTATTCCTTTCCGACTCCGTACACCGTGAGGTCGGATAAAGATCTATGTGAGCCGTTCGCGCATGCGCGTCCCTCCGACATTTTATTACGAATCACATTAGCTATTATGTGCGATGATACACCGTGCATAAATATAATAGGGAATTCTATTCGAATGGCCCATAATTTGTTAAGTGGGGTGGCGGATGGCCAGAGTTCAAACCTAAGCCAGCGCTAGTTCTGGCTTTCCTTCTCCCCCACATTTCGGAATTACACATTGAAACAAGTAAATATAGATGATATTTTAAAATTTTAATTTATAAATATTGACTATCAACAAGAAAGCATAAATAGAAAAAAACTACGCCAAAAACATGTCTTTCTACTGGGCAAAGTAAATGAATCTAGAATTGACGTGTTCACTGCAGCGTCGCGGGGTATGAAAAAAAAAACTTTTTTTCTTAAATTTAGTTCATTAATTTATTTAATTTTATAAATTTAATACTTAACTGATATTGGTAAAAAAATGGGTCATGTGAGAGTGGAGAATAAAATTTTATTTCTTACTTTCTTTCTAACATAGTGTCTCAAGTCTGGATCCATTTTATTAAATAGCTGTTGCCCCGCGACTTCGCCCGCGTATCAATATAATATATAGCAAATATTACTCAATGATAATGTAGCTTTCTAACGGTGAAAGAATTTTTGAAATCGGTTCAGCAGTTTCGGAGATTATTCAATACATACATACACACAAAAATAAAAATCTCTCCTCTTTATAATATAAGTATCGACATACATATCATCACGCCACCGAATCTCTTTCGGGGTAGGCAGACCGTATAGACTATTGACTTACATACATACCCGTAAAATGGATTCGGCGTGATGATATATGTTGCCTGGTTCCTTCGCTGTTTAGGGTAAGCAAGCAGACAGTATAGAGCTTTCACTCTTGATTTGCACAGCACACCTCTTTTGCTTCTTCATTCATCAATCTCTTCATACATGCCCACTGGTCCCGAGTACTCCTGAAATTTAAATGAAGAACATACGTAGTGTTTGTTATTTCTTATGTATGTAATATGTATGTATTATGCATGCTGCCAGCATTATTGGCACGCTCCCGCATGATTCTGGTTTTTCTTTTATCTATAAGTAGGTAGGTTGAGTTCTGTTTTTGTAAATAGTTAAATCTGTTTTGTGTCAATAAAAAGTATGTATGTATTGAAAAAAAACATGTTTAATAAAAAAAATATTTTTTGTTTTGTTCAAGATGGCGCATCATTATTGTGAGTTTCGTTCAGAGCATGCTTATCATAAGATGCTTCAATTTCAAAACTAGATTAGAACATTCCTAATATTTCACACACGACCTCCGAATCTATTAGTAACACAATCTTCGTAATCAAAGTAAAAAATAGCTATCGTAATGAAACAAAAGCACACTTTATTACCATCTCTAAGTAAATGGACATATCAATTTTTCTCGACATAAGCATTATTTTTCTAAATCAGAGATATGATCCGATCTGCCGGCTTACAGAGACCTCCCTATCTATCTAATATAATCCTGAACTTCCAGATTTGTTAGAGTCATGTATAGGCGTGGCAGGTCATGTTATGTTGGTCGAAGCAGTTCCCCGATGACCGCGGGAATGGTTTCAAATTGCCTACTATCAAATTGATTTGATAAACGATAGAGCGACGAGCTTAACCATATAAATGTGACCACAAATATTTTCTGTTGATCTCAAATCTGCTTTAAGGTTGTGCTATGAATAAATTAGCAGGTTACCAATAATTGGGCAAGCGGTTTCTTAAAATGAAGTTGATAAAAAATCGTTTATTGTGTGTGAATATGGCTATGACATTTTGAAGTGCACGGCCAAATTCTTGTGGGTGAAAAGTGACTGAAAATTTACATAATAGTTAATACTACTATAATGTATGTAAATTCTAATTATGCTTCTGCATTTTTTCCATCGGCCCGTATGATGGTAAGCGGTCACCGTAGCCTATAATATTTCAATACCACGAATACCACTAGCGGATTGTTCCCTGAAGCTCTGGAAACTATTCATAGCAGAAACATAACACCACATCAGAGCAGGTTAGTGTTAATTGAATGCGAATTTTTGTAAGGTACGTACAGCGCCGGTAGCAGGAACATGGTCGACTACGTAAGCGAAAACGTAACTCGCGAAATATCAAAATTGTAATACTAATTTTTGGTTCCACTTTTCACCGCCGCAGCGCTGTTCATTTTCCAATACAAAAATAGCCGAAGGCGATACGAAAACGTTGTCGCAATTATTCATGCTAGCCCTACTGATCGCAGTCGGGCGGCTCCAAATTTTAAATAAGAAATCATATTACACTCTATTTCTCTTTTAAATCAGGTGCCTATTGAAAAAGTTCCCTTACTTCTAAACTAATGATATTAAGAGAAAATATTTCTATTTTTGTTTGTAATTAAAAAATGCATCTTTTAGAATTATCACTGAGTAATACATCATATTGTTACTCGGGCAAAGTCGCGAGGAAAAGCAAGTCCATAATATTTGCAAACATCCTTATATGTATGGTGAAATTAAAAGGAAAATATTTCTTCCAACCAAGTAATTTCTCTCCGTATTTTAGAATTAATATTTTGCGAAACACGAGACGGTTAAGTTAAATAAATTTGCTTAGTATATATGTCATCTCCTAGAGGCAGCAGATATATAGTTGCGTACAGTTAAATGTAGGAATTCCTTGTAATGTGAGCTCACGATCTCATTACAAGCCAAGTTTAGACTGCTCATAATCAAACAAACAGCGGGCCTATTCTGATGTACTGTTAGGATTTCACTTGCAAATTTAAATTTTACTTGTATAAAGCTGGAACTCATATTATATTCGTATTAATCGAGCAATTGTATTAACCGATATGTTATCGATAATTTATTCTACGTGTTAAATTTTATTAAAATAAATTAATGTGATTTTTGCTGCGTATAATTTACTTAAAAATATTTTAAATTTAAAGATTTTTATCTTTGTGTGTAATGAATAAACTAAAAAACAGACAAACTCAAACAAAAGACGGATTTTAAGAATTATTCTTTCCTTTTCATCGGTAGAGTGTTGTCCATAATTTGCTATACATACACGTGCGGAGTCGCGGGTAAAAATATATCATAAAATAGGAAAGCAAAAGTAGATCTAATCTTTTAGTAACAAACAAGCTTACAAGCACCCCCTGGATAAGTTACTAAGTATATTTAAAATTTTCAGAAACCTGTTACTTAGGTACCCTTTCATTAATTAAATATTTTGTTCTATGACTTTGAACAGTAACCAAACTTGTTAACCAGAATAGTGCTGCACGCAGATTTATAGCAATAACCGTGAACTAGATAAGGCATAGCACCGCACAGTCGACCGCGCCCGCAGAGGATCGCACGCCCACTCACAATACCTAGGATAGACACATATAGTTCAACTTATATCCTTGTATTCACGTCATACCTGATTATCAACAGTTGAAGTGATAGTAAGAAGTAACTTGCATGTAGTACAAAAGAAACGCTGTGAACTGGACTCAACAATGCTGTATAGATTAGTCACTATTATATACTGTGCTAGCAGCATTAGCTGGTGACACTGCACCAGTGGTAATAATTGTGGCCCGTCGTGGAGCACCTTACTCACCGCTATTTGACTGCGATATTCTGTATGGTGGAGGTACAATCTCCTGCCGGGCGGCTCCAATTTAATGGGAAAACCCATGGAAGATCCCAATTCGCCCTACCTCTCTTTTAAGCTCGTGGTATGATTATTCGCTGTACTTAAGCATAGAAAACTCATTGGTACAGGCCGGGGTTTGAACCTGGGCCCATCAGATGCTGTTTCAACCACAAGGCCTCCACGGCTATAAAATAATGTCAGATGTTACATATCATATACGACAACCGTAAAGCTCGCTCATTTTTATTATGTGTAACTAGCGGCCAGCCCCGGCTTCGCACGGGTAGACATTTATCAAATATGTTGTCTACCTACCCGTGCATGCCGGGCGGGTAGCTAATATAACATATAGCCTATGTTACTCAGTGATAATGTAGCTATCTGCAGTGAAAGAATTTTTGTAATCGGTCCATTCGTTTCGGAGCCTATTCAATACAAACATACACATATAAAAAAATAAAAAGTTGTCCTCTTTATAATAAGAGTATAGATTAACTATCAATGTATCTATATAATTTCAGTTATTATGAATTCCCACACAATCCCGAATTATAGATAAAGTATTATACTCCTCAGTTCATTCAACAACAATCCGATGATATCTCAAATAGCTAATGCTATTATTATGTCACGTAGGCAGATATCGTGAGAGACTAGATGAGTCACTCTGGAAATGATTGCGCACGAATTAATTATATTTTGACTTCATTCGTGATTTATATTAAAGTGACGTCATCTCATCACCTTGTTCTGGTGATCAGTAGTATATCGTATTAGCGTATCAGTATGAGATCTTAATTTAATATATGAATGATCCGGTGAACTTGGTATATGAAAATACAATTTTGATTTTTCTATTTTCCTTGCAATTTTTCCATATTATCCTGATAAAAAATAAACTAAAATTAGCTATATTGGTTCAGCCGTTCTGAAGTTTTAACGAGACTAGCGAACAACCATTAATGTTTACATAAATACAGATATACAAACATATAATAATATTTCTCAGGCCTCAAATACGTAGGCTTACAATTTAGCAACAACCAATCTACAAATCTATTACTACAGTCTTATCAAAGGAAGGGCATCGCGCAAAAACAATACTAAAATCAGAACAAGGCTCCACCCACAACACTCATTAGAAAATATAACTCATTAGTTTTAATCAGTACAACACCTTGATTTTCCTTACCGGGCCTTTTGTGCCCGTTGGAACATTGGAAAGTAATTACTGCGGTCTGAGACCCGCTCTTGATGGGCTCACACCCACGTTAAGTCAAAAGCTTAACTCGGAGATGTTTAAGTATCTTTTAAGTGCTCTTTATATAATGTTTGTGGGTTGATCGTAGCGAGCCGATAGTGACGTGCGTTATGGTTCAACACGTCGAACGTGCGAAGATATGTTTTATGCTATTTTATGAGTTTATATTCTAAATTTAAAATGAAATGTAGATGTCGTTAAAATTATCTCTATATTTAAAACGATAAAGAGATAGCTTTGTTTGGTTTATCATATAAGTTACTAGCTTCAACTTTACATTGGGAACCGCACTATTAAATAAAATCAATTTTTAAAACGTATTCTACATAATATAAGCTGATACAAATACTTTTAGCTGTTGAGACGTGAAGAGGGCAAACACACATTCAAATAACTCACACACACGAACACGTTTACATTTACTATAATATGTACAAGTCTGTCCCGAAAGACTTTGTCTCGGCTTAGCTACGAATTCATATGTCATATACACCATATAAAAATGGACATTAAGTTTACCCCGAAATTAAAAACCTTCTCTTGACTACAAACAAAAAAAGCGAAATGCCAAAAACGTGAATTCATTTTCATTTATATAGATTGATCACTAGGTAAGTATGCTATCTAATTTTATTACGTTCTCTACCCTACTAGTGACGGCAGAAGATTATAGCGTGTACACTGTACAGCTCCAATAATGCTTCACGGTCTGACAGACGCCTTCAATGTGTATTATATTATTGGATTATACAAAACCCATGATATCACATACACCTGCTCAAGTCTATATAAACCTTATTCCTTGTGATTAAAGCACAATGAAGGAAAGCTGAGCGGTGATGATTATGTAGTTTTTAGGGATTGTAGGTACAATGGCAATAATTAATCTGAAACGAGCGAAGGCCAAGTGTTTAGTAATGCTAGTAATCGTTTAATTGGTACAGTTGTTAATGCTTACATTTAATTTTAAGTTCGCTAGTGGGTGGTGTTGAGCAATTTAGGATGGCTGTTGTGTTTTATTGATGTGTAGCATCTTTCCTCTCGCTTACTCGTTTAAGATTCAAAAGAAAATTGTATTGTGACATTTGGCAGGACAACGTCAGCTAGACGTTCAGTATGTTTTCAATTTTGTATACCGCTAAATTGGCACGCAAGCATACGGTCCACCTTTTTATATCACTAAGGTGGCACACAAGCATACGGCCCACCTGATGATAAGCAGTCACCGTAGCCTATAGCCGCTAGCAATACCAGGGATATCACTAATGCGTTGCCAACCCTTATTGTTGATGAGGAGTCACTGTGCTAGCAGCATTACTAATAGCTCAGCGTATCCCCATGGAGCAATGGCAAACTTACCGCAGAAACACAAGACTACATCAAAGTAGTGTTATTTGACTGCGGTCTTCTGTAAAGTCGAGGTACAGTCCCCAGTCGGGCGGCTTCAATATGAATGGGTAAACCCACGGGAGATCCCAATTCACCCTACCTCTCTTTAAAATGATGGTAAGCAGTCACCGTAGGTAGCCTATAGCTGAACCTGGGCACACCTTAACAAGGCCACCACAGCTTCTAATGTGTCGGTAGTATGCGTAATTGCTTATTTTATTAAAGGTTTAAAGAATTTATTATCGGCTAAGACAGTTTGTCACTTATGCGATATCATTATCAGACTTAAATTTAATTTTCACGTCACCGTATCCACCAAACAAAATCATTTTATTTATTGTTTTACTTATTTCATGTATTTTATTAATAAACAGATAATATTTTGTTCTGCTGAACTACAGAAAATTGTTTATATATTTGGCCTAAAATAATAATGATTGTGATACATACCAATAAAAAATAGCTTTCTGCACTGCTACACCATTTAAACATTAACTTTCTGTCCGCGCAGTTTGTAAATCGACGACGAAAGCTCTTGCACCACGGAATATATGGTTAATTAACAATAGCACTAGCAATAATAACCTGCGACTACGTATTCGTATTGCTTTCGACTGTTTTCATATCGGAAAATGATAATAGCGCTGCGCCGGCGAAAAGTCACACAGAAAATTCGTATGAAATTAAAAAAAAATATAATAACGTTTTCAAGACTTTTCTTACGAAGCAATAAAAACATTAAAAAAGTTATTACAATTCCACATCTGAAATAACATCATGTATACCAGCTAATTTGCATAACCTCTCATATTATAAGACGACCATCAAATGTAACGAGCACTTCTAAAATCGGTCAAAACTGCACCTTGCTGTAATATACAGCGGTATAAACATATATAACAGTAAGCCACACTATCTATTACAAGAGGTCAAGTTATTACAAAATATTTCACAAACACTAGACGCGTCTACAATGGCCGCTATTGCTTGCTTAGGCTGATTGCAGATGATGCGACTACGTTAAAAAAGCATAGAATAATTCGAATATATCTTCACACATACTGTATGTGGTCCTCCGAATATGTAGGCAGAGGTGTTACAACACGCACTTACCACCTAAGATAATTTGGTGCCAACGTGACAGATGGTGAGTCCGTCGCCGTCTGTTAGGCACTACATACGTCCTTGAATTTCTTTTCAGACGTATGCAGGTTTCCTCGCCATGCTTTCATTCACCATAAAGCTCGAGGTGTGGCTAGAAACTTAAAAAACACATAATATAGAGCGGTGGAATTCGATGTTGCTCTAGAATGGCAGGCAACGCCACAACGTTCATACCACACGGTCCTTACGCACGGCTAATATTTTGTTCGGCTAACGATAAATAACTTTTCTTTATTTTCTGCAAATTCCAAAGCCCGTGGTGGCCTTGTAGTTGAAGCAACGACCTGTCATCTGATGCATCCGGTGACTGCTTACCATCAGATGGGCCGTATGCTTGTGTACCTTAATTGTATAAAAGAAACCTTAAACGCATAACAAATTCCTTATTCGTATTTTCACTACATATTATAACATGATAAACTCGAAACTGATTTTCAAAAAAATTTAAACGCATGTACCCACCCATGTCAAGTATTTTCCGATTCTTATTAATAGCAAAAACGCAGGGTATTTTTAAAGTTGCCATCTGTGAGCAGCCTTAAGACTGCAATAATAACAGGCGGTCGGGGAGCAATTAATACATAAACCTATCCAGAGAGGTGAGCTATGTCTTTATTTAGATATGCGCGTGAAAATTTACATATCCATAAAATGCGAAAATTATTTTCAGTTGTGCAACAACTTGTGAGTTTCTCGTTTATGGATTGACTGGTCATAACAGGTTCAATTATTGTGTTCTAGAACTGCGTTGTTTGATCTCAGCGGTAAGCACGCTGCATAATAATTTATTAGGCAACGCAGATGCATGACTCGTTTTAAAAATATACGCTTTAAGCATACGGCTTAGACTAGCAAAAGTAAATGAATCGTTCATAGGAAACTGTCCTGTGACATCCACATATTGCAGGCTAGGCTGAAATAATAAACGCTATGATGTATTTACAATCGCTAGATAGGTATCTGTGCCCTCACAACCTCTCTTCATGACCTAAGCATGGCCGCTATATTCCTAATATATAAAGGCTGGTTTTAGTATCTGTGTGAAGGCTCTGTCCTTTATCTATATTAAACTAGCTATTTTTAGAGATAACCAACGTAATTATGTAAGAAGAGCACTCTGACTGACAAATGAGATTCCAATCGCCCTACCTGTCATTAAATTTAATGATAAAAAAAAAAGTTTTTTGTGTAATAGTCTCTTTACCAAGTATCAAATCCATCTATAGTCTATCCAACCATTTAGTATGAACCATCTACCAAGCACACCATTTTTACTGAAAACGTGACCATAGTATTTGTTATATGTAAATTAGCGATTTGTCCCCAGCCATCGTCTTCGGACCAATGGTGTTCATTTTTTAAACCGATATTTTTATCATGTATTCGATTTTAAGCGTTATCAAAAGCATACAGGATCGGTTTTTGTATGAACTGTGTAACGTTCTGGTTCTATGATAGAGTTGAGGAAATTTATAATGTGGTTTTACAAGGTATGAATATAAGTTTTTTATGTTATTTAAATTACAAAGTTCCGAACATTTGATCTGAAACTGAGAGCTTGATCAGTGTCGTGACCAGACTGAAATACATAGATAATTTGATATAAATAAACACATACATTATGAAGCCCAGATTATTTTGCTTGAAGCTTCAGTGGCGTGGTATGAAGTATAATTTATCGGCTACCTTACTGCATTAACACCTCACCACCTCAAGAGGTGCCTTCCGATTGTAAAAATAACATGGAAATTGACCTGGACACCACATAATAAACCTTGCAATGCGTAATAGGTTTAATCAAATGTTTTGACAGTTGTTCAAATGTTTATTTAACAACTCCTCCACGAGGATACGCTGGGCTAGTAGTATTGCTGCTAGCACAGTGAGTCCTCATCAGCAACATGGTTGGCACCCCGTAGTGATACCCCTGGTATTGCTAGCGGCTATAGGCTACGGTGACTGCTTACCATCAGATGGGCCGTATGCTTGTGTGCCTACTTAGTGGTATAAAAAAAAACATTTTAATTATAAAAGGACATCATCCATGTTTCATAGAGATTTGGTCCAAACCTGAAAGTACCAGCCAACGCATTTTTTTGTATATTCTGTTAGAACTTGTCCATCTGAGCATTTATTAGTATGGCACCAAAGTTGGACATTACAGTACATTTCATTTGTTTTAGTTATTTTTAATTCCTATTTTCAACTAAAAGATATGAATATTCCGATTTTCGAAGTCAATTAAAATCAACTATAATGGGCCTATAGGTTTGGTTTCACAGTAAAAAAATTCAGACGGTCAAGCTCTATCGGGAATATACAAAAATAAATGCGTTATCTGGCACTTGAAGATTTTGACCAAAATGGAAATGGATGTCCTTTCGCAATATCATCTCTATAGCATTCCGGTGGACATGTTCTTAAAACAGCACGCAGAGGTACACAATACGCATTCAGCGAGCGAAATGCACTATTATGCAGACCGGCAAAGCTAAGACCAGCAATTAAAAAATAAATTAAAAACCCGCTTCCCTACTCGCCATGCTTCCTTTAAACAAAGGCCGATTAAACGTTACCTGTGTTTTGTTTAAATTCATTGCCAGCCATAGGAATAAATAGCATTTACAGTGACTATTATTTCGATAAACTATAAAAAGTTGTAAAGTAGACCTTTATAAGAGCTATATAAGGAACTAAACTGAATAAATGATTGTTTAATTTAGATTTTTATATATTTAACTATATTTGAGTTTCAAAAAGAACTAATATAATTAAATGAAAAAATCATAATATTCTTTTTTATTTCATTTATATTTTAATGTGCTTAAAAATGCTTCATAGACATTTCTGATGAGTGAGTGAAATATTCAAAATTCAAAAATTCAAAAAGATCTTTATTTGACTAGAATTTACAGGCAAGCACTTTCAAATCGTTAGAATCTACCACCGGATTCGGAAGGTCGGTCTTCTGATGAGTGA
The DNA here is from genome assembly GCA_951449985.1 of Falcaria lacertinaria. Lineage (NCBI taxonomy): Eukaryota > Metazoa > Arthropoda > Insecta > Lepidoptera > Drepanidae > Falcaria > Falcaria lacertinaria. Next base: position 750,263 of record OX602120.1, on the reverse strand, counting down.
GTAAAATATTCATAATTCAAAAAGATCTTTTTTTGACTAGAATTTACAGGCAAGCACTTTCAAATCGTTAGAATCTACCAACGGATTCGGAAGGTCGGTCTTCTGATGAGTGAGTAAAATATTCAAAATTCAAAAAGATCTTTATTTGACTAGAATTTACAGGCAAGCACTTTCAAATCGTCAGAATCTACCACCGGATTCGGAAGGTCGGTCTTGCTGAGAAGAATCCGGCAAGAAACTCAGCAATTACTCTTTTAAAAACCAAAAAAATATTATTTATTACATTTAATAAGTATTATTACAAACTAAAACGTATACAAACACATTTGTTAATTAATGTGATAAATAAATATACCTCGACTGGTAAAATTCTAATCAATTTAAATCATCATTGGAATATTAATCGCATCGGTTCTGTGTTTTCTGTAGTTGACCCGTTAGCTTCTACAACACTTGACCAGTAATTTCACCAGTCGTGACCAGTCAATTGGCTGCAACATAATAAATATATGTCATTTCGGTAAAAAAATAAGAAGAAATTAAGGTTTAATAATATTTAGAATTTAGAATTAATTTTGAGAACTTAAGAGAAACTATGTCAATTGGATTGTAGACTTTCCTTTATTTTACATTAAAAATAAAATAGCTAACAGCTGAAAATAGAGACGAAAAAAGTTTTGGTTAACTAGATCTAACTAGCTTTTACGCGCAGCTTCGCCCGCATTATTCTACTATCCCTCGGGAACCACATAATTTTACGGGATAAAAAGTATCCTATATATTAATCCGTCTTATAAGCTACCTCCATTGTAAATTTCATACAAATCCATACAGCTGTTGAGGCGTGAAGAGCGCACAAACACACTTACACACAATTTATCGCATTTATAATATTAGGGTATATCTAAAATCCAATTATGCAATTTTGGTTCGTTGAAACCGGGCCCGTGGCTCCTTTCAGCACTTAACCATCAGGAATACCGATTTGCTCATCCACGGCCACTTGAAAACATTCATCATCATAATGTGTATTGACAGTGGAAAGGAAAAGCAAATAAACCGCCACTTTAGTTGAAAATTAGTTTTATATGCAGTTCGATAGAGTTTTGAATTATCTATCGATCTTTCTGGGTTAATGTGTAATGTCTGGGGAAAAAAACCATTAATAAAATATATCATCGTCCTATAGACGTCCACTGCTGAACAAAGGCCTCCCCCATAGATCTCCACGGAGATCGATTCAATGCGGCCCGCATCCAACACTGGTCACCTTTATCAGGTCATCGGTCCATCTAGTGGGGGGCCGTCCGACGCTACGTTTTCCAGTACGTGGTCTCCACTATAGAACTTTTGGCCCCATCAGCCATCCGTTCTACGAGCTATGTGCCCTGCCCATTACCACTCTGCTGAGCAATTGGCCAAAAAAACAAATGAAGCCTATTTGTTTCTCCTTTTCACCATTGAATATAACTCGTGAAGGTACCCATGAATTTGATTCGAAATAAACATAACATGTTTTTGTCCAAAAAAAAGTTCTTATAGCCTGAACACTTCACTCGTGAAGTACATTCTCATCGCCAAAAAGCACGATTATTTTGCCACCCAGAGTAAGTGCGTGTGCGACGTAAAAATAATGTACAAGGATTGTTTGTTAAGAAAATTATTCCTTTAATACATTTCGAAAGCGCCCGCAAGGAAAGTTCTTACGAACTTAAATATTTGACTGCGTTCAAAATATGAATAATTATCTCGTTTGCGAATGCAGAGTTACAAAATTTACGAAATATGCACAGTAATCTCAACCCAGTCGAAATAAGGTTTGAAATAGATTATTTTGCTTGCAATGTTAAGTTGGTACAGGCTCGTTAATTTTAACTGCACCGGCGCCATTTTGTATAACTGTATCATGGGTTTGACGAAATTTCGCTAATTGCTTAATTGTTTTTAAATATATTACATGTGCGTTTTACTTGTATATCTGACATGTGAAATGTTTGCTTGAAAGCCACAATCACTCGTATTATCTACTCTTGTGAAATAAATAAAGAAATTCGAGATCTGTCAGTATTTTTGATGTGAAACTCGTACTATGTAATAATGCTGATTAAATCATCAGAATTATTAAAAGCTGGTTTCAGTATTTCAATGTACTACATTCTGATTTTTTCTATCTATCAATTTAATCTAATATTTTTTTACGTCATTTTATTAACTTCAATAAATGTAAATGGCTAGGCCGATTTCGTAAATTCTTTTTTTTTTGTTTATTACTGTCAGTAGAAGGTGAAAATAAAATTTGAAAAAAGAATTGGTATATTTTTAATATCGGGATAGCTAAAGGACCTTTGTTCTATGGTGTATTTGTTATAAGAATTCATGGGCTAAGACAGGACAACGTCTGTCGGGACACCTAGTTTGTTATATAAACTTCTCATATTAGAAGGGAAGACAAATGCAGAAAAAGAACATAGTATCATTATGAAAATCAATCACTCGAGATATTTTTTCATGAAAATATTCCCTACCTTTTTGGTTACATCTCTATGATGCAGTTAAGAATATTACCATAATGCAAATCCATCCATGACAGCTTAGTCAATTAGATCCTAGAAGGCATGAATAACCTAGGACAACGAATCCTCGAACTTAACGTACCTTACGCTTCTTATGACGCCATTTACCTATACTATCGAATATCGTATCTCCATCGAAGGTTACTCATGTGTTAGCCTACGCCCATTTCTTGTAAGATAAGCGGTACAAAAAATATCCACACATTTGATCCATTGATTTAAAAATATCGTGGGAGCGGTAACTGTAATTACCCGATCCAAATGATATTTGGAGGCAGTGAAAGTTAATTGGGTCGCAAGACCAGCAGTGGGCAAAGGAGCTGGTTAATTTGAACTCAATTGGATTATCGATCAAAGGAATTGTAATTTGTTTAAGTATATGCAATTATTAATGTTCAACCCAACACAAATAAAATACCAGAGCTATCACTAACGCCTTAACAACTCTGTTGTTGATCCGGACTTAATGTAAGCTTAAGCATTACTGCTAGCGCAGCGTATCCTGGTGGAGCACTGGCAAGCTTAATCACCGCAGAAACAACACTACAAAAGCAGTGTTATTTGACTGCGGTCTTCGTTTTGTCAAAAGATGAAGAATTTTACCAATACCAAAAACCTTAATATAAAATGCGAATGAATGTCCTTGCTGTGACAAACAACGCCACGTTCTCACACCTTCCATGCCATCAAAAACTAAAGCGCAAACACCGTCATGTTTTTACGACCAAATAAATACGAAGCAGAAACGGACAACAGTTTTTGCTCAATAAACTGTCGGTAAATAAACATGGGTGTGAGTGTGAAATGTCTTATAAAAACGACGACCATCTCAACCACTTACCTTTGGCCGCAAGTCGCTCGCTAGCTGATACAGCTCCGTCTAACAAAAACCAGTGTTTGAGAACGCCGAGCTATAATTTTTTTCAATTTTTTTTCCGAACCGGTGGTAATTTAGACCTTCATAAGTGCCCTTATTAGGGCCTAAACTGAATAAATGATTTTGATTTGAATGTCTGATAATAAAAATTTTGAAAAACAGTATGCCGAAAAATACCAATACAAACTCTATGATTTTGCATCTATCAGTTTGTCAAAAAAAAACTAATTCAAAGTCTCGATGTTCGTTTGTTTGTTACGCTGTCGCCACGAATGACAACACTGATCTTAATACAAGTTACCACATAGATAGTTATAAATATGAGAACTTTCTTCCCGTGAAAATAAAAATTTGTCAGGATACATATCAACGTTACTTCCCTAAGTCCATACAAAGCAAAGACGCGGGCCATAACCTAGTATCTATTTTTTACCGTACTTAAGCTTAAACAAACTCATTCGTACAGGCCGGGTTTTGAACCTGGGCCTATCAGCTGACAGGCCATATGCCGAAAAATACCAATATAAACTCTATGAGCATTTCAAGTGTCTAATATTAAGATCAATAAAAGCCCAAAAGACACGTCTTTAGTAAGGGCCACTCCTATAATTTTCAATGTACTAATATTCTCATTATTTGTTGTTAAAGCGTCAACAGAAATACACATTCTGTAAAAATTTCAACTGTGACTATTACGGATCATTAGATACAGCATGCTGACAGACGGACGGTCCGACAGCGGAGTCTTAGTAAAAGGGTTCCGTAGGTTACCCTTCGGGTACAGAACCCTGGAAATGGTAACAAGATTGCTTTCGTAGAGATATGGAGACAATGTAGGACCTATAACATCAATGTTATAGGTCCTACATTGTCATACATGTGCATTGCAATTAAAACTGGGGCCCGGCTGGGGGCTGTACCTCCACCTTACAGAAGACCGCAGTCAAATAGCACTACTTTGATGTTATGTTGTGTTTCTGTGGTAAGTAAAGTTGCCAGTGCACCACGAGGATACTCTGCGCTAGAACAGTGGGTCCTCATCAACAACATGGTTGGCAACGCGAAAGTGATGCCTCTGGTATTGCTAGCGGCTATAGGCTACGGTGACTGCTTACCATGAGGTGGGCCGTATGCTTGTTTGCCACCTTAGTGGTATAAAAAATAACATATTATTGTTATCTACTTATTGGTTACTCCTTGATCTTTGTAATCATCTTTCGATTTCAAAGCTCATAATATAATATTTTTAGATACATGAAAATGTTACAAATATATCGACTGGTGCTATAAATCTCCAGTAAGGTTGAATAAATAATGTACTTCGTAACCAACTCACAACGGGTGGCCTTATTAGCTATTAAAGTTATGTTCAGTATAATAAAATTGTAGGATGTGTCTGTATGTACGTGCTATAATAAAAAAGTATATGAGTTGTGAGGTCCTGAATTAAATCCGAATTCTGAATACAAAAAGACCTGATTGAAAAAACTTTCTGCGCACGCAAAATTTGCCCCTTTTTAGCCGTGTCGACGTGTTTTTTGTTCAAAAAATAGTAACTTCAAGCTCACTTACATTGTTCTCGTAGATATTAGGAACTCTCGCGCAAAACTAAAAAAAAATGCATCTATCAGTTTGTCAATAAAAAAACTAATTCAAAGTTTCGATGTTTGTTTGTTTGTTACGCTGTCGCCACGAATGATGACACTGATCTTAATACAAGTTACCACATTATATAGATAGTTATAGGTATTTATATATAGATAGTTATAAGTATGAGAACTTTCTTCCCGTGAAAATAAAGATTTGACAGGATACAAAGCAACTTCATTTCCCTAAGTCCATACAAAGCAAAGACGCGGGCCATAGCCTAGTATCTATTTTTTACCGTACTTAAGATTAAACAAACTCATTCGTACAGGCCGGGGTTTGAACCTGGGCCCATCAGCTGACAGGCCGTTGCTTCAAACACAATGCCACCACGCCTTTTAAAAATATAAAACAAACGAAAGCCAAGTCACCTGACTAGTGTACTATCAATAATTAAACTGCGAATAAATGCAGACAGTAACTGATTGCTCCTCATTAATCCCGCATAATTACCACCACATTGACAACCGAGTAAAGTGCAAAGAATTAGAATAATTGCACTCATTTGTCAGGTTATGTAATACTGTGCAGATGGGATGAGCAAACCTGAGCATTTTTTGTAGTCTATACATAATATATTAATATCGTAGCGAGGCTAAGAATTTAATTAAGTATCCTTTTGAATATATAGTTTTATTGAGTCCTTAAGTGTGTATGATGTTGATATTTAACGACACTTAATATTTTAGTTAGATCTGCTACTGCCGTGGATTGTCTCCAGAAACTCCCATAAGTGTGAATACCAGTATAGCAAAAAAAAAAACAAAAACTCTAATAAGTATTAGAATATATGACACTAGGCATCCAATGCAACCAACACTTAAATTGAGATACTTGATCCTCCAACACTCGACACTGGCAATTTAGTCCTTGAAGATGATTGATTGCCATAGTTAGGAAGAAGAAGAAGAAACCATATTACTATCAATCTCAATTTGGCATCACAAACAATATCTATTGCACCTATTACCTGGTATTATCGAAACACCTAATCAATGGGTCAAAGGTATACCTCTAACCTTTAATACCATAGACAATAAAACATCCCTTAGAGCGAAACTCCGCGTGTGTAACAAATAGTGCTAATTTAACATAATAGTGATATTTATCCTTGCATCGGAAGCGCACGGGACAGAAGGTCAAGACTCAAGCTTACATGTGAAGTTAAGGTAAGACTACACTGAAGGAATTTAGGATTTTTATTATTAAGACATCGTCGTCTCCGACTCCGTTTGTCCGTCTCTCAGCGGGCTGTATCTCGTGATCCGTATTAGGTAGACAGTTGAAATTTACACAGAATGTGTATTTCCGATGCCAAAAATGAATATAAATAAAAAAAACTAAATGGGTCTCCCATAATAAAAATGTGTTTTTATTTTTTTGCTCTATCTTTACAACGGTAACTAGTAGACGCTTGTAATGCTCAGAGAGTGCTATAGTTCCTATAAAACAATAGCGAATTTACTATGTATCTTTTATGTGTACGTGTGCGTATACTATACACTTGGTGCCACACACTGCCGAGCGTCACTTGAAGGTAAATTTTTTTTATACCTATTTTTGTTCGAACCTCCATAATATCCTTATTATGGAAGTGTTATGATCCATTTCATGATTCTCCTCCAACGGTTTCGATTATGTGTTCTCAGCCTGTAACTCAGTCTAAGAATATGATTTACTAGCTGTTACCCACGACTTCGTGTGTATTTGTTTAAAGTCAAAAATAGCCCATGTCCTTCCCCAGATACAATCTACTTCCTTGCAAATGTTTATTACGATGTGTTCATGATATGGTAGCAAACAAACAAACAGCTTATTTCGCATTTATAATAATAGTTTATTAGTAGATAATATATTATTCATCATTGTCATCAATTCTGACAAATTTGACAAAATGTAATCCTAAATTATTTAATCCTAGATATTATAGCTAGAATATAGCATGTTTTCGGTTATAAATTATTGCCCATAATCTGTTTAAGTCAACAAATATCAGTTAAAAGGTTAATGTATACAATTTATAAGCTATTAAAAAATATAAAATATGATAGATTTTGAGGTGACTTGGGGACATTATAGCCTTACGTACTTAGCAACAAAGCTAAGGACCAAAAACAGCTTTCATATTAAATGGAGGTGTTTTATATAATATTATCTTAATCTCATACAAATGACATAACGATTTGACGCAATTACATCACAGACATTGAAAAATAATACGATGATTTGTAAAATTAATAATTTGCCTAAAATCCTTTAGTGAACCATCCTTAAGATGCTGTATGCGAACGCACTTCAAGTGTTGCGTTGCCATATTTTGGTACTACCGCTCATATTATTTTGGAGTCCCAAATAAAATGAGCGGTAGTACATACCCGTAGGTACATTATTTATTTTCCTGTTGAACAATACTCTGTGTCAGAGAATACAAAAAAAAATTTAGACTAATGTTTTAATATTTTTTCGCTATCCTAAACACAGCTTTACAAGATGGCCTGTGAAATCTTAAATCAATTTAAAAACAGTTATTACGCGCACCTCGGCCCAGTCGGTTATTGTTTTTAATGGCCCTACATTTGGACCTCAATGTTGGGGTTGCTTTTCTTGGCGATTATCATAAGCGGCCCCTGATATAGTAATTATGCTTTTTAATTTCCGATTGAGGTAGTTGATGTTTTAAAACTGATTTTTTGTCATCAGCTTTATTATGGTAGATTCTTTCCGGGTAGGCGGAGTATAAAGCATAGAAATCGGACTTGTCTTTTTTTATACCACTAAGGTGGTACACAAGCATACGGCCCACCTGATGGTAAGCAGTCACCGTAGCATATAGCCGCTAGCAATACCAGGGGTATCACTAACGCGTTTCGAACCCTGTTGTTGATGAAGGCTCACTGTGCTAGCAGGATTACTACTAGTGCAGCGTATCCTCGTGGAGCACTGGCAACCTTACTTACCGCAGAAACACAACACTACATCAAAGTAGTGTTTTTAAATGCGTCTTCTGTAAGGCGGATGTACAGTCCCTAGTCAGGCGGCTCCAATATTAATGGGAAAGCCCATGGGAGATCCCAATTCACCCTACCTACTTGTCTTACTATCGATCCGCCCCGGCTACCACAAGTACACATAGTCGTATTTTCTCTACTATAATGCATGTACTACCTATATGAAACCCAACTACATATATACTTCCTTAGGAATCACTCTGTCTATTTTAGTGTCGTATTAAAATCCGTTGCGTAGTTAAAAAGATCTAAGCGTACAAACGGCGGGTGCGACTTTGTTTATACTATGTGAAGATTATAATTACGAGTATGTTAAAGCATAATTTCATTCTTGACGTGGCACACCTATTTTGCGTCTTCTATATTAATTAATATCTTCGTACATGTGGCGAATTTTGGTTCACTATATTTAGACCTTAACACAATTTTACCTCAATAGTAAAAACACAAAACAGAAAAAAAACAGCAATCCGGTCAGAAACCGCAGAATAATTTGTATATTTCTTTATGACCCAAATTGAAACAATCCTCCTTTTTTTAATTAGATTAAAATTTGAAGGAGATCCTTGTCTTAAAAAATAACTGACCTACCCTTTTACTGTCAGTTCTTCTCAGATGATTTATTTCGAACCGGTGGTAAAAAACACATTCAACAATTACATTAGTACCGTTATAGGGCCTTTTTGACTGATGAATACATCAAAAGCCAATAATTTTTGATTTGAAAGTCACTCGGTAGAAATAATAAACAAATAAATATCGCGGAAAATATAGTACCCATGTGTTCCGGCGCACTGCATGATTCCCATATGTAATTTAATGACGGTCATTTAAGGGGAAGTCTACCGTTGAAGGATTTGCTTCCGTAGAAATCAGACAACGCAACGCACCGTCTTTTGTCTTTTTGTTTCTCGAGAAGGCACTATGACACTATGCTGTCAGTCAGATTGACCCCTTTGTGTGCCTTAAATGTCTAGTACAGCGATTCTTGTGAAATCAAAATTGGCAACGAGCAAGTGACACCCCTAATATTTTAAACACCCATTAGCTACCTTCAGTTTTACATAGCTTTGTAACTATGCAATTTACACATAATTTAAATAAATATAGTAAGGCTTTTACTGAGCTGGTGTGGTTATCCAAAACCCAAATTAGTGTTTTTTTGTCAACCGGTGTACCTATTTATTTTTCTACGCTAATCAACAATACGGCTGAACGGATTTTGACGGATCTTAAACTGACATTTAGTTGATGTTTCAGAGAGTATTCAAGCAATTTTTATTACAGGCTCCCACGAGATTTAAGAAAATCTGTAAAATTTTGACAATATTATTACACGTGGCAAATCTTGTTACGACAATTTGTATTGCAATATGTAGTTATTGTAACTAGCATAACTCTGCACCACAATAATAAAAATATCGTTTCAGTAAGAACTCTTAGCCCTTAACAAAGATGATTGGCATAAAATCGAGAATTGTGTTAGCCCAGAAGCCGTCCGCCCGCGCCTTCAATTACAGCCTACATTATTATACAATAATAAAAAAATATATAATTCAGTTTAGTCAAGTAGACAAATGATTACTTCGTACGGATGCTCTAGCTCATAGTGATGGGGTTGTGAATCACATAATAATATTGATATATCGATGAAATTGCCATGGTTAATAAACACTTATTGCGTTATAATGACCTGAGCTGAATAAATTATTTTTGACTTTAGTTATAAAATTTTATCAAAATTATGTCATACGTCTAACGACAAATTAACCAGTCCGTAATATTATTATCATAATAGTTTCCTTAAATTCGCATATACTAATTTAACATACCTATGTGTAAGGTATATGTTTGTACAAGTTATTGATTCAATTGAAAATATATTCGGTTTAAGAAAATCGACATCGATAATCTAACTTCATCCCAGCTCTACTCCATTACCCGGCGCCGTCTGTAATTCGGTCTCGTTTTATTTTCGCAAATCAGTTGCGGTCGAGATTAGATTGTACTCTGCTCCTGCGCACAGTAGCCAGTCAAATCTACTGTAGGTACATATAATACGTGGATATTTTGCTTGAAAATTATTTAGATAAAGAATAAAATGCGTTTACAAAATACACTAAGGTGGTACACAAGCTTACAGCATACCTGACGGTAAGCAGTCACCGTAGCCCATAGCCGCTACGCTACGCTAGTAATAACAGGGATATCACTAACGCGTTGCCAAACATGTTGTTGATGAGGACTCAGTATACTAGATCATTACTACTAACGCAGTGTATCCTCGTGGAGCACTGGCAACCGTATACCGCAGAAACACACACACTCCAAAGCCGTGGTGGCCTTGTGGTTGAAGCAACATGCCTGTCATCTGATGGGCCCAGGTTCGAGTCCCGGCCTGTACCAATGAGTTTTTCTAAGCTTAAGTACAGTGATTAATTACACCCTGAGCTTTTAAAAACGGAGGTAGGGCGATTTGGGATGTCCCGTGGGTTATCCCATTTAATTATTGAATTGATTCAGGTTTTACTTTGCGGAAATTCATATTTATAGAATACAAAATATATTATAATTTGCTTTGTCCGCTTAATGAGTGTGATACGGTCGAACGGCCTGCGCCCAGGTGAGCTCAGCCGTGGTTTCTTCCGACACGTGTTTCAGGACTTCCACGTCCCATCATCAGGGTGCCGCCGCGTTGATCGAGCAGCGTGATGACACATCGAGGTCTGGATGCTGGAGCAGCGCCGCAGCACGATGGTCGGACGCTGGAGCAGCGTCACAGGATGCTGGACCAGCGTCGCAGGATGCTGGAGCAGCGTCACAGGATGCTGGAGCAGCGTCACAGGATGCTGGAGCAGCGTCACAGCATGATGGTGGCGTGAGACGCCACGACAGCACGTAGACCCTTCTGTAACTAAAGCTGAGAAATGAGTGACTGTTTAGCGGTGCGTCCCGTCCTTTTATAGTAGTAGAGTGGTGGTGGAACTCGTATGTCGTGTCACATCGTATTTTATCGTGTAAACATACGTAATATAGGGGAATGTGTAACGTCGGTTTGTTCATTCAACAATGATTCATTATTTATATGTTTGATTATTTCTAAACCCTCCAAAACACATAATTTTTGGCCTTTATTACAGGTGTGTAAAATATTAAATGTGTGACTATCGTTTAGGCTGTGTCCTGTCTCTAAGAGATGTTTGGCGAAATTTGATTTTTCGGGATATTTGTTTTTATAGGCTGATATGTGTTCTTTATAACGAGTATTGAAGTTACGTCCTGTCTGTCCTACGTAAAAGCTATCGCATTCCTGACATGATAATTTATATACACCGGATTTTTGGCCGCGATCTATTTTTTCTTTAGCATTACAAATTTGACCTAGTTTATTTCGCGTCTTATAGGCAACATGTATATCATATTTACGTAGTGTTTTAGATATTTGTTCCGTGAATGGACCTATATTTGTTTTGTATTCTATCCCATTTAAATTGGAGCCGCCCGACTGGGGACTGTACCTCCGCCTTACAGAAGACCGCAGTGAAATAACAGTACTTGATGTAGTGTTGTGTTTCTGCGGTAAGTAAGGTTGCCAGTGCTCCACGAGGATACGCTGAGCTAGTAGTATTGCTGCTAGAACAGTGAGTCCTCATCAGCAACATGGTTGGACTGCTTACCATCAGGCCGTGTGCTTGTGTGCCAGCTTAGTGGTATAAAAAAAAGCACTACATCAAAGTAGTGCTATTTGACTGCGGTCTTCTGTAAGGTAAGAAATATACCAGCCATGTTCAATTAATTATACATTTGAAGTACACCTGTTCTTTAACTAAAGCCTTCCTGACCAATGGACGAAACAAAACTGCGCATTAAACCGTGCGCACATATCTCTGTTCCCGATGCTAGATGTGGGCGTGTTTTAATTACTAAGGTAACACCCAGCGCCTGGGAATCGAACCCGCTATCACCCACACGTATAATACGCGGATTTGCCCGGAACTGACCGTATGAGTTATAACACGTATAGGCTATTAAATCGTAATGAAAATTCGTTTAGCTGCGGTACTCGCTAATAAACACCTTTTGTGGGGTTTGCTTGGGATTATCGAATAGTCTATCTTTAGCTGTTTCGTATTTAACGACGTAGGGAGTACTGGCAATTCCCATGTTAAACTGAAGTCGGCCGACATATTTGATAGCCCTGTAAAAGATCGCATGCAACTAAACTTGATTTATTTCATTTTTGTTATAGCGGCAACACAAATACACATTCAGTGAAAATTTCATCTGTCTATCTATTACGAATCATGAAATACAGCCCGCTGACAGACAGACGGACGGACAGCGAAGTCTTAGCAATATAGTTCCGTTGAGTACCCTTTGAGTACGGAATCCTAAAACAGAACTTAACCTACTTATAGATAAAATAATATCTGACCCACACCAGAATCACGCGGGAATTTGTAATCACAGATACTAAAGTATAATACTATATAACTTTGTTGTATAGAACACTATTTGTGAACTTGCTGAAATCCTAAATCAATCCGTCTATCCGTAATAGCCGTACCGATAATCATTAGTTTTCGAGTCCTTCGCGTACAAATAAGCGGGACAGACGCGGACGGCAGGACTTTTTGTTCTATAATAATGTAGCGATCAAAGTCTATAACACAAACTCGTACACTTTGTAGCGATTATTGTATTAACTTTAGATGTGAACGTGATACAACCGGACTGAAAACAACTTTTTTTCGTACGGTAATGGATGTAAACGTGTCTATTAAAAAATATATTGAACAAATACAGGCGGTTATTCTGCTCTTGTGAGTTTAATTAAATATTTATTCGTGCAGGGCGGGCCGGTGACGCCCCTCCATCGATATTGATATTGTTTTCTAGATTTAAGATTAAGTGTGGCCACGAGATTAGCGGTGTGATGCGCTCAGGCACGACCTCATTCGCACAAGCGTCGCGTTGAACTATACGTTTTTTGAAGACGAACACGATTCAATGCTCAACAAAAAAATCTTATGTTTTGTCGCACTCTAACAAAGCTCCTGTGCCAAAAAAAGGCATACGGTCAATGGCTTTATTTTAATGCGATGGTGTTATAAAATATTTACACGTGATATACAAATTTGTATTTGACGAATTATAGGCACGTTTAAAAATTGGCCATGTATAAAACCACAATAATGAATTGAATAAAGAAAAAAATGTGGTATGATTTTAGAGTTCTCTTAAAGCGGCGATTATTATTATTGTTATTCGAGATAAATGAGGAATAAATTAGTACCAACGAACGCAATAGGATTTTTGGCAGCTTTTTGTTTCTACGTTTCTTTGTTACTTTCAAAATACTACTATACATACCGTCTTTTTTTGGTGTTTTTTAATACTTGAGGTCAAATAAAACCAAATCACTAGTTCCCTGGCCGGTCCCTATCACGACCTCCGTACTCGACCGCATTTATCACAGTAAAGGTCACGTGAACGATACTCATCGAACATTTTTATGATGTCAGCGAAACTGACTCACGCCTATTTTAAAATGTTACCCTTTCGTATTAATAAAAAGTTTTATTAATATTCCGCTTTTAAAATAATAATAATAAATCATTTACTTCAGACCACACTTGAGTACAATGACCCAATGTCCACAAGATAATTATTTTAAAGTTTTATCTACACTATCTACACTAATATTATAAAGAGGAAAGATTTGTATTTTTGTATGTAACGAATAAACTCAAAAAGTACTGGACCGATTTTAATATTTCTTTTTTCATTAGAAAGCTACATCATCACTGAGTAACATAGGCTATATATTATACTAGCTGCCCGCCCCGGCTTCGCTCGGGTAGACAAAATACTTGATAAATGTCTATAGGCTCCGAAACTACTGAACCGATTTCAAAAAATCTTTCACCATTAGTAAGCTACACTACCACTGAGTAATATAGGCTAGCTGCCCGCCCCGGCTTTGCACGGGTAGACGAAATATTTGATATCAATGTCTACCCGTGCGAAGCTGGGGCGGGCCGCTAGTATTTAATATTCTTGCTATATTTCATTATTGTATACCTATTACATGACGGATATATGAGCCGGCCCATTCGGTACATATCAATGTTATTTAATTTTAATTTCAGAATCAATCACAGTTCAAAGTGTATCTTATCTTAGAGGTATCATACTTAAAAGAAGAGGTCCCAAACCATGTAATCAACCATTGTAGAATTAAATAAAGGATTATTATAATTATGTCTCTTAAATTCACGGAGCCTTGTAAGGTCCGGTCCTTTATCTAGGCTTGCGTGGGGATATATTATATCCAACACGTAGAGGCCGTTCGAGAATTTTAATATTTGGTAAGGGCACCACCTGGCGAATATCATCCCCGGAATGCATAGTGATGCACCCGGGGATGATCCTCGGCGTGTGCAGAGACTATTTATTATAATTATTATTACCTCTTTCTCCATTCTATCTCTTACTCTTTTAGTACATAAAATACTCTTAGACGAGAATTGAACCCGCCATCTGGCGCAGCTTTTTAATATACAGTTCGTAAGGAAGCATACGGCCCGCTGATGGTAAGCGGCTACCGTAGCCGACGGACGCTTGTAACACCAGGTACAAAATAACTTAGCAGGATAGGTGTATAAATATTATAGGTATGTTTTTACAATGGCAAGACAGTCTTGAGTAATCCAAAAAAAAAAATTCTTTACTCTTATTTTCATTTTTTTAAGGATATCATTAGAAAACAATCAAATACGCACATATAAGCTAAAAAATCCGTAAATAAAATGAATAGGTACCTACCTCACCGTCAAACGCGCAAAGTCGCAATTCATACACTAAACTATAGATTAATCATTCTCGTATCGATTATTCTACACCTGCTATAATACGCATTGACAAGTATTGTCTCGCTTAAAAACTTTCTCTCGATTTTGACAGGTGACACAAGATGGCCGACAATGAAAAAAATATATCACTTCTTTATGCATGCGTGACTAGAGTAATAAAAGTTTTCATAGGTAATTAAATAATTGCTGTGTTTTCTTGATGTTGTGTGACTTAGTAATAATGGAAAATAATGGGCGTTAAATTTTATATCTTTCTATTGTTTTCGGTTCATTCCCATAGTTTTGTCATTTGAAACATCGATTGACGTGTCACCGTTAAGTCGATTTCGTATCATTTCATGTTGGTCCCAATTTCTAGGCTCAAATTGATCATAACGGGACCCATCGCGTTCGCGCCTATTTAAAGGGCGTAAAATAACTTTACTGGCCATCAATTTTACAACCGTGACCTTTTAATATGTCGTCTCGTGAAGGCAAATGTATAATATTTTTTTATGTATCCAAACAGAGTGACTAACTCGAATGTTGCTAATAAGGTGAATCAATCTTAATATATTAAATACTAGCTTTTGCACCGTGACTTCGCCCGCGTAGCAATATAATAGTAGCCCATGTTACTTAGTGATAATAAACATTTTGTTGGTCGAATTTTCATAATCGGCCTAGTAGTTTATTAATTACCAAAAAAATACAAATCTTGTCCCTTCATAATATTAGTGTAGATTTTGGTGTACTCTATAAATTGTCTCACCATCACCGGCAAGATTAAATAGTTGGTTAACTGGACAACCATACTTAAAAAATGTTACAAAGCAAACTTTACTTTACAAGCCGCGGTGGCCATGTGGTTAAACTGACTGCATGTCATTTCAAGTGAGTATCATATCCTAGGGAATACACTTTGCTGGCAGTAAAGAGACCAGATGCTAATAGCACAAAGGCTCCCTTCAACAATATGGTTGGCAACGCGATAGTGATAGCTATAGACTACGGTGACCGCTTACCGTATGCTTGTCACAGTCGTACTAATAAAACAATTGTTCATTGCACAAAACCCAAATTATTATCTTGGTCATGTCTGTCGGTTGTTTATTTATCAATTGAACATGCAGTATACAGTCACGGTGTCTTATGTTAGACTATAGTTTATGGAACAAATCTCGTTTCAACCCAATACTCTTGACGTGTCAAACGCAGGCCCTTTAATTTCCGAAAGCAATAAATAGTTAAACACCGTTATAAATGTTCACCGTAACATCACATTCGATTATAAAACAAACAATTTCGTAAGAATTAATTACACAAGCCACCATTGGTTTGTTCAGCACTCGAGATTGGAGAATCGACTCATTCGATTGTGATGTAAATTAGTGAAATTCGAGAGGACGCGTTATCGATGTCGATTGGGAATCGTTGCGACATCACTGCTTATTATAATGAGTACCTTGTTTTGAAATAAAAACACATTCATATAAAGAAACACCGGTGTCGATTATGTTGTAAAAAAACACTAAACTAAAACACTTTTACAGGACTAAAATACTTGCTAGTCCTTTCTCATGTGCGGGGTTAAAAAGTCCAAAACAAACCAAAAAGTATAAACTTAAATATTAAAGATGTAAATCGTTTTGTCTTTACCATCAATATTCCTACGAAGAACAGACACAGGGTATCTACATAGTAATGAGTGCGGACGCCCGGGTCGTGTGTACGACCTGCAATGCGCGATATATTGCCCATAGATTGCACGCGGATGTACTGTTCTACTATTATAGGTATACTTATTTATAAACGCATGGTTTGTATGATTTTTTTTGTATACCACTACGATATGATAGCACACAAGCATACGGGCCACCTGATGGTAAGCAGTCACCGCAGCCTATAGCCGATAGCAATACCAGGAATATCACCAACGAGTTGCTAACCCTGTTGTTGATGAGGACTCACTGTGCTAGCAGCATTACTACTAGCCCAGCGTATCCTCGTGGAGCACGTGCAACCTTACTCACCGCAGAAAGACAACACTACATCAAGTAGTATTATTTCACTGCGGTCTTCTGTAAGGCGGAGGTACAGTCCCCAGTCGGGCGGCTCCAATGTTAATGTGAAAACCCACAACAGATAAAATAGAGTTCCTAGTAGTCCTGAAAAGGGATTCATTGTTCCAAGTCTATGACGTATTTCTTGTAAATGTGGAAGGCAGTGGGCTGTGGGTGTGAGAACTACGAAAAATCGTTGAACTTACATAGGGGTTATTCAGGTCAAAGGCTGTTCTATCTCAGGGCTGTATGTGATTAATCACACCATGAGCTTAAAAAAAGAGAGGAGTGGCGAATAGGGATCTCTCGTGTGGGTTTTCCCATTAAACTGGTGCCGCCCAACTGTACTTACAGAACCTCCACCTTACAGAAGACCGCAGGCAAATAACACTACTTGCTGTAGTATTGTGTTTCTGATGTAAGTAAGGTTGCCAGTGCTCCACGAGGATACGTTGAGCTAGTAGTAATAATTCTAGCAAAGTGAGTCCTCATCAAAAAACTGATTACCATCAGGCGAGCCGCCACTTTAACACAGCTTGGCAAAAAAGAGTAGAAAATAATAGGGGCGCTACTCTGCCGTTCGTATGGCAACCCGCCGCAGCTCGTATAGAGCATCAACCGTCTTGATTGGTTTGTTTACAATAAACGTCATAACATGGATTCCATTTTGGGAAGGTTGCCAATAGCCAAAAATTTTGTTCTGTTTCTAGACTTTTTTGTTAAGCTATACGTATAGATGGGTATAGGCATAAGATTTGAAGTTTCCATAAAGTGTCAAATGTCAAGCACTCCGTTTCAAATGTCTACTCACGGATGGACCTCTAAAAACCTATCTAGTTTGCAAGAATCCTTGGGTGAGCAAATTCAATGGCAACCATATTCCGTGTCGTTACGCCGAACATAAAACTGTTATGAGCTTTTGCAAGTGTAACTTTTACTTGGTTTGTTATTGTACGAGCATTGATGTGCACTTAATGCGTGCGATACGATCACGATTCGATTATTATTTTTTACTTTTTTTCGAATTCTATGGTTTGGTTACCAGAGATTTTAGGTTTGATGGAAAAATACTATTTAGCATTGAAACTTAAATTTCATGTGGTCGGATATTTTTTCCTCTGTAGTTCCACTTTAGGCATTAATCCTACAATTCTGTGGAGCAACTGCAAGCAAAAGATTTTATTTTTACTCAGGCTCGTAGTTTAGTGTTGAGCAAACCACGATTAACTTCTGCTTTTTTATAACACTAAGGTGGCAAACAAGTACCGATACGGTCAGTCTGGTCGTAAATGGTTAGCATAGACGCGTGTGACACTACTTTATCACTCACGCTTTGCATTACATTTCATCTAAAACTCCACAGCTGTGTTACAATGCTCTTCTAGCTTATAGACTACAAAATAATTATATGCTTTATTTAGCTTGTAATTCAGTATATTTAATAATATTGCCCAAAATAGTGTAACATAGCTATTACGTTCATAATTTACGGTCAACCCAGTTGACAAATGACAAAACAGTTCAAAAATGTATATTAGTAAACATTGTTATATCATGATTGTTTCACAGAAATGTCACAGAGTTATTCGGAACCAGTGGTAATTTAGACCTTAAAAATTGCTTTATAAGGGCCTAAACTGAATAAATAATTTTGTATTGTTAGATCAAATAGTCAACAAATCGTACAATGTAAAGACTCGTGTACGCATTACGTTCATTTCAAGTAATGTGTAGTAGGATTATATTCTATCAGAACTGGCAATACACTAACTTGGAATGATACAAACTGCAGTGGAACATAAAACGCGTGAGTGAGGAAATACGTTTCAACTAACCATTACAATATTGTTCCTCGCAATGTGCTTTGAACACATTTTCTATATTTTGAATTAACTTACATTATGCCACTAAAACAGGTAGGAGGCAAACCTATTTAACTCCAGGCGTACCACTGGCTTGCAGTTAATTTAATACAGTCATCGTTACTAAACTTTTGCATTGTATAAAAGTTATAACATGAAATTAAATCAATTCAAAATCTAAATCAGAAATAATTCTTTCAGCTTAGGCCCTAATAAGGCTCATTTGAAGGTCTAAATTACCACCGGTTCGGGAAAAAGCCACACAGCCTTGCAACACCAGGGGTATCACTCGCGCGTTGCCGACCCTAAGATGTAACAATCATGATATATCAATTTGTAACAAAATTCTTCTAGAAATTAGTAGGAAATTACAAATATCAAAATGAAAGCTACCAAGTTGGTTTTGCCACTTTTTGCGGCTTTTATGAAATAAATATTTATAAACTATTTCAATTACCAGGGGCGGGGAACCACTTCTGCAGAATGATTATATATATTCCAAGCTATGAATAATAGGCGTTCTCATTAAAAATTAGAACCGCCCGACTCGGGCCGTACCCTCCACCACAGAAGTAAGGTTTCGAAAGCTCGCACTGGGACCGTAGTGCTGGCAGTGAGGATACCACTTTACCACTGCAACAATGAAGGAAATATAGAAAAGTAAAATATCAGCGCGTGAGATTTGAGACGATGATAAGTATGCTTTGACACGTGTCGGTAAAAATAACAGTTCCGAATGCATTGCAGGTAGGCAAAATAGTATGGACATTCGTTTCATACAACACACTAACGATAAAGACCTGTAAGGGCCAACCATACATCAGCGTACCACAATAATAAGTTTGGTCCATAAATCGCGGCCAGCGCGGGTAAGGCTGGGGTCGCCAGGTACAATTAATAAATTAAGCCGCACTCCGTTAACAGTGGAATATTCATTGCCGGCATAATGCATGATAAATGTAGCGAGGAATATGCATAGTCACAGGCTCGAATAGTGAGCGCAGTGCGCTTAGATTGCGGGGCTTCTCCCCCATACACCGAGACGGTTTACTCTGCTGTCATTTAATTATTCATTGTAATACAATGTTTTCGGAGAATGTGACTGAGATAGACTCGGGTTAGTGGTATTCCGCTTGCTCTTAGCATCTATTTTCATATGAGACTACTGGCAATTTTTCCCATTTGTAACCAGTGGTGACCATAGCCTTCGGCGTAGCAGGACGACCAGGATCTCTTCCTGGTAGCATAAAAATATATTTACGGGATTCCATTTACTCTTATCAAAGTAAAATTCTACTGTACTTATCACGTAAATGTTTGACAGTTCTTAAGCGAAAACATACATGACGCTAAGTCCCTTTCGAGATAAGCAGAGAGTATAAATAATCTATACAAACATTATAAATGCGCAAACTAGTAATATGTTTCACTAACTCTGACTGATATAAGTAGTCTATATTTTTTTATTGCACATTTTTGTTACAATTAGTTACAGTGGTACTAATAACTATTGATATTATAACAAAAAACCCGGTTAGGGCACAGCAATGTAGAGAGGCACTATCTTACTTACGTAATAATTAATATTCTATCTATTGATATAATTATACATATATTTATTTTTAACTTAAGGAATAAAAATTGGTAAGTATATCACAGTTTCTTATGTATATAATTATGTATATAAGTGTGTGGACGGTGTTTTATTTATGTTTGTCATTTATAAATTCTTGTAAAGTGTAGTAGCATTTCTTATGTTATAAATCTTTTATTAGTTTTTTATATTTTATGGTATTATTTTCTTGTCTTATAGTTTCGGGCATTTTATTGTATATTTTTATTGCCATTATAAAGGGGCTGGTTGAATGAAGTGTTAGTCGGGAAGTGGGCAGCTTTAATTTATATTTATGTCGTAATGTTTAGTCGTTCTTTTCGTCGGCTCTGGCCAAAAGTTTGTTTTCGTTACACGCACGCTACAATGACATATGCAGAAAACGAAAAGCATTTCAACGTGAAACTTTTAAAGACTTTAGTAAACTGTCTAAGTGATGTGAAACTACTCGCGAGCTCGCCGGCCGCCGGGCAGCGATGGTCTATTGTCTTCATTTTTATCTTGCCACGAAACAATGAGAAATCAGCCGACGAAACCTAGATGCGCCCGATACCGAATGAATGTAGGAACGGTTAGAGGATTAAGCTGTTGGCAACGTGTAAGCGACAAGAAAACTACATATATAAGACATTGTTAAATGATTAAAAAAGCATTAAGCTATTGGCGTCATTTTGATCTAAGAACTGAAATTAAAAGAAAAGTCAATATCAATCATCAAACGAGTCAAACACGTCCTTTAATGCTGGACATAAAATTGTAAATTATCAAGCATCAATTGGTTATTCAAAATTATTATTGGCTGAAATACTGGCTACACAACATCAATACGATTAGAAATAAAATGAAAAAAAAAGGGGATTAGTCCCATTTTTTTTTTCTCAAACCACTAAGGTGGCAAACAAGCATACGGCCCGCAGATGGTAAGCCGCTACCGTAGCCTATGGACGCTTGCAACCTCAGGGATATTACTAGCGTGTTGCCGATCCTGCAAAAATTTCTGCACACCCTTTTTGAAGAACCCTATGTTGTATCTACTACAAGTAATTAATTATCCAAAAAATACCAATAGCTCACCACTAGTAAGAACCGTATTGAAGGGTTTAAAATATACCAATGTTAAAACGATTATAGCAACTGAGAATAGACAAGTCTTTAAAATTGAATCGAATCTTGACCCGAGCGTAACTAAAGCTAACACTTCAGCCATAGTAACGACTGTCAACAAAATAAACATAGAATGGACTGGTGAACTTAATTCGGTGTTTATTGTATGAATTCCGGTGTTACACGCCGCATTCCGACCGCTTTCTACCATAACACATGCCCACGCGTGGAGAACAGAATCTGGTGGACGATAGACGAACTGTGATAATTATGATGGATGTGGCATTTGGCTCTTTGCTTATTAATTTTAGTGCGTTTTGGTGTTATGATATGAAGATAAGATTCTACTGGGGCCCGGATGCTCTTCAGTTTTTAAGGAGGTCTCACGTCGGCTGGTTGAGGCCTTCCGTGACAGGTGTGCTGGAACATATCTCGCTCAGAGTATCAGCCTACCCAGCGTGGCAATGCTGCCAGCATTCTTGGCACGCTCCCGAATGATTCTGGTTGGGATCAGATCAGAGATTAATATGCTTAGATACTAGCAGTTTTAAAACTAATTATATTTGTGAACCGAAAATACACGTATTTTGCACACCAATCAATCGTAAACAACATTTAGTCGAAAACTGAATCCTCTTTAGGACAGTCGGGTAAAAGCAAGATACTTTGAAAGACCACCTTTACCAACTCCTACATCTACCTTCGAAATCTCTAAGCTAACAAGCTGAACATATTTTATTTGCCCAGTGCTTGACTATCTGAGGGCCCTTCACTAAATCCCTCCGAGAATCGTACTGACCGCTTCATTTCCATAGAATAATCTCGAGTGCCCACTCCATATGTGTTTGTATTGATGGCGACCGATTGCATGATTATTGGTGGAATTAATTTGTTGGGTTAGTAATTAAAAATTGTCTAGTAGTGTTTTGTTTAGCTTCTTTTGCTTTCTTAGGGTGCGTCTGATTTAGTGGAATTTGGTGATCAACTCCAAACAACAAAATTCTCTATCGAAGGAGAGGCTACCGCAACAACAAGTCCTATAACGCTCCTAGACTCTTCTGAGGCTGGCTTGTTTGTTGTGTAACATCTTTCCTCTCGTTCTCTTGCAATCAGTAGGTTCTTCCTACTAGACTACTAAAGCTTGCTCGTTTTTAGGGTTCCGTTCCTTAAAAGGAAAAAAGGAACCCTTATAGGATCACTTTGTTGTACGTCTGTCTGTCTGTCTGTCTGTCAAGAATTTTTATCTCAAGAACGCGTGAAGCTATCAAATTGAAATTAATATAAAATACCCGGGTCTGTGGTCCCTTTCGGCTGTAAAATAATCAATCCTTTAAGTCAATATATTATGAAGAAAAGATATTACCGTTTATGTCGCAAAATTTCGCATATTGGGAATTTAAACCTTCAGGGTACTTCCCGTTGACCTAGAACTATGAAATTTGGCAGGAGGAACCCTCGGTGCGCGAGTCCGACTCGCACTTGTCTGTTTTTTTTTTATTACTAGCTTGCTTGTTTGTTGCTAGACAAGGCTAACAGATCGTTCGCCTGATGATAAGCGTGCCCACAGCCATGCAACAGTTACAGGCACCTAAATGTTAAGCAGGGTCTCAACGACTAATGAATTTAAGAGAATACCCAACGATTAGGTTCTATTTATTACCGAGTTTGTTCAACATTTATAATTACATTTAGAAGTCGTGACGCGATAGTCGGATGTAACCTCGAAATTGATTTATGTTTTTTTATTTATTACAATCAAACAGCTGAGCTTCCTCGAATATAGTTTTATTCTTTACGTGTAATTGCTTATGTTGATAGTTTAGTTTCAAGGCTTCGTTTGCTCTCCGCTTTTTGATTTTTAAAGTTAAATAGTTGCCATTTCAATCCAAGTTAAATATTCATTTTGCTGGCAACGTCAATTTAACTAAACCCAGTGACTTTACTTTGAAAAACACAAGGCCCCAAATTGTTGTCACGCGGGATGCCAAGGAGGAAATTGTCCCAAATTGTAGTCACACGGGATGCCAAGGAGGCTGACAGCATTTCCACGCTGTATGACAATGCTGAGTAAATAAACCTTTTATTAACTGCAATCAATACCGAAACAAATAAATTAAATAAAAAATATAATCAACCGCGGAAGAACTTACAACATGAAATTATTCTAACAGTTATTATCTTTCCATTCTCATTTATTGGAAATCGTGTGTTCTTGCCCCTTAACGATCTATTTCTCACACTTCCTGTAAATGTAATGCATAGTGCTAGGAATGCGGTAGAAGTCACAGCATTATTTTCATCATAATATTATTACGTGAAGCAAAAAAATTTTACTACATTTTAATACAATTGCGTCGGGAACTATACAATTTGGCACAGTTAAAGTTAAATATGGAGAAGGAGGGAAGGAAGTTAATATTGTCATACATTGAGCATTAGACATTAATTAAATTAATAAAAAAAAATCAACCCCGAAAGGGTTTTGTCGTAATGATATGTATGTATATATGCAAGGCAATGCTTACTTTATAATACTTAAATTAGAGTTATTAACACGCCATATTGTTGTCGATTCTGTTGTACGATATCATTAAACTAAACTAAATTGACAAGACAAAGTATTGCCATCCTTACTCAACCCCGCTCATGAGCAAGGGATAGCAAGACTTTCAGTTTTAACAAAATTAGTTTAGTTTAGTGTTTTTGTACAACATAATCGTCACCATTGTTATTTTAATTTTGTACTATTACTGTCAAATGTCATCTTTGCGTTCCTTAATATTATATTTGTGACATAAAATATATGCATGTTTAATCTTACTTCTTATTTCAATCTCATTTTCACCGCACACGTCTCCTCTGCAAAACATGAACTCTATGAGATACATTCGTCACGCCTGTTGTTAAATTAGATCATCGAAACTACAGCTAAATGTATCAATACCGTCATCGAGTGATTCTTAATTTAATCGAGATATTATATTAGTTATGTTATTTTGACCTTATAGGAGTGCAGCATCACGAAATACATATTTACAATCACGATTGTGTCCATCTCAACATCTTTGTCTATTTATTTGTGTTAGAGCGGTTTGTTTAGTCATGAGTATAATAAATAAATACAAGGTTGTAAATTAATAATTATTTATAACTTCACGCCTTCCCACGAGGGTCCCCGAATATGTAGACAGAGGTGTTACAACACCCACTTTCCACCGAAGATAATTTGGTGTCAACGTGACAGATGGTGAGTCGTCCTCTCTTAGGCACTACATACCTTGAATTTCTTCTCAGACGTATGCAAGTTTTCTTACGGTATTTTCCTTCACCGGAAAGCTTATGACTGCATGTTTTTAGAAAATAACATTGGTACCGATAGGTGGCAATCGAACATGCGTCGCTAGAATAGCAGACAACGCTTCATACCACATGGCCACCACGGCTCTGCAATTCTTAAGTAACACAGCATATATTTTAAGGGATACTTATAGGATGCGGGCGATGTCACGTGCGAAAATCTTCTATAAAATAACCTATGCACCCAGAAAGTAATTTTACATACCGTAGTATATATCACACACAGTTAGCCATGACCAACAGATTGACAGACAGATGCACAAAAAACTACTAACAAGCTCGCGGTTTTCTGACACTGCTCTACAATAAAGATGAAATATCGCCCGCAGTTTCCAGAGCTAAGTTAAAAATAATTAAAAATTTTGCTCATCTTCGTGAGGATTTATGCACAAAGACGCGCTGTAAATGTTTAACGGGAATGCTTTTAAATCAGTGTATGTCGATATTATTCTAAATTCAAGCACAGTGTTACGCGAATAGACTATCTTATCTTCATATTCCACTGTATTTTTAAATATCTCGCATTTATGAACTAATTAAAACTACCATTCGTTAAAAGGAGAATTTTATAAATGCTCCTTGATAACACATATTAACACATTAAGTAAAGTTTCACTTAAATGTGTGCTTTATATAAAACTAGAAAAATATTGAAATAGTCAAAATGATTTCAAAAACTAGAAAAATATGTAAATAGTCAAAATTATTTAATGGAGTAAGCATTGGATTATGTGGAGCAAATACATTTTATTATCAACGCCACTCATTATAAACAACAAATCGCGTTCACGGTCTTAAAAACTGCGCACCGGTGTTCGACTATAACCCAACAATTGTAATAAGTGATGAGCTCTAAGTACGAGAATATTTTATGTTCTGTAATTATTTTCAAACGTTAAATTAAGGTTAAATTTATGTGCTTGTAGACATAACCAGGGTGACTTACTGATCGCTTCTCATTTCGCAAACGGTGGTAGAAAGATTGATAGTTTTACAACAGAGAGTGATTTCGCATGATTTGTGTCTTTCAATAACGTAGAACATGTCGTACCAAGAGGTCAAAGAGATGGCTAACGATAGAACGGCTTGGCGATTGCTCCACCGACAAGAGCCTAGCTCTTAAATATATGATGATGAGAACATGTCAAGCGCTTGTATTTTAAATCACAAGTATATTACAGCTACGGTTTTAAAAAGCAAAAGAGGTGTGCAAGTCAAGTGTTTAATGACATTCTATACTATATTATATATCTGCTTAATATTTCAAACCCGTGCTAAAAATAGGAATGAAAGCGTTTTAAATCCGGATTTACAAGGTACCTAAATTCGACCCTATTACACGAAGCTTTTGACACCAAAATCGGATGGATAGTTTCGGCGCTACGGAGGAACATACGTATATGTATATACATACATAGACTGCGAAAATCATAATCCTTCCTTTTGCTTTCGCCGTAAAAATGAAAGTACAATAAGACGCCTATCGTCACTATAGTGATCATTAGTAGTCATAGTGATCATTAGTAGTTAAAGTGATCATCAGTAACTACAAAAACATATTCTTTAACCAATTTTGAACCATCTATCTCCCTAGGAACAACACCCTTACCTGCCCCGTGACGTAACCGTGCTCTATACTAATTCCATGATACAAATCGTTTAGCAACGATACGTATGCTCGGTCACGCCTCGAAGGCGCCCACGCGCAACGTACAGATGATCCATAATACAATTATAGATCAACTGGTCAGACAAGTCATTGGTATGTAATACTTTAAATACCTATAAGGTGAATGCATCTAAGAGGCTTTTAAACTTAAATTAAAAAGAAATAGTATTTTTTTCTCACTACCTGAACATTGCTTCCCATGACAATCAAGCGTTATATACTTGTCTATGTGTTAATATTATCAATTGTTTTTATATATTATTTTGAGCAACAGGTATCCATGTTAAGTTAGTATTTGAAATGTAAACTTTATGTAATTCTTTTGGTTTTTAAAAGAGTAATTGCTGAGTTTCTTGCGGATTCTTCTCAGCAAAACCGACCTTCCGAATCCGGTGGTAGATTCTGACGATTTGAAAGTGCTTGCCTGTAAAGTCTAGTCAAATAAAGATCTTTTTGAATTTGAATTGAATTGAATGCTTACAAATCAAATTATAAAATTTTGTTACTAATATGATTTATAATTCTAACGGCCGAAACTGTGAAACTATATACGGCCTATGAAACTGTTTGAAGAGTCGTTAAAATACAATTTCACATGTAAAATCGGTGACCACTAATAATTAAATTTTACTTTATAGCGTACGGCCCAACTGATGGTAAACAGTCACCATAGCCTATAGCCGCTAGCAATACCAGGGGTATAACTAAAGCGTTGCCAACCCCGTTGTTGAGGACTCACTATGATAGCCGAATATCATTACTGCGTATCCTCGCGGAGCACCGTCACACCATAAATCAGTAATACATTTGATTCAATTTTTTAATTAAATGTTTTCTATAAAAAACTGAGTATGGTTCTTTGAACGATTCCTTGTTTAAGCTATGACTCGATGACACGTTTCCCAGAATAGATCGAGTCGATCCAAATCAAATGCGCAGGAAGCGGGCTATACAATATGTAGATCGCCGGCACGACGCGCCGCGACCACATACTAAACAGGTGATTTGGATCACTCGCTCGATCCACTGACGAATAATTAAATAATGAGGAATTAAAATTATCTCTCTGCTAGCTTTTAATAGATTTCTCTGCGATAAATATTCATGCATTCCTGAAAACGCGTCATATTAAGGTTAGCTGTAGTGACAGCAATAAACGCTTAGTCTATGTACCAACGAAAAGTGGGGTAGCGTATCGTCTGACTTAGATAATTTTGAACCTCCGATAAACCTCAGTTGGATGAACAATAAAATTAACATAGGAAAGTCATCAATTTATTCAGGGCTAGAACCATCGAACCTAGGACCTCAACTTTTCATGCCATGCGCATTACTGCTGGACCTCTGAGGGAAAGATGCTTAAGCTACTAGGATATAATTAGGTGGTTACTTTTATCAATCTTAAAATAATTTTCTATCGTATATACGTTTCTATAGTTATTCGGTACATATAAAAAAACTGTACCAGTTTTTTTATTTATTTGAAAGCATAATTTATATCTTCCAAGTATATGTAAGTAATAAGGATTAATCTACCTAGGGTATAAAAGTCGTTGAATTTCACAGTTCTAGCAAAGTCTGGAGCAACCGCATCGCAGAATAAGACGACACTAAGTACTATTAAATTGAATTCGATCGCTTGAAACGTCTATTAAAACAGAATTACATATTTATATTAACAAATATGCTTATGGTAAGAAGCAGTTAAATGATTCAGGCTTCTGGGGAAATTAGCGAGGAATCCGATGGAACGACAGACGCCGGAAATCCCGTATATAAAGATACTATCTCTAGCTTGAGAAATATGTTTAAGAATTGATTGACAGAGAATAACGAAATATTCAGATAGGACAAAGCTTTGCAGATGAACCATAATATATAGTCATTATTTTGCTTATTTAGAGTACCTATGAATTAAGAGATTGATGAGTGTGGAATAAGCTAAAGAGGTGTGCATGTCAAGAGTTAAATGGCGCTCTATACTGTCTGCCTACCTCGGAAGTGACTTAGCGGGATGATGCAACAAAAAAAAGCCCATGAAATTGTGAGCAAAATGGTTGGACCGATTTGAATGGAACTTTTACTGGCAGATAACTGATGCTATAAAGTGGCACTCAGGTTACTTTTATTTGAAAAAGAAATAGGGTTCCGCGCAAAAAAAACTACGCGTACGAAGTCGCGGCCACAGCTAGTACCTAATAAATTTATATTAATGTTTTGACCGTTTTGAACCTTTGTGTAATGTCATTATTTTAGGTATTTTAAGTTATCATACATTATTTTTGCATTACGAATGGTAGTGTAATTGAAGATTTTCATAAGAATAGATTTGAATTCAATTTTGATAGCTCTTTACCTCTTCAATCACATCTGGTTAGGTAGCCTCACTGAAGCCACCAATAAATAGGCAAATCCGTGGAGGCTTTGTATTTCCACTCAATGACAAAATCATGACAGCATTAACAATTCAATATACATCACGGGCCCGTGTACACATCGTATATAGATCATTATATCGTTCTGTATTTAAGTTGCGCGCTCTATCGCCGGCTACGAGTGATCAGAATACCAATTAGCAGCTATAATAAAATAGCCTGTGACATCACGTCACATAATAGTGGCTTCGGTGGACCGCCCTTTAGAGATTTACGTCGGGTGTACGAGAATTAGAATTTCGGTAATATATTATGATGTGGAAACATTTTTGGTACGGAAATCTTTTTTTTTTACTCGACTAGAGAAGAATAATAATGCAATTACTGTAAATTAAAATAAATGTCGCAAAAAATAATATGCCTTCCAGTGTGGCAATGGTGTGAGTTTTCTTGAGGCTTAAATTTTTATGATTATTTTCGTCACAACCAAGCGGGGCAATGCTGCCAGCCTCCTTGGCACCCTCCCGCATGACAACAATTTGGAAGTGTTTTATTAATTTTAATTATTGTATTTTTTTTATACTTCGTTAGTATTTTAAAAAGTTAGTGTTCAATAGATAAACATTTTCTTGCACTAAAATATTTTTTTGAGATAATTAACAACGATTTTAAGAAAAAAAAGAAATTAGGTTAATGAACTCATTTCAGGATTTCCACAAGCATCACGCGATAAATGCCACGATATTTCCAAGTAACACCCGGACAAATAGGTGAATAATTTAATAATTATAACTTCTAACTTAATTACCGCGTAGACAACCATTCCCCATTAAGTCCATTAAAATGCCGTCGCGTGCGTGCGCCGCGCGTGCGCCGCGACGCCGACCGGCGGTGAAGTCATCTGTCAACGGACCATCGCTCGATCACAACCCTGTTTACATATTAACTAGCCGATGTAAGCCTGCGTGTAATAGCACGGTGTACTTATAAAAACTTACATTGTTTGTACGGACGTCGCTAGTCATCCGGTAATCGGACGAATAGCACAATTTTATTCGTACGGTTACCGGATTACTAGACACTCCATGCTAGTCGTCCGGCAATCAAAATACCAAATATGGAAGTGTTAGAGAATAGACATGTCAAAGTATAAATATGTTAGGATCTATGTGCATGATATTGGTGTCGATTCTGAAGTACAAAATCACTAAACGAATCACGACTAAAAGCCTTGCTATCCCTTTCTCGTGTGCGGCGTTAAATAAGGATGACAATACATTAATTCCTGTCAAATGAATTAAGTTTATTGATTTCGTACAATCCAATTAGCACTATTATGTGCATTATTAAGTCAATGCATAATTCCGGTTTGGGTCAGATCTTTTTATCCTTAAGTAGGTACGTAAGGTGATAAGGTCTGTCTTTTTTGTAAATAGTTTAATCTGTTTTGAATTAATGAGATAAATAAGTCAATGTCAGTCGAAATTTATATTATATTTTGTCTTTTTTCTTTTCATAAGTCATCCAATTGGGAATAATAATATTTATTCGTCCGGTTACCGGATGACAAGATACTTCGTACTTTGCTCCGCATGCCTTATTCCGCTTATTTAACGATTACCAAGTTATTTGCGGTTCAAAAACACGCCACCCATAGACTGCGAAAGCAGGACAACGATAAAAACGGATTGGTAATACAAAGTTAATTTTGCTGCTGCACCATGTTAACAATATAGGCATGATGTATTATTGAAACGCACGTACGTTTGTATCCGCTATAATCGTCGACTGAGTAACTAATTAACGAAGGTACCGCATGCCCTAGAAAGTAATAGAGATAGATAGCAATGTGTGCGTCCGTGTGTGCTGCCACACAAGTGACTTCTCCCGTTTAGCTGAATAATAATAATAATAACGTTTAATGTAATAATACATTTGCAGTAGTAATATGTATAGACAGTTTTTTGTTGGAATCAATAGATAGATTAAGGTACATAAAGTATTTTACGAAACGTTTAAAAGTGCATAAAATAGTATAGCTGTGTCCTTGTCTAGTACATTAGTATCGTATAAAGCCCTCATTTTGTGTGTGAGGAGAGCAGAAGATGTTATTGCATCTATTAGTTAATCCCTCTACGGCTATAATTTAACAGGATTGGAAGCAGAGGCCGCTGAAGGCCAAGGCATCTAGATCAAAGTACTCGACGATAGAGCGGCTACTAACGGGCAAACGAGCTACAACTTCGACCACATTCACGCATTTACCATCAGCTGAGATCGTGGTCAATCGCTGTTCTGTACTACATAAAACAACGATGGATAGGTAAAGAGTAGGTACTCGGACTGGGTGGGCATGTATGAATAGATTGATGAATGTAGAACAAGCAAAAGAGGTGTGCAAGTCAAGAGTGAAATGGCACTCGATACTCTCTGCCTATCTCGAAATATAGAACGATATACTCTAAGCCAGTAACAAATTTATACACTATTTGATTTTAAAACAGTCTTCAAAGAACTGGGTGGATTCTTTAAAAAAGTGTCAAAAACCTATTGCGAACAAAAATAAATGGTTAGGCTTGCTACATACAAACCGGCTAATTTATCAGGTATGGGAGCGGACTCCCTAATGCAACTATCATCGTTACATCAATCAAGGCACAGGATACATATACTCGGAGAAAAAAATAAGAAAAATATGGTGCCATCTTTTGGAGCTCACGGTTCTGTACATAATATTTAGATTTTAATTTTATGGTTACGTGGCATAGCGTAAATTATTTTTTGCTACAATGAAAGCAATATAAATTTTATGTATTTAAATTGTCTATAACTTTTGGGGGCTACTTGCCATGAAGCGAGCCAGAAACATACCTCTAACTTCGTAGTATAAAAAATACTATTCACACCTCACAAGATGGTGAACTAAGAGAGTGAATTGAACAAAAATACTTGCTTTTGGCATACATTAAAACATCTAAGATGGCGATGATCATTCGATGATTTACCAATAAATCTTCCAAATCATTTGTGATCCCATAACGAGTTCAATATTACACAATTATTCAACTTCTTACTGACGTTCACCAAATCTTTCTTAAATAAGTGTGCGCGTAAATGGAACGACATTAAACTGCAGATGAATCACAGAAATGTCACCGGCTCCATTAATTCCTTCATTCATCGACGGAATCCTAAAACTACGTCCCTATGTAAAAGTACGTGTGATTATGGATTCGTGGTGCGCGTGCGCCGGGCGGAAGCCGCACGTAACGGAAACGTCAGAACGCGATACGATTTCGAATTTCGAATTTGGAATTGGATTCGAACACGGGATGTTTGAATGACATGACTACTCTGCTTTTTTATGGAATATGTTTCATGGGACGTGTATGGTTTTTGCCCGGTGACATGTTTTATTGTTCTTTTCCTCTGTTCGAACGCGTGTAGTGGTTTTATTGGTAGTCTTAGTGTGGTTATTGAATGGGTAATGAGTTTGTTTCCATAATTTAATGCTATATTCTCTGTAACTGATGATATTACTGGACATAAGAGACAATAATGTATCGAAACCACGACTAATGCTTGCGTGACCTGTCCGTCATTAATTAGAATTTTTTTGTTTGTTTTTTAAATCCACCTTTCAAATTTCATAAAAAGAACAACTAAATATGAACGTAAGCAAATTTGCACCCTTAGGAAGGGTTGAAAGAGCTCGTTTTTCTACACCATGCATGGTATGCAGGCTGGTACCAAAATGTAATCTAGTGGAAGTACTATCCCTATCCAGGTTTTACATCAATAACCTGTCAAAAGGAGGCTTCGGAGGGCAAACAGAGCGTCGGCACAGCTTCGCGCAATAATGTATGTAAATCGGTTCGCGCACCTCATAATTTGTAATACGGTGGCCATGACTTTCGTAGTTATGATTTAAAAAAAACGTTTGTTATTTATTGTCCAGTAAAATATTTTAAGCCAGTATTTCTCTAAAGATATTCGTGTTTGGAGCCTTTTTGTTAGTTAGTGTTCTTTATAGGTCTATATTAAAAAAAAAAGTTAGGGTAGACGAAGTGGCGATACTCTTTGTAAATACCCAACGTTATTGGGTTTGAGAAATAGTAAATTCCTACATGCATGTATGTTTTAAGGTCATTCGTATTTATTTACTTCTGCGTAGGATTCTTTATTTTTTTGTATGTTATTCAATCTTTTTTTCACAACAGAAAAAGTATAGTATATTTGCAAGGGTACATACCTAAAGGTGCATAATTTTATTTTAAAAGCAGGTCTTCGTAATTCGTATAAATTCCTTTAAAAAATTAAGTGGGAGCAAATCTTTTTCTCGTTCATATTTTAATCTGCTATTGTTTTTTTGCACTTTTTTAATAAGTATTCAAAATTGATTTAAACTTCTACAGGTGTGATCAAATTGTTTAAAAAATATTTAGTATACCACTTAGGTGGCAAAAAAGCATACAGCCCGCCTGATACTAAGCGGTTATTTCAACTATTACAGAATGAAACAAAAAAAACAACTTAGCAGATTTTTTTGCTAATCAGAATGAGTCCTTTATATTGTGGTCACCCTACATTACCCAGTACGTTGATAGAATGATAAATGGTTCCGTCAACCGCAGACTTGGTTTGTTCTAACTCGCGGAAACACAGATTGATGAGGCTTTCTAAAATATTGTGCTAAGAATAGAAATATTTCTCACTCCATGACTTCATAAACTTAGCTTAATTAGCACCGTTGTAATGTGATAAGTAATACCAAAAAGGATATAAATTCTTTAAAAAAATCGAATATCGATCTTGGCGATAACGGTTGCTATCTTTGTATAATTTGACTTTGTGCAGTTTGATGTAGAGTATAATTTTACTTGTAACGTGAAAAGACGGTGTTGATCCAACCTTAATATGTCATCGCAAAATGTAAAAAATCAGGAAGTTGTAGAAAAAACGTAATTCACTCAATCACGTTGCCAAAATGGCGGTCGATCATGCATTTTAGCGAAAAATATATAATTATACACACTACAACCGGCTACTGCAGAATTCGAGAACCCCTAATGATTCAAAAATTATAAACTGCTTTTGGGACTCCGAACACATTGAATTTATTCGATCAAGATTTAGCTTCCGTCAAGGCTACGGTGGATTGGGTCAGGTTATATATATTTTTAATATTTTAAATTTACTTTTTGGTATCTTTATAATATTTTGTAATTTAAATATCTTAAAAAAGTTCATTTAACTATGATTTGAATTCATTTACAAATAAAATCGCGTTTTATTCGCTACTCAATATTGCAATGGTTTTTTTTTTCTACATCAATCAATGAATTTTGCTGAATATGCATTTTTTTGGAGCCCTTTACTTTGAAGATCCATTGTTTTATATTCCACACATAATATTACAAACCACAACTACATCTACTGTGTGACTAATTCGTCAATCTTTTTCAAATCGCCTCGAGTGGGCCAAAATTGATTTTTTCGGTCATTCGGACTGCATCCGGCAAAAAACGGATTGCATTTTTTTTTCCTTCAAAATCTTTTTGTAATTAGACCAAAATATTTAGGAATCGTGATCACGGACGAAATAAAGGTTTTTCTCGGTAATCTTCGCGTTGATTGGATGATGTCATGTTTGTTGTATGGCGTGTAAAAAATAGGTTAACCTCAAATCTGACCTCAATAAATGTTTTGCACATTGCAGTTGCATTGTTGAAAAATAAATTTTTGGTGCAACGCTTTTAAAAACAGCTAAAAATATCGAATTATTTTATCTTAATACTGGTATAAGATTTCAAACTAATCGCAGGGCAGGCATTGGAGTATAGAGAGGTGTCATTAAGAAAACTAGCAACACTTATGTTTTCGTTTACTAACATTTTTGTGAGAACTTATTCAGGAATTTGTTCTGGAACATAATTTGAAGAAAAACAAAAGAGAAGAAAATAATATTTCTCTTTAATACTTGGCAGTTTAATAGGTATCCGTACTCCATATGGCTGCAGTAACCACTCTAATTGTATAAAAAATAAGAAAGATAATATACTAAAGTAAGATAAGACATGAATAGTACGTCTCTGGCATCGTGAGAATCAAACCCACATTAATCATGACGCTAAGCACTTGACCGAAGACGCACCCAGAACCATTATTACA
The DNA here is from genome assembly GCA_951449985.1 of Falcaria lacertinaria. Classification (NCBI taxonomy): domain Eukaryota; kingdom Metazoa; phylum Arthropoda; class Insecta; order Lepidoptera; family Drepanidae; genus Falcaria; species Falcaria lacertinaria. The sequence goes on along the minus strand of OX602120.1, from coordinate 715,091 downwards.
ATTAAATCAGAATAAATTCAATATTTCTACATTCCTCAGACTGAATACGCTAAAGACTTTATAACTTCCTTACAACTTTTAAATCCAGATTAATTTGACCCCTAACACTCGATACACTCCTTTGAAAGTGATACTTTAAGTAGGGAGTTTTGGGTCAGGTCATATTGGACGGTCGGATAGTGCTAACTGACTCTTAAACCAGAGGTTAATACTGTTAGCACTAAGGTTTTAAGGGTTTCCCGTGTGAAGCCTTACTTGTCATGTGGGGTTATTGAAACTGATGGAATGTCCATATTTTTATTTAAGTGTTTTACGAGAAAATATTTTTTTTTCTTTTTATACCACTAAGTTGGCACACAACACACGGCCCACCTGATAAATAAGCAGTCACGGTCGCCGCTCGCAATACCAGGGATATCACTAACGGGTTGCCAACCATGTTGTTTATGAGGACTCACTACTAGCACAGCGTATCCTCGTGGAGCACTGGCAACCTAACTTACCGCATATTATGCAAGACATGTACAAGGCACATACAATGCTATGGGAGTGGTAGAAGAAGGCTGTGGAAGGCCAAGGTCCAACTTTCTAGATCAAATTACCAAAGTACTCAATGATGGAAAGATGAAGAGTACTCGGAACTGACAGCATGTATGAAGCGATTGAGTGTAAAAAAAGCAATATAGGAGTGCAAGTCAAGAGTGAAATGGCGCCCTATACTCTCTGCCTACCCTGAAAGATGTAGGTCTCGGCGTGATGTTATGAATATAAATATTGGATCCCTGACCTTCCAAGTGTACCGCTACACCTGCAGAGACTGGAGTCGGCAAGAGAGACCAACTTCAATTCGTACGTGCTCAAGGTGCCTGCAAAACATCGGGACATGTTCTTCGCTTCCGACTTCTGGCCTGAGGGAATAGTATACCGTCGCTATAGGGATGTATATAATAGATAATAAATAAAAAAATAAATAAAATAAATGTAGATTTTTAAATGATAATGGCCAATGTTTGCGCTTCGTCATCGGTCCCCACTCAGCAGTAACCAGACTAGTAAAAACAGTGCATTTATTTTATTATATATATTAGGTACTTAACGAACGAATTATATTTTTTATTTCATTATGTGTGTAAGTGCATATCCTACTTTTTATAGTAACATTTTTTATGACACTCAAGTGTTGCCAGCTTTATCGTTGAGAGGAATTTGCAGACTGCCAGTAAAAAAAAAATCCATATCGAGTCGGTTTACGACACTTTTTTTCCCGTAAAAAAAACCAGAATTAAAACACTAAGTTATTATATCGTCAATAAATTACTCAAAATAATTACCTGTAATGCTTACTGTTAATGAGCTGCACTACACTGTTTCGATTATACAATCACAAATCAACTGTGCATATATCATTAATTTGAAAGTAATTAATATTTTAGAAATACATTTTATCAATAGAAAAGCCTACTGTTTCGCTCGTATGATGGTGTAAATTTATGTGATCTTGAGCAATTAACGTATGTCATTACCCCAGATTTCAATACCGGTTGTATCACCAGCATGCTGCCAAGTTTCTGTTAAAAGTCATCATGTCTTCGTTCAGCTTATGCTCGGCAACGAGCAAGTGTTACCTGGTGTTGCAAGCGTATATAGGCTACGGTGACCGCTTACCATCAGGCGGGCCGTATGCTTGTTTGCCACCATAGTGATACATTTAAAAAACAAACACTTTCCTGGCTTAAGAGCTTTGGAAAGCTCATTCACGTTACATATCACTTTCTTTTAATTATTTACATTTTATCTTTTCTGTAGTTATTCAACGCACATAGATTTTTTTCAAAATTATTAAGTTAGTATTATTTCTGATGAAAAAAAAACAAATAAATGCAAAAGTTGGGCTAGTTACACTATTTATAACCCAAGAACGGCTGAACCGATTTTAATGATCTCAGATTTTTTGGATTCGTCTCCACCTATGGATATACATCGGTACGAATAGCAAAATGATTATTAAAATATTGGTAATTTTACAGAAAAAAATATAACACAGATTTTTTATTAGGTTTGAAACTCCGCCATCTTCCGCAACTGACAGCTCACGTCACACACGCCTGTAGCTTGTTTGTTTATTTATTTGCCCCCACGAACCCGGGGTGGGTCACTCTACATACAACACATATAAAATTACATTCGAATAACATAGCGATAAAAAATGGAACCTCACATATTACTTCGTATATTGAAAATGACGTATCCCACGACCCCAGCAACCGACTAATTGCCTCGCGCATGCGCGGTAGCTAATACATCACTTGGCTTTGCACACTTTGTGGCCATTAGGTTACAAATAAGTTGATGAACAAAAACAAGGTATACGGCGTTATTAAATTCGGTTGTTTTGGTAAATAAGACCTAAATTATAAGGATATCTACGTGAATACAGGTAGCATAGTTAACTTTAGTCTAATAGGGTTTTAGATTTCGTCAGCGTATAAAAAGTTTTTATTGCTGAAATATTTTATAGAGTTTTATTAGTTTTTTAGCGACATGAATGGGTATCATTAAAGAGAGGTAGGGCGATTTGGGATATCCCGTGGGTTATCCCATTTAAATTGGAGCCGCCCGACTGGGGACTGTACCTCCGCCTTACAGAAGACCGCAGTGAAATAACACTACTTGATGTATTGTTGTGTTTCTGCGGTAAGTAAGGTTGCCAGTGCTCCACGAGGATACGCTGAGCTAGTAGTATTGCTGCTAGCACAGTGAGTCCTCATCAACAACATGGTTGGCACCCCGTTAGTGATACCCCTGGTATTGCTAGCGGCTATAGGCTACGGTGACTGCTTACCATCAGGTGAGCCGTATGCTTGTGTGCCACCTTAGTGGTATAAAAAAGGAAAAAAAAAACATTCGTTAAGAATAGTGTAGCCTTTCATTAATTGAAGGAATCATAAATTAGATTTTTAATCAGTTCAGTAGTATTAGAAATTATACCATATATACAAATAAAAGTTTCAAAATATGTACGTTTAAATAACACACATTATAATAAATAATGCACGTTTTCCTTTTTACCTCAACAAAACCGTTAAAATGAACTATGGAATTGAAATGCACAACACAAAAGCAAGGTGTCAATTTGTATAGCTAATAGAATTTTCTCCTCTAAAAACTAAGCAGGTTGAACTAAAAACCGCTAAACCGTAATAAGCCGCAAGTTTTCTGTACATTACTGGGGTAAGTATTATAAGTTTACCGGTAATTTACTAGGAGTGAAGCCAGATGAAGGCACGACAAATGTTTAAAATAGATTAAATTTTTACACTTCCGCGGTACTCTGTGCTATGTAACCACAATAGGATTACTTTTGTAACTGAAATTACTTTTTGATACTTTTGGTATTTTTATCTATGTCTTTTTTCATACCACTATGGTGGCACACAAGCACAGGGCCCACCTCATGGTAAGTAGTAACTGTAGCCTATAGCCGCTAGCAATACAAGGGCTATCACTAACGGTGCCAACCATGTTGTTGGTGAGGACTCACTGTGCTAGCAGCAATACTACTAGCCCAGCGTATCCTCGTGGAGCACTGGCAACCTTACTTACCGCAGAAACACAATTCTACATCAAGTAGTGTTATTTCACTGCGGTCTTGTGTAAGGTGGAGGTACAGTCCCCAGTCGGGCGGCTCCAATTTAAATGGGAAAACCCACGACAAGTCCCATATCGCCCTACCTCTCTTTACCCTACTGTCAGGTAGCTCCTATTTTGAACGGTACATGCCTACCGCTGCGCTGCAGCGCTGTGCCGTTTCTTTTTGCCGTTTTCTCTGTATCAAAACCGCTCGTGCATCCTACAATACAGTAAGCAGTTAAATAATTTGTTTCTATCTAGTGTCGTTGACAACCACCGCAGACTAGTTACACAAATACATCTAGCTACTCTCAACTAACCGCGGGCTCGCGTCTGCTTATTATGAGATAAATTGTTTTGTACCTACAGTTTTAGGTGTTTAACACTTTTGTGCGAACCTGTATTGTTAACGATTTTTTTAATGCTGGCCAACGTATAGTGGACAGTCACGCAAATAACTCTTTTGTGTGTACATGACTTCTGCTGATAGTTTCTGACTTGAGAATCTGCCATCCATTTTTTTTCGTTTTTAGAAATGAAAATCAACTTTGTAATACTAATATGTTGAACATAATTGAATAATTTACCTCACAATGTGCCAAGAAGGCTGTATACGTATACGGTGGCAACTACAAAAAAACCTTGCGACTCAGAGGCATATTACCTACTCAAGAACTGGGAATCCTCTTATAACGGTCTGCTGCTGCTTTGAAAATGAAATCCCAGGTTGCATTCAAACCATATTCCATAACTAACGGCAGTAGCCACTTTAAGTTAATTAAAATAATATTATGAAATTGATATTTAAAAAAACCTTCGCTTCTGAACGACTTTTAGACTTTTATCCATGCCATAGAAACGAAAAAAGAAGGTCAAGAATAATTTTGAATGAAAGAGGTTTTCATACTATGTCTAACCCGCCTTCTACGAAAAACATCCTAGATTGATTTTGTACAAGTTTTGTACCAATTTTAAGTCAAATATTCACCACAAAATTGAAATGTAACGAATTACAACTAAAATTACTCATATTACACTTGCTTAAGCTAAGTATAAACTGAACAAAACAAATATTGAAACATCAATTACAATTGAAAGATAATTTTACACTAAATTCAAGTGTCTACAAACAACCGAATTCATTCACAAAAATTATCCTTTAGGATATATCACACAGTTTTTAACCGTAATTCCTTTGGATAGGATTTAAAACACCTTGTTTTTTCGGGTAACCAGGGCATTTATCAAATTTAAACTCTTCGTTTATGGCGCAAGATATGAAACGGCCTGTAGAAGAAAAACAGGTTGTATCCTCGCATGACATCTACATGACAGCTCAAAGCTACCCATTCTTGGCGGATTATGGAATATTTATGACTCATTATGGGTAGATTTTGAGGATCAGCAGGGCGCGGTCGCAGCCGTTAGAATATAGAATGACAGGAAATTATATATAGGTTGTTTAATAAAAAAAAGAAACATGTTATTTAGGTATGAATGCGCCAAGTTCTTTTTGGGCTAGTGTATATTAACACTTGCATGCGAACCCGCGACCCCTAGCGCAGCAGACCAGCGGTTTCTTACGGTTGCATATTCGTAGGATTACATGTTTACAAATCATAGATCAGACAAACAAAACCTGTTTGTCTGTCCAACCTTTAAGAGGCTTCATATCGATTATATGACTGTAATAGACAGACTGAGATAGCACATAATTATTGCACTAATTTAATTAAATTAAACCAAATTTATTTTAGGTCACTCTAAAAATTTCATATAAGCCTTCCATATCACAAATTAAATTGATTATTTCAATATTTGACAATTAATAAATCTACACTAATATTATAAAGAAGAAAGACTTGATTGTATGTATTGAATAGGCTCCGAAACTACTGAACCGATTTGAAAAAATATTTTACCATTAGAAGCCGACATTATCCCTGATGAATATGCTACTTTTTACCGCGGGAAAATGCTTCATTCCTACGGGAATACGGGTAATAGTAACTATATTTATTGTTACGCGGGCGAAGTCATGGAGAAAAAGCTAGTTGATTAATATAATTGAAAATGTAACTGGATTATAACAGCCTGTATAACCCAAACGGGTTCAAAATTAACAATTCGCTACAAGACAATGCGCGCTACAGTTCGTAGAAACCACATGTTTTGACTTCGCTAACCAAAATTATTTTTTTAGATCCCTTGAGTAATAATCACCGTGTCACTGCTAACAGCGGGGGTGACATTTTGTTTCACAAATACGTGATTATGTTTGCATATTGTTACCCTTCCGAGATTTGGGTTATTGTGTTACTGAGACTCTTGCTTATATTGTTTTTTTATACTACTAAGGTACACACAAGCATACGGCCTACCTGATGGTAAGCAGTCACCGTAGGCCCTAGCCGCTAGCAATAACTGATATCACTAACGAGTTGCCAACCCTGTTATTGATGAGGATTCACTGTGCTAGCATACCAGCATTACTACTAGCGCAGCGTATCACAATGGAGCACTGGCAACCTTACTTTCCGCAGAAACACAAAGTAGTGTTATTTCACGGCGGTCTTCTGTACAGTCCCCAGTCGGACGGCTCCAATATTAATGGGAAAACAAAATATTGACAGGTCTTTTTACTGACATAAAAAACAGTGGCTAATTCCGCTGAGCCGAATTTGCAGAATTGCATTGCTGTACGCAAATATAAAATGAATCCCTTTTTCCCTTGGCTATGGCATCACGCGTGAACGACCGCATTCGCTAATTATTTTTTTCGTGTTTGTTATTGTAAGGAAAAGGAACTTATGAAAAAAAAACAGATCATTTAAATTTCGGGATAAACTAAAGGTCCCTGTTTTCTATGGTGTATTTGACATATGAATTATTTATTTATTTATTTATGTTACACAAACAGATTGAGATCAATTGAAATTACATAAACACGAAGATAAACTATATAGGAACTGGATAACAATCCAAATAATGCGTAAACAGCTTGACTCATACATATTATAAAGACACTATATGGGTAAACAATAAAATGAGAACATAGCTAAAATAACATTATTTAGGAAATTAAATACATTTGATAAAAATACAAACTAAAAAAAAAAAAACAATAGTGAAATACAAACTATAAACTAACACTAAAACTTGTGGAGGTTATCTCGGCACCATGTAATTAGAACAGAAAGCTTATTATTAAATATATCAATACTGTTGTCCTTGATTGCAATTTCATTATACTGCCGGCACATTCTTACTAACAGATTGTAATATGATGTGTTGTTATTGTACGTTTTTAAGAGAAACGTCCTGGGAGCTCTGGTTCTATAACAGGTATTAATGTTGATGGAGGATAAAAGATTCATAGCTTAGTCAGGAAAACGACTGTGGGGACAGCTAGCTCACGATACGACACCTTACCGAATAAAATATTCAAGTAGAGTATTAATGAAGTTATGAGAGCTGGTGAGAAGGCTTATTGCTAATGATGAGGGGCGCATCGATTACCGAAAGGTCACGCGATGTCAAACGCTTTGGCGGCTCGCGGCGTCAAAGCGCGTTTTTGCGCCAAAGATTAATTTGTGGGTTGTGTAGAAAGAACTTTATTCATCAATCCATACTAATATTATGAATGCGAAAGTAACTCTGTTTGTTTGTGTGCTAAACGGCTGAACGGATCGTAATAATATTGGGCAATGAGAGAGATTTTAGATTGGAAGGACATAAGGCTATCTTTATCTAGAACCACGCGGCCGAAACTGCGGGTAAAAGATAGTATACTTATGTTTTAAATTCTTTTAAAATATTAGCTTTTTCTGACTTTTGTGTCGTCTATGTATGTATGAAGAGATTGATTAATGTAGAAGAAGCAAAAGAGTTGTGCAAGTCAAGGGTGATTTGGCGCTCTATACTCTCTGCCTACCTCGAATGCAACTTGGGGAGATACTGAATAAACAAATTTCAGTCACAGCACGACCACTATTTAAGCAATATTTTAAAAGACATTTACCAAAAAGAAAAATAAAAATGTATATAAATTGCCGCAAATATATTATATGTTTTATATTAGGTTAGTTTTATATCTCGCTCAGAGAATCAGCATTGCTATCCAGCGTGGCAATGCTGCCAGCATTCTTGGCACGCTCCCGCATCATTCCGGTTTTATTCAGATCTTTTATCTATAAGTAGGTAGGTTAAGATTTTTGTAAATAGTGTTGTATAATATGTGAATTTATGTTTTAATTATTGAAATCAAACGTGTATATCTTGAAGATATTTTTTATTGTGAGTAAAAATGACAGAACATTTAATGACTTAATGAAATCAAAATTAGAACAACTTTTTCTAATGTGCCAGTACGCGCACAAATAGTTTAATCTTCTTCTTCTTCTTCTTCTTCCTAAGTATGGCAATCAATCCCTTCAGGGACTATTTTTGCCAGTGTCGAGTGTTAGAGAATTTTCATGTTGCAAAATTTCTGGTGTTTGCCGCATTAAAATGCCTAGTGTCATGCATTCTAACGCCCAATGGAGTTTCTGGAGACAACCCACGGCAGTAGCAGATCGTAACACGCCTTTAGATTAGAGGTAACCTATTGACCAAAATGATAAATTACTTAACCCAAAAGTCGTATTATGGCATTATTTCCAATGCTCCTATAAATCAGTCACTAAATAAAACTTTACTGCACATATCGACACCAAAACTACACATTAAAGATCACTATAACACAATTTACGACACACTGGAAAAAATCTCAACCGCTCCGCCTGATTCCCGCCAAAAACTCTAGTTTAATCTGTATTATACGGTTAGTTTATTTTTCTTTCCTTTAATTTTAGTTTATATTATTTTTGACCTAGTAATAAATTTTAAGCAAAATCAACATTTTTTTTTATAAATTTGTAACCGCAAATTGATGGTCGGATCTCTTCTAATTAGTAATAAGCCTCGGCATAGGTCGACTCCTATTGCGGCGTCTACAGTCGACCCGCTAACAAAATATACTCGTTATACGCTCCGTCAATCATGCCATCAGTACTATTCAATCGGATTAATATAGTTACAAATAGTAATCAAATGTGCTCTCGCGTTACATCGCCAATCGATTTTTTTTTATTTAGTTTTCGTTATTGACCTTTTAGTTTAGTTGGTCATAGAGCTAAGAATGATATCGTACTGCATATTAAAAAAAAACTAATGTTATATACTTAAATATACGTGTTCGTTAACAGTTTTCTAAACTATGGATTATAAGTATATCTCTGAGACCACTTCTTGCATTATTTTTATAACATACTGTATTACGTAGTACGTATATTAAGCATTAGTGCTAGTTTCTTATCGAATATTTTTTATATCGTGTACTACGTCCGCCTCTAAATATCTTGTATCTGTGGACCTCAAGCACCACACGCCTGTCAATATTCAAAGTAAGAGTGATGTATGGAATATTTGGCATTTTTCCGACGGAGGCCGGGATCATTGATCATTTATTAGAGTGATGCGCGCGCGCCGGTACCGGTACATATGTAATTTGATATTCTTGTAAATAACATATGATTAGATATATTGAATTGATTCAGGTTTTACTTTGCGGAAATTCATATTTATAGAATACAAAATATATTATAATTTGATTTTTCCGCTTAATGTCACCTTATCTAAAATATCGTAAACCGCAATGAAAGTTACAAAGCCTTAGTAAAACATTTTCATTTTTGGTACTTATTCATCTGGATATGTTTATATTATAGAGGAGTTTTTGTTACTTGCTTTGTTTCAATGAGAGATTACAATTATTAAAACTCGATGTATTCGGTCGGAAAATCGATATTATTCTCAAACATATATCCCAGGCATATTCATTTTAATTACATCCAATAACCGTACATTCAAACACGACGAATATACCCGCTAGTAAAGCATACAACCTCTAAAATGAGAAATAGAATTTGAAATGTTATTAACCAATAAATATTTGAATGAGTAGTAATAATTTAATTTTTATTTAGTGTCATATCCAAAGTCCTTAACAAGATGAGGGCAATCGAACTAAATAACACTTCAATTAAGGCCCAGTTCTGAGGTGATGTATGTTCTAATGTTGCCGTCCTGTGACGTCATCGTACCAGTCAATCTACTTTTTTTTTACACCAATACCTAATTACCTACAAATTACAGGAAAACGCGAAAGAAACAAAATCGTCGAAAAAATATCGTTTTAAACATAACTTTAGTTGTAAGCGTAGGTATTTTTCCCTGTGTGGTTCAAATTAAGTAGTATCTATATCTACGAATATAGGTGATGAAATATTATGAAACACACATTATCACACATCACGTATCATCTTAATCTTGTCTAGAAGAGATCACATCTAGTGATAAGGCCGCCATTTGTACCGATATGTATAATAAATTATGTTTCTGTAATATAGTTTTAAGGTGTACAATAAAGAGTTATCTATCTATCTATCTTAAATACCCTTAATAATACCCAGGCTCTTTGGGTAGGCAAAGAGCATAGTGCACCATTTCGCTATCAACTTAATATGAAGCGACACTATTGAAATAAATAGCAATAAAAAACTGTACCTCCACCTTACATAAGACCGCAGTGAAATAACACTACTTGATGTAGTGTTGTGTTTCTACGGTGAGAAAGGTTGCCAGTGCTCTACCAGGGTACGCTGGGCTAGTAGTATTGCTGCTAGCACAGTGAGTCCTCATCAACAGCATGGTTGGCAACCCGTTAGTGATACCCCTGGTACTGCTAGCGGCTATAGGCTACGGTGACTGCTTTCCATAAGGTGAGTGAGGTATAAAGAAAAAAGTATTGTCAATTCGTTTTAGAAAGTTAGACAGACTTTCGTGGCATTGTGGCTTCATCTTCCACCCATGCGCATTGTATATCTTCTTTGTATTCAAAGAAAACATCCCTAAGAAATGTCGCATTAGCACTCAACTAATTAACTAACAGATTAAACATTAAGCTTCCTACACACGAACCGGTGCACCGTTACGGCCGGTAGCCGTATAAATAAATAATTGTCGGACTGCGACAAGGATCTGTCGCGTGTCAGAGTTCGCCAGTTGCTAAACGTTTCGGATTCCCCACCGGCGGAGATGTAGCTTCATCGCTGATAAGTAAAATTACTAACGCTTTAGAATTTACCTGCTTGCTATGGTGGGCAGCGCCCGTACCTGATACGATCCACGGGATATCAACTGTAAATATATACAAGACATTAATTTATTACCTACTTATTTATAAACTAATATTTTTTAGTTGTTACAGTTAGGTACATGCATTTCATTACGCCGAATACCTGCTGAGACTAGTAAGCGGAAGACAAATAATGATAAATACTTATTAGCTGTTACCCGCGGCTTTGTCTGCGTTTGTTTAAAGACAAAAGTAGCATATGTGGGGACGGGCCCCAGGATATGATCTATGTCCTTGTAAAACTTTATTACGATCCGCTCAGCCTTTAAGTACTGAACATGTAGCAAACACACAAACAAACAGAGTTACTTTCGCATTTATAATATTAGTTTGGATTTTCAAAATTTTGTAGTTTTTACCTACTGTTTCGTGAAAGAAATTCCATCCATTACTTATGTAATTTGCCTCGATAGAAACAGATAAACACAAAAAAAAGTACTAAAGACTCAGTTTAAAAAGAAGTAATGAGACAGAGCATCTAACAGCCACTCCAAAGCGTTTATTTGCTACAACTTTTATCGGATTCACTTACACCAGACCTCTAAATGACGGTTGCACTATAAAAAGACACCGTTAATAAAATAAATGCAGTCTCTTATACCCACGGCTAGTGTACAATTCAAATAAAATGCCATACCCAATTAAAGCAGGCTGAATGCAGTAGCGGAGTAGCCAGTCGGTTAGGGCACACGACAGTAGCACGCGCACGCACGCGAAGCTTAAAAACCACCCGTTATGAACTGCTAAGTATAATTACAGTGTTGTTTATACAAACACGAGGGTTCCCGACAGGTTGTTTTACGGACCAGTATAATCCTTAGTAAAAACCACACGCGTTAGTAGTTACTAGGTTGTAGTTTGCATGAATAGAAAGAGAGTTTAGAGAGGTTGAAAAGGAGTAAGTATAGGTTGCCGTTGCATAGACGTGGCGCTTACCATCAGGTGACTTGCTTGACATTTTCTAGAGGCGTTCTGAAAACCTTAGACACTCATTGCATAAACAACACAGCATCAGAGAAGAGCTTGCTTTTACAAACTTTTAATTTCACCTGTCAGGTGAAATCAATTGTTGCAAGATAATTTTGACTTTGCCGATTGAGTTGAAGTTACCTAAATGCCACCATTTTTAATCCAATATGGCGGACGTTACAAAATCGAGATTCCATTGAAATAATTCATACAAAATCATAAACTATTTGTTCAGCTTAGGCCTTTATAAGGCACTTGTGAGTTATGAAGGTCTACGTCACCAAATCATTTTGCATAGACATTCAAACAATTTCCGATTGAGACACTTGCTATATTTCTGCAAGTAATGGCTAACATTAAATCGTTAAGGAAACTCTCGTACAAAACCTACACACAATAAAAGTAATCGAGTGTCATGAACAAAGGCTATAGCGCCATCTAACCTCGACTTTTACTATCCACTAAAAATTTTTTTGTGGGATCATCTACAGCATGTCCTAAACTCATACATACATATATGTAAATACATATCTTCACACGCTCACGGTGAAGGAAGTGAGTATAGAACACCATTTCACTCTTCTTCTTCTTCTTTCTAACTATTATCCAAAATGATAGATCACTTCGCATCAAAGCGCCATATTTCCAATGATCATATAAATCAGCTATTAAATGAAACTACTCCACAAAATGACAACGAAAATACACACTGAAGATAAATAACCGAATTTACGAGCCACTGGAAAAAATCACAACCACTCTGCCTGATATCCAACAAACTCCCCCATTTGAATCTTTCTTGACTTGCACACCTCTTTAGTTTGATCCAGATAATTAACACTGTCCTCAATGCTATTTCTTATATGAAGACAGCTGGAGTTTCTTTAACACTGATTTCTTGTTGAATCTTTTTCCGATTTTTTTAGAAGATAATTTTCAAAGCTGATCCATCGCTGTCGTGGATCATTAAATTACTTGGAGTTATTGGCTAAGGTCTAGAGATCACCAGGTCGATGGAAACTACGCCGCTTACTACCATATTGTGTTTGAAGGGATTGATAAATGTAGCAGAAACAAAAGAGTAAGTCATGGCGCTCTATACTCTCTGCCTACCCCGAGTGAGACTTATCTTGATGTTACTTGAGCCTGTTACTCATAAGATAACAAATAATTAAAGATGATGATGAAAGTATTTAGTATTATGAATAAGCGGACACCATGTATAGAACACATCGCAATCACCAGACAGACTCTAAGAAATACTTTGATAACTCAATTCGTCACACATTTAGCGGTTTTGACTTAATTTGGTCGCATTAATAGGACATCAAAGAGTGCCGAAAGCGGGCGAGATCAAACGGCGCCGCCGTCTTTTATATCGATCTTTTTTTATGTGGCAATGATTTTATTGATTTTGTATTATCGATGTATCGATTGGAATTGTTTCGATTTGATTTGCTCTCACTGCAACGCTTCGATTAATTAGTTAAAGGAGGTTTTTGTTTGGGATCGATTGTGATTCGATTCGAATAGGTTTTTTGCGTATCATTCGTGATATCAATTCATTTGCTTGTTTTGGTAAACTTAAAGGTTAAAATTGATCGTTTGTTGTGTTCAACGATTATTGATAATGGTTAATTACGGTATTACTTAAAATTGGTGATAATTAGGGATTTTTAGTAATTGATTTAGAATTTTAGACCAATTAACATGGCACCCAAAGATCTCTTTATGTATACGATAAAATACGTTTTATATCCGTCTGCAAAATCATTACAAGAACAAAAAACTAGATTTGAAATTTTAAACTAAATTCTCCTGCAGCTTGTGTGAGTAATATTTCTATTTCCTTCAACCGAAGCCTAACAAACGATGACCAAAAGCGTAGAAGCCTATTTATCAAGTTCAGTTATCAGTGAACAATTTGGTGCTAGTGTCGCGAGCGTGGGAATGCGGCTGCGCGCGTTATCCGCCGCCATCTCATCTGATACCGGCGCTATCCGCCGCGATCTGCGCACGAGTCCAATCGCACTACACTAGCCACCCGTTCGTACATTACACGGACAGTTTAGTCTCATTACATGTCAATATTTTAATTGTTACGGAGTATGTTATATATAAAATTCTCGTGTCGCGGTGTTTGTAGTTAAACTCCTCCGAAACGGCTAGACCGATTCTCATGAAATTTTGTGTGCATATTGGGTAGGTCTGAGAATCGGTCAACAAAATTTTTTCATCCCACTAAATTACAAAAAAAAACGGTCCAGTAGTTTCGGAGCAAATAGACATTTATCAAATATTTTGTCCACCCGTGCGAAGCCGGGGCGGGCAGCTAGTATTTATATAATATTCACCTACTGTTAGAAATTATTTTTTTAGGGTTGCATAATAACCTCTTATGGTTTCGCCATGTCCGTCCGTCTGTCTGTTTGGTTCAGAAATAAGCCCCCTATGTTGTATAGTACTCCAGGTCATGCTATATCTATGTGCCAGGCCTTTTAGTTGTGATTGATTAACAGGCATACAAACAATCATGCTGATATCACATTAAAAAAATTTAGTAATTTAAAAAGAGTTATTATTGAAAGAATAATTTTTATTATAGTAATTAGGGCAAAACGAGCTAAAAAGCATATTTAAAATCACAATCAAAAATCTTTTATTCAGTTTTAGCCTTATGTTATAAATTAACTACCGGTTCTAAAGAAAAACACCTGAGAAATGCTCTGTCCTTTTTCGTGTAAAGATATGTTTTAGTTTGTGATTATTATGTTTCCCCTATAATTACTTAAACGATGGTCGCCCTAGTCGGATGCGAGCGCCGGCGACGGTCGCGCCCTCACCACTATGTGTAATCGTGATTTTACACTTTAAATGGCCGCACGAGATCCATACGTTCGCTGTGCATTTCACATTTGGAGGAAATAAATCCTAGCTAGTTCAATAATTTCTAAGGGTTTATCTTTAAGACGTCTTATTGCAAAATTGTTATAGAAGATCGGGAAGGGATAGAAGAGAAAATAATTGTACAGAGTTTTAGATTGCGAAACTATCTGCTTTGGTAATTGTACTTTGATAATATTAATGAAATTGGGGTTTCATTGGAATTTCAAATTGATTCCAGCCATATGTGTGGCCGCTATGATGTGTAGGCCTCATTCTTGATTAGCCATCCCCCACCAGTGGGTGTACGGGCCACGACACAAAAAACTAAATTCTGAAGTGTTTTAAAAATCCATTTGTAATTTCAACGAGAATTCCTCATAACCTTATGATTTTTTTTCCTGTAAATCCGTTTGAATACTTACATAATATAGTCTTACATCCTGAGGAATCATTAAGTGATTTCTTAAAGTACATACATACAATTCATTCTAGTGGTAAGCGGATACCGTAACTTATTGAAACAAGGTTCTGGATTTTCCTGCTAGTTCTCAACCAGAACTCTTTTTTGAGTCAAGTAAACAAGCTTTATTGAACAAATTCGAGATTTGAAGGTGATATACAGAAGTACGTTACACAATGCTGTAACGATCGACATTCCTGTGTCACCGAACACACGTGCCGCGTTGATTTGTCGTCCGTCTGTCTGTCCATTGATAGCCTGTGAGTTATAGGCGGAGGCCTCAAGCATTAAGAATATTGTGGCTTAACGTGTAAAAAGCAAAAAATCTTACTCTTAAACTTAAGCTCCCATTGTACGATTGGTGAATTTTAAAAGCATCGAAGATTCGAATGCGTGACTTCAATGCGTACTACTTGATTTACTATCGTAGACCGTAGTATTGTTGCTAGTATCATTATAGGTTATTATTAGACACAGGTCTCAACATAAAACAATAGAATTTCCTGGTTATATAAAAAATACAGATAGTTCCTTGCCGTTCTTCTCAGGGGGCTTTTCTCCGAATCAGTGGTAAGAAAGAGTAGGGCATAAACTGACTCAACAGTTTTTTTTTTAATTAGATTTGTCCTACAAAACATTTAATTAAATGTATTCTTTTTTATTCAAGTTGGAGGACGATACTTAGGTGAAATATTGTCAAGTTAAAAAAAATACCGTCAATTTTTTGTGACAGTCTTCTCCGTGACATCGTGTCAAAAACCTTAACTTCACGTTAGTAATAGAGAAGCAAAAAAAAATTTAGAACTATATTTTTTGTAACGTAGGCTGCTTAAATTACAATAAAATACTTCTACATTTTCTGAACAATAGCTAATATCAATAGGAATTACAGTGTCATAAAAATAAACAAATAAGGCTTTTATCATATAGATGATAGTCAACGAGGCGCCAGGCCATGGTGGGTCGAATGAACAAATCACAAATCTGTAAAAAAACTATCACGATTATGTGTCTATAATTGCTAAAACGTGATTTTCATGTACCTGTTTTATTTAATCAATTTAAGAGAATCTGATTGATATATTTTAATCGGCTAAAAAATTATGCAAAATCATTGTATATTAAAATTATTTTTATTTGAGAATGAAAGACTTGTTTCCCTGGTTTTAAATTTTTAATGGAATATTATCACAATAACATAAAAATGTGTTACAAATTTAACAAAATAATAATAATCCATGGACATTATCACACAGCGCCATCTGGTCCCAAACTAAGCAAAGCTTGTACTATGGGAACCAGTAGCTGATATAATACTTACATACTGTTTTTTTTGTAAATACATACTTATAATACATACCAAACACCCAGACGCAAGGCAAACATGTTTGTCACATAAATGTTTGCCCCGGCGGGAACCGAACCCGCGACCTCTAGCGTATCAGTCAGGTGTACTAACCACTAGACCAGCGGCCTCTTCAATAATAAATCCATATTTGGTTACTTTTATTCACAATACGGTGTTAACGGAACAATAATAAAGGTACATAATTTTACGACTCATTATGTATTCCCGAAGCTTACGAGCCAATCTAAAAAATAATACCTTACAAAATGGAATGGAAAAATTCGCTCGACGTCGCGTTATAAGTTTGTACGTTCGCGGTTTTGTACGCGCATCACGTTCTTCAAAGCGACGATGATCTCCTAACGATTTCAAACTCCTTTCTGCACGTGGCCAGCTCATATTAAAATAATATTGGTTTCGTTTGAATCGTTGCCCTTTTTGGCAGTATAATTTTATTTGTTTATAGTCTTGAGTCAGACACAACGCCCTCCAAACAGCTAAGGAAGGGCGAAGCACAGAATAAGCCTTTAATTGATAAAAGAAATGTAACTAACTAATAACTTACTATATAAGGTTCATAAATACATCTTAAAGTTGGAGAAAGTAATCCATTTTGAATTTCATTTCGTTTAAAAACTAACCTGTAGTGAAATTCATAATATCACTTAACAAAACACTTAATTTATACTTCCTATTTAGAACCTCTTAAACAGCCTTAGGCAGTGGGCGGTTTGAACGTAAAACGTGAAGTGTGAAAAGTAAGTGGATTCCAAAACCAAGGCGTATCTAATCTCCTTAAAAGGGAAATTAAATGCATTTAAATTAGTTCTGTTTGAGATAAGCTAATGATTATTTAGAATCGCATAATTGTCAGTATTTATGGGGTGAGTTAAGCAGCGCCCACGTTTTTCTGGACTTCGGACAACTAAGGCTTGCCTACTTATGTAGTCCATTTTGTTCTTCAATGATATAGTAGGTGACGAGACGAGCAATTCCTTCGCCTAAGGGTAATAGATTCCGATCTAACCAGGAGCTATCACCATTGCTATCCAGCGTGGCAATGCTCCGAGCATTCTTGGCACGCTCCCGCGTGATTCTGGATTGGTTCAAATCTTGTATGTATAAGTAGGTATGCTAAGTTCTGCTTTTGTAAATAGTTAATTCTGCTTTGAGCCCCCGTTAATTTTTAAAGATATAGAAGATTCACTAATACCTGTAGCTACTATCTTCTGTACCATTTTAAGAAGCACCTTTACGAGCATGTTATCACGTCAAACAGCTACTGGGCTCAGTATCCCATGTCAGCGAATTATCATTCAAGCTTCAGACCAGTTGCGTTATGTGGGTCGCCGGATCTACGAATATGTCGTGGAGAAGGCATTGTATTAATTAAAAACATCCATTGAAGTAGATTAAATATTAAAAAAAAAAAAAACGATATTGGATCGTATTCGCAATTAATTGTAGTCTGAGGCCAGAGTGAAAACGATTAGGACTTTTAGCGCTAATTTCTTAGAGTATGAAAGTGTTTTGCTATAAATGCAAATTTTTAGTTTTACGATTGGCATAAAATATAATTTGTTAATGTGTGATCTTTATTTTTTTTATAAATAGTATAAATGTCTGGAAATAATGAACCAATACAAAAAAATACACCAATACGTAAAAGAAATCATGCGTAAGAGTGTAGTATATTTTATAGTTCAAAACATATAATAATAATAATGCTTGGACATTATCACACAGCGCCATCTGGCCGCAAACTAAGCAGAGCTTGTACTATGGGAACCAGCAGCTGATGTAATACTTATATTATTTTTTTTGTAAATGCATACTTATAATACATATCAAACGCCCAGACGCTAGAGAAACATGTTTGTCCCATAAATGTTTGCTCCGGCGGGAATCGAACCCGCAACCTCTAGCGTAGCAGTCAGGTATACTGACCACTAGACCAGCGGTCTCGTCAATTTATTATTGTAAGTTTTCCCTTTTCAAAGTTGGTAAACTGAATATTTTGATTTGGTGAAATCATGTGTAGGGATGCTTAATTAATTTCTTTCTAACAAAGAATACACACACATTTACAAAAATAATGCCAAAGTAATTTTAAATACAGTACACGGTATTCTTAATTGTAGCTTCTTTTGTACTTATTAAATTAATCCTCATTTCATGGAGAGCCGTATCCAAATACATTCATACATCAACGATTAAACTATTTATGTGCACCAACTCATTGTCTCCACTTGGCAAAGTCACAAAAGCATGCTCTATAAATACAAGTTTGCAATTAACTAACATTTCACCTTAATCTTACCTGTATAAGATTCAATTTCTACTATTCAACTACAGCTTATAACTGGTCCTATGTTAACTAGATGTAATTCGAATACCAATGTTAGTACACTCCTCGTGGTATTATCCTAATAGATTTAAGGTTCAAATTGAAGGGTTAAACTGTCGAATTTAAGTTGTGCTTTAACTGTAATGTGTATTTCCTTATACATTGTATGCAAGCTACTGTATGTATGAGGTTTGGAATAAAAGGATTGTTAAGTTTTTTTGGTAAGCTTGTTTTGGCTGTCAGATTTGTTTTTGTCCACAAGTGTCTGTCACCGTCATGTTTTTTAAACCACCTTTTTTCGGTAGCTACTTGTACTGTAGAGTAATTTTTTGTACCGAGGTTTTCTAAGCACAATAATCTCTGCTATAGTAGCTCAAGTGTTTGAATAGTTTCAGTTGCCATATTTAGCTGGCAAGTAGCAAGTAATGTTAACTTCTTACTAACTTAAGGAATTTAGTAGCTAATTCTAAAATAATAATAAAGCACACATCTTAACACAGTAATATAGTTGCTTCTCGCCGTCTATACGCTTAGGTTTCTTACATTTAGTTTACACTTCTTTTTTAGGATCGGCAACGCGCGAGATATACCCCTGGTGTTGCAAGCGTCCATAGGCTACGCTAACCGCTTACCATCAGGGCCGTATGCTTGTTTGCCACTCAAGTATTTTAAGTATGTATTTACAAAAAAAAGTATGTAAGTATTCTATTAGCTGCTGGTTCCCATAGTACAAGCTTTGCTTAGTTTGGGGCTAGATAGCGTTGTATGATAATTTCCAAGCATTATTATTATTATTAACAGTCACAGTAACTCATGACAACGTCATGACGCATGAAAGTCCCAAGTCTACAAGCGCTTACCACCAGGCGGGCCGAAAGTGATGGATTGACAACTTTACAATTAAAAGAAAATATAGTCTCAATTCAGTTTCTTCCTTTGCCCTTGACAGCCTACACATTACATATGAAGAGGCATCACGATTATTTCACCAAATTATCTGTCACTAGATTATCTAAGTACCGCCTACGCCGGGCATTAATCACTGCGTCGCTACTTATCTGCGCTTGATCACACGTGTGCCTTATGACTCTGCTATTAACTGAATGGCGCTTCTAAGTGATTCACTATTGAATTGAGATCGTTGTGTCTGTTAAGAACGGGAGAGCGCTAAGCTGACAGTTCTGGTTGCCAAATTAATATCATATCTATCTCGTTATAAAGATTTTAAAAGTATAAAAAATCATCTGCTGGTGCAATCTAGTGGCCAGTCACATCCAAGAAAACAAATACTTGCATGCATTATCATTGTGTTTATAAACAAATAATTAGGTACATTAAATTCGTCAAAGACGTACAATTTTAAATTGTAAAGCTAAGAGTAATTTTATAATTATAAAGATCTACACTACCAGAAAAGTTAAAAAACCCTGCTATCAAAATATTGCTTACACAAATTTGAAGAAGAAAAAATAACATCGACTGCCAAATAAGTAAAAGAACCCACCGAAAATAGCATTAATACTGGTATATACTTAATCCGATTTAAATTCATATCGATAAAGCAGCGCGTGCGCGGTAGGTTGCGCTTTGGCAGGCGGCGCACGCGTCGACATCGATAATGTGACAACACTAGGACGCGGCTTGCGGGACATGTCCGCGTCTGAGTTATGATATTGGCAGTCATTGTAGGTAAAGTACTTGTGTGCCGGACAGTTTTAGAACCCTATTTGAATAATATATGGGGGTAAAAGCCAAAAGCTGTAAACCGCACAGTGTTCATGATACAGGCAAGTATATATTCTAATATTAATATAAGTAATATTGGCTAAACGACGGTTGCAATTTTTCTGATATAATTTTAGAAAAAACAAGCGTGTAAATCTGTTATTTCCGCATTCGCCACACGAAGTTTCGGCCCACATAAAAAATCCGTATTCATCCTACATTTTATTGCGTTTTAGCCCCAAATATATTATATATTCTGAATTTGTTATTTTAATCCTGTTTCGTCCCTTTTTTCGTTCCTTGTTCGCCTCGAATATTTTTTAAATGCAAATTATTACTATTTTAGTACAGATAGTCTAAATAGTTATCGAAGACGATGCCATGAAAACGGGTCTTGTACTTGATATTAAATTGTTTATTTGCTTCTCGAAGTTTCGAACAAGTTACATCGGCCGTGGTCACAAACTGACTGGTCAAACAATGTAATATCGCGCATAAGACCCGTTTTAATGTCACCAATATATGCTTCGATCGCATAAGTTTGAAAAATAGTATTAGTTATCAAAACCGCCACTTTTAATGTTGCTGTAACGTCAAAATGACGTCAGAATGCTTGAAACCGTCGTGCAATTGTCGTACAAAATAAGTCACAGTTCAAAAATAATTAACAGCCTACGTACGCTAAGATATTTGGAAATTTTCACACAATATCTGGTATCAAACAAACCAAAGCTCGTGGAATACTTACTCGTAATATATTTTGGTGTCCTACTCAAATGATGCGGCCCCTACACCACACATTCCACGTGTGCGACTACCTTTATTCGGGATCACGTACCGACTGGGCGCTGTATGCGCGAATAATATTATATCTGTATTGTTATTCTGTACTTCTCGTATACAAATTTGCTTGAGTTTTAAGGCGTTGTACTTACTTTTATAACAGCTAGACTTTGATGTTATTTTGAAGTAACAAATTTTCTTTCGTTTTTCTACAATCTGTGGGTGTGATTTCGTGAAAAGGGACGTGTGTGACACTGGAAGCTGGGGGAGCACGTGCTATTTGGATCTGACTAGACATGTCGAATATATTAATTAACCGTTAAAGTTAACGACTAATTGAAAATAATTATCATATTCAATAAATTAAAAAACGATTTAGAATAAAAAAAATCATATCAATATAAATACATCAACTTAATAACTAAATAGTAATAAAAAAAAATATTAATTAATATTTTCAACCGTAAAAAATATCGATATATTTATTTATCAATTAACGTTTAACGAATCAATAAAATCTGCCAATATTGACATCTGTAGATCTGACCAATGCGCGCACGATGTTCGAGTTAGCCGCCAGTTGCCACGTGCTATCTATCATGTGCAACTACTAAGGGTGGCTCTATAATTAAGAAAAAACGAGTACTTTGATGTAGTGTCGTGTTTCTGCGGTAAGTAAGGTTGCCAGTGCTCCACGAGGATACGCTAGTAGTAATGCTGCTAGCACAGTGACTCTTCATCAACAACATGGTTGGCAGCTCGTAAGTGATATCCTTCGTATTGCTAGCGGCTATAGGCTACGGTGACTGCTTACCATCAGATGGCCCGTATGCTTGTGTGCCACCTTAGTGGTATACAAAAAATATAACTCAAGAACGGCTAGACCAATTTAACTGATATTTTTATTCTATAATTAAGAAAAAACGAGCGAGCTTTACTGTAGTCGCATATGCTGTGTCAAATCTGACATCGGACGGCCAACTCTACCAACGCGCACGCTCTCTGGCCATAGCAAATAGCGCACACTACCCCAGCTTCTTGTAACACACTCCCGTCCCTTTAACGAAATCACTCTCATAGGTTACATGAAAGATGTTACAAGATGTTACATAGAAAAACATCACTGGCCGATTTGGCTGTTGTTTTTTTATTAAAGTAGTAATTTGTTACTAGGTTTTTATGAATCTTTTTTATGAAAGCATCAGCATTGCAATATAGTGGGCCAATGTTGCCAGCCTCCTTAACAACCTCCCAAACAAAGACGCGGGACAGTTATTGTTTTTATATTATCTTATGAAATTCATAAACTTAAAACAGATTAAAATATATATTTCTTTAATTCTAGCTTTAAAGATATAATCCCCACTGTCTGAACCGATTAATGCATTGTAAAGGACATCATCCATTTTTGGTCCAAATCTGAAAGTGCCTGCCAACGCTTTTTTGTATATTCTGTTTGAGCTTGCCCGTCAGAACATTTATAACTGTGGCACCAAAGCTGTAGGACTTGACTTTGAACTCAAATGATTTCATTTGAGTTCAAAGTCAAAATAACTAAAACAAATGAAATGTCCTGTAATGTCCAACTTTGGTGCCATAGTAATAAATGCTCAGCCGGACAAGCTCTAACAGAATATACAAAAAATTACGTTGGCCGACACTTTTTAATTGGGATAAATTTCTATGAAACATTGATGGTGTCGTTTCAGAAATGTGTATCGAATTGATCGTTCGAAAGCGGGGCAAGTCACTAGTATTATATAATAACCTCATGTGGCACACATCGTCAGCCTATTGATGCGAACTTAACCTTAAAAGCAAAAGTGAATGATTGAGCTTACATTCACTAGTTCATTCATTAGCGGCCTTGAGGTGAGGATAAGACAATGCATCGCGATACTCCTCCGGAATCAAACCCACGATATGAGGCACAGTGCGAAGCGACTGTGATGTATTTGGGGTCGGGAAAGTTACTACTAAGCAATATTGATAAAATTAAAATCACTAATAATTTATTGGGCCTAAGCCCCTCTTTTTTCCCGTAGACCTTCATAAGGTCTAAACCTTATGAAGGTCTACGGGAAAAAAGCCACATGAGAAGAACCGACAGGAAACTCAGTACTCTGTCTTTTTTAGAAGGAAAGAAAGAAAGAAAAAACATCTATTCATAACAACACATAAACATATACGAAAGGAAGACAAGTGTAGAAGAAGGATATTGTGTCGATATGAAACGGTCCCAACTCAGCATGCAACTCAGCATTTTCATGTAACAATCACATAAATAAATAAAATATGTAAATAATAAGTAAAAATTGGGTTAGCTACACTATTTTTAAAAGAGAGGTGGGGTGTTGGGATCTCCAGTGGGTTTCCCATTAATATTGGAGCGCCTGACTGGGGACTGTACCTCTGCGTTGCAGAAGACCTCAGTGGAGTCACACTACTTTGAACGTTAGCCATCTTTTACGTCATAATATTTTCGTGGGCAGGTAGCGTGTAGCTAAGGTAAATCTTTTTTAGGCCGTCATGAGAACTGATTCGATCCCAAAGCCTTAATCCCACGATAATCTGAGTCAGCGTCTGATTAATTTACTTTTGTTATGAGGTTACTACGAAGCCCAACAATACCCCACGCGTGGGCGCGAGGTTACACCTTGTGAAATTTGACCTGACGCCATGACTCATTGGCAGATATGGAATAGTAAAGCTAGCTATTGTATGGAGAATAACACTTAGCCACAACGCATATATGCTAACAGTAACACAACTAGAAAGCACGGTTGATAGTTGAGGGACAATTAAATTATATTAATTTGAAAAAAAAAATAGTTTTGGAAAACAGGTTCCTGTTTTTCGTGTAAAAATCGGACATTGTAATTTTTTTTTCCAAACGCTCGTAATTTATGACCTCAATAAGTACCTTATTAAGGCCTATACGTAATAAATGATTTTATATTGATTTTGAATTGTGTGCATACCCAAATAATGTTACAATTTTTTTACATAACTTACCAATATACTCACAAATTTGACTGTTGCGATAGTTTTAATAACATAATAATAATTGCCTGAACGTTTGATTTTTCCAAAAATATGCTAATAGAAGAAATGGTTACAAATCTTTCAATGAAAAATTCTTTGTTTAATAATATTTTTTTAACTAATCTGATTCATCTGTAGGTATATGCTCGCTAGGCACATGAAGTACTATGTGTCTTAATGTACAATAGTCTGGTTCTGTTTTGATGGGAAACGAAAAGGAAAGTATATTTATAATGGCATGATATTTATGACGGCTATGGCGCCAATTCTCTTGTCACACATTAGTCTTAATTTAAGCTTAGAACCGCCAATTAAGTTTTAGTGCTGTCAAATTAAAATAAGTCCTGTTAAAACGATTAATACTTTAATTTCAATGAACCACATAAGAAGGTATTTCTTGTCACACATTACTCTAAAATACACTAAATTTAAGCTTAGAACTGTCAACTTAACTTTTAGTGCTGTCAAATCAAATTTAGTCATTTCAAAACGATGAATATTTTAGATTCTATGACCAACTGATTAACGATATTTTAGACAGGTAAACAAGAGAACTGTGTCGGTAGCAGGAACATTGTCGACAACGTTTTCGTATCTCCTTCGACTATTTTTGTATTGGAAAATGAACAGCGCTGCAGCGGTGAAAAGTGGAACTAAAAATTTTGTATGACAATTTTGACATTTCGCGAGTTACGTTTTCGAATACGTTGTCGACAATGTTCCTGCTACCGGCACTGGCACTATTATTAATTTATTTTATAATCATTCAGCACAAAACAGTTTACAGTCAGGAAAAAAAACTCAATAACATATCGATGATTCCAATCAAAACTACAGCGTAATTTCAAATGTAACAAAAGAGGGAACGTTGCTAACAGCGAAGTGCGAAGAACAGGCGGTTTTTTAAACATATAGTACGTGGGCAAGGATTAGTTCCTCTGTATTCGTTGTAGGTTGTGCGTGTAACTGTATATATGTACCATACATTGCAAGAAGTAGTTTTAACCGGCGTCACTTCGTGGTTCGCAAAGTTACATCTACCTTTTTTTTTATCTGAGAGCGTAACATAAAAGCGGACGCCACTATTTGTCAAGTGAATGGATCGAAGCAGCCCTCTTATGCAGTTGTTGAGTTGAACGTCGCATGCGCATGTATACTGACATTCGATCTGCTCCTTATTGGGATACTAATGAACCATGCGCCGGTTATTGATAGCTCTGCAGGTTCCTATTTACGTTTCTACAAGATTAAATTATAAAAATGGTAGTAACTAGAGCTTTGAAAAAAGTTTGCAAAAAAAACTGTCTTTTTTATACCGCTCAAGTGGGAAACAAGCATACGGCCCGCCTGATTGTAAGCGGTTACTGTAACACCAGAGGTGACAGTCGCGCGTTGCCGACCCTGCAGAAATCTCTTCACACCCTTCTTGAAGAACCTCATGCTGTACTCCTTTGGGAATACCACGGCGAGGAGCTCATTCACAATCATGATTGTCCGAGGGCGGAAGCTTCTTTAGAACCGCGCACTGCGTAAAGTCTAATTTGATATTGATCTTAGAGAACCTTAATTGCTTACAACATTTAAATCTGGGAACAAACATCATATATATATATCATAAGAGACGATATCGAACTATTCTAACTAAACTACAACTATTTAACCGATCACTTGACAATAATATGGTATTTTATGGTAATTTAGACCTTCATAAGTGCCTTATTAGGGCCTAAACTGAATAAATGATTTTTGATTTTGATTTTGAATAAATGATCACTCCTTAAAAGTGTTCAAATTTCAAATAATCAAAGTGCAATACACATCTGTGCAAGAAAAGTGTGCGGTCGCGCCCTCTGTCGCATTAGCATGTGACACATTGTTCTGTCAATCACAGAGTGCGCACGCGCCGCCATACAGCCGATAAATCTACATACATATGGTCTGTGTAAACGGGAAACCCTAATGTCCTGGCACTAAGTGCACAATATTTTTATTACCACTTTATGGTAAGCAGGTTGTTACCTTTGCGCGGTCTTAGATTGTAGTAAATAAGCTTTTCTTTTTCGATATCTTGTTCCGTGAAGCGATTTGTGAAAGTAGAAGATGCAAACTAGGTGTGCAAGTCAAGCTTAAAATAATAAAAAATACGTTTATTGATCAGAAAAATATACAAAACATAGGATTATTAATTCTGTAATTCTCAAACTAGGCGGGCCTGTAAATATGTCCGAGGTTGATTGATAGTTCAAAAAATTCATTGTTATTATTACTTTGATTATATGTACTATATTAGTATGCAAACGAAAATACAGAGAGACAAATCTTACACAGGTTAAATTGTGTAAGATTTCCAGTTATAAGAACAAAAAAAAAACAATTAAAAAAATCAAATATTAAATAACATTTGATTTTTTTAATTTAATATAAACTAATATAAATGGCTGATTATATTATCTGCCTACCTTAAAAGACGTAGCGTTACAATGTTTGTTTGTTCCGTGAACTTATAAGTTCAGGCTTAATTTTAATGCAATAAGGTTTCCGTATAGTTAACCTATAAAATTAAAAAGTTATTACATTATTGTGACAATTATTTGGGACAAGTTCTTTCTTATTTTAAATCTCTCTAAACAGTAAGTCCAATATACATACTGGAAATACTGTTGGATATATGAAATTTCAAAATGTACGTGTTAGTGACCTTTATAATATAGTTAATGAGCAAATAATTTATTATTCTAATAAGCCCAATATGAAATCAATCTCGGATCTTAAGGTTAGTGCAGATGGAATCGGTAGATTTCGCAACACCCTTAGTTTCCCACTCCAAGCCTACACGACGTTAAACTTACATATCGTTTAGAACGCAATAGATTAGCCCGAGTATAATGTAGTGCAAAATATCGACACAATTTTTTTTTGGTTCTGCAGATTTCATATACGTTTTTTTTTTTGGGAAAAAACAAAAAAGAGCGTGCTATTCATTTATTGAAATAATTCAGATTATAAACTATTTATAAAAACATATCTTAACCTACCTACTTATAGATAAAAGATCTGACCCAAACCGGAATCATGCTGTAGCGTGCCAAGAATGCTGGCAGCATTGCCACGCTGGATAGCAATGCTGAATCTCTGAGCGAGATATGTTCCAGCACGCCTCTCACTAGGCCTCAACGACGTGAGACCCCCTTGAAAAGCTGAAGAGCATCCGGGCCCCAGGGACCCAGAGTTTCTACCGCAAATGCAGAAAATATGTGCCCTGGACCAAGACATGCATATTATATATGCATTTCATACATGGCTGGGTGACGATTCACATATATTGTCTGTGGTTTGTTAACCGCTTTTGGATAATATTTATTTGGTCACGCACTTTTAGCTATTTTATTTTTGTATTTGATCTGTTTTTTGTGAAAACGTATCTTATAATGATGAATGAAAAGTGATAGTATGTCAGTCGCGACAAATACATTTTACAGTTTAATAAGCTCACATGACTTTTTCATCGTAGTCCCCTTTTATTTCACTTTAGCTATTTTTTTGTACTTTTTTTCATATTATTATTATTTTTCCATTTAAATACCACTCAACTTTCGAATGAATTTACATGTTTGTGTATTTAAAGTTGAAAGTTTTTAAGGAAAATTAAATCTGTAGCCGCTCTACTAAAATATCAGAGTATCTTACAACGGACCTATATAGTGTTACCATTCATATTTGCGCATGAAACAAAACAAACTCAGTCGACTCAATAGCCTTCCCTGTCCTACCGCTGAGTCACCTGCACCGTAATCCTGAGCCTACATCTTCCAAATAAGTCTTCAGGTTAAATATGATTGTGTTGGTGTAATTAGAATGAAATTAAGAGTTCATATTAGATTATCTCTTACCATTTGAATAGGCAATGTTAGCGAAACCTAGTCTCTTTAATTAAAGCTTATACTATTACTTCACTGCAAAAAGTCTTTGGGAATAAGCCTTTTTAATCTACACTTATATAATAAAGAGGAAAGTATTGCTTGTTTGTTTGTATTGAATAGGCCTCGAAACTACTGGACCGATTTGAAAACTTCTTTTACCATAGAAGCTGACTTTTACCTCGGGAAAATGCTTCATTCCTACAGGAAACGGGTAGTAGTAGGTATACTATATTGTCACGCAGTCCAAGTCGCGGGCAAAAAGCTAGTTAGTATTAAAGTGGACTTAAGAAATACTCGTATATAAGTTATTTCTATGAAACTATTTGCTAATCTATAGTAAACGTTTTGCTTAGTATGGGGCCAGATGGCGCTATGTGATAATAAAAAAAATACATTTTAATTTACATGTATGTGGTCTAGTTTCATGCCAACAGGATTTAAATTAAAATGAAATTTAAACTCAGATGCATTTTAATCCCGGAATAGGAAAGGATCTCACGAAGGTATCCAAAATCCGGGATTTGTTATCCCTTTTCCAGCCGTACAAAGTCACGTGCGAAGACTAGTAATTATATTTATTAAGGCGTGAATTGCAATTATTGTATGAGTAATTTTTTCTTTATGGTTCATATGATAAGCAATGCACAATGGAAACAAATAAACAGACAGACAGACACGCCCTTCACCTCCTTATGTAAATGAATCATTACTCAGATATATTTGTCTTGTTATAAGTAAGGACTTGATGTGGTTAGCACAGACGCCTTTTGGAATTGTCTTTGTCAAAAGACTATCAAAATGCACTACAGAAGAAATATATGCTTCTACAATACATAGTATGGAATTTTTGATTATACATCATGGAATATTAAGACTTCCGATATTGCCAATGACATTTAGTTGACTGGCATTTAGATGGATATCATAGACAATACGAATAAGTATTCCACGAACACCATAATATTTAGTAGATTTTTCGGTAAATGCCAGAAGAGCTTAAAGGATTGGACATTAAACAGAAGGTAATTAATAAAAAAAATGTACCGAGTTTTTTTGGCTAGGTTTAATTTGGAAACGATAGATTTGAATTTCGAAGAAAACCACATTAAAACTACAGCACATTTTTTTATCAAAAATACGAGCTTATCTCACAGATTTTTAATAGTAAAGTTTCAATTTTTGGGAAGGTTTACGAACCCGGTCCTTTAAAATATTAATGAAACAAAAGATAATGAAACAGAAACAAATATCAAATCATTCGTAAGCCACCACAGACCAAAGATAAATAATATAAGCTTAAGCAAATCTTATCGGGTGGTCAATTCAATAAACAGGGCCTATTACATTTCCCGTAGAACCTTAGTGTTCTCTCACTAGCAAGCTCAATGTACGCCACATGACGTCATTAATCAAGGGCTAATATGTCGCAAAGCGAATGTTCAATATAAGGGTGGCATTTGTTAGCCGTGTGTTGATGCATTGCGCGCGCGCACCACACGATCGAGCGCATTTGTCGTGGGCTAAGCTTGTCTCACCTTTACGCCTGGACGGTGTCTATCAGAAGGAGTTAATTGACACACGCTAGACTAAAAGCCGAAATTACAATAAATCGATTTGAAAAACATCTTTCATGGAAAAAATATTGAGAAAGTTGAATACAGCAAAGGCAATATTTTAAATTAATTTTATTAAATTTAGGTATTATCTTAGTTTCACGCAAGAAAGAGCTTTCTAAAACATATACATACATACACATTGGTGTTATTTCTGCGGTAGGGAAGGATGCCAGTGCTCCACGGGGATACGCAGCGCTAGTAGTTTAGCTGCTAGCTCAGTGAGTCCTCATCAACAACAGGGCTCGCAACATGTTTGTGATATCCCTGGTTTTGCTAGTGGCTATAGGCTACGGTGACTTTTAACTATCCTGTGCCAGTGTGCCACATTAAGGGATAAGAAAATAATAAACAAATATGCATTTTTCACTCTCGCATCCGCAGTCCAGCGCTGCGACCGCACGCATCGCGAGTGACCGATGCATGCGCGCAGGTGTCACCAACTGCTATCGAGCGATCATTTTTATGCAGCGTGTGCGTGACCCCTGACATCGGCTGTGTTATTGCATGCGTGAGAAACCCGTTGAATGAATGGGAAGCACCGTGTAGGCGTCGAAAATCTACAATGGAAAAATATCATAAGTATTGTGGGATTTAAATGTAAACACTATCAAGCCGTGGTGGCCGTCTGGTATTAAGCCTGATATTCTAGCGACGCTAGTTCGAACCCCCTAGTCTGTGTTGAGTGACCAATGAGTTTTTCTAACTTAAGTGTAGTGATTATTCGCACCATGAGTTTTACAGTGAAGGAAAATATCGTGAGAAAACCTGTATATGAAACGTTTGAGAAGAAATTCAAGGACGTACTCACCATCTGTCACGTTGGCAACAAAATATCTTCGGTTGAAAGTGGGTGTGTAACACCTCCATCTATCTTTTCGGGGACCCGTCTGGTAATGCGTGAAGATATATTATTAATATTACAAATTTTTTTATACCACTAAGGTGGCACACAAGCATACGGCCCACCTGATGGTAAGCAGTCACCGTAGCCTATAGCCGCTAGCAATACCAGGGGTATCACTAACGGGGTGCTAACCATGTTATTGATGAGGACTCGCTGTACTAGCAGCAATACTACTAGCCCAGCGTATCCTCGTGGAGCGCTGGCAACCTTACTTACCGCAGAAACACAACACTACATCAAATAGTGTTATTTCACTGCGGTCTTCTGTAAGGCGGCGGTACAGTCCCCAGTCGGGCGGCTCCAATTTAAATGGGAAATCCCAAATCGCCTTACCTCTCTTAGTTTTTTATTTGAGTATATACTATCAATATTAGTATAGCGCATATAGAAAACATAGGTTCAAGGTATATGATTTACAGTTAACCGTTCATATAAGTTTTATATTGCCACCATTTATTTACGTGATCAATTTTAACTGACGGTTGTCCGGCTTACAACGGTGCTAAAGGACTAATCAATCGTAAAAGTTTCTTTCATATCGTAAACGTACTATTAATCGGTATACGATCGTTCGATTATGATTTGAAATCGTAAAGCACGTCCAACCTATAAAAAAGTTAATGGGCTGGTATTTCATGTCAATTTCAAAGTGTGTAATTTTCTTTGACTTAAAAAGGAAGTATTTCAGAAAATGAGTTTCCAATTTAATGTCTTTACGGAAACGTTTTTCTTGATAACCGCAGTTTTTTTAATCGTTGGAAAGGTTAATAATAATCTGGCTGGTGGCTAGTCACTGTCTACCAAATTTTATAGACGTCCGTAGTCTCATCCCATAGCCCATATATCCCATCCATTAACAGTTCACCACAATAGCCCAAATTTAGTTTTCCATCCCCATTAAAGTATCTGCACTCGACGAGGATCATCCCCGGGTGCATCACTATGGGATGATATTGGCCACGTGTATGCCTTACCAAATATTAAAATTCTCAAACGGGCCTCTTCGTGTTGATATATGCCTTTTTTTGTTTTTTTTTATACCACATTGTGGCAAACAAGCATACGGTCCGACTGACCAGTAAGCGGATTCTTTAGTAATTACTAATTAGTTGCTACTAGTGCTAGAGTGAATCGAGTATACTGCACCGGGAACTATTAATTTTGTAACTACTAGTGGCTATAATCGATATAATTGAGACAACTTCATAATCGAATGATGTTATTAGTATATCTTATAATCGACCGCTAACTTTAAATTAATATTTACATTACAAGGTTTGGTCAATTTTACACATCTTGAACGTTTTATTAAGATTACACTACCGTGATTTAAGTGTTGGTTGTATGCAGTATATTATCCACTATGTGTCCAATTATTTAGTGTGACAATCTCCTTGTAATAACTATTTGAAGTTAGAACTGGCCGCATGTTATTAAGAAAAACCATAAGAACGATATTTGAAATTTGGAAGCGATTGTCTTTTGTCTTTTTTCACATGATTATTGATATTGTATTTGAAGATGTGTAAACAGTTTTGATTTCAAGTAAATATATTTTGATAAGTGTTGTCGGGTTTATTGTTATTTATTGTATCGCATACCATCAACCGACAGCACTGTAATATTGAGATGAAATATTGAAGCTAACAGAAGAATGAGTATTTATTGTATGAACGAACTATAAGGTTTTGTTCACTATGAGCTGTTGATAATTTTCCGTCAATAAGTGCAAGCATTGTAATGCAAGTATACCACCTACTAGTAAGGTTTGATTTTATTGAATAAACTCAATTCTTATTATAAGTGCAAAATTTTGCAGGGACTATTAAAAAAATAAAAACGTTTTAGTCTGCAGCCCTTTAATTTTTAATTTATTATTACTATTTTTGTTATGTGTTGTTATAGCGGCAACGGAAATACATATTCTGTGAATTTTTCAACTGTCTTCCTATTACGGATCATGAGATACAGCCCGCTGACAGACAGACGGAAGGACGGACAGCCGAGTCTAAGTAATAGGGTTCCGTTGGTTTTTTTTTTTTTTTCCCTCTAAGGTGACACAAGAATACGGCCCACCTGATGGTAAGCAGTCACCGTAGCTTATAGCTGCTAGCAATACCAGGGGTATCACTTACGGGGTGCCAACCATGTTGTTGATGAGGGCTCACTGTGCTAACAGCATTACTACTAGCCCAGCGTATACTCGTGGAGCACAGGCAACCTCGTACCGCATAAACACAACACTACACCAAAGTAGTGTTATTTCACTGCGGTCTTGTGTAAGGTGGAGGTACAGTTCCCAGTCGAGCGACTCCAATTTAAATGGGATAACCCACGGCAAATCTCAAATCGCCCTACCTCTCTTTTTAAAAGCGCAGGGTGTGATTAATCACTGTCCTTAAGCTTAGAAAAACTTATTGGTGCAGGCCGGGGTTTGAACCTGGGCCCATCAGATGACAGGCCGTTGCATCAACCACAAGGCCACCACGGCTTTTTAAAACCCTTCAGGTACGGAACCTCAAAAATAATTAATTTTTATTTTAAATATATTTTAAGTGCAATTATTTTAAGAATAACCTAAAGTATTTCACAACAACAGTTGAGATCGGAACATCGCGATACCAATAATCTTAGAAGCATGTTAACACGCATATCAATAATAATAACACGACATCCCATGAGAATCGATAACAATCGATACGAGAACTCGAATATACTCGATCCGAATGTAACATTATATCCGTCGCGATAGCCGATTGTCTCGATTTATTCGTATTATCCGATTATATTATCGGCTGCAAACTTCTCGGAAGGTTTTGTTTTTGACGTTTTTATGTTAATTGCAATTTTACGTCGGTTTTTTTTATTTTTAACGCATAATTAATGTGGACGATTTTAATCGCGCTCGCTTAATTCCCAAACTAACTAACCCAATTCAATTAATTTTTGAACTATTTATCATAATAATTATTATATATCTTTTATTTCTGACTTTAAAAAAACATTGCCAGCAAGAAGCGCTCAAAATTGATATGGTTAGAAGAGAATAATTATTTTATTAATTTAAGAGCTAGGATCTTGTCGGTAGATCTGATTACGACAATTCCCTCTCGGGGTAGACAGGGAGTATAGAGTCTCATTTCACTCTTGACTTACACATCTGTTTTGCCTCTTTTACATTCATCAATAGTTCATACATGCCCGCCGATTCCGAGTACTCTTTACCTTGCCATCATTGAGTAGGTACTTCGGTAATTTGATCCAGAAAGTTGGACCTTGGCCTTCCACGGCTTCTTCAAACTCAAACCGAAAATAATCTTTATTTGACTAGACTTTACAGTCAAGTACTTTCATATCGTCAGAATCTAACACCGGATTCAGATAGTCAGCAATTACTCTTTTAAAACCAAAAGATATACATGTTTTTTACATTTCAATTACATAACATGAATATTTCAAAAATATATAAAAAAAAAGAATAAATTTAACATATAGACAAGTATATAACGTTTGAAATTAAAATCTGAGCTAGCTAGTAGTTAATAAAAAGGCTTGATGACCAGCCTCCACAAACAGCACCTGTTCACAAGTATGACGCGAATGCAGCCATCGCCCTCTTCAACCATGACTTCTTCCACTAACTTACGCATTGTATATCTTTTTTGTCAGAATTTAATCACATATTCGCCCTATAGGTCCAAACCAATTAAGCATTCCCAACGTAGCAATCTGATACAACTGATTAATTCTTTAAAGAAATCTAAAATTCTTCGTATCATATACGAACGGAGAGCAATAAAATGTACAACGTAAACATTTCCACAAACTGCAAAGCTTCCGCGAGATATGACAATATGGACACAGTATTACGATCACGTTTTATTGCTAGGCCACTCGAATCCGTGACACACAATACGATGCAATAATTATCAAAAAATATGTATTGTGGTCCGTTTCCTTGATGCGATTAGTCGCAATTGCGTTTGTTGCACAAATTCATTTAAGCTCAGACAAAGAAAGAAAACAAGGAGATGAATACGAGAAATATAAAAAATACGTCACTAACTTATCAAGATATAATTCCGAACCCACACAAGGTTAACTTGAACTAAAAAGCCATATTCAAGTGTATTTTAACAACGCATAAACAGCATCAAATTGAAATAAACAAATTTTTTTGTCGATTCTTTTTTCATTATGACATTTGATAGAGAAGCAGAAAAAATAGGGCTATTTGGACAAAAAGAAACTACTTAACTCTTAACAAACGCGTTATACCCCTGGTATTGCATACGTCTGTAGGCTTGAACGCTTGCCATCGAGTTATTGGTATTTTTGCCACAACCTAAGTATACAATAAACTAACAAACTCTTTTTGTGATAGTACCATTGACGAGACCGCTGGTCTAGTGGTTAGTACACCTGACTGCTACGCTAGAGGTCGCGGGTTCGATTCCCGCCGTAGCAAACATTTATGTGACAAATATGTTTGTCTTGCGTCTGCGCGTCTGGTATGTATTATAAGTATGTAATTACGAAAAAAAAAGTACCTAATTATTATATCGGCTACTGGATCCCATAGCACAAGCTTTGCTTAGTTTGGGGCCAGTTGGCGCTGTGTGATAATGTCCAAGCATTATTATTATTATTATAAGAGAAACGGTGCCTTAACATCGGTCTGCGGCCAGCCCCGTCCATAAATTAGTGTATTTAATTATTAATTTCTTTAAGTATGATACAAGATATATTTGTACAACTTGACTGCATTGCTCAGGTCATGTGTAACACTAACAATTTTATTTCTTTTGTGGTTAGCACAGTGTAGGCTGGCTGAAGAAAGAACCGATATTTTTATTAAATTTTCGATGTTTTTTTTCTTTGACATATTTTTATTAATTCATGATATTTTGGTTAGATTCTTTGCCGCAAAAAAAGCCCTTCGAACCGTCGATATGAGGATTCTGACGATTGAATACTTTATTATCACTGATTAACAAAGGCTATATTGTATATTGATACGCGGGCAAAGTCGCGGGGAAAAGCTAGTACTTTATATTAAAGCATCGGTACCCGTAGCCATGTTTAGAATAATAATCGTTATCGGTATAGAAAACAAAAAAAAAATTGGACTTAAAACTTGACCACGTGACATAACGTAAAAGTTTTTAGTTCCGATACATTTCCTTAGACAGTAAACATGGCTAAGCTTACGTGTTGACCTCTTTCTTACTCTACTCTGTGCAATATTGAACGCTTGGAGGGCAAAGACGGGCGTCTCCGCGATCGTAGAGCGAGATACCGAACGTATAAACATTATAAATTGTATTTATTACATTATATTCGGTACCGAGCGATATTTGTTTAATTCTATCAAACACGACCCCGCCTCCGAGCGAAAGCGATACTCGACTTATAATCGATTTGACTCGATTCATTCGGTTTGAATTATCGACGGGTGCCTACACTATATTTAGAAGGATACTAATTAAGTTAAGCAAGTGGGCATGCTCAGACATCATCGGGTTAAAATTTGATATTGAAATATATACTTGGGCGTTTTAAGATTAATGTGTATTGAAAGAATACAATTAATTTATTAGCCATTTGCGGTTATTGATTCTTAAATAACCATAAGCTGCCGCATGTTTTCAAGCCCGAAGTTTTTGGTTTGTACGTTGTATTACTAAGCACTCTAATCAGTAGTATTTCGCTTTTATTTCAATACTAAGACAAGCCTTTCGCACGGTTACAATAGAAAAAACATTAGTATAAACAAGTAGCGTGGGTTGTCAATTGTGGACGATGGCGGAGTAACAAACATAAAATATTTGCAAAAAAACTGCATATTTCACCGATATTTGAATAATAATTCTGGTATCCGGGTGGAGAGAATCCAACAAAACAGCGATCATTAAGATCGGTCCAGTCGTTGTTTAGTTAAAAATTGTGTATCTAAACCGAGTTAGTTTTATATAGATAAGCGCCTTATAAGGGCCAAAATTAAAAAAAAAACTTAGATTTTTATTTTGGCGTGTGGAATTTTGTTCCATTGCGGACGAAAACGTTGACAAACATCAGTAGCTAGTCAAGTAATGAGAACGCTGGTGAATCAGTATTGTTTAAGGTAGCGAACACACTCCACAGGCAGTAGGGTGTAAGCAAACAGTTCTGTTGACAGTGCATTAAGCACGGTAGCCGTGTTTGTACTTCGCCGAGGCATTCCGATGCGGTGAGTTTGGCCTCACTCGGAGGTCGAGTTGAGAGTGAACCGATTATGTAGTGGAGGATAACATTACTATAAACTAAACTTGTTTAAAATTTCTGGTAACAAGTCGTCTAGTGTGACACGACTAGATGATAGGGCCTATCGTGTGCTAAAGAGAGATAGCGATACTGACGCTAGAGATATATTTTTGGAGGCAAATGCTACTTGCCAATCTATGGCCTAATCATTTAGAGGTTGACTGCAGAAGTGTCTTCATGTCATATAATGTATTATTGAGATGTTTTGTAAATTAAGCTTGTTAACAAAAATCCTGGCGGTAAGAGCTCATAGTTTGCC
Source organism: Falcaria lacertinaria (assembly GCA_951449985.1). Lineage (NCBI taxonomy): Eukaryota > Metazoa > Arthropoda > Insecta > Lepidoptera > Drepanidae > Falcaria > Falcaria lacertinaria. The sequence continues at coordinate 677,659 of OX602120.1, read as the reverse complement.
TTCTTCTCTACGCCGCCCGCCGAGATGGTACAATCTTTGCATAACACAAATTTACTTCCGCCAGAACAAGTATAGCAGCAATAACAATCTTGAAACTGGTACAGCAAAACATTTTTGACACCAATCAATAGCAAATCGATTTTTTACTCGAAAGAATTATTGTATCAACACAAACATCGTTAAAGAGAGAGTGCTTGGGGCGAGAGTTCCGACACAGAAATTTGTTCGTCGTTCGACAAATATTTGTGGTACATGTTTGTCCTCGCGGGGCGCTGGTAAAAGCCGTGACGGCACGGTACACGCCCCGCTTCAGCTTATGGCGTGAGATACTTACCTAATTTATTTTACTTGACGGCATTTTGTTTGAATATCTTGCGTTTGACCCTGTGATGAAGTGACCACCTGATTTTTGGTCGGTACAAATAAGACTTGTACGTACCAATGAGTTTTCTTAGCTTTAGTCTAATGACTTAACACGCCACTAGAGTCAAAAGAGGTAGGGAGTAATCAGACCTCGTATTAAAAATTGGAGCCACCCAACAGAGGACAGTCCCTTCACCTTACAGAAGATCGTGGTCACAGTAATTTTATCTATGTTTAACATATCTATAGATAGCATTACAGTGAGTCGTAGTCAAATAACACTACTCTGGTATAGTTTTGTGAAAGCTCCTTGAGCTTAAACTAGCAGTAATCTATACTTCAGTACGCTCCATTTTTTTGTACATTAAAATATTTTTTTTCTGAAAATTGTATACCTACCTAGCCTTCATAATCACACATTTATCGTAACGATACCTAATAAAACAAAGACTTAGAACAAAATTAACGAATTTATTATTGTATAAATCGAAAATACATAAAATTCAATTTTATTTTATTACCGCACAGTTGAATTTTGCTTGCAACAATTTCTCGACTTAAGACAGTCGACCAATCGCGGCTGTTAAATTCACAATTTGTAGTGTATTATATTACGTCAGTGTTTGAAAGTAAAAAAAACGCATCACTTTGTGCCCATCGTGATCTTTGCTTCGCATGCGCCCTCGCAGAGAGCAGTAAAACTATGCTTGGCATAGTTGTGATATTTACAGCGATCGTAAAGCGAGCATTGTGCGGACGGACACAACTATTGTTATTATATTTATTGTCGAGTACTTCGGGTATCTGTAACGAAGCATGATAGATGTAAACTATTTTATTGCTCGATTTTTTTATCTTACATACTTTTTACCAAGTTCCTCACGGGGTAGGCAGAGAGTATAGAGCGCCATGTGACTCTTGACTTACACACCTCCTTAGCTTCTTATACATTCAGCAATCACTCATTTGTACCCGCTGGCTCCGAGATCCACTACCTAATAATTTGAAATGGTAATCAGAATAGAAATACCTAAAGCTTATGACAGTATGTGTTCTGATTTATCTGTTCAGTCTCCATACTTTTATATTTCCATTAAACCGTAGTATTACTCCAATTTAGTCTTGTTTTTTCTTCAGGTTTCTTAAGTATTTTATTCATTTTCCATTGGAATATATTTCAATGTGCTATTTTTTATAACAATAAGGTGGCACACAAGCATACGGCCCACCTGATGGTAAGCAGTCACCGTAGCCTATAGCCGCTAGGCGCTAGCAATACCAGGCATATCACTAAGAGTTACCAACCCTTTTGTTGATGAGGAGTCACTGAGCTAGCATCATTACTGCTAGCGCAGCGTATCCCCGCGGAGGACTGGAAACCTTACTTACTGCAGACACACATCAAAGTAGTATTATTTCACTGCGGTCTTCCGTAAGGCGGAGACACAGTCCCCAGTCTGGCGACTCCAATATTCATGCGAAATCCCACGGGAGATCCCAATTCGCCTTAACTCTCTTTTTTAGCTCATCGTGTCTAATCACTGTACTTACGCTTAGAACACCTCATTGGTACAGGTCGGGATTTAACAAAGGCCCATTAGATAACAGGCTGTTGCTTCAACCACAAGGCCACCACAGCTTAAAAAAAAAGTCAAAGTTCACGCTTCAAGGACCTTAAACATAAACCTAAGAATACCTTCGTTTACGAGGCCTTTGCTGTAACAGTACATTTAATGCAAGTACGTTAAGGATTTACGGGCTCGGAAACCAAGTTGAACCTAGTTGGACTTCGAACCATAAGCCTATCCCTCGCGACGCCATTGTGAAAGTAGTTGAATATCCGTCTGGTATAGACGAGCGCCTTTGTTCTCCTGTTTGTTGCAGAAAATGACTGATAAGATAACAGGTATGTAGCACTCATTACTTTAACTATTGTTAATACAACGCCCGCGGTCATCATACGCCATAGCGCCTTTCCACATTGTCGAGAAATTTGTACATGCAACTTGTTTAACCCAGGTAACCAAATTGCTCTGTAAAATGGGTTGAAAAGGACTAAAAAAAGTATGACTATGAATGACAGAGCATAACTACAAAAACTAACCCAAATTAAATTTTAGGCCACCCCCGACTTAATATCATAGTTAAAAACAATATGGATTAAGTTACCTTTCAAACAACAAAAAACAATCAAAATCAGTGCTTCCGTTTACCAGCTACAATGACACAGACAGACAGAGATAATAAATAAAAAATAAAAAAAATCATTTATTCAGTTTAGGCCCTAATAAGGCACTTATGATGGTCTAAATTACCACCGGTTCGAAAAAAAGCCACCTGAGAAGAACCGGCAAGAAACTCAGTGCTCTGTCTTTTTTTTCATGTAACAATCATTATATAACAATTTGTAACAAAATTCTTCTAGACATTGGTATGAAATTACAAATATCAAAATGAAAGCTACCAAGTTGGTTTTGTCACTGCTTTCATGAAATACATATTCCAACTATTACAATTACCAGGAGCGGGGAGCCACTTGTGCAGAGTGAGTCTATATATTCCAAGCATTTTTATCATTTACATAATCATTAATTTTATAATAGGCTTTATTTATCAAAACTCTTTTGACATGAGTCTTAAACTTATCATATCATAGATACACAAGCTTAACTTATCTCACACCTCTCTTTTCGCTGAGTAAAACTCTAGAACCAGCTACATGGGGTTAGAGTGCTGACACCACCAATGTTTGCAAGCGTCAATAACCGCTTACCATCTGGTAGACCGTATGCTGGCTTACCATCTTAGTGGTATGAAGGAACCGCTCGTCTGCTCAGTGGATCTGGCGGAAACACTCGCTAACATCGTAAAAGTGTCTTCAGCTTGTGGGATGTTACCGTAAACTGAGTGATAGCTTGTGGGTGTTAATGTCCCCATATTGGGCCCTAAGAGTAGACTCCAAAACACAATTGGAGATTTCATCGGTATATAACCCATTCTGTTCCATTCGTGACACAGATTGGAGAGAAAAGGAGATTGAAAATTAAAATAGTTAAAATCCTACTACGTCACCTTCGACACGACGCTTGGCTTACCATCAGTTATGAATGGCTTACCAGTGGTTATGAAAGGAGAGACTAGCAAAAACTTCTAGAATTCACACATTAATTCTACTTTTCTAAGATCCATATTCTTTCTGAGGCCCAATCCCCAGCCATTTTTTTATACAATTGTAATGCCTAGCAAGGCGTAGTTTCTTTATAGATGTGTGCGTTTTATTGTGTATATTTACACTGCAAGGAGTAGTTTTAAGCAGCGTCACTTCATTGTTCGCTAAGTTTCATCCTCTATGTGATCTAAGGCGGAAACAATAATGCAAGCGTCAACTTGCATTTATCCTAGAAATAGAAGTAATTTACTAATGTTACTACCATCAGGCGGTATTTAAAAAAAAATATAAACCTCTTACTAAGAACAATGTTACAAAATTGTCATCGTTGCACATAAAGTAGAATCGAACGCAAAAACAACAAAACAAAACACGGAGCGTGACTTTAGCACCCGTTTTTATTTTGATACAAAAACGATTCGGGCACATTTTGTCCCGAGCCAGTGTTATGTTTGAGAGATAATATAAAACGGAATGCCTCCGGCGAGGATGCGGTAGTGGCGTTTACGGGTTATTTGTTTTTTTTTTGTTTAAATGAACACGTCGCGTATTTGCATACAATACACTCGGGTGCAATATGGTTTCGCTAATGTTTGGTACTTGTGGAGTGAGAAAGACGTATCGGATTGGCTATATCAATATAAGCTTTGGGAAACGAGGGTTTATGTTTAGTATAAAGTTGATGATGGGTTTTAAAAAAATATTTGGACTTCAATAGATATTGTCTAAATAATTTAAAGTTGTTTAGTTTACACCCTGGTAAGGCACTAAACATTAGTTCAAAACATGTTAAACTATTTACAAAAAACAGAACTTAACCTACGTACTTATAGATACAAGATCTGACGCAAACCAGAATAATGCGAGAGCATGCCAAAAACGCTGGCGCATTGTTGAAGAAAATATTAACAAAAACCTGCTTTTTACAAATTTATATATGTACATTTGTGTCTACTTAATGTAATTAATAATTATATTATATTTAGGCACATAATGGTGCCAATTCTGTTGTTCAAAATTACTAAAGTGAACCAATTTGACAGATCTGAAGAGTCTTGCTATCCCTTTCTCATGTGCAGGGTTAAATAAGGATGGCAACACTTTTAGACCAGTCATATTAAAATAATGTTCGTAATTTTGACAAACAGAATTGACACCAATATTAAAAAAAAACTTTAGCTACTTTACCACCTGTTCAGATAAAAATCCACCCGAGAGACAAAAACTCAGTGCTCTTTTTTCTACTATTAATACATCCAAAATACTTAATCAAATTATGTTTCGTAAGAGATTAAATTGTGTTTGATTCGTGGAACAACGACCATTGCTATTTACATGAAGCAAACTAATCTACTAATACTCAAACACGAGACAATGTAGGCAATATTGGTTCTACCATACCCATCAGGCCAACAACATTTAACTTACAAAGTAAACATACAAGCTTGTATTAAAGGAATAGAGTTTAGATTTGCCTGAAGAATTTAATAAACAGTGCAAGATTTAAATTTGTAACGTCACTCACCTAAAACCATTGACCTCTGACCAGCGCAAGAGCCTCCATACGTGTATTTAACAAAAGTTTTCTCTTTGACAGTTATCTGCGCGTAAACTGATTTACATACAGTTTACATGTTAAAATGTATGAAATATGTCAAAAGATCAACTCTGCCGGTTCAAAAGATCTCTGTTACTGTAATATTCAGTTGTAATAGTTTTAGAATCTATAATTGAATACATATCACGTGATGGGACATTTCGGAGTTGGCTGAGTATAATACGACTTTTCACTCTTGACTTGCACTTGTTTTGTTCATCAATCTCTTTATACATGCCCGAGTACTTATACCTTTTCATCAGTGAATACTTTGTTATCGTATATAACCTGTACATCTACACACACAGTCTTTATAAAATAAATAGAATTGGAGTGTCAGAATAACCACATTTTTCAAAATTCAAATGAAAGTAGGTATGTATATGGCACTTACAACAATAAAACTCCGAAAAGGGTGGACCGATTTTAGCGGTACTTTCGCTGGCAAGTAGCTGATGTTATAAAGCGTGCTTTCGCAGATACTTTCATTTAAGAAAAATTACTGTGGCTTAAAAAATAAATAAACCCACAAAATTGTGAACAATAATATCACGCGTACCAAGTCGCGGGCACAGCTAGTTTATAAATATAATACACTTGCTTTATCCTGCAACTACGTCCGCGTATCAATATAATATGTAGCTTATGTCACTTAGGAATAATGTAGCTTTCTACTGGTGAAAGAAATGTTGAGTTTATTCATTCCGTACAAAAATACAAATCTTTTCTCTTTATAATATAATTATTAGTACAGAAGAGAATATGCAAGTCATAGCCACCAGGCTTACACAGTCCTCCCGAGGCGATACGCCCTTAAACTAACTTGCCCCAAAAACATGGCCACAGACCGAGCCGACACCTAGCGGCCATTGTTCGAGGTTTGTCTAGAACAAACTGTGCTAATGAATATTCATCAAACGCACTGGCATTTGACAATATGACGTAAAATCTCACACAAACAAAGAAGTCCTCTTTTGGAGTTTCGTTCGAATTTTTACTACTAAATAGTTTCTAAATGGTTGTCGAAATCAACGGTAATTTTACCCGATTGCTACAGAAAGGAGAGCGTTTTATATACCATACTATCGTTTCCCCGCGACTTCACCCGTGTACCAATATGTTTTGGATAGGATTTGCTCAACATCCGTTTTCTTTTAAACGTTGCAAACGATATAAGGATAATAAGGATAAAGGATAATAATAAGGAAATTATAAATCGCTATTTTGCAGCGGCCGCCATATTAGATAACGAATCACGTCACTCATCGAGCCCTTATATTTGATACCCATAGCATAAGGGTTAAGTATTGTAGATATTATAAATCTCCATTTTGTGATATCCGCCATATTCGATTAAAATTGGCGACATTTTGGTAATAGTACATTGGTCGTGTGAACCAAATGTGTATTAAATTTAACTGGTAATATTTGATTACACACACCAGGACAGAGGAAACTAAAAGGCTTGTAATAACGATCTCTTATAGTCTTTCCTTATTTATAATAACAATGATTTTAATTACCAAGACGACACGCAAGATTGATCTTAAAGGAATGATAACTATAATATATTATACACGATTAATAATGTCATAAAATGCCATATGTATTCATACTAGATATAGTCGCAGGTAACAACCTGCGACTATATCTGCATTTGTTAAAGACAATAGTAGCCTATGAGAGATGAGACCGCGTATAGGCAAGCGTAGTGTAGGACGCCCCCCGGCTAAATGGAGCGACGACCTGCGCACTATAGCTGGCAGGAAGTGGATAAGGAGAGCTGAAGATCGAGCTCAGTGGCGCGCCATGGGAGAGACCTACGTCCAGCAGTGGACTGCGATAGGTTGATGATGATGAGTAGCCTATGTGCTTCCCCAGCATATAATATATCTCTTATATAATGTAGTATATAATGTATACGAAGTCATTATCGATACCAAATTGTTAGACACAAAAATCTTTGGACCAATGGAAACCTTTTATGAGCCTTCAAGAATACATTTGTTTAAATTTGAATTTTAAAACGTTCGGTTTGGTTACGTTGTCACATTGCCTATTCTTTCGAAGCAGGGTCACAGGTTCAATCCAATTCATCAATGTTTTTATTACGGGTAGATCTCAATTTGTTAGCTTTATATTGCCTTATAACTGAATATTGGGCTATGAATATAAATATATTGAGGCTTTAGTAGCAAATGGTCTGTTCGGTCCGTAAAATTAAATCAATAATGGAAAACGTGTATTTTCTTGCAACGTTACCCTACATATCAAAAGAATATATCTTTTAGGATTATGGTTATATTTTTGTATGTATAACAAATTCGGCATTCGTACTATTTTGGCCCAGAAATTATTTTACATAATTATAAGATTACAATTAAAACATAATAATTGGATAGATAGAAATCTATTACATATCATAAAGAAGTACCTAAGGTTGGTTTGTTTGGATGAATAGAGGGTAAATATTTTATTGAGATTAAATATATATTAAAAGGGGTATATCAAAATTAAAAGTATCTACTAGTGTTGCCAACCATGTTGTTGATGAGGACTCTCTGTGCCAGCAGCATTACTACTAGCGTATCCTCGTGGAGCACTGGCAACCTTACTTACCGCAGAAACACAACACTACATCAAAGAAATGTTATATGACTGCGGTCTTCTGTAATGTGGAGGTACAGTCCCCAGTCGGGCGCTCCAATATTAATGGGAAAAGCCACGGAAGATCCCAATTCGCCCTACCCACTAATATAGAAATAATTTAAATGGCAAAAAAACATTTGCCGAGTCAACTAGTACACATAATATAAAACAATAAATGACGAACGGTATGAGTTTGATTCCATGGAAGATGGGCCGGGTGCTGGTATGGGATACAACCTGTTCAGACACGCTAGCCCCTTCCCATCTACATGGAACCAACAACAGAGCTGGTGCGGCTTGTGAAGCGGCTGAAAAAGCAAAAGCGTGCAAATACAGGGGTCTAAGCTCCGAATATGATTTTGTACCATTCGGTGTCGAGACCCTTGGTCCGTGGGGTCCCTAGCGCTATAAGGTTTTTTAGGGAAATAGCAAAAAAGTTAGTAGACATCACAGAAGAGCTGGCAGCTACCTCGGACAAAGATTTAGTCTTGCTATTCAGAGGGGGAACGCTGCCAGTATCTTCGGAACCTTGTCTACAGAGACTCCTTTTAATAATATATTTTAATATTTATTTTATATTTTTAAGGTGTTTAGTTTTAGGTTTTGATACCCATTAAGTTCAAAGTTGATGTGAAATTGATTAAACAATAAATTCGCGTGGAATACACATATCACTCAGACACGGAACAAATAATGAATATGCTCAAATAGAGCGGTTTATTTTTTGTGACACCCTAATTATTTATGAAATGTCACTAAACTGGTGGCAATGCAGTGATGATCGATTATCACGTTTAGTTATCATTATAGGGGTGTCAACTAATTTGTGACAATAGTGTGATCGATCATCACACTCCCGGTTTATATATTTCTGTCCTTGTCCCGCTTTGAGGTACTTTTCGGCAAACCTTTTTGAAAAGTTATTCTTCAAGTACGATTATACGTACAAGCTAGCTGCAGTCTGTGCTACTGGGTCCCCTTTGCCCACTTTAGGACTGGGATTTCAAGAAGTCCTTCCTTAGCGCTCAATTATGTTATTTTAGGAATTAATGCACCCAGATTTCATGTTTCTATACCACTCACTGGTTTCGTAAATCAGTGATTTTATCGGCGAATCCTACGCGTACAAACTTTGCATTTGTGAAGGATTTTAATTTTTAATATCGCTTGGAAAGTTTTAACGATCAACATAATCAATTAAAAGCTATTCATGACACTAATATTGTAAATAAGAAAGTTTGTGTCTATGTGTGTTTGTACCCTCTTTACACCTCAACGGTAGAATGAAATTGTATGATATTTGGAATGGAGGTTGCTTAGAAGCAGGATTATCGTATATAATAATTTTTATCCCGCAATGTTCTGGGTTTATGTTTCCCGAGGAATAGTAGAACTATGCGGGCGACGACGAGGATATAGAGCTTCTCTCTCTCTCACTCTCTCTCTCTCTCACACACACACACACTCAGTGCAAATTGTCTTGTAGGTACTAAGTAAGTAGCACGTAACACTTAGCATCACAATATAATAAAGCTCTGTTTATTTAACTGGACCACACGCGTGTGTTAACTTAATGTCGGATCATTTCGACCGCACGGCACTATGAATCAACGCGACAATACAGTCTGCTGATACCTACTATTTATTGATTAAACGGCGTGTTTTACGGAGACTTAACTGCTTTTCTTAGGGGCTGTACCCGAAGGGTAACCAACAGAACCCCATTACTAAGTCTCCGTCTGTCCGTCCGTCCGTCTGTCTGCCTGGATGTATCTCAAGATCCGTAATAGGGCGACAGATGAAATTCCACAGAATGTGTATTTCTGATGCCGCAATAACAACAAATACATAAAAAATTAAAGAAGGCTACTATAAACGTAATTTTAAATCTTTTACGAAGGTGTGGAACTATAATTATGTACTTACCACAAATTTTTGTATGAATTTGGAACACTTGATGATAAGCTGTCAACGTAGCCTATAGACATTCAATAATCTGTGTATCGATACGGTTGCCAAGTTAATTGTTGGGAAGATAGCTAGTCTTACGGTCGGTACACAGCAAAAATAAAAAACTGTATAAGAATGGTGTATCAATTAGTTGTGAGCTGAGTCTAATATACAACCAGTTCAGTGCCGGTAGCAGGAACATTGTTGACACCGTATTCGAAAACGTAACTCGCGAAATGACAAATTTGCCATACTAATTTTTAGTTCCACTTTTCACCGCCGCAGCGCTGTTCATTTTCCAAAACAAAAATAGTCGATGGCGATACAAAAACGTTGTCGACAATGTTCCTGCTACCGGCACTGGATGTAAGTGATGATGTGATGTAATAAACATCATATATTGTAAAACAATAAATGAAAACATAGGGTTCTTCAAGATAGCGAGATGACATTTTTGCAGCGTCGGCAACGCGCAAGCGCTACCCTGCCTGGTGTTACAAGCTTCCATAAGCTACGGTAACCGCTTACCATCAGGTTCTTAATGAAGTGTGTGAAAATATGTTTTGTCATCTTAGTGATATAGAAAAGTATTGAAAACAGCTCCGTATAAATACCTATAAGGATGACATTGCTGAACTTAACTGTCTCAGAAACATCAAAGCCTACATGGTCACCGTGCAACTTGTCGTTTACAACACTTCGACGATTTTACGATTTGAATTTAGTTTAAATAAAAATTGGTTAAACTTTATGCCCCCGTAATTGTTCAAAATAAGACCGTAATAAAAATTATTTACGGCTTGCTATAGAATGAATCAATGTTTATTGTCTAACCAACGATTTAGAGTGACTCGGGGACATTGATGGGCGCTCGTTTAATATACGGCCGCCTCATGAACCCATTTCAAAGATCGTTACAAAATTTATTTGCTAGTTTGTAGATACATATTTGAGTCGATTTAGAGTTTGATCCGGCGCCACTGGTACTTATTCAGTGTGAGGTAACTTTTACTTAACAAGTGGGATTTGGGTTAGGGAACGTACCCATACTATGTGACGTATTTGTTTAGATTTTTCGACCCCTCCCTCCCCTCAGTGACTCGTAGTATAAGAAGCACTAAACACTGCGCGCCATATTCAAGAATAGGTCGAAAAATTGCGAAATTTCTATCGCCTAAATCGAATACGTAACAAAAATCTAAGCCCTCCCACCCTCCTGTGACTGAGCGTATTATTTTGAAGACCCCCTCCACCCCTTAAATGGGTCACGTAGTATGGGTACGTCCCCTTATTGAAATATTGTATCTTGAGGTGAAACGGTCGCGTCTCTTAGGCACTACATACGTCTTTGAATTTCTTCTCAGACATATGCAGGTTTCCTCAAGATGTTTTCCTTCACCGTAAAGCTGAGTATTGTGAGTAATCACTGCACTCAAGCTAGAAAAACTCATTGGTACAGACCGGTGGGATAGGAACATGCGTCGCTAGAAAAGTACCAGCCCCCACGGTTTTGTCTTTTTTTTTCTTTTTTTTTACTGTTGTAATGTATACGGAAATAAACGTTATTGCAAATAGGAGCATACACCATACTATTATCTTGTACACTATATCTCTGTATTACTAAAAAGATTGTAACAAAAATTTTGTCCTTCGTGCTTGGCGACAATCTATCCGGTTATTGTACCTAACTACCTATATCCGGCTGTACGCAGGTTGTCTAGGAGTAGCGGGGCGATACGCTCGTAAATACGGAGGTGTACACGCGTGTCGCGGTGCGGGTGGTCCGCGCTCCGTTTTATTTAGCGGGACGAGTTACGCGCTAAGGAAGCATGCTAACCTCCGAACCTGTACTATAGTACACCTAATATGAAACATATCCCGCTATGATAAAATGTATCTTTGAAAGTCGGAGATATTGTAGTTTTAAATTAGTAACATTTTCACAATTTCTAAGTCAGTTCAGTAGTATAGAGATTTATATATCAGATAATAATATATACACAGCGCCATCTGGCCCCAAACTAAGCAAAGCTTGTACTATGGGAACCAGTAGCCGATATAATACTTACATACTTTTTTTTCATAAATACATACATATAATACATACCAAACGCCCAGACGCAAGACAAACATATTTGTCACATAAATGTTTGCCCCGGCGGGAATCGAACCCGCGACCTCTAGCGTAGCAGTCAGGTGTACTTACCACTAGACCAGCGGTCTCGTCTAGATACATATGATGTTAAGAAATTTTGTAAGAGCTGGGTTTTTTCAATTTTTTTTTCTTTTTGGTGTTCCTGGCAGAGTTTGTAGGTCATTTAGAACTGCACTACGAATCAGCAACAAATCACATAGTGGTTGCAACTTAACCCATTCTCTAGCCAAAATGTATGTTACGAATAAACCATAATGTCATTTTATCATTATTTTCGTGCAATAAAAGCATTAATTGTCTTTCATGAATGTAAATAATCTGTTATTTTTCATTTAAAAAAGTAAAATCGATTAATTTTATGCATAATGCCTAACTCACATAATGATGAAAAAGTTATCTAAGTGGCGTTTTCTTGCATAACACCATCCCTAGACGTGTCATGGCAGTCCACCACGGCGCTATAATTCTACAATATTCACATTGTTTAGTGCGATCGCATAGTGCAGTATATCACGACAGGTGCTCGAAATGTTGAGCTTTTTTATGATAATTACCTGTTGCAATGTATGGCTCGATAAAATTATAAGGACATTACAAAAAAACAACACTATTAAAATAAAGTGCAAAAAAGCTTGGTTCTTTTTGCCTGAGTTATTTTGATCTTAAGAGTCGCATCGTTTACTACTAGTGCTTCACCGGTCGCTTAATCCCGCGGGATTTGGAACTAACTACAGAAATTATTGACAATGTAGATACAGCAATGATATTATATGTGTAAAAAGAGGATACAGGATTTTTCACGCACTCATGTCATCATGAATTGAGTCCCAGTGCAGATGCTAATATAATCTTTTCAAATTAACCATAGGTAAGCTACTGTTCTCAGCACTCAAACGCTTAGTCGTATGACTTATATTACGATATTCTATTTAAATTAACACACCTGTTCTTAGAATAGCTCAACTCAAGATCGATAAAAAAACCTTTATAAGACATAAATTACGACCGACCGCAACTAATAAGTGCAAATGGACCACTCCGGGCCAAACAGCAGTATAAAACACCCGATTAATCTCCGAAATCGAATAAAATAAATAACCATCGGTAAACATATCTATAGATCGATATCCGAATAATCGATTCGAGTTACGAGCGCGTCCTATCCGCCGATCGAGCGCCATATTGCGCTCAAATACCACGCATTCAGATATCGTAAATCGTTGACATTTTTGTGGCTGGCAAGAATTAGCAATAAAAATCTTATTGTGCGACTCGATGATTTAGTGGATTTAACTCGAGATAGCTGGGAACATTCTTAGTATCGGGTGCTTTTATTGTTGATACTATAAATTATGGTTGCTTGCTTACATCAATGATAAAACTCATCAACATAGCAAAGAAAAAAGAACAATCCAATATTTATAGGATCGGCAACGCGCGAGTGATACCCCTGGTGTTGCAAGCGTCTATAGGCTACGGTGACCGCTTACCATCAGGTGGGCCGTATGCTAGTTTCACACATAAGTGGTAAAATTTTTATTGTGATGACGAAGAGACTTCCTACCAGGTAAACAATCGTTTATGAATTAGGCAATCTACACTTATATTATAAAGTGTAAAGATTTGTATTTTTGTATGTATTGAATAAACTTAAAAACTAATGGACCGATTTCAAAATATATTTTGCCGTTACAAAGCTTATGGACGTTATCACTGAGTAACATAGGCTATTTATTATATTGATACGCCGGCAAAGTCACGGGGAAAATGGCTAGTTACAAATAAAATTAATGTCCCATACTCCGTCACGGAAAGCGTGCCAAGAAGGATTTTGCATAGCCACATTATATTTCAATAATACTTAAACCAGATAAGTTTGCCAGCCCTCTTTTCACGGGAAGCCGCAGATATTTTTTATTAGACCTCCTTAAGACTGTGATAAGACCAACCCCGACTGCCAAAGACGATCGGCCCCATGACACTTTACTTCAAAAAAAAATAGGTGTGGCACTCGGAGACTGCCGCGGTAAAGCTATTGCATAGCATTTTTTATCAACTTATGCAATTATAATTATTTATTTATTTTATTAATGCAGTATTTTTTTATATACCTATATACTTTCTCACAAACAGCTGATTACGGTAGTTTTCCAATACCACCAATGCCACCTAAAGGCGGGTTGCTGAACTAAAGAGACAAGCGTGATATTTCAAAAAGTCATTAAAAGTTCTGGTATTTATCGATAGATGGAACTAGAAAGTATCACCGCTGTGCCGGTCGGAGTGGAGGTGTTAGGTTTTTTTCGTTACGGAATTTCTGGATTCGGTCCCCACGCTCAAAGCCCGCGATAAAAGCTATGCAATAGCTTAAAAAACATTTATTCAGTTAAGGCCCTAATAAAGCACTGATGAAGGTCTATTATCATAACCCTGTGAACAAACTCATAGAAAAATCGTATGCATTAACTTTGACGCCAGCCTTAAACAAGCCATGTTAGAACAGAAGCTAATTTACCAGAGCACAAATTATTAGAATCCCGAATCAGTTATCGTGGGATCTCCGGGCACAGTAGCGCGGGATAGTATCAGCTACATGACATCACTAAAATAAATTTAGTACCGCGCGCGACCCCGGGTTAACAACGTAACGTGGCTTGCACTATTTCTCGCCGATTCACTATGATATAGTTTGTTTTACGATGCACACTGTTATATTTAAGCGGTCTGTTTTATCGTACAGATATTTTGGTAAAGGTTTCATTTTATTTACCGAAATAATTTGAATACTATACCAATATTGTATTTTGTTGTATATAATTAGTTAGTATCACTTTTATTCTAGTTTTTTTTTTATACCACTAAGGTGGCACACAAGCATACGGCCCACCTCATGGTAAGCAATCACCGTAGCCTATATAGCCGCCAGCAATACCAGGGGTATTACTACGGCGTGCCAACCATGTTGCTGGTGAGGACACACTGTGCTAGCAGCAATACTACTTGCCCAACGTATCCTCGTGCGGCACTGGCAACCTTACTTACCGCAGAAACACAACACTACATCAAGTAGTGTTATTTCACTGCGGTCTTCTGTAAGGCAGAATTACAGTCCCCAGTCGGGCGGCTCCAATTTAAATGGGTAACCCACGGGAAATCCCAAATCGCCCTACCTCTCTAAAAAGTTTCGTTTCTTATGCACACATGCTCCTATGCTTCTACTGTCATCTGCGGTCGACTGGTAGAAAATGCTCAAGCTAGCATTAAGTCCACCATTGTACTTAATTGTGCATGAATTTTTAAATAAATAAATAAAATAATACCAATAAATAGTTAACCTTAAATTATAATGTATACGTATTAATTCGTGATAATTACCTGTTAATCTACACTAATATTGTTGGGGACTTGAAGAATTGTGATGATTCCAGATCTGTTTTCGTATAAATGCGATGATTGTTCCAGAAGTTGTGCGTCGAATTGTGAATATATATCGTGAACACCGTATAAATGAATCGTTTAATTTACATTGTGATAATAACAATTTATTCGATATTAATACAAAAGATTACAATAACGTGAAAAATTAGCGTCTATTCGTCTTGGTGAAAAATATTCGAATAATAGAACAGAAAAATATTTAAAATTTGGAGGCAATTGTTTTCCGTGCAAAATATTTGGCTTGGAGACGACGTCCTTTTAGCCGAGCGCGCTGGCTGGTAGATGGCTCGCGAACAAATATTATAAAGGGGAAAGATTTGTATTTTTGTATGTAACGAATAAACTCAAAAAGTACTGGACCGATTTCAAAAATTCTTTCACCGTTAGAAAGCTAAACTATCACTGAGTAACATAGGCTAGCTGCCCGCCCCGGCTTTGCACGGGTAGACAAAATATTTGATCAAAATGTCTACCTGTGCGAAGCCGGGGTGGTCCGCTAGTATTACATAAACCTGATACGTTATAAATCAAAAGCATTCATCAATATTACCTGCATTATTTAGTTTTTTTTAGAGACAATATTTGTTTATTATGTAATATTATAAGGTCTATTAAAAATATGTTATACAAAATTATCTTATATTACACAATACTTCTGTGATGACTGTGAGCCATTAAAAAATTAATTAGAAAAATAGAAGAAGTCAAATATAGTGAGAATTAGTTAAATAAAACACTAGACTACTTTAAAAAGGTTTCTCAGTGTCTATGGCCGTCCTTCCCATCTAAGTTGCATAGATAAAATCAATTAGCATCGCGTCCGTGATGGCCGGCCGCGCGGACACGTCCCGCGCGATGTCGTAGCGTTATCGTCGCGGGCGCATCGCGAGATGTTGTGCGACTTGTGCAGTTTATTTACGTGCTATATGAATTTTGTATTATATAGAGTTCTATTTTTATATATATTTTACCAAGCAAGCGAATTTTGTATTATACAATACGTTCGGTTTTAAAATTTAATATTTTAATTATTATTATTTTTGTTTCAGATAGATGCCCTTAAAGCAGACTGTTTTGTCACTATCAGCTGTATTCAGTAAGTTTATCTTGCTTTCATTCATTTATCTGATGACTTTGTGTTTTTTTTCTATAAGCTAGATGTTTAGACGAAAGCGTTCACTCGTGGTAAGCGTCACGCCCGCCCATGCAACAGATTCAGTTCCAAGACGACCTTGAATCGTAAAATCCACGTGGCACTGCAGCGCTCGTCACCACGACACCTTAGTTAAGTCTTAAGTCTTCTTCGCCCAGTAATGTCGCGTAAAAGCAGTTAAATGAGAATTTAATCTATGTTATTGGCGTGTGGTACATAGACATACATTTCAAAGAGTTACTTAGTTTCGAATTCAAAGATCATACGTACAGATCATCACGATAAGTGCTTCACGTGGAAGGCAGTGAGTAAAAATTGAGATTTTACTCTTGACTTGTACAGATCCTTTGCTTGTACTTCAAAGATCAAATACTTTAAACACGAGTGTGATGTCGTATCTACTGTAATTTTATTAATTAAAGGAGTAATTAAAAACAAATTTCTATTCGACCGCCAAATTCATTTCGACGAACCATTAAAGCAATTTTCTTTGATACCCGTACAACTATTTGCTACAAATACTCGAAGCCTACTCCGTAGTTTTTACAATTTAGCAAATCGACGAACCGTTATAAATATTACGTCCTGCAAACAAGAGTGTGTGAACCAAATCTATTGGTATGTGGAGAAATGAACTCCATGTAATTAAATTTGTAACACAAGATAACATCTTTACAAATGGTGCAAATTAAGCTAGAAAATAAAAACGCTATAAAAACTGTTATAAGAATAATTCCGCTTGAATATATCGAGAAAACAGGTAAAGATTTAGGTAGATATTTAAGTGTTGCTATTGGACCTGCAAATCATCAACGTCAACGTAGTATTGCTTATGAATTTCATAAGTGAATTATTAGGGCCTAAATAAATGTTTTACTCACTCAGTCTTTATTCCTTAAAATATTGGAGTTAGCTCATCTTATAGGATATAGTTTATTTTTATACCACTATGGTGGCACACAAGCATACGGTCTACCTGATGGTAAGCAGTACCGTAACGAGTTGCCAACCCTGTTGTTGATGAGGAATCACTGTGCTAGCAGCATTACTTAGTAAGTTAGTAGTAATAGCCCAGCGTATCTTCGTGGAGCACTGGCAACCTTACTTACTGCAAAAACACAACAGTTTGTTACTATAGTGCATCATAACGCTACTGGGACCTGACATTCACGGTTCATAAATTTGGAATGAATCGATTTCCCAAATTACTTGTAAGAATTTCCTGGGTTAATGATAGAACGATAATTAAGCGGCAATCGTGGAGTGCATGTGTAAGAATCATTGGCCGTTCTGATCAATATTAATTTATTTATAGAATAATCATTAACTTGAACTATCTTGTTAAGTTAAATGAAGAACTACAATCTCGTGACCACAGAAAACGTATTCTACTTATCATAAATAATCGTAATAAAATGTTATCTATCATTAAGCCATTAAAATGTGGACCTCATGTTAATGTTTTAATAAATTTAAACATTTCCGCTTTCGTGATAGACACTATTCTGGATACAGATATAACAAATGCTACGTTCTTATTTTAATAAAAATAGGGAACAGTTTTCAATGGCAGATTTACTGACTTGTTGAAATTATGCCGTAAATCAACGTTCGATTTATTAATTATTATGAATATTAATCCGATTTATGTTATATCGATTACATTTGAATAAGTTTTACAACGTGGAAAATAGTAAAGATACATAATAAATTCACTTATGGATCTGCCTTTATACAATGTATTGATTATTAACTTAAATGATTAGTTAAAGGCTGTTAATATAGACCGGAAACTTCATACTATTTCTCCTCCTTCAGCGATTTCTGAATTCAGTTCTGTTTCAATCCCATCTTTCATACAAACCATGTCTTTCTGATCTTCCCTAAAGATCGCAATAAAATTACCTTCAATTTTTTTTTACTATATTTCTCATACAATATTAAAAATCCGTTTGATATCCAAAATATCTCTCAAGCATCCACTACGCTTGCAGTAATGGTATGCATACGCGCGTGATTTAGGAGTGGGCCAGCGATGCGCGATAGCATTTTACTTATTGTCTCTGGTTTGATCGGCTAACGACGTTGCCAATACTGTATTCATGCCTGTCCACTTTTATTGCGATTAATTCCCCCTTGTTCATGACTGTGTTTTTCTTTTGTTGATTTTAGCACCTGTTTCTTATTTGCATCTGGTTTAGGCGAGGGATTTGTGTTGAATCTTAAATCGTTGATCAAACAAATATCTTTTGTGTCATTTTTATTATCGCCTTGTCTTGTTTCAATTGCAGTACCTATGCAAATAATAATTGATATTGTTATACTTCAGCCTTATTTAATCCTGAACATCATTTCTTAATGTTATGTTCCAACGTTAATGAATTTACGAAAACTAGTTGCCATTGAAATGATTTTAAGAGGAGACCTAAATTTACTTTAAACTTGACCTCAACTTGACTCCGTTTCTTGTTCTACAGCACAGTTAATCAGCTCGCGCCGCAGACGTCATTGTCAGCTATTATCCATAACCAAAACAATGCCGAGAAGTGAATTCTATTTTTTCGAGAGGTTTATCGGAAACAACGTCAAGGCGAAGGAACACCTTTCTGACCTTGCCTGCAGCCAACAAAGATGCATTGTCCTATGCAGCGCGCTTTGGAACGAATCCAATATTGTTGGGCGAATCCACCGTACGAACAATCGCGACCTCCAAATTCCACATTTGAATACCGACACGACTTCTAAACAGCCCAACCACCGAATTAGATGTTATTGTAAATGCGATTTTGTCGTTGACAGCATTGAGTAAGTTTTACGATTCTTGTTGTTTGGATTAAGTTAAGTAAATATGCCAGTTGGACAGATAGCCGACTATTGTTCCGTGGCCTCCGCAACGAAAGGACCGATGACAAGTGCCGGGTCTTAAACGGTGTTACGGCTTCTGTCAAGGTTACACTTAGGTTACTACGGATACTTAATCTGTAATCAGGTCTGGAATAATTGATTTACGAGGGTGGTCTTCAGAACAGTCAAACTCGAATACAGTGTGCTATGAGCTTTCTGAAAATTATCGTTTTGTGTAATGGGTGAAGTTATACTTTCATTGGGATTTACTTTGAAGAGGTCAATACCCTTGAGTTAAGGTCCATTAATTTTTTGTCAACTCTACTAAATGGTGAGTAGTTGATCTAGAATAACATGTTCAACTACTGCTTTTCTTTCTAGATCTTCTTTCTTTGTGAAATACAAATCTAGATTTAGCTTTTGACTATAATGACAATGCTTTGGAACCAATTAATTTCAGGCGATTTAGGCTGGTAACATTTTGGATACTGTTTTTCCCTTGTGATTAATGTATTGACCAGCCACAAATAGTAGTTAGTAAATTCCTTAACAACTTCTTACCAGACAAAGCTTCAAGTGTGGGGTATCCCACAAGGACATATTATGAGCCCGCTCAACGTTAGCATTCGACCACAAAGTAAGTTATCAGACATGAGGTGTCATTTACATGGCGAGACAATCACCCCAAATATGAGACAAAGGATTTTACGATGAAATCGAAAGTGGCGAGTTGAATTTTAACACCTTCAATCGTACCTTTACCATATTTGAAATACCGCAACGTTGTACGAGAGATTAGTCATCGTGTTATTGGTTTATTTGTGGTCAGTATTTGATTGGGGTTTGTGACCATACCTGGCAGGTGGTAGATGACAATTAATTCGTAATGCTTAGTACCTTTTCATGTTTAGTCAAACAATCGGCGTATGATCGGTTATAACAGATCTCAATAGACATTGGATAATTCGTACTTTTATTTTCAAGTATCAAATCTAGGAGTTTTCTGTCTTTTTTTATACATCTAAGGTGGCAAACAAGCATACAGCCCGCCTGATGGTAGGCGGTTACCGTAGCCTATGGACGCTTGCAACACATGGGGTATCACTCGCGAATTGTCCTCTCTAAAATGTGCCCCTGTTTGCATATAATTGCTGTGTTTCTTAGACCTAGGCTTGAATTTACCTTGTAGCCTTGTTCCTCTTTTAAATTCAAATTACTTTATCAAGAGATTAACAAACATGTCCATAAAATAGTCCAGCACTAGCCACTCATTACCAAAAGGCGTGCGCAGATAGGATCGGGTTGCGGCGAGCGCGCACGCGCGTAAATCACGCGATCCTATCGCACTGTCGCGCTGCCTAGCTCTAATTTGTACTATCATTGGAAGGTGAGAACGGAAGATGTGAAAATCTTATTTATTTAACTCTCAAATGGTTGTAACTTCTAAACTAGCTGTGGTTTTATTCACTCATACAAAGTTATATACACCTCCTTTACCACTGGAATTGGAATTTGAAGAAACATTTCTTATAGCAGATAGATGTTTGTACGAGGAACCATAACTGCCAAATCTCTAGTTCCTAGGCGTTATACTTCGTCTTAGGTTTTATCTTTTCATATACCACTAAGGCGGTAAACACCGAACGGTAAGCGTATACCGTAGGTTCGGTTGATTACACGGCTTGTTTATTGGTAAAGTGAACATACTTTTAAAAGAAAAATACATTAAAAGTATACAGACCAATTAGCCTTATAACACTTAGTTTACGGCATAGATTAAACACTATTAATGGTTTACTTACTCTATAAATTCCACTGTCTATGACTATCATAAATTTCATTCATACGAAATCCCAGTCACCTTATCTTATCTAACAAATAATAATTTCAAAAGTAAGTTTTAATTTCACTTACACCAATAAAACTCCCCGTATCATATACAAATAAAGAATCTCATAAATTTATTGACAAATCTATAAATAATTTTCATATTCCATAAAGAATGTATGCCAGTCTATTGTCATCTTTATTGCTTCGTTATAAGGAATGGATGTTAATATGTGACATATGGGCTTGGTAAGAAAAATATTGGTGTGAAAATAGAAAGTACGAACTTTAAATATTTTTCGAGTGGTTTTATAACAACAATAGTGGTAACAAACTATTGGTTGGTGGACTTCTCTATGCTTTTATATAACTCTATGCACTTCTATTCTTTAATTGGTTATAATAATGGTTGTAAATATAAAGCTGATTAAAATATTCTCTTGATCGAATTAAGGCAACCAATAAAAATAATATTTCAATAGAATATGTTAAAATGAAGTATATTTTCTTTTGAGACTATAAGACTAATCTCGTCGGAAATCCCACTTAAAAGAATTTTCGTATTCTTCACTGAGAAAATAAAAAATACCGAATAATTGTTTGTTTTTTTAAGAATAATATTCTTGAAAGAAGAATCGTAGAATAATTATTTTTGGACCACAACCTATGTACCGCCCTTATCTGAAAGCTGACAAAAACCGAACCTGGTGTCAAACAGTCGAAACGTCAAATTGATTACGCCCATTAGCACTTGTGTTGAAACATGGACGTTATAGAATCGAAATATATACGTTCAAATGAAAAATACTTTGTTGACAACGCCCATCCAATCTTACCAAACTTTTCAAAGTTTACGATCAACAAAAAGTACCTTAAATCCTTCTCAATAAAGACGTTTATTAAGTTTCTTAAGTCTCCAAGTTATCTTGGTTTTGGTTCACGAAATCAGTCTGAATGAATCGTTCGACACTAAGATAGAAAGGCAAACAAATTACATACACCATATTCAATTTGAATCGATACATCTTTTTGTTTTGGTAATCCTTTTCGGAATTAAATCGATTTGATTATTTAAATAAGTGATTGAATTTCACAGTTCGATTAATTGCGATAGCTGGAACTTGGCATAATATTAAAGATTATATCGTTAGTATAATAAATTACTTTTAAAATGCTGTTAAGGGTTGAATATAGGTGTAATATAGGTGTAATTTATTGAATTAAACGATTGTATGGCGAGAACTTCATCCTTATTTAATTATAGCTTTATTCGCGTGACTTCGCCAGAGTAGAAGTATAGTATGTAGCCTATGCTACTCAGTGATAACATAGCATTTAGTTGGTGAAATATTTTTTGAAAACGGTCTTGTATTAAACCAGTTTAATTATTACAAACAAAAATACGAATCTTTTCTCTTTATAATTTTCGTATAGATGAGATATAATAAATCAAGTGAATTCGATAGGTAGTTTATTAATACATTTAATTATGACATCAAAGTAGGAGGTCTTCGTGTATCAATAAATAAAAACAAACACATACAACTAAGTCGAACTTAACAGCGTGAATTTAGAATGCTAGAATGTTTTAACGTCAACTCTGCAGGTTGATGTCAGATGTGTCTTACGGGTAATAATAACCTATAAATAATAATACAATATGAGGAGGTAATGGTCAAACCAGGAACATTTGACTAAAACACGATATGTTTTTGGAAACAAAGAAATTACACGATACAAAATATTTTCAAGACTGGACCACACGTAACTTCACGTGAGTGATCGTTTAAATTGTACTCGATTGTAGTGTTGCACTAATCTTTATCGAAGATGTGTATCAATAAAAATACATATTTTTGACTGAGTTTCTACACTGCGCTTTATATTATTTTTTTAAAGAATAATATGCTAAAATTACTTAATTTTTACCTGAAAGAGTTTTAGTTAAATAGTAGTTAGTAGTTACAGTAGCGGTAGCAGGAACCTTGTCGACAACGTTTTCGTATCGCCTTCGACTATTTTTGTATTGGAAAATGAACAGCGCTGAAAAGTGGAACTAAAAATTAGTATGACAATTTTGACATTTCGCGAGTTATGTTTTCGAATACGTTGTCGACAATCTTCCTGCTACCGGCACTGTAAGAGGCTTGCGTGAGATCATCCAATACGTGTGTGTTCTCAATAAAGACATATCAGTTATTAAAAGTATTGTTCTCGTCATGACACAATCTAAAAAACATTCTGCTATACAAAAAATGCATGCAATAAAAATCTAAATTAATTATCGACAGCACGATATCGATACGATCGCCACCACTACCGATATCCACACTGAATCTACAAGGAACACTACTGACCATAAACTATTTATATTAAAATCTACCTTATTACCATACGTTAAAATGGTTCTCAAATTACAATGAATATTACAATTTGTTTTATGAAATACGACCATCATCGCTCTCACTACACGAAAGAGGCGTTTATTGAAAAAAAAAGAAAAGATAACCGTGAATGGACTTGATCATTTGATACTTACGTGTGATCTTATTAATGTGAGCCAATAAAATAAATTCTGGTAGGATTTATCATTTGATCCGCAACCGGTTCATTGAACTCTGTTTGATATCTTTACGCTAACTTAAATTGAAATTTAAAGATATTTAAATCGCCATTCGATTGCGATTGCTCAAATGCTAGGTGACTGATGATTTGCTAAAATCTGCCAATTGCGTGTTGAACTCGCACACCGAGGGATCCGTACTAAAAACAAAGTAGTAAAATTACAAACTTAACTTTGCAGTTCGATCCCTAGACACGGCTATTACACCAACCGCAAATAATGGACTAGTATCGACACCACGCTAATTGTAGCACTGAATCAGAGGATTTAGGAAGGGGGGGACGTAACCACGGGTTTTTTTACATTGTTCGATGATATGAGGAAAACATATTTGCTTAAATCAATTTTGATTCGATATCTTTTAATGCTTTTAAATTAAATTCTACTGTAGGTAAGATTGTTCAAATCGGCGAAGTTGTACTCTTAGGAATAACTTAATGATTGTTGTTATAAAAATGCTAGAGATATTTGTGGTGTAAAATTCGACCGACAACAACTTTGCTGGCCGATTAAACAGTAATGTTTTTTTTAAACCATGTTTAGAATCTACTGACCTACACGTCAGTATTTCAAACAAGTATAGTATTACAAACAGTCTAATCGCAAATAATTTAAAGAAATCATAATTAAGACATGCGTAAAGTTCACTTTATAATTATGTAATTGAATCGATTTAGCCTTAAAAATGTTTTAAACGGCAACGCGCGTGTGATATCCCTGGTGTTGCAAGCGTCCAAGCTGCGGTAACCGCTTACCATCAGGCGGGCCGTATGCTTGTTTGCCACCTTAGTGGTAAAAAAAAATGTTGATACGTTCATTCACATCGGCTCGTTGCTCTGCTCCGAATGGAAATAGCGTGGATTTTTAATCTAATTGGAGAAACTCAAAGGTGTGCGGAAAGACCTATTTTAGCTAACGTAGTGCAAATAATGCATGAAGCTGTACCCATTAGAGGCCAGCACGTCACATTAAGGAAACATGAACAACTGTATTCTATTTGGCACACTCGTTGTCGCTAAAAGTCGCTTTGAATAAACACGGCCAGAAGATGCGACTCATATAGAAACCGAATGGGAATTATATGTCTTCTGCCATTAAGGTCGGATAATAGCTTCGGATTAAATTAATAATTATAAAGATTATTGGTATAAATGTTTACAAACTTAAGCCAATACAAATACATACTTGAGTTATACATTCCAATATAGAATGGACACGCGTCTAAACTAGGCCGAACCTGAATCTTAAACGTGAGTTAAGATTAAATATAAAAAAAAATTGGACCTCATGAAGGTATTTTAACATATTTATTAGTGTCGCGTGGTTACAACGAAATAGGACCCAATTCAGTTGTACGAAATCATTAAACTAAACAAATTTGACAGGACTTAAAGTATTTCCATCCATATTTAATCCTCGTTATTGTAGCGCTTCCGGGATGTTTACTGAAAACAGAGTTGATGGTTTCCATGCCATCATGCGTAAACGGTGCGCTTCAATTCTAAATAGAACACGCTGTAGCTCCCACAGCATCTTAAGTGTATTTTGTGACAGATGGGATTGTCCCATGCTGGCCTACTGGATACGACTGCATATGTAGTTCTGGCAGTCGTTCCATTTTTGTAAAAATATTTTTATTTTTTATTAATTATTACTAACAGTAGGTTAAGGATTGTCACTAACAACATATGGATCTTGTACTTCTTAAGTGTTTGATCTGAAATAAATGTTTATTATTATTATTATTATTATTATTATTAACCCCGCACATGAGAGGGATATCAAGACCGTTAGTCCTATCAAATTATTTTAGTTTAGCGATTTTGTACAACAGAATCGGCACCATAATATATCTAAGTTTACCCATTTATTAAAAAAGAGCGAGTCTTGCAGTAGTCGCATATGATGTGTAACATCTGACATCTGACGGCCAACCCTCACTCAACCATCGTGGGCTTCTTGTAACACACTCCCGTCTTTTTACCAACAACTTAACAACACCCAATAATAAAAACATTTACCACCGCCTTAAGAAATCCCATTTAATCTTTGCAAGAACCCCGTGATTGATGAAAGAGCTCTCCAACACGCACTTTGTTTTTCTTATAAAGTACTGCATGAGGATATCCAAGAAGGATGTAAAAGGGTAAAAAAATTGTAAGTTTGACCTGTTACCTCGGTGTTGCCACAGTCTACGGTAGCCGCTTACCATCAGGCGGATCGTACAATTGCTACCCAATATAGAGTAAAAAAGAGAGTAGAAAAAAACCAAGAAACCCAGCAAGGTTCCAAGGTAGATCATCTTACGGTATTATCTTTTTATGTACAGTTGTTGTATTTAATTATCGGTTGGAGCTCGAATTAATTTGTAGCAACTACAATCTACTAATTACCCATGCACCGTGCAATTTCCTTACAATATCATTCACAAATAAAAACAAACAATGAAAACAAACAGGCATTAAAAAATCTGTCAAGTGCGAGTTAGCCTCGCACACTGAGGGTTCCGTACTAAGAGCAAGCTAGGTTTAATGACAAACTTAAGTTTGCCGTGCGAACCCTACACACGGCAATTGCACCAACCGCAGATAATAATTGCCATTATTAAGATACAGCGAAATAAATATGTTTTTTCTGGGACCCCTTTCGGTTTTATTTATTTAAATTCTTATGATTTGCTGTCATAGCCGCAACAGAAATACACATTCGGTGAACATTTTAACTGTCTAAATATTACGGATCATAAGATAACGCCCGATGACAGACAAACGGATGGAAAGCGAAGTCTTATTTATAGGATTCCGTTGGTTACCCTCCGTGAATGGAACCCTAAAAATGACGCCCACGTATTTGGTTTTGTATTAATCTTGTATAATTGTGTTCTGGGTCGACGGTACCCTTGTAAAACTTGTAATTGTTTGGGACTGGTGTGGGAGAATCCAGTGCGTTATTATAAATTATGTACCTCGTGATTATAATTTAATGTGGGTTCGTTTTAAAGGTGCTTCAATGAGATAACCAAATATGGACCCAATATCCATATTGATTTAAGGAATAGAAACACATATTTTATTCAGGTTAATTTAAAACTAGCGATCCGCCCCGGCTTCGCACGCAAGTTAAATACCTACCAAACACAAATTAATTACACTTAAAAACGTTCCTCTTGAATCAATCTCTCTAATAAAAAAACGCATCAGAATCCGTTGCGTAGTTTCAAAGATTTAAGGATACGTAGGGATAGACAGACACGGGAAATGACTTTGATTTATACTATGTAGTGTTCTTGGCGACTGGCATGGTGGCTTACGAACACGCTCCACTAAACTCGAAAAGAACTTGGTATGGTAAACACCAAGACCGGAATTAGGGACCCCCAAACGGGCCTACAGCCCCGAAGCCTCTAAAAGAACGGCCCCTCACATATCAAAACCTTTCAAACACCGGTAAGTGTTCCGTTCCCATTTGGAACCAAAATGGTCCCGAACTGCGCGGTTCCGAAAGAGCTTCCTCCCGCGCACAATTAAACTGTGGAATGAACTCCCCGCCCTGGTTTTCGCAAAGGATTACAGCATGAGGTTCTTCAAGGAGGGTGTGAAGAGATTTCTGGAGGGTCGGCAACGCGCGGCAAAGTGATACCCCTGGTGTTGCAAGCGTCCATAGGCTGCGGTAACCGCTTACCATCAGGCGGGCCGAATGCTTGTTTGTCACCTTAGTGGTATAAAAAACTCAAAAGTGAGCATCTTTTATTAAATATCAATTTTATTTCGAAAATAGGCGTCTGTTTCGTTGACCCAGAGCCATTTTTAAGTCCGGGGCTGGTATAGACGGTCACCAATTCAACACAAGCCAGAGTTTAAGGGGGTAGAGCGATTTGGTATTTCCCGTGGGTTTTTCCACATAAATTGGAGCCGCCCGACTGTGGACAGCTCCACCTTACAGAAGACTGCAGTGAAATAACACTACTTGATGTAGTGTTGTGTTTCTGCGGTAAGTAAGGTTGTCAGTGCTCCACGAGGATACGCTGGACTAGTAGTAATGCTGCTAGCACAGTGAGTCCTCATCAACAAAATGGTTGGCAACCCGTTAGTGATTTTTATAGCGGCTATAGGCTATGGTGGCTGCTTACCATCAGGTGGGCCGTACGCTCGCGTGCCACCATAGTGGTATAAAAAAAAAGTTAATGTTGTTACAGCTCTGCTATGAGCCCATTCAAATAATGTAGGTCTTAAGACTTGTATTGTAATCTAATCACTCCAAGCTACAATAGAAAGTTTAAGACACATTGCCTAACATGACAGTCGTACATGACCTTCTCTCAACCTTGCACTGAATTATAATCATATCTAATTATGCTGTTATGCACGTTATGTCACGCCAGGTTCCCACGATTGTCTTGGAGCTTTTGTTACAAAAACCTTGGGGAAATGTCGCGAGGCAACATGGGTACATTTTGAGCGTGTTTGTACTCGTCTCTTAGGCACTACATAAGTCTTTTAATTTCTTCTGAGACGTATGCGGGTTTCCTCGCGATGTTTTCCTTCACCGTATAACTTGTGGTGTGATCAATTGTACTTAAGTTAGAAAAGCTCATTGGTTCAGACCGGTGGGATTCGAACTTGCGTCGCTAGAATAGCAGGCAACGCTTCGTACCACAAGGCCACCACGGCTCTCTTTTTTAGATTCATGTACATACATCTTCTTAATATATATAAATCTCGTGTCACAATGTTTGTCCTCAATGGACTCCTAAACCACTTAACCGATTATAATAAAATTCGCACACCATGTGCAGTTCGATCCAACTTGAGAGATAGGATAGTTTAAATAGACAAAATATTTTATATAAAAGTCTACCCGTGCGAAGCCGGGGCGGGCCGCTAGTATATTATAGATTTATACGTATATACACATACGTAGCTCTATTTTAATTTAATAACAATCACTAACCTTTGTTGCGCTCCAACAGGTACTCCACTCAAATACTGCGTGAGCTATGCGACAGCATCAACCGCTTGGTATTAATAAAAAAATGTTTTTGCTGCCGCAGTTAAGTGGTTCCAAG
This sequence comes from Falcaria lacertinaria, assembly GCA_951449985.1. Classification (NCBI taxonomy): domain Eukaryota; kingdom Metazoa; phylum Arthropoda; class Insecta; order Lepidoptera; family Drepanidae; genus Falcaria; species Falcaria lacertinaria. Next base: position 648,826 of record OX602120.1, on the reverse strand, counting down.
CACTCTTTACCTTTCCAAAATTAAGTACAGGAAACTGAACACAATCTATACTTTAATCATATAATTAATAACAGGAAAGATTTGATTTTTTTATATGTTTGTGTTGAATAGGCTCCGAAACAACTGAACCGATTTAAAAAAAATCGTTCACTGTTAGAAAGCTACGTTATCACTGAGTAACATAGGCCCGCCCCGACTTCGCACGGGTAGACGAAATATTTGATAAATGTCTACCCGTGCGAAGCCGGGGAGGGCCGCTATATAATAAAGTAGTATAATTTATAAAAATGCAAACATTTATTTTCTATGTTCTGGTTGTCTGCTAATTGTCCATTGAAAGTGACTTCCTGAACAAAATAATTCCCAAATATATTAGGTCCTTACATATGAAATTGGCGTTTTGTATGGGAGGAACAAAAAGTCGAATATTTTTTAATATAATATATTTAATTAATCAAAGTATGAACCATTATTTTCTATGCACTTTTGCCATCTCATAGGTAGTTCATTGATCCCTTTACTAAAAAAACCAGTCGGACGGGAATCAATAAAATCTTTGAAGGCGATTTGGACTGCCCCATCGGAGTTGAATTTTTTCCCTTGCAAGAAGTTATCCAAATTTCGAAAAAAATGGTAATCTGTTGGAGCAAGGTCCGGGGAGTACGGAGGATGTCTTAGACTTTCCAATTGAAGCTCTTCTAATTTAGTAGCCGTCTGTAGCGCAGTGTGTGGTCTAGCGTTGTCGTGAAGCAGCAGTGGCGTGGAGCGATTGACCAGCCTAGGTTGTTTAGCCGCTAGCTTTTTCATCATGGTTTGCAATTCCTGACAATAGACATCAGCCGTAATAGTCTGGCCAGATTTGAAAAAACTGTAATGAACAATACCGGCACTAGTCCACCAAACGCTTACAAGTAACTTTTTTGGGGTTAATTTTCGCTTGGGGCAGGATTTGGCTGGCTGGCCAGGATCTAACCATTGCGCTGAGCGCTTCCGATTATCGTAAAGAACCCATTTTTCATCACAGGTAATGATTCGGTTTAAAATACCTTCATTATTGTGCCGGTTTAGTAATGTAACGCAGCAGTCGACGCGCGTTTGCCGGTTTGTTTCAGTCAATTCGTGAGGTACCCACCTTTCAAGCTTTTTAATCTTCCCAATTTGCTTCAAGTGAATTAAAACAGTTTTATCACTAACATTGCAGCCTGCAGCTAACTCGGACGTGGTTTGCGATGGATCCGCTTCCACAATAGCCTTCAACTCTTCATTATCAACTTGAGTCTCAGGCCGTCCACGGGGCTTGTTCTGCAGGTCGAAATTTCCAGAACGAAAACGTTGGAACCAAAAACGAACTGTGTTTTCTTTTGCAACACGACCGCCATACACATCATTCACCCTTCGAGTTGTTTCCGCAGCACTAGTGCCACGGCGGAACTCGTACTCGTAAATAATGCGATATTTAAGGTTTTCCATTTTGTAAAATGAGTGACGCAAACAGAAAAAAACAGAAGAAAAAAAACAAATGAATGACGATCATCGAAGCACAAATACATGAGTCTATAGCTGTACAAATTTGAATTTGGAATTCCTTACCAAAGAGGAGAAATTCGTGATTAAAGTGGCCAGTACGAAAAACGCCAATTTCATATGTAAGGACCTAATATTATATTAAATAATTACCGCAGCAACTGAAACAATTCTAACAAAAGGACACTTCTCATATATTTTATTAAACAAAAACAGAACAATGGCCCATTTACAAACAAGCCAAATTTTGATAACTTTTGGTTCACGGCCAGTAATAAAATGTAGCGTTAAATCAAATTAAAGATCTGATTTAGTTATCAAAATGAAAATTCACATAGAAATAAGGATCAGTTGAGCAATCTATGCAATTAAAATAACTCAAACAATTTAGCGCAGTCATATATTTAAAGATGATTAATTACTAGGTGTGTATGTTTTATGATGTGCTGATTAGAAATACTCTGCTTTCACGCAAACTGTCAGTGCGGATAACTAATTATATTATATTTTATATATTTAATTAAAAAGAGAGGTAGGGCGATTTGGGATTTCCTGTGGGTTATCCCATTTAAATTGGAGCCGCCCGACTGGGGACTGTACCTCCGCCTTACAGAAGACCGCAGTGAAATAACACTACTTGATGTAGTGTTGTGTTTCTGCGGTAAATAAATTTGCCAGTGCTCCACGAGGATACGCTGGGCTAGTAGTATTGCTGCTAGCACAGTGAGTCCTCATCAACAACATGAAAAAAAAACCCTGTATTGTTCTTTTTTTGCAATGGGGCATGAATACAGGTCACGTTCAACAAATCATTCTTTAAATATTAACTGCACCGTAGTTTTTTTCTATATTCGTACCTTCGCTCGTCACGTTCGACATAGTACGGGCTTAATGCTTCTTTGCCACCCAAGTGATATTAAAAAAAGTTGACGAGTGAAATAGCGCTCTATACTCTCTGTCTACCCCGTGACGGACCAAAAGGCGTGGTGGTAATCCGTAAATAGTGAAAATAAATCTATCTAACTATAAATATAATTTTGTACGGAACCGTTAGCTACGATCAACTTCACTCAGGCAGCCTTAGTTCAATGTTAAGCCGAGCACACCGTCTCCCACGTCTTATTATTGTTACGAACAAAAAGTTCACATCAAGCTCCGCGTCTTCTGACCTACATTAATTTGCCTAGACCTTGGCTATTACTCTAAAATTAACGTTTTTGTGCCCCGAGATCGAGGAAGTTATCAATGTAAAATTAGTGCTCAGCTTCACTCACTACGCGAGGTAATTCGTTTTAAATTAAATTAAGATTAATTTATATTTAAATACTCATATCATACTAAGCGTAAAATTTGGTATTCTAGTGAGAGAGGCTCGTGATAAGCAGTGGACTACGGATGGACTCTAATCAAATCAAACCAGTTAATATTGATAAATATAACTCTCATGAAAGAACAAGAACTGTGGTCTTGTGGACAAGCGCTGTCTGCTATTCTAGCGACGCAAGTTCCTATCCCACCGCCACCGGGCCGTACCAGTGAGTATTTCTAACTTTATTGCAGTGATAAACACCACGAGCTTTGCGGTGAAGGAAAACATCGTGAAAACCTGCAGGTGTCTGAGATGAAATGCAAATTACGTATGTAGTGCCTAAGAGTCGGTGACGGACTCACTATCTGTCACGTTGGCACCAAATTATCTTCGGTGGAAAGTGGGTTTTGTAACAATCTGCCTACCTCTTAGGACCCTCGTGGAAGGCGTGAAGGTAAACAGAACTCTCGATAGCCTCGATTGAACGTCGTTTTTTCAGTGATATCATTAGGTACTAGCAGAGGGAATCTGCGAAATAATCTAACTTTCCTCTTTTACTGACTGATGGAATACATTGAAACTTGACATAGGCTCAGCAACACGTGGGTTTACCTCTGGTGCTGCAAGGTCCATAGACTACGGTAACCGTTTGCCATCAGGCAGGCCGTATCCCTATTTGCAACCTTAGTAGTATAATAAATATATCTCCGTGACATGACCAATCAAGATAAAAATCGCATTGATAATTAATTCATTGTGGCTTCGGCATTAATACTAATTGACAGCCAGTATATTTTGATATTTAATACTCAGACTGTGGACAGGGCCTCCTTACAGAAGATCGCAGTAAAAATGACACTACTTTGATTTAGAGTTAGTTGTCTTTTCTACGGTGAGTGAGATTTCCATAATATGCCTTGCTGGTGATAAAGGATATGCTCCTAGCACAAAGAGTTCTCACAGCAACAAAAAGGTCAGCTATAGTGATACCGTTGGTATTGCTAGCGTCTACAGGCTGCGGTGACCGCTTACCATCAAGCGGGCCGTTCTCGTCTTGCCAACTTCATAGTTAAAAAAACTCTTGAAGGTTTCTTATGTTCATCTTATAGCGACTTCCGGCTGCAGTTTAGTAAATTGTTATACCTAAATTGAAGTGGCTACCGTCTGACCTCCACCAGTCAATCAGTAACAAAAAACATGATATTTCGGACCATTTATCTACCATATTAAACAAAAAAATTACGATGTATGGTTTAAAAGGAACGGAAGAGTATTTTTTGTTTTTTTTTTTTACTATGAAGGTGGTAAACAAGCGTCGGAACTGACCGTCTGATAGCCTCATGATAAGAGGTCACCCTGGTCATAGGTTAAGATACAAACTTTTTTTTTTATACCACTTAGGGGGCAAACAAGCATACGGCCCGTCTGATGGTAAGCGGTTACCGCAGCCTATGGACGCTTGCAACACCAGGGGTATCACTCGCGCGTTGCCGACCCTAAAACTAAAAACTTGACAATATCTCTAAAAAATAATTCAAATCAAATTGTAATTCTTGAACTTTACACAATAATACCCGAAATAATTGCATGTAACTGAAAATTACTAGGTTCAATAACGAATAAAACTTAATGTATTTTTTTTGTGTGACAAAAACCTTAAAGATCGAACACAACAGGTATTCAAATGAATTTAATGGGTCGTTACATGGAGACTACCGTAAAAAATACTGAACTCAAAACAATAGATAATGAATTTTAATTACAGAAACAGAAACCGTGATATTAGGGTCATCACAGAATATCAGAACAATAAAGGCTTCTCAATATTCGGATATGTTGCATAATAAACATTTATATGTTAAGCATTTGTGTTGGTCTTGGTGTTTGGTATGTACTATAAGTATGTATTTACAAAAAAATCTATGTATTGTATCAGCTGCTGGTTCCCATAGTACAAGCTTTGCTTAGTGTGGGGCCAGATGGCGCTGTGTGATATATGTCCAAGCATTATATAATAATAATAATTTTGATTGTCTTGTTTCATCAATACTTGCCAACCCTAGCAGTTTGTGTGTGTTCGTGAGATGAGTCCAACAGTACGACCTTGCACCACATTCACATTTGTGCTAAAGATGCTATCAAGTCACTAAGGCTTCATTCGTACTGGAGCATTTTTAACGCTCAAATGAAACAAAACATATAGTTGTTTTTTATACCACTAAGATGGCAAACAAGCATTCGGCTCACCTGATGGTAAGCAGTCACCGCAGCCTATTAGACACTGGCAATACCAGGGGTATCACTAACGCGTTGCCAACCATGTTGTTGATGAGGACTCACTATGCTAGCATGATTATTACTAGCGTAGCCTTACTTACCGCAGAATCACAACACTACATTAAAGTAGTGCTATTTCACTGCGGTCTTCTGTAAGATGGAGGTACAGTCAATTTGAATGGGAAAACCTACGGGAGATCCCAATTCACCCCACTCTCTTTTTAAGCTTATGGTGTGTTTAATCACTGTACTAGAAAAGCTCATTGGTACAGGCTGGGGCTTGAACCTGGGCCTATCAGATGACAGGCCATTGCTTCAACCACAAGGTCGCCACGGATTTCGATTCGCTTTTCAAAGCGTTTATCTGGCTTTATCGCAACGCTTTTAAAACTCTTGTGCGAATGTGGTGTGCCTCCAGTGCGGTACGATTGAGGAAACTAATCTACAAATTTATATTCTTTCTGGTTATTCACCTAAGTACGATCGTGACCAGATTAGATTTTATTAAAGCTCTAAAAGACAGGCTAATTGTAGGGAGATCATAACATATTTCAATCAATAATTCAGTTTATAATGGTTTCCGACAGGCGTTTTTTAAGTCATCTATATTTTAAGCGTTTTGCACTTATATCTAAGTAAATATTTAACTTTATAAGGTTGGCATCGCGCTAATGGTTTTCCTGGTAATGCACGTGTTCATAGGCTACGGTGACCGCTTACCATCGTGCATACTATACGGTTGATGGCCAACTTAATACTAAAAAAAATAAGCAAGCATTTGTCCCATTGTAATATATATGCCTTTGCTGCAAAACATCGGGACATGTTCTTCGCTTCCGACTTCTGGCCTGCGGGAATAGTATACCGTCGCTATAGGGATGCGCCGAAAAAAGCCCTTAAAATATATTATTATTTCTATGTATGTTAGTTATTAAGGTATAATATGTTATATGGGCCTCGTAGCCTGAGATAAATGAAAATAAAGAAATATTTTTACAGTACTTTAAATACCATGAATTAAAGTCATGTCTAAAGTCTGCCTGAACGAAATAATCTCAAAACTACCGAATGGGTTTTCATACAGCTTAAAAAAAGTAACTGACTGAGACTGCATGAGAAACTCTTAGACACATTATAAATTATAATTTTGTTTAAATTATTAAAAATATTACGTTTTTTGTAATGATATCGGAAATGTCAAACCATCGTGAATATTTTGCGTGGCGCTGCTACCTGTGCGAAGCGGGGTCGCCAGTATATGTATGACAATAACACAGTATGCACATCGTCCCCGAGTGCTCTGTCGGTCCGTGGAGCGTGACGGATGACATTGCACCGGATCATATTAGCCGCTGTCATCGTGTGCTCTTGTACTTTATTGTCCATTATTTACCTGTTTGTACACCTACTGTGGTATAATGCTTGTAAATGAGCGCAATTCAAGAAAATTATTCTTTTTTAATCACAAGCTTTTATTTAATTTCGCCTGTCCGGTGTGTGTGTAATCAAATCTTGCTTAAAATTGACCCACCAGTGTTCGATTGAGCTGAAATTTGGCATATACATTTGTTCCCCTTTACAATGTACGAAGCCTAAATGCCGCCAGTTTTAATCCAATATGGCGGACTTCACAAAATTGAGTTTTATCATTTCCGCAGTAAGCGGTTTATTAAAAACAACTTTTATTCACCTTTTTTATAATATTAACAGTAATTATTGCAAGAAAATACTAAGGCAAGAAGATTACTATACGAGTATTTTGTTTCAATGTCAACAATAACATGCGACTATAACAACCTGTATTCGTATCGCCTTCGACTTTTTGTATGGGAAAACAAACAGCGCTGCGTCGGTGAAAAGTGGGAATATTTTTTTGTAAAAATTTGATTTTTTTTAAAGTTACGTTTTCGAATACGTAGTTGCAAAAAGTTCTTGCTGCCGGCACAGTTCAATAGGTAGGTATATTCTTACACTAATTTTAATTGTCCTGGCAGTAATACTAGAAACGCAAACAGTATAAATTCGCACAGAGCCTGTATGTAGTTGTATGTAAGCAGAACCACTGTGGTCCGAAACATAACGTTAGGCCACTAAATAAGTTTATTGCATGTGTTACGAGTTTTGCTTATGACGGTTTGCCGGCCTACGAAAACTGTGGAGCAGGGTAATATTTTTTATACCTCTAATGTGGCACACAATCATTACGGCCCACCTAATGGTGAGCAGTCGCCGTAGCCTATACCCGCTAGAAATACCAGGGATATCACTAACGAGTTACCAACCCTTTTGTTGATGCGGAATCACTGTGCTAGCAGTATTACTACTACAGCGTATCCTCGTGTAGCACTGTCAACCTTACTCACCGTAGAAACACAACACTACATCAATGTAGTGTTATTTCACTGTGGTCTTCTGTAAGGTAGAAGTACAGTCCCTAGTCGAACGGCTCCAATTTTAATGGGAAGACCCACGGGAGATCACAAATTCGCCCTACCTCTCTTATCGTCTCAACTTTGAACGGGCACCATTATTTTGATCGAGCCGTGTTATTGAGGCGTACGGTTCGCGTCAGGGTGAAAATCGCCCAACTGTTCATTTTCAATTGGGCCTTTTGGAGCATACTGTAAATCGATCACGGTTATTTTTATACTAGGTCGATTCGAACCACGATGAGCAACGCCCAAGTGTTTATTTTCGATGGGTTGATTGGGACCCCTATTTTTAAGGATCATTAAAATCTAGTGTGTGCTACGTACTGGCTATTCATGATTAGGGTGCCTTTCTGTGACTCCGCCCGTGTAGAAATATCATTATGCATATCTTTAAGATATAATTATTGCGTAGGGAATAATTTAGTTCTCCAACAGGGTTTTTGAAAGATAATTTTACGACAAATTAAAAACTGGATGATATTCTTATATGTAGGCTTTGGTGTAGATACAAAATTGAGGCAACATAATATTTTACGTCGGCAGCTAATCTCTCAACACCGTTGTTAACCATTAGATATTGGGACAACTTCGATAGAATAGAATAATTTGCTACTATAAAAAAAAAACATTGCTTATAAAATATTATCATTGCTGACCACATAAAAATAACATTCGTTCCACTTTATTCTTTATACCACTAAGGTGGCAAACATGCATACGCTTGCAACACCAGAGGTATCTCGCGCGTTGCTGACCCTATAATTATTTTCTAATTTAAATTTAGGGCAGACAAAAATATACCCAAGTTCACAGTTACTACGATAGTTTTAGCGAGAAATGCTATAAACCTGTGAAATGAATGGAAAAGACACATTGTCCAGCCTGTGCTCGCTTCCTGGTCCAAATAGAACTTTAATATGCATGCAGCCTTTAGTTTCAGTTCTAGATCTCCATAGGCTTTACAATGAGCCAAGATACGTTATTACTGCGTTCAACTCAACTTAAATAGTAGATTGTTATACAAGGTGCTAAAGTGACCCATTGTATACGAGATAGTTTTAAACATTATTATTTTTATACAACAGTCAAAAATAAAAAAAGTAATGACTTTTTCCCCTAGAACAAGATATTCTGTTTTTTCCCCGTTCTGGAATGTTACAATGTCGAGCTTTTGAGCATGAGGAGTGAAAAAATATATAAGAACCAGTGTTTAAAACTCTAAATGTAATACTGACAAGTAAGTTCGAACTTTGTGTATCAAAAAAGTGTAAAATAGAAAAAAATATTGAATGCGCACGCATCAGTCATAACGAACACGATTACCAGCTTTCAACGCCCGCGCCGCTATAGAATGCTTGTTTACTCTGCCGCCCAATATTCCTCTATGACGATTCAATTTGGGGAACCCTACCTACACAAAGCATAAAAAAGCCCAATTTGTGTAACTTTTCCAACAACCATTGTATTGGATCCTTAATCTTATTAATTTGTATGCATTTTTCTATGAGTGCGGGGATCTGCAGGGGTCTTGTTACGTTGGTTGTGGAATGATGTATGGTTAGATGATTCGAATTTCATTTGAACCAATTAGCGATGCTTACGCGCGAACCTATGGTATAGGATTGACCTTTGTGCTTTTCGGTCGGTAATGCATCGCGTTTGTGTGTGATGTATGGGTTTGAATTTGGAACGGTACCGTTGAGGTTGATACATTTTTAAATTTTGAACAATCTCGACAATTTTTTGCCACTTTTTTGAAGTGTGCTATTAAAATTAGTTAAAAAATTTCTGTTATCTATGCTATATCGACGAGACCGCTGGTCTAGTGGCCTAGCGCAGCAGTCAGGTACACTAGTACCTGACTGCTGCGCTAGGGGTCGCGGGTTCGATTCCCGCCGGGGCAAACATTTATGTGACAAACATGTTTGCCTTGCGTCTGGGTGTTTGGTATGTATTATAAGTATGTATTTACAAAAAAAAAAGTATATAAGTATTATATCAGCTACTGGTTCTCATAGTACAAGCTTTGCTTAGTTTGGGGCCAGATGGCGCTGTGTGATAATGTCCAAGCATTATTATTATTATTATCTAGTCTAACGTGTCACGTAAAATAAATTATATACAAGTATGTATTATAATTGAGTAAAATACACACATAAATATCTTCGTGACGTCTGAAATTCCAGGCTGCTTAAACAATAGGTTAGTTGAAAGTATTTTAAGTGCGGTACAATTTTAACTCAAAAAAAAACCGTCTCAATTTGAAATCCGTATGTTTCGAAGCTGAGTAAAATTATCTAATTACTCGTTTCGTAAACCCAATATCAAGTACCAAGTACTTTGTCTGTAACCGCGCCGTCATAACACACTATGTATGTATGTATAGAAAAACAGATAATTAATTACAGAGTACTGAACCATAGTCGCTTCTGTATTGATACATTTATTTTTAATGTTGTTTTTTACTATTAGTAACAAGAGAGCGTGAGCTCCATTCAGAGTTTATTTTGAAATTAGTTTAAGTGATATGCGTGTTTGAATGTTTTAATAGAAAATGGAGATTCTGTCTATGATACCAAGTGCTGGCCTGAGCTTTTTTATAATAATAATATAATAATAATGCTTGGACATTATCACACAGCGCCAACTGGCCCCAAACTAAGCAAAGCTTGTACTATGGGAACCAGTAGCCGATATAATACTTATATACTTTTTTTTTTTTCGTAAATACATACTTATAATACATACCAAACGCCCAGACGCAAGACAAACATATTTGTCACATAAATGTTATGTTTGCCACTGCGGGAATCGAACCCGCGACCTCTAGCGTAGCAGTCAGGTGTACTAACCACTAGACCAGCGGCCTCGTTTTTATGAGCCCCTAAGGTGGAACAGAAGCGTACACGAAGAGTTATTATATAAAATCATAAATATGTTACAGGCAGCTGTTTCCCAAAAGATAAATTAAATTCCTGATCCAGGGTATCAAATACTGACGTGTCAATTAAAAAAAAAGATCAATTTCGCAGTGAAAGAACATCGAAATCTGTTTAGTTGCGCCGCGCGCGCCGATCCATCATGTATATCCGATAACGCATAAAAGGATTACTATATTTCTAATATATAGATATTTATTTATCAATTTGACACGCTGATTCAAAAGAACTGCGCGTTCAGGATTGATTTACGTGTGAAACAGTGTATGGGAAGAAATCTTTATATACTTTGTATGATTTTTCGTTAAGTATATTATTTATTTATGTAGATGCATCCATCTTTGTCATTTAATGGTTCAAGATATTGTTACTTATTTCACTATTATATATAAATAGTATACAGTAACACATAATAAGTGCTTTAGTGTAAACAGCCTATAAATTCAAATTCAAATTCAAAAAGATCTTTATTTGACTAGACTTTACAGGCAAGCACTTTCAAATCGTCAGAATCTACCACCGGATTCGGAAGGTCGGTCTTGCTGAGAAGAATCCGGCAAGAAACTCAGCAATTAATCTTTTAAAAACCAAATTACCTGTAATGTTACCTATAAGTGAGAACCTTTCATTGGCTTTATGTTAACAATCCATTACTTATATTATGCTAAGTTAGCTGTTGAATTTCCATTCAAAAATAAAAAAATAAATTAGTAATACGAGTACAGGAAGGTACATAGTTCTCGGAACCGTTCCAAAGGAGCTTCCTCCCGAGCACAGTCAAATTGTGGAATGAGCTCCCCGCCGCGGTTTTCCCTAAGGAGTGCAGCATTGTGACCATTGATTTTCTTGTCACCGCGAGACACCAGCGTAATTATGTAAAAAATATTTTTTTTGTCTAGCTTCTAGCGTGTATTACAATAAAATAATGAATTCTAAATAATACGTTTTTTTGTGCATGATAATTTAGTTAGGTACTAAGCCTTATTCACATGACTTCTAATGTCTAAGTAGTGTCCGGCGCTTCCATCATGCGTTGCGTGCGAGTGCTAAAATAATAGTTTATCGTTTGCGAAAGCGGGACGTTATTGGCCTCGCTGGGAGCAGCGGGACAGACAACCTAAAAGCGGGACTGTCCCGCCCAAAACGGGACGTATGGTCACGTTAGATATTCATACAACTATGTTTTCCTTCTAATTGATATGCGCTGTACAGAACAGATATGATCTCTATTAATGTATAATGCTACCAAATTTAATAGGTCGTTAAGGAAGGCGTATTCGTAGCGTAGCTTATGTCCTCTATGTATCATATTTTAGTCTCTTATTTTGGGAGCGTATTCAGATAATTTTGTAGCACCTCAATAATTGATATTCTAACCGCGTTTGTAATTTATAAGCTGTCAACATGCCCATTTAATTATTAAGGGCATGAACAAAGGACTTTTAGATGTCATTACGCCTGTACTTGAATTAAAGAGATGTTATCTATGATGTAAGGATTAATACATAGTATGTTCGTTCGTCTTCTACGCGACCTTATACCATTCTACCAATTACGATCAAACTTTATAACAGTGCACATCCGCGAAGATTCGTGGGAAAAAAAATATTTCACATTCGTTAATACTGAGTAAAAAATGGCTGATTGCGAGTTGGACTAGCGCACCGAGGGTCCCGTAATAAAAAGATAAACAAGGTTAAATGACAAACTTAACTTTAACTTTCGATCCCTAGACATGGCTAATGAAACAACGACAAATAATAAGTTTGTAATGGTAAATTTTTTTATAAAATAAAAACCCGTCACAATTTCAAGCGTCTACTCGTTGCCATTATTACGATCGAGCAAAAACAATTTTATAGTGGGAAGCCCTCTACCAGAAAATTTGCTACAAATCTCAAAATTTGCTTTCTATCAATTTATCTGAACTGGACAACTTAATTAGGTTAGGCAACTGAACAAATGAGAAAAGAATTCCCGCTAGTTCAGTCAACTGAACACCCGAGAAAAAAAAACCCACTAGTTCAGTCAACTGAACAGGACAACTGAACTAATGGGAATAGACCATCTAAACTACAGGCAAGATATACTTAAATATCTTTACAATATTCTGTTCTAGCCGTAAGATCTCGGGCGTACCTACCAATTAATAACTATTAGGTACTCTGCATCTGACCAACATGCGTAAGCAAATCCTTTTAATATGTGAATACAAATCTCTTTAGTCAATGTACTGTTTTTAGATATGAATACAAAAGAAATAAAACAAAGGCTGAGAGACCGTTACATTATTTATATCAACCCCACAGCATCAGTCATAAAGAGCAGACGGAATCGAACCCGCATTCGATCTGTATCTACCCAGCTCGTGTTGACGCATAAATGTAACGCCATCGCATTGTTCCAGCCGTCCATTGAGTCTTTAGGCGCCTATTCTGGTAACAAGGTGCTGTAACAATTTTTATCTAAATAAACTTAAGATACTCTTTGAATGTATAAAAAGAAAACAATAAAAAAATTACAAACTAACAAGGAGTTTATATTACAAAAGGGATGTAAAAAGATGATTTTAAGCATATTTATTCAAAAAAAGAAAGATGGATCTTTGCGAACAACGAATTGACATCGGTTTTTTTAAACATGTAGTGCGTGAGCAAGGCTTAGTTGCGTTGTATTCGTTGTAGATGTGTGCGTGTAATCGTGTATATGTACACTGCAAGGTGTGGTTGTAACCGGCGTCACTTCGTTGACAAAGTTCCATATACCTTTTTATTTGATCTAGTATTTCTAAGATTTATACCACTAAGGTGGCTCACAAGCATACGACCCACCTGATGGTAAGCAGTCACGTTGGCCTGTAGCCGCTAGCAATACCAGGGATATCACTAATGCGTTGACAATGCACTCACTTGACTCACTGTGCTAGCATCATTATCACTAGCCCAGCGTATCCTCTAGGATATGTCAAATGAATTAGCCTTATTGATATTTTAACTAAACGATTTAATTGGACACCAGAATAACCCCCTACCAAGGTGCGAAACATCAAGTAAAAAAGCGACAAAACGGCAACACAGACAGACAGACAGTTACAGATTAGAGTCAACCCCTCCTTTTATAACAATCATATTAAGATATTATCAGACGTTACAAAAGTCACCTTTTAAATTACACTTAATCCTTCCATTCAGCATTCACCATTCTATCCACACTTAACAGTTCTCAAAGATATCGATTTAAATAAAGATGTTACCCAAAGGGTTGCTAAAGAATTTGTTACAAAAGATACTCTATATCGAAAGGGTAAAGTAGAAATTGGCGTGGATGGTGTTGAAACGGATTTAAAAGTCAAAATCGCCTATTAAAAAAATATAAAGAGAAGTTTATTCGCTTTAAGAACAATAGAGTACAAGTTACGAAGGGAAGTGGCATGTTGGCGTATTCACGTTTACCGTCCACATAAACTGGGGATATAGCATAACAATAAAGTAAAATATTTACGCTTTGTTACAATGAACATTACTGTACAGAGAGACAATATTTTAATCACGAATAATTACTCATCTTCTGGACGTATTTTATTATAATGCACGCGTGTAAGTAGCAATACTTATATACAAGTATATATACTGTTTGTTTTTTGTCATATAGTTTAATGATCATACCGACATATAATAATACGCCTTGAATGGTACCAATTGATGTATCTTATGTAAATAATATATATTCCGAGCCAATAATCTCAAAACAAAGCAAGAAAGAAATAATAATCCAAGTCCAAATAATCCGTAGTTAAAAGACATAAATAATAATTAATCCAGCGCGATAATTATTTGCATAGCAATAATTGTTCGTAACAAAGGTTCTCTGTGAAGAAGATCGTATCGCAGACAGTTTTCCGTCCAAAGACAAGAACCGGCGTTGTTTAAAAAAATAATCACTTACATTCGCAGGAAGAAATATATTTTATTATTGTTTTGATAATAAATATATATTTTATAGTTTCTTCACGCCTTCCCACAAGGGTCCCTGAACGGGTAAGCAGATGTGTTACAACACCGAATTTCCACCGAAGATAATTTGATGCCGACGTGACAGATACTGTGTCCAACGCCGTCTCTTAGGCACTACATACGTCCTTGTATTTCTTCTCAGACGTATGCAGGTTTCCTCACGATGTTTTCTTTCACCGTAAAGCTCGTGGTGTGACTAATCACTCCACTCGCATGAACTTTTTCGACAACGTTTTCGTATCGCCTTCGACTATTTTTGTATTGAAAAATGAACAGTGCTGCGGCGGTGAAAAGTGGAACTAAAAATTAGTACGACTATTTTGACATTTCGCGAGTTACGTTTTCGAATACGTTGTCGACAATGTTCCTGCTACAGGCACTGAGTGTGGGACATGATAACGCTAGACTGATTATCATTATTGTTACTACTCAGTCAAAGGAGGGCTTCGTCTGAGTCAACCTCACTATTATGGGCAGTATGCCAATTATTGGCAGTCTTTGTTACTAGAAATTGTAAGTTTTCATCCAAAGGTTTTACCATGGTTAGTAAGCCTTAATAGATTCTTCACAAAGGTGGTAATGTGCGAATAGCAAACCTGGTGTTTCCAATATACGGTAATCGATTACCATCAGGGAGGATGATTACTTTCTTGCCATAATATCGAAATAATTTCAAAAAATATACATATGCCTAGAAAATATTCTTATTAAATAAAAAAATATATATAGTATAATACTTCATGGTATTTTATTATTATATATGGGACGTTGTTAATAATAACCAAATCTAAAACTAAAGGAAAAAAAAACTAACAAAAAAAAATCTTGTCCCAAATTGTTGTCACGCGGGACGCGGGTGCCAAGAGGGCTGGCAATTTTAATATTGTAATTTTGGTTATATTCGATCGATAGAAATGTAACCAATTTCAAAAAATGTTGGCGTTATTAGCAAGAAAATACCACGTTCAGTTTTAGTTAAGATTTCGTTTTCGTTGAATTTGCATATTCACATCATTGCGAGTAACAAAACCCGCTTTGGATCCAACAAATAATAACAGACCGGCCAGCGCAGCGTGGTACATTTCAATTAAGCTTCTTTGCTTTGATATTTCGCGCAAAAAAATTGTGTGACCTCAAAATTATAACTTGCAGTGCATGCAAAAAGTGCCCCTTAATCCAACGCTGAGAATTCGCTAAGTATTTGCATCAATTTAGCTATAAATATTTGGTTTTTTGCCTACTGTTTGTAAGGAAGTTGAATTTTGTGTTATGTAGTTAAGGTTTCCAGAGCTCCTTGCGCTATGCTGGCAGTGAGGAAAACTATCTCATATACTGCCAGCACAATGATTTTTAAAAACATAAAATTGCTTAAGCAAAAATAATCAGACATGTATGAACAGCAGTGAGGAAATCTCTGTCTCCTATACTGCCAACACAATGATTTTTAAAAATATAAAATTGCTTAAGCAAAAATAATCAGACATGTATGAATAGATTGAAGAATGTAGAAGAAACAAGACGTGTGTAGGTCTAGAGTGAAACTGCGCTTTATTAGTCTCTGCCACAGATCTATAACAGATGGTCTCTGCCTACCCCGTCAGTGACTCGGCGTGATGATATCAAGCAATCTGTTCGAAATTTCGTTTAGTATTATTAATTCATTAATTATTCACCAATGTTTTTGTATTGAACATTAAGATTTGTCCGTCTTTTACGCCGCGCATATATAGACGCGAGATACGATTAACAACTACTCATACATCTCGCTAGTTGCGTTGCAGCATAGTATCAAAAATACTTAAACAATCGAGATTTCTTGTTAAGTATAGTCAAAACAAAGTTGTACTAGCATCGGGTCATCGTCGCTCATACAGACAAACGGACGGACAATCGTCTAACGCTCTCGCGCGTCAACGCTCAGCCTTGTGCCGCTTGCGAACAATGCTCAGATAAGCTGCAATTACCGAGCGCCCGCGCTGTGGCGATTTGGCGTTAAATTCCTTGTGTATGCTCACGGATGGACTAAACTATGGAGTGGGTATTTCACACTAATATTATTTATAAATGCAAAAGTTTGTGTTTGTACTCTCTTTGCGCCTCCACGGTTGAATGGATATGCATACAATTTGGAAAAGAAGTTGCTCATAAGCTGGATTAACATAAAGGATATACAAATGCTTTTAATTCCGGAAGATTGTGTGGTTACCGAGCGGTAATAGAACCATGCGGGTGACGCCGCGGCTAGTTCTAAATACGCGAGAAAACAATGTTCTAGATAACCTAATTATAAACTTTAATTTAAATGCGGTTCAATAACGCATCGTGCCCACATTGTGAACGTTGCGTTGCGCGACAGTAAAACAACATTGCATTACCAAGCCGTTGTTGCTGTCGCATTGCATTATCATTCTATGGGTGACGTATTTTAGAACAGCAAGTAAAGTTTGTAATAGTTATACAATTCATCTGAAACGAGGTAAAGGGGACACGGCTTTGCTAGCAGCGTCCGAAAGACTTCCCTCCATAGTCGTTGAAGAGGGCGATGGCTGCATTGCGTCATACTTGTGATCAAGATGACTTTTATTTTTTTCCATCCTCATTCCGTATGCTTCTCACATAAAATAGACCACTGTAGAATCTGGTATATTCACGACATTCATCTTTACCTTATCGGGGTCTAATTGATTAAACATTTTAATGTCAATATTTTGTTTAATGAGAATTTAGCATTGGATGTGATAATAATAGGAATTTATTTTTAATGGCACCTCCTTACATTCCCAGATCGTTGTCACAGCGCTAGGTGTCCTGAGATAGCATCTTCGGTCGGCGGAACCTGCGGTCATCTCCGATCCGTAGATTCCATTCACGCACAATTTTAGCCCATGTTTGATTTAACACCAATTATGGACTTCCTTGTTCGAAAGATTACTTCAACTTAGTAACATTTACTCTTAAATACTAAGTACTTACTTACATGTTCAAGCTAAATACAAAGTTGATTTATTTGTTCCTTTGCTCTGAATTTTGTAATGCTAGTAGGTTTTTGCTGTACCGTTATATAAACACGAATATAATTTATGGATGAATCTTGGTACGAATTCAATGCCTTTCCTTTTTAACAATCACAATCACATGATTATTATTGTAAGTCCACGTAATTTTCGGCCCCAGAAATCGACGACCAAGCATTAGTCCTTACGAAGAAATTAAGCTTAAAATTAAAATTCTAATTGGGGGAAAAACACGGTTAATGTCAATGGTACTATTTATTAAATGAATATATTTCATTGAACTATTAATATTATTTTCTTTACATATTAAAATACATATTTTCTACATAAAACCTTCAACAAACCTTCCTAATGAGCTAAAAACAGTAGCGAGACTATAAAACGCAACCTTGAGGCACCCCCATTTTCCAATTGAATCTAACGCTGACAATAATCAATAAAACGCATACGAATGGCTGTAATCGATTGTCTTGTCCAGCTCCACGCATGAGGGTCGCTCTATTGTCGCGTTTTTTCCACATTTTCATAGTGAAGGGACGGCAGCGACGGTGTGAACTATACCGCGCCAAGGTCAACACTGTCAAAGGCCTTTGATAAATCCAAACAATTCCACACATTTTGATTTCACCTTTATTACTCAGATTAATTTACAGGCTGTGAATGTCCAACTCTCCGACAAGATTTTAATAATAATTTGTCACCAATCTTTATTGTTGTGATGATTATCTCACCCATATTGGATATACGAGAATTAACTTTCTCGATATTTATCAAAGGCGTAACGTATATCGAATATATTTATCCATAGAAATCAATAATCGTTAAGTTACATTTCGAATGCCATCTAAACTCGGAGTTTAACTTAATAAAGGGCAAGAATAAAATCGATTTATAAATTGAATACGGGAGATATCTTAGAGGGATGTGAGATCAACTTGGTTATTATGGAGTGGGCGTAATGCGGTTGGCGGGCATCGATTGCGGTCTATTCGGAATAAATAATAGATTTAAATGTCGTCATATAGGCTTAGTGTATGTAACCCGACACGAGGTTAGAATGCTGCCCAGACCCGTTGGCATTATGAGTACACGCAAAAATGATGAGCAAGTACTGCCGTCTACAAAACATTTAGGAAGATAATTTATGACAACAATATTTAGGGAAATAGACTATTATTTTAAAAAATCTGGCATGATTACCGAAACGGTCTCTAATGCGACAAAAGTAACACCAGTTCACACTCATCTACCACTGATGAGATTTTAGGTTTAAATGTAAAAAGTATTTTTTATATCGTTGTCTTTTAGCACATTCCAATTCTGCACTATATGTTTAATAGCACATCAAATAGATGAACAACTTTAACCATAGAGCAATACAGTAGTTTTTTGCATGATCTACGATTCAAATTCGGGGAAACTCTTCTAGGGTCACGGAAAATGTGCTAAAAGTCAAAAGCTGTATAATTTGCAAACTTTGTTGGTATAATCATTATAAAGTACCAAATACATTCAGTACCAACAAATACAATGTAATTAAAATATAATTCCGATAAAATAAAAATAATCACGTCGTATATAACGTAGATATACGTTATTCATACATTACGGAACATTTTAAAACTTTTCCTCACGATTGTACACTTTAGACGTACACTTTATTACAAGTACATTCTAGGAAACCAGTGCTAGAGGATAATTATCAACCGTCAACTGTTTCACAGAGCAGTCGAGTTCATATTACTAATGATACTAGTAATATATACTAGTGATCCCAAGTTAGGGCTGCAACGGTCCGCTAACATTACAACGAACTCTGACGCTCCATCACAAACTTTTGAGAACATAGTGTCAACGTCACTTATTATCTATGTACAAGAATTTGATCCCACAACCCTAAGATCGTTGATCAAACTCAACTCATAAGTTTCATTATCGTATTCATGATTTTTCAATCGCAATTCGGAGCCACTGATCAGAGAGTGAATGAAACATCTAAATAATAAGAAAGAAGAAATATAATTTATATATAACAACCACATATAAGCACTATAACCACAGATAAGCATATAAGAGGGACAGACAAATGTAGAAGAAAAACATAGTGTCGTTGTGAAACGGTCCCAAATCAGCATGTACGGATTGGCGTATATCCAGCGCTGATTTTGTGAAATATTCATGATAAACTCACTAATTGAAATATAAATTATATGTATTTCTTTTGGTCTTAAAAGAGTTGCTGAGTTTCTTGCCGGATTATTTTCAGCAAAAACGCCCTACCGAATCCGGTGGTAGATTCTGACGATTTGACGAAGTGTTTGTCTGCAAAGTCTACAATAAAGATCATTTTGAATTTGAGTTTGATCTTCCGTTAATAATATATACCATGTTTTTTTTTTTTTTTATAAATTATATTTTTTCATTAAATTTTAGTAGGGTTAAATCACTCATTCTTTATATAGGTTAAACCATCGTACTAACAACCCCTTTCATCTCTATAACTACATCCTTACACTCCAGCTGTTCTACGAATCTCTACATTAAACATCACATATTAAATTAAAATCTAAATCAGGGACGGCCCTATTCAGACAGTTCTGTTATACATATAAAAGATGTACCTTATGGTCGGTCATACGGCACATCCACAGATAAATAACGTAACATATTAGTTTGTTTATACAGATGCCACTAGATAAAACCAGGTCTAAATATAATCTAGTTAGCATATGAGCTCCGTGGATCATACATGAAATGGTGAATCGTAAATTCTAGTACTTTATGAGTTTTCTTTTAAATAACATTCATACAATAGTTTCTGCCCGCGACTTCGTACGCGTAGAGCTTAGAATCCCAGAGGAACCTTAAATTTTCCCGGGATGAAAAGTATCCTATGTGATAATCCATAAACTATACGTGTGCCAAATTTCATACAAATCTGTTGAGCCGTTTTTTCGTGATTGAGCAACAAACATCCATCGATACATCCATTGTAACAAACTATCACGCTTAAAAAATACTAGCGGCCCGCCCCGGCTTCGCACGGGTTGTTGTAGACTTTTTCAAGCAATTAAAAAAAAAAAACTCTTTGTAAGAATCCTCGTACAAGGAATATTCTAAAAAAAGTTTTAGCGAAATCGGTTCAGCTGCTCTCGAGATTTGCGCTTAGCAACACATTCAGCGATTCGTTATTATATTATAACATTAGAAGAATTAATCATTAATCATGTCGTAGTATTTTAATGTAGTGTTCAAATCAAATAAAAAGGTAGATGGAATTTGCGAACAACGAAGTGACGCTTAAAACTACGCCTCGCAGTGTACATACACCCAATTAAACGCCCACGCGTAACTAGGCTTTGCCAACACACTACCTGTTTAAAAAACCGGCGTCACTACGTTGTCCGCAAAGTTCCATTTTCCGTTTTTATTTGATTGACGCTTTCAGTAAAGGCAGACCACGCTTTGCCAAACTGAAACTGAAACTCAAAATTATCTTTATTTGACTAGACTTTACTGATAACTTACATTCAAATCGTCAGAATCTACCACCGGATACGGAAGGTCGTTTTTTGCTCAGAAGAAACTCAGCAATTACTCTTTTAAAACCAAAACAAGTACATATAATTTACATTTAAATTACTTACATTACATGAATTTCACAAAATAATATAGATTGGTTTATTTTTTATACCTCTAAGGTAGCAAAGAAGCATACGGCCCGCTTGATGGTAAGCGGTTACCGCAGCCTATGGCAACACCCAAAAAATAAAAAATAAAATGAAGCGCAGGGCGATCATAACCTCATTAAATAAAATTATTAAAAGGCTAATATGCCTGACATTTTTATGTCATCTTAAACTGCATTACGTTGCATCTAAAGTTACCAATAATACCTGTGAAAACCGTATTACAGATTTTGATTTGATTCCGTAACTGCTAATACAGGAAATATAACATGTATTAAAGTTTGCAATACAACTCATTTCTAAAGTAGAATTTGCCATTTGATGCAAGAGATTGGATGTAACTTGTCCAAAGATAAATTACACGTAGCAATGTATACAACACATATGGTATGTCATTCGTTTTACCATCTAACCTCACCTAAATTATAGCCAATATCCAATTCGCTATAAAGCGCCATTTTAAAGCCCTAAACGTTGCATCATGTCATGATTTTAATAAACTGAAATGAAGTCTTTAGGAGTGAATAGAGCTAGTGAACGGAGCTAAGGATTCCATTTTGTTCGAAGATTTAATGGTAGCAGTGGATTTGTGCGTGAATGAAATCCTACTAATATTATAAATGCGAAAGTTTGTGAGTATGGATGGATGGATGGATGTTTGTTACTCTTTCACGCAAAAACTAATCAACGGATTTGGATGAAATTTGAAACACAGATGATTTATAACCTGGATATAGGATACTTTTTATCCCGGAAAAATGTCTTAATCCCGGAAAATGATTCTATCCCCGGAACATGTTTTTATCCCGGGAAAATGTTAGGTTCCTCTGCGATTCTAAACTCAACGCGGACGTAGTCGCAGGCAGAAGGTAGTAGAACATATAGTGCCGACTCCATATGCCATGGGATAAGGGAGAACGACAGTGATTCTATTTGAGGCCGCGCTACACCGCAAACCGTCTACTGTCAATTACCGAATGCCTATTCGCCAACATTAAAATGTCTACAAAGCTAAGTTGAGGTAACCTGTGTGACATCACACACAATACAAGACAGTCACCGATTGTTCCAATGTGTGAACCGGGCCGCGCCTTGACCGCGCACACAATGCCGGCCGATTCCTAACTGCGACATAGTACGCACTAGGATATCCGTATTTCTCTCTGAATCTAATATCGGCCAAACGGAGGGTTCCGTCCTAAAACAAACTACGTTAAATGACAAACTTAACTTTGCCGTTCGATCCCTAGACACGACT
Source organism: Falcaria lacertinaria (assembly GCA_951449985.1). Taxonomy (NCBI): domain Eukaryota; kingdom Metazoa; phylum Arthropoda; class Insecta; order Lepidoptera; family Drepanidae; genus Falcaria; species Falcaria lacertinaria. Next base: position 626,371 of record OX602120.1, on the reverse strand, counting down.
TTTGCACCAACCGCAAATTATAAGTTTGTATTTCGCTCGTTTTTAGAAAATATTGCAAAGTATACCCTGTGATTACAAACGTCTACTTGAGTTTCTAGTGGGGATGCCGCTGTTTTTCTTCTCATAGCGGGAACAGAATTGAAGCCTGAAATTGAATTAATTACTTTAGTGCGCGTACTGGCACATTAGAAAAGTTGTTCTTATTTTGATTTCATTAAGTCAATAAATGTTCTGTCATTTTTACTTACAATAAAAATATCTTTAAGTTAAACACGTTTCATTTCAATAATTAAAACTACAAATTCACATATTATACAACAACTTTTTGGTTTTGATTTTCATTTTGAAGGCTGTAAAGAGAATTTGCAGGATCGGTAACGCGCGAGTCATACCCCTGGTGTTGCAAGCGGCCATAGGCTACGGTAACCGCTTACCATCAGTTGAGCTGTATGCTTGTTTGCTCCATAGTGGTATAAAAACCCCTTGACGACTTGGCGTGAAGATTTTATATATTAATATTACTATCTTCTTACTATCTTTGATATTTATCTCCACCCTGCCACCGAGCATGGTTTAATGGTAGCACGTAAATGATTTACATTAAAACTGTAGCAGCGATAGACCAGTAGCCTAAGCAAGAACGAGCTCGACTATTTTTGTATGGGAAAATAAACATCGCTGCGGCATCGGCAATGAAAAGTGGAACCAAAATTTGTATGAAAATTTTAATGTTTTTACAGTTACTTTTTCAAATACGAAGTCGAAAGATGTTTTTGCTCTTTTACTGTAGTGGTAGCAATAGGGCTAGCATGAACAATTTGCGACAATGATTTCGTATCGCCTTCCACTATTTCTGTGAAAAGTGGAACGAAAAACAAGAAAGACAATTTTGACATTTCGCGAGTAACGTTTTCGAATACGTAGAAAAACGTTCATGCTACCGGCACAGATCATTAAAAAACGAAAGCGATACGAATACTGATAGATATTAAGCGTAATATCAATCAACTACCTTGTTAAATTGGAGAACATTGTTAATTAATTATAATTTAATTATAGATCCTATTAGCGGCTGTTTCAATAGAAGCTAACATTACGCGCTATATTATCTTAATGAGTAATTTTATCTTCCTCTGTTAATGTTACAGTTTAAATGAGATGACCGTTTAGCACTGGCTTAAGGACGTAAATTACTTTTTTTAACGTCGTAATATTTTATATGGCAAGCGGTCGGCAAGTTTGATGGTAAGCGGTCATCGTAGCCTATAGACGCTAGAATTACCAAGGCAGGGTTAACTACTAGTGCAGCGTATCCATGTGGAGAATTTGCCGTCATTTGATAAGGTACTCTGGTAATTTGACAATCTAATCTCATTTTATAAACGGTCTTCGTATTTCTGCACGTGTACCCATAGACATCACTCTTTAACATCAAACTTCGCATAACTGTCAAACTTGAAAAGCGAGGACATTTGTTAAAAAGCTTAAGCTAAACTCCCGTAAACAATACGGAACCATTTAAAAACGGAAACTAGCTCCGAACATTTGTACCAAAATGAGACTTAGATAAATCGAGCCACATTATAACCAGACGAAATTTGAAAGGAGAAAAAAGCGACTAAATGAAGACGTCATTGATAATCTGAAGATGTATGGTATCAGAGATCGGATAAGGCGGCACTGCCATTGATTTATTGAGAACATTTATCTGTGCGCGATTGTATCAAAATATTTTAGTCGATGCTTAGGATAAGTGTCAAGTAATGTGAAGGATTAGGAGATAGGACGAGCACTTTGATCGCTCGGCATGGACGGTTCACACATTCGATTTTGTGTTAAGGTAATTTTACAAAATTAATAAAAGCTTCCTTCCAAGGACAATCGAAGTGTGGAATGAGCTCCCCGCCGTGGTTTCCCTAAGGAGTACAACGTGGGGTTCTTCAAGAATGTGTGAGGAGATTTCAGCAGGGTTGTCAACGCGCGAGCGATACCCCTGGTGTTTCAAGCGTCCATGCGATACGGCAACCGTTTACCATACGCCGTAAAAAAAAGTGTGTAGTGTGAATGTTAGTCTATTCGCGTATGTAGCAGGTGTGCGCATGAGTGTATGGGAAATTAGGGTGTAATTTAGGTAACCCGATGTAATAATAGTACCGTTTAAGAGTTCCTTATGAAACCTTTCTTTAAGACGATCTCTGCTCGTCTACTACTTTTAATAAATACTTCAGAATTTCAAAAAGCTCTAAGCCTTTATCTAACCATAAGTTAGCGAGAAGGAAGATGGGCGCGCTTAATCATAACTTAGCCGTAACTTAACATTACTTAATACGTTAAGCAATGGTTGCAAGGTCGCAGGTTCAAGTCATATTGTGGGCTTGCGATTGTCGCAGATTGTATTAAATCAAAGTATTAACATTCTTGCAAAGAAGTTAGCTACGTGAAATATTAGTTGGACGTTATTTCTCTTCCAAAGGTTAGCGGTAATACCGGTGGCTTGAGATATTGAGGTCCCGGGTTCTGTTCCTAGGGTAACATTCAATTGTTGTCTAAGGTCTGAATAATACAATAATAAGTTAAAATAATCCAGCGCTTTTCAGATTTTTTATGTAGATAGTAAAAGTAGGGGTGACAATTAGAGCCGCCCGACTGGGGACTGCTCCACCTTACAGAAGATCACAGTCGAAAAACACTACTGTACATTACAGTGTGTTGTGTCTCTGAGGTGAATAAGGATTTCAGAGCTCGTAGAGGAAAAAATCTGCTCAGTATGCCTTCCCCACATTAAATTTGGAAATGCGTTAGTGATACCCCTCCCCTGGCAATACAAGTCTATCAGCTACAGTGACCATCAGGTGGATTGTACGCTAGCCACTAACAAACGTCCGGCATATTTCAAACTAGCTTTATGCCGCGTCTTCGCACGCGTGATAAAGTTACTAAATCAACATGTACCGTATGTAAATTGTAGCTTTTGCCCACGATTTATAATATAATATATATCCTATTATCATTTTTATTATATTATAATCCGCGGGCATGTTACCTCCTATTTTACCCCCTTAGAGGCGGTATAACCAAAAACCCTTCCTTAGTGTTAGTGGATGCCTACGTCATAAAAGTACCTACTATCAAAATTTAAAGTCTCTATCTCTAGCTAAAATCAAAAAATCAAAAACCATTTATTCAGTTTAGGCCCTAATAAGGCACTTTTGAAGGTCTAAATTACCATTTAGGCTGTGCGTTGATATGTCAGTCAGTCAGTCAGTCAGTCAGTCAGTCAGCTTCTTCTTTTTATATACAGATACACAGACCGTTAATTCCGTACCCAAAACAGATCTTAATTCTCACGACAGTTCTATTTAAATTCCCAAATCCCGGACCCCTAGGGAGAAGATTAAACGAACGGGATTGTCCGTTATTGTTTCACTCGGTCAACCCTACAATAACAAGAATGCGTGCGGTTTCTAATGAATGACAACTAATCTGTTTCTTTGTCAATATTGTTATAGCTCAGTGACACTTTTAGGCCAATTGTCTAACACGTGCGGGTTGAACTGACTGACTTGACTTGTGAAGGAAAGGGTGATTTTTTGTGTGTTCCTCTAAATGGAACATAATTGTAATGATAATATCTACGGTAAGTAATATACAAAGACAGTAAATTTGTATTTTTGTTTGTAATGAATAGAGTAAGACACTAGCGGAACGATGGCAAAAAATATTTCGCGTTTTGATTTCTGTGTAACAAAATCATTAACATAAGCTTAAACATTGTCCCAGCTTCTAAATTGCGGCTTAAACCGCGTAGTTCTACAGAAAACATATTCCTCCGGATAAAATTATCCTGTGTTATTCCAGCGTATAAGCTACTTCAATTTCAAATGTCATTCAAATCCATTCAGTTGTTGTAGCTTGAAGAGCGAACCAACAGACTTACACACAAACTTTATGCTCCAAAGGGGCATGATTTAACTAGAGCGTTCTTTTATAATGTACTTACTTGGTCACAGTAAACGCTGTAAATCAAAAAGCATCAGTCCAATAAATCGCGGCCCAAAAGTACGGCGTATCGGATTAACAGCCACTAAATGTCGCGTGTATAGACGGTATCGCCAGATGAGATGTGTTAATAGAGCCGCGCATGTTCGCCTCGGCGGTTAGGGTTCCCTGGGAGAATGGTTCGTCGTATTTATTTGACTCTAATGGAGGGTTGTTTCTGCCGTGAGGTCTCCAGAGTTCAAAACTCAAAGAAGGTCTTTTTTGCTAAGGAGAATCCGCCAAGAAACTCAGCAAGTACTCTTTCAAAACCAAAAGACTGACATATACATATAATTTACATTTTAATTACTGCCATAACAGGAATATTTTAAAAAATAATATAAAAAAAATATGTGTAAAAATATAAAGTGGCTCGGATATATCGCTGACGGATATATTGATGGCCAGCCTCCAGAAGCAGCACCTGTTCACAAGAATGACGTGAATGCAGCCATCGCCATTCCTTGGAGATACGCTATGCTGGCAGCTCAGAGTAGATAATACACTACGCTAGTAGCATCTAGTAGTAAGGATATGTCTAGCCCAGTGATTATTGTCAACAATAGGTTTAGCTGTATGTGTTTTTAATCCCCAACACAAATATACGTTATAAGTGTGTATCTGTGTGTCTGTGTGTAGCATCGTGACTTCTAAATGGCGGAACCGTTTTTTTTACAGCTACATTAGAAGATTTAGAACATTAAAATTATTATAAAAGCCCCTTTTTACAATAATCATTAGATAATGAATCAGTGTCATACGTCATTCCCTATAAAAATAAATGAACTACCACGTTTAATACTACTAGTTGAGAGTCCTACTAATATTATAAAGGAGCGGCCCGCCCCCTCTTCGCACGGGTATACACTTATCAAATATTTCGTCTACCCGTGCAAAGCCGGGGCGGGTAGCTAGTATAATATATATATACTCATGTTACTCAGTGATAATGTAGCTTTCTAACGGTGAAAGATTTTTTGAAATCGGTCCAGTGGTTTCGGAGCCTATTCAACACAAACATACACACTAAAATACAAATCTTTCCTCTTTATAATATTAGAGTTAGCAAGGATGGATGTTTATCGCTGAATCACGTAAAAACGGCTCAACGGATTTGTATGAAATTTGGTACAAGTATAGCATATAATATGAATTAACATATAGGATAATTTTTATGTCGGGAAAATGTTTTATCCCGGGAAAATGTTAGGTTCCTCTGGGATAAAGTCGCAGGCAGAAGCTAGTAACCAATAAACATGGAAAGGGCCCGTTTCTCAATACGTAAGGTTCCTATTATCTGGTATAACGACGTATTTAGGTACACTCGGAACTATAAATAAAGTGGCGCAGTGCGGTACAGCGGCGCAGATAAATTTTAAATTTAAATAAACCTTGTGATGCCACCCGAGTACTGTTGTTTTGAAAATATTTTTACTTTTTTTATCCTTTCAGTTTGGTCTTCACAGAAAATATCATACATGTAAATAAATTAAGGTTTTGTAGATGTATTTTTTTTAAATTAATATTATTTAATTATGACAGGTAATATTGTATATGGGACAACAATGATACAATCTAAAACTAAAAGAAAGTTTTTGTTGGGGCTTAATAAAATTCTTGTATCCGATCCTACTTCCTAGCCCTATGTATCTATTTCTTTTTTTTTTACCACTAAGGTGGCAAACAAGCATACGGCCCGCCTGATGGTAAGCGGTTACCGCAGCCTATGGACGCTTGCAACACCAGGGGTATCAGTCGCGCGTTGCCGACCCTTCAAAAATCTCTTCACACCCTCCTTGAAGAACCCCATGCTGTAATCAGTAAAAAGTATTTATTTATGTACCCTACTCAGTCATCACAAAGCGGTATAGTTAATTAAAATTAGGAGCAAAAGCACAGTTTAATGTATTAGTTGAAAATATGTAAAAAATACTTCAAAATAGGACGGAAAGTGTATAGCTGAAAACCACTGTTAAAAACTCTAGGCAAAGTTTTTTTAAAGTACTTTAAAATAAATCAAAAATATGCTTATTCACCATAAGTACAAAAGAAATAAAAAATACCAACTAAAGTTTCCTTCAAATTAAATTGGAGTGAATAGACAGACAAACGGTTCATCTGTGTGTACTATTAACGTAAATTAAGATGTATGAACGAGATCTAATCTCCTATTCAAGATTTATAGCCAAAATAGATTTATTTTTTGGAAGAGAAATGTTAGTTTTTTATGTTTTTTTGTCATAAGAACCGTTTGAGGTTTGTACGGGCCTAATATAATGTTATTTTGTAGGTACATGTATTTTTTATTTGTGACAAAACATTTTTGTAACGGTTCGGATATTTAGGTTGTACTTGAATTGGTATGGAAAGCATGAGAATGTAGTAAAAAGGAGTAAAGAGGAGTTTTAGAGTCGGCAACGCGCGAGTGATACCCCTGGTGTTGCAAGCGTCCATAGGCTGCGGTAAACGCTTACCATCAGGCGGGCCGTATGCTTGTTTGCCCCTTAGTGGTATAAAAAAAAAAAAAGTTTCTTGATAAATTCATACTTCGACATTATCAATGAGTAACATGGCTATCTACACTAATATTACAAAGAGGAAAGATTTGATTGTTTGTTTGTTTGTATAGTACTTATAGGCTCCGAAACTATTGGACCGATTTCAATCATTCTTTTGCCGTTAGAAAGCAACATTATCACCGAATAACATAGGTTATATGGTTTACTGATTCGCCGGCGAAGTCGCGGGGAAAACAGCTTGTATTTTATATTTTACGCGGACGAAGTTACAGCGAAAAAGTTAGTAAAAACATTTTTTGGATCTTTGCGAACAACGAAATGACGCGTTTTTTTTAAACACGTAATGTGTGGGCAAGGCGTAGTTTCGTTGTATTCGAAGTAGATGAGGTGTGCGTATAATTGTGTATATGTACACTGCAAGGCGTAGTTTAATCGGCGTCACTTCGGTGTTCGCAAAGTCCCAACTAACTTTTTTATTTGATCTGAGTTTCAATCCTCACGAACCGAGCTTCACAATCAAAGCGCACACTTCACCTTATGTACTGTTTGTACATATCACACGTTACTGACGTCACTTTCTCGACATAGCCTGCTACTTAGTGTGTTGTTTTAGACGTTTAACGACTCTTAGAGTCTTTGCGCGAGATTGTTTTCATTAGTTGTGCTGTCGTAGTACTTAATTTGTACTCAAGGTACGTTCTGATGTTGGTAAGAGGTAGGGGCGAGATGGTGACCCTGTCGATGACAGGTCGGTGATTGTAGCAGCCTTTTGACGGTATATCATATAAATATATAAAGCAATAGTGGGTATTCCCATTAAAATTGGAGCCCGGCTAAGGACTGTACTTCTACCTTACAGACGACCGCAGTCAAATAACACTACTTTGATGTAGCGTTGTGTTTCTGCGGTTAGTAAGGTTGCCAGTGCTCCACGAGGATACGCTGCGCTAGTAGTAATGCTGCTAGCACAGTTAGTTAATTAACAACAGAGTTGGCAACGCGTTAGTGATACTCCTAGCATTGCTAGCGGCTATAGGCTACGGTAACTGCTTATTATCAGGTGGGCCGTATGCTTGTGTGCCACAAGAGTGGTATAAAACAAAAACTTATTCGTGATTCACTGTAGCTTAGTGGCTACGGTTAAAAATACCTACCTCCCTACCTCCTACTTCCAATTGATTTAAATATTATAATATTCCGCCTTGAATATGATAGTGCAGTTTATTTAATAAGGATATGAAGATGGCCGCAAGCCAAGTCGCAAGCACTGACATTGACAGCCCTGTGACCTTAACGCATTACTGCTACCGGTTGTATATATTTACTGTTAATCCAGCTATTGTCATATTAGATGTAAGTTACTATCAGATTGGTATATAATAGCAAGAACAAGACAAAACGAACACTACTATTGTAGGTATTCGGTAAATAAATTTATATTAGGTTAGTTTTAGTTTTAGATCGTATTACATTAATATGTATCTCCCGTATAAATTAGGAGTTGCCGGGCTACTAATACGCAATATTCAAAATCAAAATTTAAATAAAAAATCATTTATTCAGTTTAGGCCCTAATAAGGCACTTATGAAGGTCTAAATTACCACCCATATTCAACCGAATACCTATTTATTCAATAACTAGCTGCCCGCCCCGGCTTCGCACGGGTAGACACTTGTTTCGGAGCATATACCAACAAAGCAAAGAACCAACTCATTAACGCTTAAAGCATACATAATCAAACATTCTCCAACACCGTAAAAAAGAGGCACAAAAACTCGTGACGTCACGGGACCTTCGTAACGGGCCAAAGGAGCGGGACAAGCGAAAAAACTGGACAGAGTTTCGATCGTAAACAGTTACACTACGACAGAGTAATAAAACGATATAGAGTGAAACAAAGTAGACCATCCCTAATCGTTTGCGCAAAAATTTCTTTTCGGCGAAATTATTTTTACAATTTTTTTTGTTTGTTAGCGTCGCGGCGTTCCTTTGAGGTATATTAGGGTTGCAATTGAACACCAATAATTGTACCTACTATGTTTTGCTTAGTAATTATGCAAGGAGAGTTGGGTATTGTTCACTTAAAAATGGGGATGTTAATAAAACTATCGTTTTAGCGTGTGCTTTTTAGTTTTAACGGAAATCTTTTGAGGGTATGCATTTGAAAATGTTATACCGGTTGTACGTCACAAGTATTTATTACGTGAGATGTGCTGTGCGATTCAAGAGTGAATTGAGTGGAGAGAGAATGAGTTCTATACTATATGCAGGCTTGCCTAGAGGTCTTGGATGATGTTGTGTATGGTAAAGGAGATATTAAAAAGTGCTATATACTGAACAAATTAATTATGTTTCGATTTGTAGACTAGACCGCTGGTCTAGTGGTTAGTATACCTGACTGCTAAGCTAGAGGTCGCTGGTTCGATTCCCGCCGGGGCAAACATCCGAGCCGTATGCACATTTGCCACCTTAGTTATAAGAAAAGGCTTATATATCAACAGTGTTACACGTAACATATGTAGGTATATAATACTAGCGGCCCTCCCCGGCTTCGCACGGGTAGACATTGATATCAAATATTGCAAAGCCGGGGCGGGCAGCTAGCCTATGTTACTCAGTGATAGTGTAGCTTTCTAACGGTGAAAGATTTTTTAAATTCGGTTCAGTAGTTTCGGAGCCTATAGACATTTATCAAATATTTTGTCTAACCGAGCGAAGCCGAGGCGGGCAGCTAGTATAATATATAGCCTATGTTACTCAGTGATGATGTAGCTTTCTAATGAAAAAATAATTATTAAAATCGGTCCAGTACTTTTTGAGTTTATTCGTTACATACAAAAATACAAATCTTTCCTCTTTATAATATTATTATTAGAGTAGATTTCATATGTAATTTTATACATCGTCAAATGCAAAGAACATACCGTATGTATTCATACTTAGGTACATACGTATGCAAGAAACGAGGTTTGTTTCACTTCTGTACCAAGAACCTAGTAAAACACTTCACTTCACTTTATATATATTACATTCTTGGCACCTAACTTCATGCAATTAGTAATCACTTAGTTCCTACGGTCATGTAAGTTAGAGTAAGTTATTTATAAAGGAGATATAACATGGTTTATAACTGTACAAATATTATTTTCAGGGTCGGCAACGCGCAAGTGATACCTCTGGTGTTGCAAGCGTCACCCGCGGTAACCGCTTACCATCAGGCGGGCCGTATACTTGGTTAAATAAAAAATATATACTAAGAAAATATATGTCACTCAAAAACTACCAATTTTAAAAATTCTTTCACCAGTAAAATGCTATATTATCTCTGAATAAAAGTACAATGAACTGGCGGGCATGTATGATGAGATTGATGTACGTAGAAGAAGCAAAAGAGTGTATGAGTGTAATAGCGCTCTTTACTCTCTGCCTGCTTACCGTGCTTGGCGTGATGACATGAATTTTCGAAGGTAAAACAATGTTCTTTTTTATAATAACAGAATCTTTCTTTTAAACAGTTTGTCTTAATAGCGTTTTTTACAATGCTACAATAACAAAAAGTGAACCATTATAGTTTATTGTTGCGAACGTGTTTTGTTTGAAGAAAGTTTTATTACAAATTTGCAAAGGAATGTTAAAAACGCCTTTCCTTTTTTATGTTCCGGAGATGAACCGATATTAAAAAGGTTTTATGTCAATAATAAGTGTAGCAGTGTAATAAGTTTATGTAAGATTGATGCCTCTAACTATTATGTACTACTTATATACTTATATATTATGTTTGCATATATGTATGTTCTACCGTGCATCTATGATATTCATCCAATTTCTAAGTAAAAGGTGGTAATCGATTCGTTATTGTAACCCGGGTAACATAGGCTTTTTAACCGATTTCAATAATAAGAGGAGTCGATTTTACCTAGTAAACCACGATTTTACAACCGTTCATTCCTTTTGAGGGCATGTTTAAAATATGTTTTTCCGTAGTTGGGCTACCGGTTTTTTAAACTACCTGTAATGAATTATTTTCATTAACTATGTAGTTTTATTTATATGTACCTATGGTAACCATATAGGATTGGTAACCAGTTTTGTTTCTTCTTTAGCTAAACATTTATATGAGTTTGTTAGATTTACTCTTTCATACCCAACCCACAAACCTAGCCCGTAAATAGATTAGATAAGTTAGGTTGGAGGGAAGACCTATCTACGTCATGAAAGGAACGAACATTATTTTTCATTAAAAAAGTAATAGATTGAATTATAAATTCGTTCAAGTCAAATACCTACGTAAAGTTTCAAGCCGCGATGCCAACTACGGTCGCTCCCCAACCACATTTCCTAATAAACTTAGCAGAACAAGAAAGGTTAATGTATTGAAAACGCATCGCATTAAAAGCAACTATTATCGCGGTACGATCTGTAACGTCCCGTATCTTATTAATCGCGCAGTGGCAAAGTTCATGCGATCCCACCAGAGAACGGTAACGCACATAGCCTTAGAGAGCGAGACGGCAGCATACAACAAGCCTCGCGTCGAAGGGAGACCGCACACAGATAGACGTTGCGTTAGAAGTTTGCCACGCCCCTTCATCGATCGAAGCCCAGCGACCACCTCCGAACGCATTCGTGCGCGCGCGCCGAGCCAGACACACGCCAGTCGCGCCTCAAACTTCAAATTCAAATTTCGAAAATGAATTCGAACGCGCGATTTAAATAATGCCAGTGATTTTTAAAACACATTCCATTTTACAAATTCAGACTTTTTTTATTTAAGTGCCAATTGCAAAAGACAATAAATTACAGTGCCGCCGAAACGATTTCAGTTTGCTCTTTCAGTTATAGGCCGCCTGTAAATTGAACGCGGCGACATTTCGCTTGTTTGTTTTCAATGAAAGTGACTGGACTGTGACATTTGAAATCGATAGTATTCATAATTGAGGCACCACGTATGCGGGTCGTCTAGTGTTTTGTATTGACTCAAAAAATTGGAGATTCAGACCAAAAACATAGTGAAGTGACTGTGGGATTTTCACAACAGCTGTTCGGTTTGTGCTCTAACACCAAAGATTTAAGGTAAGGAGTGTTTACATAACATATTTACGACTCTTATAAAATAACTTAATTCAGCAAATTCAGCTATTTTTTCGTTTTAAGATGTTATAGCTGCTAATGCTAAATTCAAATGTTTGTTCATAATATTTATACCAGACAGATCTACCTTTATCTGTATATGTCTAGATGCAGTAGGTAGAACATTTTGGTATTCTGTAACATGGCTCGTTCGTTCATGTCTTTCCATACAAAAGACATCAACGTGTTACTCTCACCGAATTCCCGTTTTGTGGGACGATTCAGTCAATCGTCTTAAACCATTCAAAATCAAAACTATTCAAATTATAATATTAAAACATATTGGTTAAGGATTATCACTGATTAAAGTTACCCGCGCCAATCAGTACGGTGATCTGCGAATATTAATGTATTTTTTTAACTTAAATATAATTAATTAAAAATTAATAATAAAAATAAATGTTTAATAACGAAGTCAATATCAATAAACTCGCTATCATGTTGATGCATTAAATAAATGAACAATTTATAAGAACGAATCTGCCTTAATATATATTTCTAATCCGCAAACACATTTCAAAAGTTAAAACTCTTTCGTCGAAACTAAACAACTCTAATTTTCATTTGGGGATTAGCAGCATTTAGAAAAAAAACAGTCTCTCGTTAGACGATAGTCGGATTAACTTAGATTAAATTTAAAACACCTACATAAATAAAAAGAATCTTTCTTTCTTTCTAATGCGATTAAAAGTAAGTAAAGCAGACTAAGTATTTCTAATAATGGTTCACTTAGCTTTGTATTTCGGTAATTCGCTCTAATCGGTTTTGCCACGATACTATTAATAGACAAACGGCGGTAAACTCTTAAAAGTTTATAATAGCTATATATTCTTATGCTTAAAGTATCACCTAAGTAACCTTACTTAATTTATAACTACACATAATATTTTGAGAGGTAGGGCGATTTGGGATTTCCCGTGGGTTATCCCATTTGAATTGGAGCCGCCCGACTGGGGACTGTACCTCAGCCTTACAGAAGACCGCAGTGAAATAACACTACTTGATGTAGTGTTGTTTCTGCGGTAAGTAAGGTTGCCAATGCTCCACGAGGATACGCTGGGCTAGTAGTATTGCTGCGAGCACAGTGAGTCCTCATCAGCAACATGGTTGGCACCCCGTAGTGATGCCCCTGGTATTGCTAGCGGCTATAGGCTACGGTGACAGCTTACCATCAGGTGGGCCGTATGCTTGTGTGCCACCTTAGTGGTATAAAAAAAAAAACATCCCATGCAATGAAAGCAGTTATCCCAATTTTGCAGTTTCTATAACATACTAGCGGCCCGCCCCGGCTTCGCACGGGTAGACTTTTATATCAAATATTTTGTCTATTTAAACTATCCTATCTCTCAAGTTGGATCGAACTGCACATGGTGTGCGAATTTTATTATAATCGGTTAAGTGGTTTAGGAGTCCATTGAGGACAAACATTGTGACACGATATTTATATATATTAAGATAACAAGCTTTATGACAGTCAAAAGTTCAATGCCGTTATATACTATATAAACACCGAAAACGATGATGTGTGAGTACATAAAATCTTTAATTAATTGATATTAAAAAAAAACGAATTTCGACTCAAAAGTTCGTCGCCTTATGTAGCTATGTAGTGAAAATATAAAAATATTTATATCTACTAGATAACATACCCCAATTTCGCGTTGATTGCATACATACATATGTCATCACGTCACGTCGCTTTCGGGGTAAGCGAAGGGTTCGGAGCTTTTCACTCGTGACTTACACATCTCTTTGCTTCCTCCACATGTATACCTTCTCCCTCTCTCTTCTACTCATTATAAACCTTTCTCAAGAAATAGATTATCCATTAGTTAAAACGCCATGTTAATCCGTTCAGTGGTTTCGAGATCAACTAGGAAAGATAAGGGGCGGGCGATTATTACTAGCGGATACTATTAATCAGTAAGTTTACTTACAAAATACTAATGAATTACACACAGATACCTTTCCCTTTAATCACTTTATCTATCAGAAAAACCGCTTTAAAATCCGTTGCGTAGTTGACAGATCCAAGCATACATAGGGACAGACAGCGGGAAGCGACTATGTTTGATACTATGTATTGATAGATAACTCTTCCTTACCAGTGCCGGTAGCAGGAACATTGTCGACAACGTATTCGAAAACGTAACTCGGGAGTTGTCAAAATTGTCATACTAATTTTTAGTTCCACTTTTCACCGCCGCAGCGCTGTTCATTTTCCAATACAAAAATAGTCGAAGGCGATACGAAAACGTTGTCGACAATGTTCCTGCTACCGGCACAGCTCCTAACTTGCCTTCCGTCAACCAAACGATAGTGCAATTCACATTCTTAAACACGACATCTAGTGGCAAGATAGGAACTTAAGTAATAAACATAAAAACAATTATATTATTAGAATATCCATAGTTATTTGTGTTTAAATATCAGTTATGCATGAATTATATATATATACAATTATATATTATCTAATATATAAAATTCTCGTGTCACAGTTTTCGTTGCCATACTCCTCCGAAACGGCTTGACCGATTTTGATGAAATTTTTTGTGCTTATCCGGTATCTATGAGAATCGGCCAACATCTATTTTTCATCCCCATAAATGCAAAAAAAAATTGTCCACACGAGCGAAGCCGGGGCGGGCAGCTAGTTGTTTATAGATATCAATAAGATAGTCTTTAGTAAGTAGGTACAAAACTAAAAAGAATGCTGTGGTAGACTGGTAGAAAATTCTCTGGCATTATTCCACCATTGTACTTGAATTGTATTAAGTTTTAAATAAATAAATAAACAAATAAATTTAACATCCCGGAAAGCCTTAAATAAAGCCTCCTCGCAAAGATAAGTGCCTTATATAAGTTTAATAAACTAGTCACCGCCTGCGGCTTCCCTCGATAGAACAGCAAATTGGAATTACTTCTGGCTTACCCCTTAAATTAAGCCTGCGAGCTGAGTTGGTTTTATTGCTTGAGTAGCCTGTAAGACTTTATTATATCTAAACATTATTAAATAAATAGACATGGGCGAATTAATAAACTACCATTCTCTCGTGTCAGAGAATCTTTTTAGGGTTCCGTACCTTAAGAGTAAAAATGGAACCCTTATAGGATCACTTTGTTGCCCGTCTACCTGTCTGTCGGTCAAGATTAGTTATCAAATTGAAATTAATATGAAAAGCCCGGGTCTATGGTCTCTTTCCGAAAATTAATAAATAAAACTAATTAAAAACAAATTTAACCGTAAATTGTAAGTCAACATGAACCAGATATATAACTGTTAATATCGGAAATATTCGCATATTTTGCGATTTCACAAGGGAATCAAAACCTATAGGGTAATTCCCGTTAACCTAGAATCTTGAAATTTGGCAGGAAGCAGTGTCTTACAGCACAAGTAAAGGAAAAAATCTGAAAACCGTACAATATACTTAATAAATGCGAATTTTCGAAAAAATATTCCTAAATCGCGCTGTTGAGAGTCACCGACGAATTATGACCTTATTTGAAGTTCGCCTACTTTTTACCTTACCTAAACCTTACCTACAAGTGTGTACGGAATCCTCGGTGCGGGAGTTTTACTCGCACTTAGCATTTTTAACATCGGCTAAATCTGACTCCTTCAAATCTCGGTGACCTCTTTCCTAAATCGAATTTCAATTGTTCACAATTAAGCATTATGTTACGAGCCAGTATTTATAAAAACCATTTAAAACTCTAAAACAATGCCCCGTGGGAATTATTCCCACCGCTGGGCTGACTTATATGGGGACAAAAACAACTATTGGACACGTAATAATCTTGTAATGACGTACGACAATAGACAATGCTGATTGTCGGTCGTAGCTGACATTATAGTGGATATTATATTAGATTTTTTTTATTGCTTTGTAAGTTGATAGATATGGTATTCCAGTCCTTCTGGACAACGCTCTTTTTGATAACAATAATCTTAACATTAGGAAGAGACAAAGACAACATGTCACGGTTGTGATGAACAAAAAAGAAAAAAAAAAACAGAACAATTAGCATGTGCTTTAGCCTATTGACTGCTTACCACTAGGACCCTTTTTGAAGACTCGACTATACTTACTATTATTCATCTATACTTATATCACAAACATTTTAAAATTACATTTGTCTGTATGCTTTTGATAATGTCTGATATTACTGAACCTATTAAAAAACACAATTGTAAAGCACCTCTATAGCTGATATTTGACATATTAGCTTAAGGCTTTGTTTTTATCCTACCACACGGGCATACGGCCCACCTGATGGTAAGCAGTCACCGTAGCCTATAGGCTTTAGCAATACCAGGGATACCACCAACGAGTTGCCAACCATGTTGTTGATGAGGACTCACTGTGCTAGCAGCATTACTACTAGCGCAGCGTATCCTAGTGGAGCACTGGCAACCTACTTACAGCAGAAACACAACACTACATCAAAGTAGTATTATTTGACTGCGGTCTTCTGTAAGGTACAGTCCCCAGTCGGGCGGCTCCTAAAGTAGAATTATTATATTCTTTTGTATAATTGTGTAAGTTTAATATATTACGAAAACCGACTAAAAAGCGACCAAAACCATCAGCGGCATTAAGCGATAGATTTCGAAAATGTCTCGCGCTAACGGTCTGTTACCCCTTTCAGTTGAAAGCTAATTGCTGCCAAATTAGCAGCTGTTGCGCAAGCGCCGCTATCCGGACCAAATGTAATTGTTGCATTTTGTGAAACTGTCACGATTGTTCTGTTGACCGTTCGTCCCGGTTGGTCAATAATGACTTCTTTCACACTGATAATAAATCATATTTTAAAATTGACGTGTGACATTAGGCGAAAACTGACAACTATTTCGCGTAATTGACCAAACATACCAAGACGTGTAGTATTCACAGCACAGTATTACATACACACACATACAAACATACATAGCATCACGCCAAGTCCCTTTAGGGGTAGGCAGAGATTATAGAGCGCCATTTCACTCTTGACTTGTACTCCGTTGCTTTTACATTCATCAATCTCTTCATACATGCCCGCCGGTTCCGAGTACTCTTTACCTTTCCATCATTCAGATTATATCGACCACTTAAAATACTTATTTGAGTACATATATAGCTTTTCACGATGTAATATAAATTTCACAGCGTCGGCAATGCGCGTGCAAGCCTTGGCTACTTAAGGCGCCATTGGTAACCGCTTATCATTAGACAGACAGTAGATGAATGAGAAACCTTACTTATTAAATGATTCGATCATATATATTACACCAAATATATATTTTTTTTAAATCAATCAATTAAATAGAGTACTCGACAAATCCCGTTATAGGCATTTCTACTTAAAGGCTTCACTTCACATAAAAACTATAACACAACCTTCAATTAAGTGATCTATTTTCTTCCCTTACTTAATGGACTTAAAAGGCGCTTTAATTGGAGTAAAGTTGCATTGCGATCAGGAAAAAATATTACTTAGAAATATAGAATAATTACTGCACTAGATTTTAAGTCGTGTGTTGTTGGAATAAGACGTAATGTCATCTATCTTCAACCGTGGTAATTGCTTGAAGTTATGAATCGGTGGCTATAAGAAATAAAATCTATTGAAAATAACAGAAATAATGCTTTGTATGTGTAGCAATAGAGTATAAAATTTACTATTTTACATCTATCAAATTGTCGAATTAAATGTGAAATTAGTTGAGTGATATATATTTTGGCTACATTCTAGTTTTATACGACTAAGGTAACAAGTTCACTGGCAAGCCGTCTTGTGGTTAGTAACCCTGACTGCTATTACTGCTACATTAGGTGTCACGGATTTGATTCCCATAACACATTTATGTATAGAATTTGTGTTTTCCTGTTCTAGGTGTACATACGTATTTAAATAATAATAATATGAGTTCCTATTTTATATATACACTTTATATAACATAATATAAAAAATACTGTATAAAAACGCTTAATAGTTATTTTATTTTTATTGAACGAGGTTGGATATATATTTTAGAGAAAGTGATGAGTTGCCATATTCAATCACAATTTGTATTCAGTGTCACCGAAATACACTCAAACTATAAATTTAGTAATTCATATTTCAATCAAACAGACATCGACCTCACAAACGCGTACTTAGAACAAAATCTATGGACTTTGGCTTACAACTTCATTCGCGTCGTGTCGTGAGCTGATCCCAGTCGATGTTAGGTCACCATATTCGGTCCTGTCCTATTGATTGCGGGGATGTAACGCGAGCGCACTTGTTTATGTGAAGCGACTCTATTTTATTGGGTTTTCGTGACGCCGAAGCAACTGCGATTTGTGTCGAATGTGCTGACCTTAACTAGACGTCCTGATTTCGCGAAATGTAGCGATGTTGTACAAGATTTGCGCAGCTTAGTTATAATGATGTCAACAAGGTATCCACTTGATAGCTACGATTGGCTCACGTTTCTATGAGAGAGAATATAAGTATGTGTGAAGAAATTGTTGAGTGCAGAAGGAGAAAAAATATTGTAATTTTTCCATGAAGTTGGACATACCCTCAAAATGCTATCTATACTAATATTATAAAGAGGAAAGATTTGTATTTTTGTGGGTTTGTATTGAATAGGCTCCGAAACCACTGAACCGATTTCAAAAAATCTTTCACCGTTAGAAAACTATTTTATCACTGAGTAACATAGGCTATATATTGTACTAGATTCCCGCCCCAGCTTCGCATGGGTAGAAAAAATATTTGAGAATGTCTACCCGTGCGAAGGCGGGGCTGGCCGCTAGTTATTATTATATATGCAGTTTGTTTGTTGATATATTTGGGGTTATAAATAAACATACCGAACCTATAAAAAAATTGCTATTGGTAATTTACACTATCCCTGACTCACATCACTTACGTGGGAAAATTTTGTAATTAATATTTTTGCTCTCATGTATCTTTGGTCTAAGTAGAAGTATATCTATTAACCCAACGTGAATTAAAACCTAAAAAAATCTACACACATAAAATATCCAGCAAAAAATTCAATCATATTCGACATGAAATATTTAAAACCATATTTTTGATTACCGGCTTATTAAACAGTGTAGACTACACGGATGCTACCAGCGGCACGGTCCATCAAAAAAATATTAGTATACTTCACACATTATTAAATATGTTAATGATTTCACTTACAGAATTCATTAGTTAGTTTTATCATTAAAATTTAACCCAGTCACCCTCAAGTAGCAGGTGAAAATAAACTAATCATTATTTCACTATGTGTTGGACAGTTAACGACTATTAATATTAATTAAATGCAATCGAAACTTTGTAATGCGCGGCCTCGGTCATAAGTTGTTAGCGTTTTATTGGGCGTCCGCGATTGGGTAATGAGGAGACCATAATTATAAAAAAAATGCAAATGTGCTGATGATATTTTATCTCAAATGTACACGCAGATACAATTGTATCGTTTCATCTTTCATCCATAGAAATATTTTTATTTAAGTGACAAAATTGTATGAAGAGAAATAACCAAATTGGAAAGTTGCCTTTGTTGTCAAATATTAAAGTATTAAGTTCTAATATACGTTAATAATGGAAAACTATCATAAAATTTACTTCCATACACTTCTATAGTAAAAAAACAATATTGTAGAAAGAAATCTTCTCTTTTTTATTATCTTTCCTTAAAAAACGTTAAATATGTTATTTTGAAAATCCGACCAAAGCTGTTAAGGTACTAAAATGTATCATCGTTGTCTTTACAAATATATAAGATGTTTATTATGGTATGTAAAAAAACTAATGAAATCGCTCCACTGCCCGCTACCTCACGTCACCAACGCCACATGCTACGAAGATGATTTCCATCACACGATCGCATGACCCCTTGCATCACAGCCCGTCTAATTACACTATGGCAAAAATATAATCTATCTATTACTCACTTTACTGACCTCTCGCCACTTCGAAATAAGGTTTACATTTATATATAATATGCTATATAATACTGCATATATTATAGTGTGAAATTTATACACGCAGACGTTTTGACATGAATAAGATTTTTTTTTTTTTTCAGTTAGTGTTGATATTTAATTTATCAATGATGGACGTTGTTATCATAGTTGGAATTGTCGATCTCGTTTCGTTGTCTGTGGGAATGGAGCCAATATATGGATGTTAATTTGTTTTATTTCTCGTAATAATTATGTGAAGACAGATATATTTGACCGTAGGCTTAGCAGGAAGACTATCGAAGTACTTTACAGAACATTTTGACATTTCGCGAGTTACGTACTCGACGACGTAACTCGCGAAATGTCAAAATTGACATACAGATTTTAGTTCCACTTTTCACCGCCGTAGTGCTGTTCAATTTTCCATACAAAAAGATTCGAAGGCGATACGAAAACGTAGTCGCAATTTATTGATGCTCGCGCAACAGTACAGAAATAGTTGTGATAACGCTTAAAAACCTGAGCAGGTATTAAACTTTGTAGGTCTTACTTTCAACAACCAGGAGACGTCTTAGATCTGTTATTTATTACGTGACTATAGATTGACATCTCGAATCAAAATTCAGTAGCGAATTTAGATACTGATTATATAACAATTGCATTATAAGTCATTCATAGTTACCGAGCCTATGGACGCTTGCAACACCATGGGTATCACTCGCGCGTGGTGCCCGTGCTACCTTCATAGAAAAATGTTAATTCCTAGACACACTTACTTAAGTAATGACAAATGTAAAGATCAAAAACTAATTTATCAGACTAATACCACTTTTGTATAGGAAACAATTAATTTATAATTACCAATTACTGTAATATCGTTTGCCTATTCACAGATTTTGTAACAATTAATCATTTAAAATAATTGGGTAATTATTTATAAATCTGTATTTAACAATGTTGACAGGCAAGGCTACTGTTGCGTGCACATCTAATGCTCTGACTGCAACGCCCAGTAAACAGCTCAAATATGACAATTAATTTTAAACTTTATGTGAACCACGTACCGTACATTCTAAAGTGTCACATCAAAGCCTCTAGTCGACGTCCACTACAATTAATTTGTTGATAAATAGACTTCGTGCGCTATAATTTAAGACTCAAACTCATTTGGCTCGTTTCCAGCCGTTATGGACTCCGGGGATATAAGCTTTTCCCTAATCATGCAAGCTTACGGCGCCATAATGTCTACAGTATATGCGTGGCTTTTATATCTTACGACTTATTATCACAAGAGGAAGTTAAAGCGTAATACATTCTGATAAGACTGCGCAAACACAAAGGTTCTAATTATATTAGACCATCTGCAACATTTTTCATGTGTATATTACTACCAATAATAATAAGGATTGTAATCTATAAGGCTTTGCAAATTTAAGAGATAATAATATAATTCCATGTGCCAGTAATATTTCTTCTAGTTGATTCTTTATATCCAAAGCGATCATATTCTCAAGGGGACTTGCTGCTCATGGCAAGCTCCAGCTTGAGATTAGTGACCGCTTACCTTCCTGTTAATCTGTTCGAGGTCCGCTTTTGGTGGTTATTACTATCAGACCTACCTCACACCGAACCCTGGCTATCGTGCATTAATTAATTTTATTAATTCAATGACGTTGTGTAGACAATCTTAGTACATACTTGTTACAACAGGGTTGGCAACGCATTAGTGATACCGCTGATATTGCTAGCTGCTATAGTCTACGGTGATTGCATACTATCAGGTGGGCCGTATGCTTGTGTCACCTTAGTGGTATAAAAAGTAAACATATAATGTATCTCATCTTCCATTCATCGTAGTGTCGTGTCGTATCCGTCCCGGGCGCTGCAAGCCGCTCCAAAACAAGTAGCAATCACACGGGTGACATTTACCATTGAATATGTTTACGACCGAGCGTCCGCCATGATTGATATACACAAATAATGTACGGTCGCATTGTACTGTCAATCCAGAGATTGCCTGTCTGCGATTGACGGTTTCTATTTAACGTCTATTAGTTTATTAATTGGTAAAATTTAAGCTATCATCGTTAATAGCTGGAAATATCCTAGCTACATTTTGATCAATCACAAAAACTGTGTCGGACTATCTGCTTGACAGAAGATGATGATGTAGGTATCCTAGATTTTGGAAAGTGCTCGTTTTTTTCATGTGTCACAGTTTCTTCTTACTTTCCCGGTCTGGGAGTGATTTCATGAAAAGGGAGAGAAATGCATGACAAGAAGGATGAGAAAGGATGGGAAAGTGTTGCCAATTTGGCGACATTGTCGCTAGAAGTGACGACTTTAAGTTTAGCGACTTTAAGTTTAGCGATCATTAAGATTAGCGACACAAAGAGAGGAAGAGTTGTCAATCGCGACTAATATACGACTCGCTCGTTGGATGATTTGATGATCAAAAACTGAGTGTCTTCTTCTATATGATATAATATACCAGTTATATGACTAAAATATCAGCCGCACAAATAGCAAACATAATTTTTATTCGGCTCTTGTCACTTATTTAATTAAAAATAACAGTTGTATTGTGGCACGCGCTGAGAGAAGCTAGCATAAAACGAATAATGAAAACGAATTAATCATTGCTTACGTACTAAGTAACTAGTCACTTTTATTTGGTGCTGCTAGTAGCGCAACTCAGAGATAATACCTCAACAATAAAACAATAACGCACCAATTAAAGTGCAACAATGGTTACGACGCGCTATGACGTCACGAGCGCACGCGCCACTTAATTACGCACCGGCACCAAGATCAAGGTTTACTTTGGTCCAGTATAAGAGCGAAAGAGTTTATATCCTTTCTTTTTTTATATGCAATAATCATGTTCGTAATATTTTTTTGCCATATATATGTTCGTAATAAAATTTTGCATTTATGTCTAATGGGTCTAATGGAAATCCGTGAGACCTTAGTAGTGAGATTAAAAACGAATGCATTAAAAAGTACAAATGATTCTTAATAAATATAGGTAAGTTTTTCTAATTCGTAATATATATACAATTAAACCATTTTTTTTTTATGGAAAACGTGAAAATAAAGGCCGAATTTCGCATTTCCACCGTCATACACAATTCACCACCGATTCTAGAAACCTGCAGAAATATTTTTGGCTGTGATTGTTTTTTACGTCGATAAAATATTACATAGCTTAAATTTGTATGTCTACGTGAATAACCACTATAAACATTTGGATTACTAGAAGAGCCATTCACGTTACGCCCATTGATAAAACAGTCATATTTTTAAACATATATTAAACCCGCCATGTCCTAATACTTGGACCACAAGCTCGTCACTACGCATCACCTGTCGTGAGAACTAGAGCGGGTTTTACTTTTACCAGTCAATGGAGCAAGTTACATCGTCTCGCGGCCGTAATGTGTCTGTTTTAAGTGGAAAAGTTAATATTGACTAACTGATAAAATGAGGGAAATCAGTATGGTGGGAACGAGCATAGGTCAAGCTTAATTTTTTTTTTTTACTTTTATCTCAGAGTAGAATACAGTATATTCTGTGTTTACTACGTAAGCAAGCTATCAGCATAGTGTCCTAATATAAAATATACTAGATTAGATAGACGAGATAGTTTTTAATATAACAGCAAGATCATATTTCGACTACGTATCCATTCGAAAAGTAAACTATCAAAATGTCAAAAAAAATCATAATAATGTTTTGTTCCACTTTTCGCCGCCACAGCGTTGTTCATCTTCCCATACAAAAATAGTCGAAAATTATTTTGCTCGGACTACTGAACACAGAGCTAAGTCAAAATGAATGTAACTTTGTGCTACAATTTACTTTTAATACGCAACATAATATCTCCCCGTGAGAATCGAACTCTAACCTTAACACGAGCACAAATTGTTGTTTCAATAATACAGTAACACGTAAGTCACGTGACCATACGAGTACGTGTCGCTTCAGTTTCGCGTGATCTAATTATGGATAATCATTATTATATGTAATGGATGTTACGCGGAATTGGTGTTATGTTTTGAAATAAAACCTCTAGCATGCCAAGCTAAGCGATCGCAGTTTTAAAGAGATCGTCATTCGCGGGCTTTGTAATTTACAGGAAAAAACAATTATTAAAGCAATTTATTCATACGATAAAACGTATTCGCAAACGTAACTCGCGAAATGTCACAATTTTCATACAAATTCATAGTTCCAATGTACACCGCCGCAGCGCTGTTCATTTTTCAATACAAAAATAGAAAACAGAAAATTCATGCTCGCACTACTGGTAGCAGGCATATATTTCGACTACATTTCGAAATCGTATCTCTCAAAATGTTTTTTACGAATATTTAGTTCCACTTTACGCTGCTGCGGTACTGTTGATTTTTCACAAAAGGAAATCGAAAGCGGCACGCATACGCTGTCGAAAGTATTTCGATAACCTTCCTGCTAAAGCTAGTGTAGTTATAGTAATTATCTTAGATCTCACTATAGCTTTGGCTGCGAGGCTAATATTAGGACTCGTCAAACTTGAGCTATTATTCTTCAAATTCCTAAAGGTGAAAACAAGAATTGAATATAAAATCTCGATGCAAATTAATTCCGAATTCACTTTGGTTTTTACTGTGTTATCTGTTGTTTGTGCTGCGAAGCCTTAGATATAATGTATTAGTTAGCATTATGGCATTTTTTTGCGTGCGTACACGTGCGGAAGTAATGAGCTATTCTCTTTTATTATTTGCAATAATGCTTCCGTCGGCATACATAGCGCGCTCTTAAAATTACCATCAGCATCACCATCGAACGTCTTAGCTTATCTCGTAACTGACCAGTCCGCGCCAATGCCACCTAAATGGTATCAAAACAATTGAATACGCCCCTAACTTTGACCATGCCAGTCCAGCTTCCTATTGCCCCCAACAACACCTAAGCCGAGGTCCGGGCCCCACTATGGGGCGCCCTTAGCTTTGTTGCGTAGCATTCAATACCCTTATTGGAGGCTACCTTGGTGTCGCCTTATTAAGGTTTAGTAGCAAATTTTCCTAGGATTCATCTAAGAGAGACGAAACAAAGAAATAGTGAGAGTAAACTTACAAGATACTTGCAATAGCGCAAGAGTGAACCTCCATTACCGAAGAGCAATAAATCGCGAGTCGAGTCACGTGACAGCTCTCCTAATCGCGCGACAAGTCAGCCTGTTGAAACGACTGCCGCCAGCCTTCCATCATTCAGCTTAACGCCGACAAAGAGAAAATAATTACACTTTTCAGTAGTTGAGTTGACGATTGAAAATGTGTTGGACGTTGACTTTTTAACTCCGTATTCGAAAACGTTAATCTCGAAATGTCAAAGTATTCATACAAATTTTTAGTTCCCATACAAAAACGATACGAATATCTACATTGTCACAAGTTGTTGTTGCTTTGGCAACTGGTATTATCATCTAACTGGTTTCGGCCCGCGACTTCTTCCGCGTTCTGCTTAAAATTCCAGAGGAACCAAATATTTTCCGGGGTCAAATCCATCTGGGGGAAAGCGGTTACTATAGCCACACAGTACCTTATCGCGCGCCTTGCCACTCCTAAGTAATCTAAAAGATTTCTACACTAATATTATAATCATGTAAAGTAAGAATGTTTGTAGGGCCAGGGGTAATCTCACAACGTACAGACCGGATTCATAAAATCATCTCACTGATAAACTCATCTGTGTACAGTACTACTTCACAATAACCTCAACATGGCTGACCCACCGATGGAAATAGGATACAATAATCAAGCATGTTTACCGACACATTAGCCATGCCTAACGATAACCCAACGAAACAAGAAATCAACTATAATTAATAAACAAACACGCAGAGAACAAACAGTTTCGAAATATTTCAGCCTCATACTTCTGTCGGACGAACTTAATCACGAATTTGACGGTAATTCAATTATATAATCACACTAGCATTTATCCGCCGCTTCGCCCGCGTGGTTCTAGATAAAGATAGCCTATGTCCTTCTCCAAGATATATCTCATTGCCAAATTTTATTACGATCCGTTCAGTCGTTTAGTCCTGACAAGATAACAAACAAACAGAGTTACTGTCGCATTTATAGTATTAGTATGGATACCAAGCACCCAGACGCTCGACGGGAATCGAAACCGCATCATCTATGCAGCAGTCAGGCACACTAACCACTAGACCAACGGTGTCGACAATTGATCAGGTTTTTTAGACGCATAAATAATAATAATAATATAATAATGTTTGGACATTATCACACAGCGCCATCTGGCCCCAAACTAAGCAAAGCTTGTACTATGGGAACCAGTAGCTGATATAATACTTATATACTTTTGTTTTTGTAAATACATACTTATAATACATACCAAACACCCAGACGCAAGGCAAACGTATTTGTCACATAAATGTTTGCCCGGGCGGGAATCGAACCCGCGACCTCTAGCGTATCAGTCAGGTGTACTAACCACTAGACCAGCGGTCTCGTCAAATATACATAGGCATAGCTTAGATATACTTTTTCATTCAAACCCACACGGTACTATAAGGTCTAATAGGCAACACGAGTGATTGTGGTCATAATTAGATGTTGTAATTAGTGGAAAAGATGTGTACTTAACAGAATTTCTTAGTTACGAGTAGCTGACTTAATAAACGTTAAGCCACGCTGGGTGTGGTTGTTAATTGGCTAGGTGGCCGCTTCACTGAGATTTTCAGTCAATATAGCACCTACTAATGACGTTGATTAGGACTACAACGTTTGAATAGTAGTTCTAACTCAATAACTTAAACATACTTAAAAAGAGCCGTGGTGGCCTTGTGGTAAGAGTTGCCTGCTATAATAACGACGCAAGTTTAAATCCCACTGGTCTGTACCAATGAGTTATTCTCACTTATGTGCACACACCACGAGACTTACGGTGAAGGAAAACATTGTTAGGAAACCTGCATACGTCTGAGAAGAAATTTAATGACGAATGTAGTGCCTACTGTAGTGGAATTCGAACTTGTGTCGCAAGATTAGGCAGGCAACGCTACATACCACAAGGCCTAATTTAAAGGCTGTATTTTTTTCATTATGCAGTCTTTTTTATACCACTTAGATGACACATAAGCGTGCCCACCTGATGGTAAGCAGTCACCGTAGTCTATCTCCAAAGTCACCTTTCAGCTTTTTTTCTGACACCTTTTAACACTAGAGAAGTTTTTTTAAATGTGGGGTTGAGAAAGACCCAATTACTTTATAATATTAGGGATAAGTAATAAAGTAAACACGTACAAGCAAGCTCATAAATTATGATATAATAAAAACACAGGCACGCTTGACCTGTCACTAATTAAAAACGTACCAAATTCATGTTGATAGCTATAAACTGGTTCGTTTTCATAAACAACTAATTAGTGTAAAATTATAGAGCTATTAATATGTGAACGAAATGGCAGTTTAAACTATTATTTACCTACAGACATTTACGTAAAAGTTTGATAGGAACATGATACCGAAATATTTGTATAAAGGTTGAGTATGATTATACCTATTCCTTGACGATATAAAAAGGGCTTCAGGAGACTTCCTTAAGCCCTGAAAACTCAAAAAATCTAAGGTTTTTTTTATTTGTCTACGCAATTGATTAGGGTTCCCCAAAGTTATAACCTGTCGATAAGCATCAGTAAAGAGAGGTAGGGATAATTTGATTTTCCTTCAAAAAATAATCCATCCGACTGGGTACTGTACAGGTGTTACTGGCCCCAAATTATTATAAGGCTAGCAGTTTATTTTAAATAATGTCCTTAAAATTGGTAGTTTTTAAACTTGATACTAAATTAACTCATCAAATCATCTTATTGGATACAAAAGAAGACATGAACCGTCTGGGCTTTATCTCAAATCCCAACACAACAAAATAATACTTTGATATTGTATCATTGCGTGTACGGATAGCATAAAACGCACGCCCGTGAAATGATTATTCTCAAATCGATAATTTGTTCATTTCGAAACACGTTGTGTGTTCTATCGATTCCTCGGAACCTGATTCGATTAACCGATGAATTAATAATCGATTACAAAACAGATCGTATGTTTATAAATGTCACGGTTTTTCGCTTTGTTGTGAGAGCAAATGAACTGTAAAATACAGTTATTGACAGCTCGTGTGTGCTTTACAAAGTTTGTGAAAGACTTTTAAAAGCCTCATTGCGTCAGTATTGATTGAGCTTGTAGATACATATGTTGGATAGATGCTTACGTCAATATGTTGCCAGTTACAAGTGACCAAGGTGAAATTGTGCTTTCAAATTATTTCGAAGGCCTTTTGCATCCTTAGCATCAGGTTTCTATTCAGCCTGGAATGTTTAAATACTCACTGATGTATAACTTTAATAGTTTTTTTTAATAATTATTAATATCTTTTTAATAATAATAATAATAATGCTTGGACATTATCACACAGCGCCATCTGGCCCAAACTAAGCAAAGCTTGTACTATGGGAACCAGCAGCTGATACAATACTTATATACACTTTTTTTTGTAAATACATACTTATAATACATACCAAACACCCAAACGCAAGGCAAACATATTTGTCACATAAATGTTTGCCTTGGCGGGAATCGAACCCGCGACCTCTAGCGTAGCAGTCAGGTATACTCACCACTAGACCAGCGGTCTCGTCGTATATAATATCTACAAACATAATACGCCTTTTACCTTAAGGGGTAGACATTCATACATCATGTATGATACATGCCCGCCGGTTCCGATTACTCTTCACCTTCCATCATTGAGACTTGGTAACTTAGCAATAAATTGTTAAAACAAATCAGTTGTTCTGTTGACGTTACTGCAATTACGATCCGTTCTACATAACGAAGCGCGTCAATCGCGTTATGAGGTTCCCACGACCAGAAACATATGTATTATACTTTTACAATCACGGGAAGTGCAAGTATCGCACCTGAAGTGAGCTTATAATTTGTACATAAAGTACCTGGCTTTGCTTCATAAAAACATAAGATTCATCTCTCGCAATTGACTGGGAATCCGTCCTCACATACAGAATCAATTTGGTATCAAACTGTGTTTCAAAAGAAGGCTCCTTCCACGTACGCTCAGATTGTGAGACGAGCTCCCATCGTGGTTTTCCCAAAGGAGTACAGTAAGGGTTCTTCAAGTAGCATGTGATGCCACTCTTGCATCGTCGGCAATGCGCGACTACACCCCTGGTGTTGCAAGCGTCCGCAGCCAATGGTTTAATAGCAACGCTTTTTTACCAACCTATAAAAAACTTTCACCCATCGCAACGTATTAGATAAACAGAAAATTCTAGTCAATTGTTTGACACGTACAAAAGGTTATATGCTTAAGATAAATATGTTCCGATAGCGCGGGCTAAGTTAACACAATATCATAATTATTATTGCAGCGATTCGAGGTGAAAGGTTGTGGTGGATTACACGAGTGACCTGAATCTTCACTTCTATACCAATATTAACCAGTAAAATTTGTTTGTCTGTTTGTAGAGGGTTCTCTAGAATTACAAACGGATTATCTAAATTCTTACCCTAAAATCGCTGACCTTTAACGAGGTCAGTGCCTACATAGGTAAGTTACACTATTTAAATTATGAATATGTATGTATATGCTATTTCTAAGCGGGCAAAGTGCAGTGAAAAGCGAAATGAAATCTTAACACGGTAAAAACAAAGTTGCACCCGCAGTGTGTACGCTTAAACGGATTTTAATGCAGTTTTCACTAATACGTGGAGTGTTTCCTCGGAAGGGTTATTGACTTAATGTATTATTTAGGTTTCATATAGTACATACATATTATGGTATTTGTTTAAGAAAAAATCCGACACGAGGTGCACCCCTCCGAAGATGGGGCGGGTCGCTAGTATATTATAAGGTTTTGTTTAACCGAGAATCTCACCCAGGACTAACCCAGTCTAAAGCCAAGCTCATGACCACTAAGCCATGAAGTTTGTGCAGTTAAAACTGTAAGAATACTTCGTAAACAAACGTGAATTACAATCAAAATGTAAGAAAATTTAAAACAAATAGATTGGGCAAGTGATATTATAAGTTGAACTGAGTCGAATACTTTCATGTAAAATTGGGTGTTAAGAGAACATAATACAATAGTGCCGGAACTGCTCGTGATGGACCACGCTAAACAGTAGGGCTGCCACGATCACCACTATTGTAGGACAGGTTTATTCGAAACATATTTTGGGTGTTTGTGTTGTAATACATACTATTATAAGTATGTATTATACTTATAAAAAACTAACCTAATATATTCGTTTTTTTTTTAATAAATATATAAACTATTTAAAAAAAATAAAAACAAAAGACAGATAACTGAGGAGTATGTATTTACAAAAAATAAGTGACAGTGACAGATACAAATTTCGAATTAAAATTACAAGTCTTGACAATGTCACTCTGGCATCTACTTCTCTTGATGGCATTGATGAGCCTGTTAGTGCTGTCACCGATCTAACCTGGTAGGGCTAGTAGGTATAAAGTTATCATATTATTATTTATTCTTAAATAAAAATACCAGCTGCCCGCCCCGGCTTCGCATGGGTGGACAAAATATTTGATAAATGTCTATATGCTCCGAAACTACTGAACCGATTTTTTTTTTATTATTAATTTAGGGGGATGAAAAATAGATGTCCGATTCTCAGACCTACCCAATATGCACACAAAATTTCATGAGAATCGGTCAAGCCGTTTTGGAGGAGTTTAACTACAAACACCGCGACACGAGAATTTTATATATAAGAGATAGCTACAAGGTAGAATCTGATAACTACAAATATATTATTAGCCAAATTTAAAATAATCCTCACAAATTATGGTTATTCGCTGCACTGTGCACGCTGAATCATATTTATGAGTATGACATTTATATTTGCTAATCTGTTGCAAAAATAACACTTACTCTAATAAGTCGAATCGGCAAACCAATCGAATAAAGTCCCACATTTCTGTGAATACATGCAGGCCCCATTAAGCCGTTCTAGTCGTGTGTCTCAGCAAAGTCCGAAGCGCTAATTTGGAAACTCGGATACTTTCGCTAGGTTTTGTTTGTGTGATTATTATCGATAGGGTTGACTCGATTGCTTTATGTGTTAATTCTGTTTGTCTGACCTTATACATGCATTAGAGATCGTTCGAGAAAACAAAACGCTTCAACGTTGTATTTCGCAAACAATTTTTTACCACTAATTTGGCAAACAAGCTTACGGCCCGCCTGATGGTAAGCGGCTACCGTAGCCTATGGACGCTTGCACACCAGGGGTATATAGGTACGTTGAGATTATTAACGATAAAAAAATGTCGTTAGATGTGAGATTTAATTAATTCATATTCTATTAATTTTACTATTTAAGTCTTAATTTTTGACCACGCCCAAATCAATATTACGTATTATGATTTAACTAATAGACAGATTTGAAAAGTTCCTTCACCAGTAGGATGCTATATTATCACTGCGTAACATAGGGTATATATTATATTGCTACGCGGACAAAGACGCGATGATAAAGTCAGTCATATAAAACAAAATGAACCCACCTACATTGGCTTGGGTGGCAATCCACAGGATTGGATCTATTAACGTATCCATAAGGTTGAAGCATCTTTTGTCCCCATATTTTTGTGCTAACCGTATTTGAATGCTCGCGGTCATTGTAGCAGCGTATTAACACAGCACTTAACCTGTTAGAACGTCGGTAATGGTGTGGTGTGGGTGTCCGGCCAACGTTGGGGCCAACTATTGGCGGTTATTGGTGTTTGTGTAATGTCTCGAATGAAAGATTCATGCTTTCATAAGTATGTTAAAAATTAAAAATGTTCTTCTCGATATAACTGATAGCAGAGTCGAAAATCTATGAGATCAATATAGGTACTTGTAAAAATCTTAATATGTATATTATAGGTACTTGTAAAAATCTGAATGATAACACTTTTTAACAAGAATGAGGCATTCCAAAAGTTTTAATTACCAAGGTTTAAAACAATAACGCCCTTAATGCTTTTTTCCTTAAAATTTATTTTTTTTATTTAAAATTGTCCCGTTATAATCTGGTCTATTCTACTTTTTCAAATTGTTAGAATGCTCTAAATAATGCCGTATATTGTCCGGCAGTTATTCCTAGATAATTCTGATATTGTTTAGCACCATAAGACCCCGTACCAGAAATTCACCGGGCTTACGACTTTACGCCGATTTAAGGAGATTTAAATAGCTTGGTTTTAATAGTTTGTAAAACTTATAAAATATAATTGTGTTTTAGTAATTCCTCTTATTCTTTACAGGTATGTGGACATTTCTAATGGACTGTGTCAAGACGCAAAAATGAGTAAGTTTTTTTATTTAATATAAGTTTTTACTTTAGTTTAAATAACTTTTAAAAACTTCGAATAATATAATAAATAAATACCTTCTTATCCAAATAAAACGTAGCTTAAATTATAATGTGATAATACGGCTTTTTGAGTAATATATTTTTTGGAATTGGTTTTGAGTTACATATTACAGACAAATAAACAAGTGTTATCTTTTTTTAATATAAATACTAATGATTACTTTTATAACATTAAAATTATTGAAGGTGGTGCATAAAATACACAACAATCACTTCCTTTCTGGAACGCGGAAAGACAATTCTCCCGAATCACCCTTTTCCTGGCTCGACCCTCATGAGTCTCCACCTAACATCTCCTACATCACGGATGTTGGGTGTAAATCAAAATCAAGCAGTTGTAGCGAACCGCGTCCAATCAGAGCGTCAAGCAAATTAATTTCGCTTTAAAATCCCCTTAAAAACAGTTATTATCCGCCGACCCCTAATAGGTATGGGCGGGCCCGCTCGGCCGCGCTCGGGCCAGCTCGGGGTCGTTCGGGTCACGAACCGATAGAATTATGCTTCAATTGTTTCACACCGAGAACGTTTTCGAAGCAATTCTTTTTAATGTTTTATTGCGTTCGAACGAGGTGTGAAGCGGATTTGACACGTTCGATAAAATGTTATCGTTGAAATCGATATCATTAAAAGCGATTTTATCGATGTGTCATAAACGAAACGGTGCACTCCTACAGTTATTAAATACAGGTTAAGTTGTAATCAAGATGTGGATCTACAATTATATTTGGCTCGAGGCTTAGTGGTTCAAACATAGAATTAGGCCCCTGCCTGTGTGGCGCTTAGACAGAGATTTAAAGTCATTTTTCTTTGTATACCATTAAGGTAGCACACAAGCGTATGGTCCACCTGATGGTAAGCAATGTTCGTAGCCTATAGCCGCTAGCAATACCAGAGATATTACTAACGCGTTGCCAACCCTGTTGTGGATAAGGACTCACAGGGCCAGCAGCATTACTATTAGCGCAGCGTCTCCACGTGGAGCACTGGCAACCTTACTTAACACCACATGACTGCGGTCTTCTGTAAGGTGGAGGTTCAGTCCCCAGTCGGGCGGCTTCAATTTTAATGGGGTAGGTAGATCCCAATGCACCCTGCCTCTTTATTATTTACTTCCTATAATAATACATTTCCGTACCTTTTCACAAAATTAGATCAGAGAAGAAGATATTTCATTTCAAGAAAATTGCGTTGCGGCATTGCGTCAAATGCTATATTTTTTTTTATTTTAAATCTCTCGAAATAAAGTTTCTAGCAATTATAAATGTACGCTGCACGCCTGCCCTAGGGCAACCTGTACCGTAATATTTGTTCTGCATTAATTGCCGCCGCCCTAATGGGCACCGACCCTTTAATTAACTCCATTACCTCCCACTTGTAATTGCTTACTTCATTTCCTAAATCAATAAGAGATCCTTTTATGAATGTCCGTTTAATGAGCTGCTATAAAATATATTATAATAATTCCTATAAAATATATTATAATAATTCCTGCAAAATTTCGAATATGTTTTTTTTTTATGAAGAAAATTCGACCATCATTTTGTTCTAAATTCGGATTTGAAAAAAAATTACAGAATCTCAGTTCACAGCCTGTTAGCAATGGCTGGTTAATAAGGTTTCGATTCCCATTTCGCGCACAAAATATATAAGCGTTAATAGAGAAAGAGAGAGAAGACATCAACGCGCGTCTCCACTTT
Organism: Falcaria lacertinaria; assembly: GCA_951449985.1. Lineage (NCBI taxonomy): Eukaryota > Metazoa > Arthropoda > Insecta > Lepidoptera > Drepanidae > Falcaria > Falcaria lacertinaria. The sequence continues at coordinate 592,552 of OX602120.1, read as the reverse complement.
TGTTTTTTGATATATTGGATGCGATTAATATTTTAATTAAAAACTATTTTTTGCAAATGATTTGCGAAAAAGAATAAAAAAAACATTAATTCAAATTTCGAATATGGAGTTTTATAGGATAGCCTATTAAAAACGCTTTACCCTATCATCTAGCCATCACAGTACCCTTAATAACCTAATTTTGTTCAACACATAATAAAGCCATGCATTTGCACACCTCTTACCAAATACCAATATAACTTTACCGTCCTGAAAACATCACGTGTTTACATTACACTTTTATCACTTCCAGATAAGGTACATTTTATCCAAATAATACATTCATCGCTAAAATCTAACTGCATGTAGCAAGTTATATCATTATTGCTGGATAGTGCTGAGCCCGGAGCGATTGGGCACGACTTATCTTCCGTCCCTGTCGCACTAACGTGTATTTATATAGCTGTGTCTGTCTAGCAGGGTTCTAGCGTTGTCATTTTTGTAAATCGACCTTTGATCCTGAAGTATAGTGATTCTGTTATGAATGAAATATAAGGTGAGATTGTCATTAACACAAAATTCTCTATATGTCTAGAATGATCTTAAAAGCCCTGAAATTTCCAATATTTTTTTAATTTCAATCACGTATGCCGAGAAAAACTAGAGTGTGATTACTCACACTACGAGCTTAAATTAGAGGGAACAGGTAATGGATGTTATTAAAAAAATAGAGCCGTTAGTCTCGGTCCGTACTCTGCCTTACAGAAGATTGGATACAAGTTACACTACTCTGATGTAGTTGTGTTCCTTAAGTGAGAAAGGTTTCGATAGTTTCTTAAAGAAACGCTGTGCTGCCAGCACAGCGTGTCTTTAAGGACAACAGGTGCTGCTAGCACAGTGAGTGCCCTCCAACAATAAACTAGCAACGCGTTGGCGATACCCCTCGGAATTGCTTGAATTTGTAGGCTATGGTGACCGCTTGCCATCAGGTGGGTCGAAACTTTACCTGGAGTTGGAGAACCTTCTCATCAGATTCCTGTTACATACTTCCGTCCCTTATCACGAAATCACTCCCACAGTTTCCAGGAAAACTAGTGGAAAGATGGAAAGATATATCACATCAAAAACACTTCTCCTAATATGAAGTGCAAGAAATATTGCTTAAGTTTGTAGATAGTTACGTATGCGTAATCTTATAAGCTATCTTCCCTGAGTCACGCCTGCGCAGCCTACGTGGCTCCTACGAGTCTTCCCATTGTCTAAGCTTATCTAACTGAGATAACATCATCTGTAATATTTACTAACATCATGATTACATGTTCACAATGTTATATTGAAATTGAAAGTGTTTGTTTGTTATGTTGTGCGGGGGAAAGTAATTCAACACTCATACATACATACATACATACATGCATGAATTAATCAATAGTCTTCATCATTCAATATATATGACTAGCTGTCCCGACAGTCGTTGTCCTGTCTTAGCTATGACTTCATATGACAAATACACCATAGAAAGAAGGAGGTAGTTTATCACAAAATTAAAAGTATTCCGACAGATGGTGAGCCCGTCGCCGTCTCTTAGCCACTACATAGGTCCTTGAATTTCTTCTCAGACGTACGCAGGTTTCCTTATACTTATATTAGCTTAACATATTATTCTAATTCTTTATTAGTCTCAAGTGTAGTATTTTGGCTGTATTGTTACAGTTACAGTAGTTTGGTGAAATAACACTACTTGATGTAGTGTTGTGTTTCTGCGGTAAGTAAGGTTGTCAGTGCTCCACGAGGATACGCTGCGCTAGTAATGCTGCTAGCACAGAGAGTCCTCATCAACAACATGGTTGGCAGCCCGTTAGTGATACCCCTGGTATTGCTAGCGGCTATAGGCTACGGTGACTGTTTGCCATCAGATGGGCCGTATGCTTGTGTATGTACTTATGTCCTGAATATATTTTTACGTACAATAATAGAAGTTATATTGTTTTGTCAATAAGCTGACAGCTGAACCACACGCGCCTTTGCCAGCGTAGTGCAAGCCTACTTTCTCACGCTCCGCCCGCCCACGCTGCCTCCGACGATCATTTTTATTTATAGCCTAACTTACGCTAGTAAAATATGTTTAATAGAATTTCCATTGCTTTGTTAAGTTTGAGAGATTTGTGAAAGATCATTCGAGGTTACATTTTATAGAAAATTCACAAATAGATTTACATATTTACGTAAATGTTACCGTTTTATATTGGTGGTTTGTTTTTACTGCTGTGAGGTCACTGGCCTTCTATACAGTTTCATCGGAATCCTGAAAAATATGATTTCAAACAAACATTAAGTTATTTTTTTAAGCCACTAAGGTGGAAATTAAGCATACAGCCCGTATGATTGTAAACGGTCACCGCGTAGCTTATGGTTGCTTGCATTGCAACACCAGGGGTATCACTCACGCGTTGCCGACCCTTCAGAAAACCCTTCTTGAAGAACCCCATACTGTACTCCTTTGGGAAAGCCAGTATTATCTCAATATAACAAAAACTAAGCTAATATAAAAAAATAACAAGAATAAAAATAAAATAAATACATTTCCTTTACCACTAAATGTCCTGGGTGGTAGGCATCACACCCACACCACTGTGGGCGTGATGCCTACCATCAGGCGATCGATATTCACATCTCGTCACCTGGTTGTAGAATATTGAAGTTATTACGCTACTTTTCTACTATCGTTGCTAATAAGTAGTTACGTTCCATGTACCGCCTTATTCACCGCTTCAAAATATTAACTTCAAAAATTTTATTTAACAAATACGTGCAATCTTAGAGATGAAAAATGTTTGGTGTTGCAAACTACCATGGGCTACGGTGACCGCTGACTATCAGACGCGGGCCATACCGTACGGTTTCTGGCCACTGTTGCAGTATAAAAATAAAAACCCGCATATAAAAAGACTAGAACTTTAGAATACGAACACAAATCAACTTGCAACAGTCAAGCAACAGATTCAGTGTTTACGCGATGTGGCCGGCAAATGGCAGATCACTTACGGCAATAACAGTTATGTTGAATCAATACTCTCGCGTAAGTATCACCAGAAGTCTCAATTACGCATGTATGGATTCCCATAAACAGTTGTGTCGTGTGTATTGCATCGTGCGTCATTACGTGCGGAACCCACGAACCGCTCGGAGCGGCGCGCGGTCGCCTTTCCCAGGCATTTTGAGAATTGGCTGGATTTAATGTTGCGATGGTGCATATGTAACATGCTGCTCAAATGTTAGAAGTTACCATTTTTTCCAAATTCAAATCTGACAGTAACAACAGTATAGTTATAAATGCGTGATACAAATCAATAAAATTACAAGAGAGACTGGTTTAGTCCACTTTCAACCCCCAAATTATTACTCCCGGCTATTTTCAACCCCTAACGTTGTCCACAAAAGGATATTAAATACGATCATAGATAGAAGTAGCCGTGGAAGACAAAGTTCTAACATTCTAGACCATATTACCCATACTCAAATATGGAAAGGTAAAGAGTACTCGGAACCGGCTGTTATGTATGAAGAGATTGATGAATGTAAACGACCACAAGTCAATAATGCAATGGCGTTCTATACTCTCTGCCTACCCCGTGAGGCTTTCGGCCGTGGCGTGACGATACGTATGTATGTATACCTATGTACAAACATCATTAAAATGATACATTATTTCCTACAAGCAGATTAATCAATATTTCACTTTTCCAGGTGAACCATGTGTTATGCAAAGATCATATTAGAGTGGATCATTAATCAAACTATTATCTCTCGCGCATCATTTCGATCATTTGATATAATAAATTAATAAAGTGCTAATTTTAAAAGTAGTTCTTTCTTTCACATTTCAAATTCATTTGAATGTTACATTCATTCACGTCGATATATTAGGTCCTTACATATGAAATTGGCGTTTTTCGTACTGGCCACTTTAATCACGAATTTCTCCTCTCTGGTAAGGAATTCCAAATTCAAATTTGTACAGCTATAGACTCATGTATTTGTGCTTCGATGATCGTCATTCATTTGTTTTTTTTCTTCTGTTTTTTTCTGTTTGCGTCACTCATTTTACAAAATGGAAAACCTTAAATATCGCATTATTTACGAGTACGAGTTCCGCCGTGGCACTAGTGCTGCGGAAACAACTCGAAGGGTGAATGATGTGTATGGCGGTCGTGTTGCAAAAGAAAACACAGTTCGTTTTTGGTTCCAACGTTTTCGTTCTGGAAATTTCGACCTGCAGAACAAGCCCCGTGGACGGCCTGAGACTCAAGTTGATAATGAAGAGTTGAAGGCTATTGTGGAAGCGGATCCATCGCAAACCACGTCCGAGTTAGCTGCAGGCTGCAATGTTAGTGATAAAACTATTTTAATTCACTTGAAGCAAATTGGGAAGATTAAAAAGCTTGAAAGGTGGGTACCTCACGAATTGACTGAAACAAACCGGCAAACGCGCGTCGACTGCTGCGTTACATTACTAAACCGGCACAATAATGAAGGTATTTTAAACCGAATCATTACCTGTGATGAAAAATGGGTTCTTTACGATAATCGGAAGCGCTCAGCGCAATGGTTAGATCCTGGCCAGCCAGCCAAATCCTGCCCCAAGCGAAAATTAACCCCAAAAAAGTTACTTGTAAGCGTTTGGTGGACTAGTGCCGGTATTGTTCATTACAGTTTTTTCAAATCTGGCCAGACTATTACGGCTGATGTCTATTGTCAGGAATTGCAAACCATGATGGAAAAGCTAGCGGCTAAACAACCTAGGCTGGTCAATCGCTCCACGCCACTGCTGCTTCACGACAACGCTAGACCACACACTGCGCTACAGACGGCTACTAAATTAGAAGAGCTTCAATTGGAAAGTCTAAGACATCCTCCGTACTCCCCGGACCTTGCTCCAACAGATTACCATTTTTTTCGAAATTTGGATAACTTCTTGCAAGGGAAAAAATTCAACTCCGATGGGGCAGTCCAAATCGCCTTCAAAGATTTTATTGATTCCCGTCCGACTGGTTTTTTTAGTAAAGGGATCAATGAACTACCTATGAGATGGCAAAAGTGCATAGAAAATAATGGTTCATACTTTGATTAATTAAATATATTATATTAAAAATATTCGACTTTTTGTTCCTCCCATACAAAACGCCAATTTCATATGTAAGGACCTAATATCACTCGCTCAAATTTGCTTAGCCTAAAACTGTGACACAAAAGCTATAATTATTGTAACAAAATTAATTATACGTAAAGCTAATTTAAAATGTTATTTTATTTAAAATGTTTTATTTATTGGTAGAAGAATTTGTCGAAGTATATTATATATTAGAACTACGATTCTGGTTTAGCCACTTTATTGACTCAAACTGAAATATATTTATTTCCATTATGATGACTCAAGTCTAGACATCACTATGGTGAAAACCCATAATAAAATTTCCGGGTCCTACTTGTGCAAAGTAAATGTTTTAATTATTTACATATGTAATCAGAAAAGTTCGCAAAGGTATAGAATTTTATATTTCATAATTATTGCAAAATTATATGCAATTATAGACTCGAGATTGGCCAACGTTTTCTTTCTAAGCTTAGCCTTAAATACCAGAGATAACTATCTCACTGCTGGCTGCATCTCCTTACATCCGATGTAAACTAACCATAAAATTTTAAACTGCGCGATACAGATCGGGAATCGTCGGCAATCTTCGGCCGACATCGGCGAATAATATCACATGTTTATGTACAGATGCGATCTTCGTTGTGTTCTAAATATTTTCAAAGTTCAATGGTATCATGGTAACTTTCTTAGCAGCCAGTATGCGTGCGATGGGCTGGGTGAGAAAGAGTTGTTCATAAGTGATTGGAAAACGATTCGACACCGTTGTTCTAGTGAATAGTAGACCTGCTATGCTGTGAGTCCCGGGTTCGATCGCAGCGTCAAGGCAACCATTTATGTGATGAAGTCTAGGTGTTTGATATTTATTTACAAAAAAAAGTATTTATGTATTATTCCAACAGTTCCTTGGTCTATGGGCATAGTATATGAGGAGGTTTCGACGGGAATCAAGCAGAGCGGTTGAGATATTTTCCAGTGTCTCGTAAATTGTGTTATAATGATCTTTAGATCGGTGTCAGAATTTTGCGATGAGTCAGTCAGTAAGTGTACCTATACCACTTTTATATTCTGAAGAAGGAGTAGCTATGACTGCACTTAATTCGCGTTTTAAAGGACTTTTAATCTCCAACACCACTCACTCAGAATATATTCAAACAAGCTAAACACAGTCTGAGCTTACATTACGTTTACTCGTCACATTAGCAGTCGATTCTGGATTTAACGTGAGTCTAAACAAGATATAGAATCGCTAATTACAGAGCAAACAGAACTATTTAGCTCTCAGCTTCCTGAAGGTTCAAACAGACTATTAGTTAGGTTAATGACTTCTCGTTAGGTGTACATCTTTATAGTTCAAGGTTCCGCCCTTCCACCGATGCCCTTTCGGGGTAGGCAGAGAGTATAGAGCGCCATTTCACTCTGGACTTACACCTTCGTATGTTATTTTCTTTACAATGTTTTATTTAAATTCTCCTGTCCGTTGTGTGTGTATTTAGTCTTGCAAATTCAATTTGACCCACTTCCTAGTGTCCGATTGAGCTGTAACTATATGTATATAGTTGGTTGGTTCCCGTGACAATACAGGATAAGTAACCTCAAAGCCGCCATTTGCAAAAGAAAGGGAAGACCAAAAAGACGATGGGCTGACGGTATAACCGAATATACAGGGAAGGATTGGCAAAATATCGGAAAGAACAGAGTTGAGTGGAAAAACTGGAGGAGGCCTTCACCCGAGGAGGGGTCCATATCCAATAGCAAAACTAACTAACTCTACTAACAATTTGACAATAAGGAAATAACTAACCAAACACTAACAATATAATACCACATTTGAAATGGAAATTAGGGATAAGGAATTAAAGGCTTTTTTATTTTGTTTATTTATTTTACTATGGGTATCAAATGAAAGGACTTCATGAGCGAAACACAGTCATCCTAAGTCTAATATGGCGCCGCCGCAGGATATGATTAATTATTTCCATATAAACATCTACAATATGGGTATCTGGGTTTCATGAAAGTGATTGATGAGCGGATAAAAGCTTGTATTTAAAAAAAATCAAAGCTAATGAGTTGTTAAACCATAAGCTAGGAGAGCAATAATAATTCACCACAGAATGGTTAACGACGCGGTGAAGGTAAATAGCGTGATGATACAATACTTGTGTAAAGAACCGCATCATTACAAAACAGATGCTATCGGCATATCCAGCGGAGACACATAAAACTAACAGGGAACTCTGATTCCCTGAAGTTCTACTATGGCCACTTACAGCACAACGCACATTTTAAACCTTAAACCTATGTTAATGAAGTCAAAATTCCAACGAAGTGGTATTTGACTCCCGCTGAGAGCGTTAGCAGACCAATTCGAAAAATAAAATATCAATTTTTTAAATAATAAAATCTTAGAGCAGTCACACGGCATCATAGCGACAAACTTTTAGTTTTAAAGTCAAAAATGAAAACGGTACGCCGTTTTCAACTTTAAAGCTAACGATTTTGGGTTGTCGCAGGTTTTGGTGGATGGTAAATGAAGTTTGGTATAGCGCCAAGGAATCGCATAAATTCGAATAAAAACGTCAAAAATGAATTCTCAAGATCGTAATCGCAATAAAGTTAATAATATCGCGTTGAAATAAATAAAAATAAACAATTGATGAGGGGCGTCGTTAGGAATTAGTGTACAATGCGGGTTAGTGATGTACTGTGCTTTTTATTTTATCATATTTTCCGATTTTGGATGCGCTAAGTCGATTTTATCTTTTAGATTTGATATGCTGGCATAGTTACTAGGGATTTAAAGCATTGATAAGGTATATTTTGCGTCTTGAAAGGAGTAGGTTCTCATTTTAGATGTGTGTTTTTTTTCTTTATGTGTTGTTATAATACATCTTCTCGGTGGTGAATAAATTTTGATAATAATTTTATTAAAGAATAAGATTTTACCTCCAGGCTAACTAGACATGCGATTTATTCCCCTGGTGATGCAAGTGTCCTTCGGTTATGGTAACCGCTTGCCATCAGGCGGCTCGTACACTTGACTGCCAATATTGTAGTATTAAAAAGTGATTTATAATATTACACAGTTTGATGTAAAGAAAGATACATATTATGAGCTGATCGCCAATCTTATTAATGTAGAAGGACCTTTAAAATAAACAGTGTTTGCGGTGACCGCTTACCATCAAGTATGTTTGATTGCTAAGTTAATAAGTGTCAAATTGCCGTGCCATAACAGGTTTTTTTGTTACATTATGCCTAGTTATAAGTAACAAATACATACTAATATTTTAAATGCGAAAGTAACTCTGTTTGTTTGTTACACTTTCACGACTAAACGGCTGAACGGATCGTAATTAAAATTTACAAGGAGATAGATTATATCCTGGTGAAGGACATAGGCTACTTTTGTCTTTAAACAAATGGAGACGAGTCGCGGGTAACAGCTAGTATGAATATAATAGTCTAATGAATACTCCTAAACTGATTTGAATTTAACATTAAATTGTTTCGCTTGACCAATTATTTACGTAACCAAACCATAAAAGTGCTAAAAAAAAGTAACTGTATGTACTTCTGATACACTGCACCTTGCCTTCAATACAAAGCAACAAACAGCTTAGCTTCCCTTAAGCGGCAACACAGGTTAAGTAGCGATAAACTTTATATTCGCCTTTAACAAATTGTCACTCCGCCATTGCTAAGTACGTACAAAGAGGCCGCCGTAAGGAAGTCAGTTCGCGTTCACATATTCAATTTAAATTTACCAAATAGGACCTTTAATCAAGTTGATATTACGCTTAGGAAAATAAAACACATGTGGAATTAAAATACGTACCATTCACTTGTGTATGGGATATTTATTGAAAGCCGAGATGGTTTTGTATGTAGACTGCTTTAGCGACGCAAGTTCGAATCCCACCGGTCTGAAGCAATAAGTTTTTCTAACTTAAGTGAAGTGATTGTTCACTACGAGGTTTACGGTGAATGAAAATATCGCGGGGAAACTTGCATACTCAGCTCAAATGAAAAAGGTAGATGGAACTATGCGAGCAACGAAGTGACGCCGGTTTAAACTACGCCTTGCAGTGTACATACACAATTACACGCAGATCAGATAAAAAGGTAGTATTCGTTGTAGATGTGTAACAAATACTACCTTTTTTATTTGATCTGAGACGTTTGAGAAGAAATTCAAGGACGTATGTAGTGCCTAAGAGACGGCGACGGACTCATCATCTGTCACGTTGGCACCAAATTATCTTCGGTGGAAAGTGGGTGTTGTACAACCTCTGCCTACCTCTTCGGGGACCCTTGTGGGAAGGCGTGAAGATATGTATTATATTATCAGATTTATTATTTTTATTTTAATAAAGTACTCAGGGAAAGGTAAAGACTCGCATCCAGCGGACATGTATGAAGAGATTTATGTAGGAGGGGCAAAAGACGTTTGAATTTACGAAGTGAATTGGCGCTCTTTATTCTCTGCCTACCACTTGGCAGATTTGGCGTGATTGGTATATATATGTCATGTCACAAATAAACAAAACATGTAAGTGTACATATGTTTTGTATGTATCCGTGTGTCATTATTCCTAATAGTTTTAAATTTATTTTAACTTCTAATAAATTAACCTTCACCGAACACCTCACTATTAAATAAAACTTGATCTGTAATAAAAATAAATCAACGTTACAGAAAATAGAACGATTACTGTAAAACATTTTATTATTATATTTTACTATGTACTAATCAGTGCCGGTAGCAGGAACATTGACGACAACGTTTTCGTATCGCCTTCGACTATTTTTGTATTGAAAAATGAACAGCGTTGCGGCGGTGAAAAGTGGAACTAAAAATTAGTATGACAATTTTGACATTTCGCGAGTTACGTTTTCGAATACGTTGTCGACAATGTTCCTGCTACCGGCACAGATCCGAGTTAATTTTGTTTAAAGTATGAGATAGATGTTTGTTGTCATATCGCTGTCTCTCTCGCTTCATCCCAGAAACGTGATTATAAACGCAATTATCAATAGTTTCTACCATTCCTAATGAATACATTTATAATTCCCTCAATTAGATCTAAAATCTAACGGGCCAGCCTCCCGTGGGTTAATATTATACCATAGAGTTTAATATATGCAAATTACCCGTCCGAGTTGAGAGTGCGTTCGATATGAAACCTGTACTAGTATCCTTAGTGCGATTCCCACTGGTTGGTTTATGTCCGCGATATATGACCGGGGAAGGTCGAACGCGGTTATAGTAAATCTTTAGGCCAATTATATTATATGCGATACTGCGAATATATGTGTGATAAATTCACTGCGGGAACGTTTTGTTATCATATTTACATACAGAGAAAATGAGTTTTGTTTAACAATTATGAAACCCGTGAGTTAGTAAGACCATAGGATATTAATCACACCACAAGTATTTCTATAAATTTAAATTTATTAGCTAATTTTGGAAACCAAATGAACCAGCAGATGGAATAAAATATAATCTTCTATCTGTGGAAAGTAGGTATTGTAAAACCTCTGCCTATCTCTTCGGGTACCCTTGGGAAGACGTGTAGATATATTATTATCTTAACTTAATAATTAAGGGATGAACACACCTATACGTCTGACTATGATTGCTGACCAAGGACGTGATGTCGCTCGTTTAGGTGTGTATTGGTGCCAATTCTGTTGTTCAAAATTACTAAACTTATCTAATTTGACAGATCTAAAATATTGCCATCCTTATTTAACACCGCACATTAAAAAGGGATAGCAGGACTTTTAGACCTGTCAAATTATTTAAGTTTAGTAATTTTGAACAACAGAATCGACAACATTGAGCTCAGTATCAACAAGATATCGAAATAAGTAACAAAACAATGGACATGCGCGTCCGGGCCACAGGTTTCAATAAAGCTGAACATCTCTAGGGAAAATTCGCACCGGGCGATGCGCGTTCTATAATACACGCAGATAATAATAATGAAAGGTGAAATAATAAAAAAACAGGTAATATTAATAAAAAAAATGAATCTACAAAAAAAAATATAATTTGAATTTAGAAGTTGGTTTGTAAATAAGTTTTTTTTTTAATATTTATTTAACTGCAGTGAATATTAGGTTTCTTAAATTCATTACGCTTAGCTATACTATAGCTTTTAGCCGCGGCTTCGACCGCGTTGTCTTACCCAAAGGTAGCCTATGTCCTTCCTCAGGATATGATCTATCTCATTGCCAAATTTTATTACTATCCGTTCAGCCGTTTAGTAGTGCAACGGTAGCAAACAAACAAACTATATAAATATAGTTATTATATATTAGTACGGATCTTTATTTGTATTTCAAGTTGATTTTGTTTATTATCACGCCACGTCGCCTCGCCTCTTTCAGTCCACAAATAATAATAATGACAATTTATATCAGACTGGTGGCCCGCCCCGGCTTCGCACGGGTAAACATTTATATCAAATATTTTGTCTACCCGTGCAAAGCCGGGGCAAAAATGTTCGTTTGTCCTGAATTTTTCCTGAATTTTCTTTGCTATAAACCTCACGGAGCCCGAGACCTTTCCAACGAATGCAAAACCGTGGAAATCGGTTCGTGCGTTCTGGAGTTATAGCGTCAGGAAGGAAAACCCGACTTATTTTTATATAGTAGATTTAACCACGAAGTAGATCTAATCCACTCTTGTGATAGTTTTCTTAAAACCTATCTGAGTGAACTATTAAACATAATAATAATTATTAATTGCTAATTATTATAATAAAACATGTAAGAACGAACTCTCAGTCAGTTACAGACGATATGCTCGTTACATTTCATTATATAAATTACTTATTATGTATTATAACGTAAGTATTAAAAAAAACAACGAAAATTAAAAAAAAATACACATATAAAGAGCATACAGACGTACATAGAACCTTCTTTTTGGAAGTTTATTTTTTTTTACTTATTTTATATTGGCTCCTATAAGGCACTTATGAAGTACGTCGTTATTCCACCATCACTACAAGCTTAAAGCAGGAAGCTGTATTTTCTACTGACAATAAAATCATAAAACACAGAACAGACGCGCCCACTGTAGCGAGCACTACGCGTGAAAGGTCGAGCTCATCCCGTGACCTAGAAGAAAGCGCACCTTACCTTCCTAGACCCATGGAAACCACTCAAACGAACACCAACCTTAAATCCAATATAATATAAAATACATATTCCCTTAACAGCGCTTTCAAAAGCCATAGAACAGGTGCTGTTGGAATTTGAACTCAATATCAAGTATGTAACGATTGAAACGGTGTTTCCAGCCAATGAGCTAGAAAGTTTTGACTCTAGTAACCCTAGTGAGTCTTAGTTGAATAAGTGATAGTAATTTTGATTTGGAACTAAATATAATTCATTAGATGTCTATCTATATAGTCCTACATGATATAGAGGAATTTTAGAAAAAAAAACCCCGCGTCTTTTCCCGCGTATCAATATTCGGTATACATAAAAGCCTACCGTTACTGGCGGATCTATCAATATACATACCAGCTCAAACCACTGAACGGTTCGCGCTGAAATTTGGCACGCAGCTAGTTATTATTCCGCAAATAAAATATTTTCCAAAATTCACTCCCTAATAGGATAATACAGGGGTCCGAAATTGGTATGGAGAAACAAGATAAGATAGAAGAATTTTAATTTTCTAAAATTCGTACAATGTATATTTATTTAGCACTGAATTTAGGGTTAAATATTTAAATATGGATTTTTTTTTACGAACTTTTTTACAGTCGGTTTTTTTATCATTTACTTGTTTTTGTTATGATATCGAAGTGACTGTTATTATATTAAGTAGGGTAAGTGGTGAGTGGCATGGTTTCGGCGGTCGTCGCCGAGGACGCGACCGTCCGCTTACTACACATCCGTCACCAGCCACCGTGACCACACGGCTGGTCACACCGCCTATACAGCTTGTTGTTTTACCATTGATGATCAGAACGTTAGTATCTCTTCAAATCGAAACTAAGATTGCCTCTTTACATACAATCAAATGAACAAACTTTTACGAATATTAGTCTCCATATATCTAGAAATAGTATTTTTAAAATACGGTTTGATTCCTACTACTCATACGCACATATTATTTTTATATTATCACTAAGGGATAAAGGGAAAATAGATCTCAGTGTGAAATGCATTGTCACGTTACGCCTCAAAATTCGGCACTTTACTAATAAACACATACTTTCAAATCCTCATACCACGGAATTCGGAAGGTCGTACGTAGTTCAATAAAACCACACGCCGTATACAAACAGTTTGAGACATCGGTAAGCGGTATATAATGTGATATTTGCATCAACGCATCCCGGACGGGCTTCCACCGGGCAGTTCCGATAATAGTCTAGTGCTACTAGAATAATTTCGCAATCAAATGTGTTTAACGGACATAATGTTTTGACTTTCCACCAATAGATGGCGGTACATGGAAATAGTTAGCGCGCGCTGTAGAGAGTCTCCGTCGCTGTGGTATATAGGTCAGTGAAGATGGAATAAAAATACCTTTTTGGTTGGAGGCCTTAAATAGCCTCGCCACTTTAGTCCGGTTAAGCAGTAAAAGTTCCCTCGAACTAACTGCGAGAGACCATATCCCTAAAAAAAATGAATAAAAAGAAATGTATTTGTAAATGTTTAAAATATATATATTTTATGATTATGATGAATGAAAGATGAAAGCAGTGATAAAACCAACTTGGTGTATTGTAAAACATTCTGATAGTTGTAAATTTTTAACTTATGTCTACAAGGATTTTGTTACACATTGCTATTTCAAATCAAAATCGATCAATCATTTATTCAGTTAAGGCCCTTATACATTTACATATGTGTCTTACATATGAGAGCCTACTTTACCACCAGATCGGAAAAAATGCCCACTGAGAAGAACCGGCAAGAAACTCAGTGCTCTGTCTGTTTTCATGTCACAATCATGATATAGGTATCATTAATATCGCAACATTATATGGTACACTATTACGGAGGAAGGTTGTTTCGCATTGTCGTTCAAGGCTGCGGACTTCAACATGACCTTATTTCCATTTAGTTATGAGCTAATATCGAATAACAAAATAGAATTACATCTCAACATAATATACTGCGATTAGAGCGAGTAGTGATGTACTAGATGAAAGATATCTAGATAGTGTAACCAAATATTTTTAGTACATAATTATTATTGTGAAAGAATTTCCTCTTTATAATTTTTTTTATTAGAATTTGCGAATAGGTTACCTCTGACCTAAAAGCGTGTTACGATCTGCTACTGCCGTGGATTGTCTCCAGAAACTCCAATAAGCATTAGAATGCATGCCACTGGGCATTTTAATGCGGCAAACATGAGAAATTTTGAAACTTGTAAATTCTCTGACACTCGACACTGGCAAAAATAGTCCCTGAAGGGATTGATTGCCATACTTAGGAAGAGGAAGACACACGGGCCAGTATCAATCTGTCAATTCTGTCAAAAATAAATGCTCGAATACGCGTTTCGACGCATTTGAATACGCCCATTAATAAACGGGAACCTCACTATAATGCTACTTGAATATGACAATAAATCCATTTTAAACATATCCGACAACCTGGTCACCGGTCGTAGCCATGCCGTTGACGTATGAATGCAGGCGCCTCATCCATATTGATCCGATTCATACAGCGGCGCTTCAGATCCGAGTCTGAGAAGGGAATGCATTTTAAAATTTGTCGCTCGATGGAAATGTGACGTTTTTATAGCGTTACATTACAGACAGACAGAGTTATAATTTGTCGTGTTGGATGTGACCGGATTTTTTAGTAGGAAATGCTCATATATTAGAGATATTAATGGTCATACTTTTATATATTTATACAAAGTGTTAAACTAAACGTGATAATTAAGAATAAAAAAAAATATTTGAAATGCATGCTCATGACAAAACGCCGATATGTTTGTGTATTATATTTATTTTTTCATCTGTGTAAAATTATTTATACGCCCACCACTTTTTTTTCCAATACCAAAATGTTCTTCTTCCCTTAGTACACACAAAAAAAAACTACAAAAGTTCAGTATCTCATTCTTTTTCAAACGAAAACATTTGAAATTCGAACAACACTACAAATAACACCAATTAGAACACGTCTGGCACTTGCGTAACGCGAGGCGGGGCGACCGCGACCAATCATTTGTAAGCGTCGCACGCATGCGCAAATGTGCTGATGTGTGACTCGCGTGATTTTGGGGGAAAATGTATCGTTATATGTAGTTTTTACGTCATGTAGGATTGGCGTAAAGTTCACACGGACGCGCTCAAAACATCTTTAGAATTAAAAAAAAAATGCTTTTCTAACTCTTTTTAACATACCTACTTAGATTTGACATATACTTATACCGTCTCGATTGCAAAGTGAATTGGTAATGCAAGGGTCTGTAAAAGGATCGCTTACCATCAGGCGAGCCACAGCACCATCAAAGGAACTGCCAAGAGAACTACTGAGAACAATCCTACTTACCTCCAATTTCGTATTGTTATATAAAAAACCTGGCTTAATTGTGTTTTCAGAAAACTGGTCTAGCATTAAATAATAATAAATAAATAAAATAATGCTTGGACATTATCACACAATGCCATCTGGCCCCAAACTAAGCAAAGCTTGTACTATGGGAACCAGTAGCTGATATAATACTTATATACATTTTTTTTTGTAAATACATACTTATAATACATATCGAACACCCAAACGCGAGGCACACATATTTGTCACATAAATGTTTTCCCCGGCGGGAATCGAACCCGCGTCATCTAGCGTAGCAGTCAGGTATACTAACCACTAGACCAGCGGTCTCGTCGATTGTTTTCGTTCGTTCGTTTCATTCTTCATTGTGGTATTCTTGATTTATTTATTTGGTTCTTCAACATCAGATACATTACACAATTCAAAAAATCAAGTACACAATTATCGATCATATGAGAAGATAAAAATAAATCAGTCACAATATTGAGTCGAGTAGATAAGAAATATAAATAGGAGTGCCACAAAAGACAGTCTAAACGGGGATAATGCAAACGCCGCTTCTTTTCGGAAATAATACCCCGATACTAGCAATGTCAGTATCAGTACTTCCAATCTGTATCACAATCTAAGGCTCTTTAATCTTCCGCCGCGGACAAATAAACTTGATAAAATACAAAGCGAAACTAATTCTATAAATCTGCACTTCATTCTTCTAAACTTCATTGGTACAGACTACTACAGACAAAGTTATGAAACTAAAAAAAAAATTACACAGCTACCAGTAAATGCAACGATTTATTATCCAATTACAAACTTAGTACTGAGACACTTAAATATAGTGTGTTTATATATACTGTGGCTTTCACACTAGGCAAGCCTGTATCGTGAAAACTATTTTTTTATGTATATAACTTGAAATTTGTATCAATGTGTTCACATGGATATTTTCGCCCGTAATCGTTTCATACATATACTCTTGTACCAATCTCTTACATAACCTGCATGTATGAAGAAGTTAATGAATCTCAAGAAGACTACCACATAAAGGAGTTGAATAAATGTAGGTGTGAATGAGTTTCCACTTCCACTTATATAATAAGTTACGCACCACTTTCGCTTCCTATACGGTCATTACTCTGTTTTATCAGAAAATATGTTTTTAATTCGCTTTTATAACCTTCATCTGTATGAATGTATGAAACACAATCCTTCGACGTAATTTTACTAGACTTTATACGGATGAATATTTAAAAAGCACAATAATTTCAAACGAATTTCAATACTTCATAACGACCAGTATTGCTAGCAAGAAGCGTATTTCGAGTTCGTATTCAAAAACTTAACTTTCTAAATGTAAATTTTTCATACCAAATTTAGTTCCACTTTTCGCCAGCACAGCGTAGTTCATTTTCCCATACAAAAATAATCGAATGAAAGTTTATTTTTGACTATGTAATTATAAAACCACGCTCCTGTCCTAACCCGTCCAAAGTTCCGATAACAAGAGGAAGTCAGTCTAGGGCTCTAGGACCATAAAGCGTCTAACTGCACAAAACACGCTTGTGCAAAATTTCTTTTCTCCGTAAAGAACTGTTTTACGACTGGCTTTGTCTCGCCGGCCGGCCTCTTTGCCTTTCATGCACCGCCGTAGGTACCTACAGTTTTTCTACTTCACGCCTCTACAATTTGTTATTGTTACATTTTAGTGCAAATTGTTTTACTATTCGCAATACTAACGTTTCTTGGGTGGTATTATGATAAGAAAGACTTAAAAACTTAAATAAAAACTGTTTTGCATTTTAACTTTTTAAGTCTTTTTATTATTTTTTTAACCAATGGGTGAATGTTTTCGGTTTTTAAACGTCATTAAAATAATTAATGTTGGAATAGGTTTTTAGACTCAAGACATAAACATATGTTTTTCGAAATAACTAAACTCTAAACCATCCAACTATCTGGATCTTATGCCGTAACAAATTCGGTTGTACCGACAAGTAACTGCGATTAGAATGATTAATTAAGAAAAAAACAATTAACACCGCAAGTGGAACGTGTAACACACAATCTGTATCTATACTAATGCAACGGTACAAATTGTTTGTCTGTTTGTTTATATGATAGTAATCTCAAAAGCCTCTGAGTATGTCATCTTATAACGATGTGCTATCTTATTTGTAGCGGTCGAAGTCTCAAACAAAAGCTAAGAAAGTTAAACTTGCGCAATAGGAAGAAACATTTTCTACACAAAGCATAATTAACGAAAGTATTAATGTTATGCACGCGACTGTACGCGTAGGTATCGGTGTTATTGTATTCGGATACGTTGGTCGAATTCGGCCAACGGGAGCCATTGTAACGCGACAATGAGGGGACACGCCTGCCGTGCCGTTTGATATAATAATTCAATTCAATTATAATTTCATGTCGGTCCAATTGTTATACAAAATGTGAGCGTTGTCGTCCGTGGTTTGTTTATGTCGATCAATTTGGAATCATTGCCGATAGTTCGGTTGGAATGTGAATTATGTCGACCAATTCGAAACACAAATTACAGATTAACGTTAATAAAAGCCAGGCCAGAATTCTAAATTCAAAATTAAATTAAACTTTGTAACATAAGCATAATATTCTGCATTTTAATTATAAATAAGTCTAGATGATGGAGTTCAAAAATATAAGCCGAATGCACAACGAGAAAGTTCGTCGACGACTTTGATTCGACTTATGAGTAAGTCAGTGAATTAAAAAAAAATATATGTTTAACATAAAAATAAAAGTCTGCATTTAATTGTAAGTAAGTCGAGGCAATGTTGTTACAAATTTTTAAAATCCGAATGCAACTCGAGAAATAGTCGACGACTTCGACAAAAAATATCGGAATGTCAGATCAAATTGAGAACAATGTTAAATAATATCGACGAGACAGTATGAAAAGGAACATTAGAGTGTTAATGCTCGGCGGGAACATAGAGATGAACCACAAAGATGCTCTGACCAACGTTTGTCATGGGAAGTGGGCGCGGTGACTTAGCATTATTATTGTTTTAAGCAACGGTTTTACTCGTGCGGTTTCGGCGACTCAGTCGCTGCGATTAGTCGACGTCTAGTGCGTAAAATAGTCGCAGAGGAGTTGCATGTAGTTTTATACCATTTCGCGATATTTGCACCGATTTAGTAAAAAATAGAGTTACACTTAGGTACACTTATGTTAGCATTTTTTTGCATTTTAAAGATGTATTCAAGAGTAATGCAATTTTCCAAAAAGAAAAAGAATATATTTCAAAAATATTTTTAACTAGCGCAACCAAAAAAATCATGTCTTTTTTTTATGTACTAACACTAATAAAAATCATAGTCAAATAACTGTTTAAAAATAAGTTATTGGCAATTGCCGTTAGCACTTGTAACAGTCACGTCACGTGATTTATTACACGCGCACAATCATTGTCAATCATTTACATACCAAACAATTACATTGGTTTCTCCGCTCTAGCGTACTAATTCTTCGTCTTATAATCTTAATAAAGAAACCTCGATCACAAAGTGTAAGTTACATCAAACAATAGGCGTATTATAAATAAAAAAGCATGGTACAAAGCATTGGTGGACCATTGACCAGCCGTGGAACGCTCGTGTCAGGGGTCGGTACACGACTTACAATAACATAATTGAGGTATGAAACTCTAATCCAGTCTATTATTTAAATCCGTATCTAATATAACACTTATTTGTCCGTTTGTCCGACTATTGACTTTAACATTTTGATGGACAGCGCTTAAAAAGGATCGATTAATGTGATGAAAGTAACTGAAGAGTAATTATGTTTCTTTCACTAAATCGGTACATGTTCGTGTCTAGATTACTATTTGACTGTGCATTTTAATAAATAAAACGATCAAAAATCACAATGCTTTGAATCTACAACAAAAACTAGTTATCCAAGTGCTAAGCTAAGCTAAGACAAGCATAAATATCATACAGAGGAATTATTTGTATTTTTGTATGTAACGAATAAACTTAAAAACTACTAGATCGATTATAAAATTATTTCAACAGATGAATGCTATGTAATCACTGAGTAACATAGGTTATTTATTATGTTGTGTGTAGATAAAACAGTTCTGTTTTTAAGACATATAACTGTTTTAAGTAATTCAATCAAAGTTCCCATTAAATACTAGTATATATTTAAAAATAATGGTCCATTATGTTCGTAACATAAATTCTTCGTAACATAAATTCGGTTTTCCAATACATACATACATAATGTAAAGTGTTATGGCAATAAGTCCGCCCACGCAAGCAGATGGTTGTGTTCCATTAATTGCCCAAATTAATTCCAAAAGGTTGTCACATCTGCATAAGTCTACTTCATGTCGAGTCATCGAACAAATCGCATTTTTAAACGTCCCATTCATTCGTAAAATGTCATTTCTACATGTTCCAACGTAAATTCATTCATTCATATTTGAATTGGGAACGCAACGTCATTCGTTCACTGCGATACACTTCGAATAAAGCTCTACTTCGAGTTCGAATCTTATTGTTGTGGGCATAGGAGTCATATTTTTGTGATAATTTAACTTATTTGTGACATTCCACCGCAATTGACAAGGGTTGTAAGCGATTGACGCAACTGTTGAAATATTTTGTCACAACAATTTGTCACGCGCTGTCAAAAACTTGCACGTCACTGTGACGTATCCCACGTGACCCGGGACGTCCTGGGGGCATGAAATATATCGATTGTGTGCAATAAATCATTCATCTTTATCGATAATCGATCGGGTAACGGAATCCTTTGAATATCAGATGTAAGCCCTTTTCAAATGACAAATAACCGAATGTAATATGGCAAAAAAATGATTTGTGTTGGAACATATGCCCCGCATTTTATCGATGAGTCGGTATTGATATCATGCCTTTTTGTAACTTATTTTATACGCGTGATAAGAGTGAATTAAATATAACTAAGTTTGCTATATCATTTTCCAGTAATTGACTTTTTAACTGAAATAGTAACATCTATAACAGAGCCTTTAAAAACACTGTTACAATATTTTATGTCGCACGAAATCACACAAGTATACTAATCTCATAATTAAACATCTTCTAAAGTTAAATTTAATTTAACCCCCGTTAACCAAACGAAATAAGCCACCAAGAACAATATATCAACAACAATAACCAACAGCAACCAATTAACCTGTAAATGCAACACGTGTATTCTAATAGCGGAGTCGGCTGGACGGGTTAAATTGAGCGAGAAACACGCGCCGCCGCCGGGTTACGCCGACTTTTATATTATAATTAACCGGTTACGGTTCTGTCGTTATCTATGGTTTTTGTCGTTATTTTGTGGTTAAATACTTGACTTGACGAGGGTAGTAACTTATTGTTTGTCATTTGTTTTTTTCTTATCCGATATCCATGTAAGAGACTTACTTTTTTATATGTATCGTTTTCGGCTCAAATTTTAGTTCGTCAAATGTTTTCACGGACGTATAAGAACTTATATAGGCTCTATTTAGCTGTGTTCCTTTCAAAAAGTTTTTAAGAAAAGCTCAGTTTTAACTCTTCATAAAAAAAACAAGTCATCCGACCGGGGATTTTTCTCGTAGTACTACCCACTATTATATTAAAGCCTTTATCATTGGCGAATCGATTAAAACCGGAGCGGGTCACTAGTATATTAAATACCAAATATAATCTACAATCAATTTCAAATGCACTAGACTGCAAATATAGTCTAATCGTTTGTTTGGAACGAGTTTTAGGGCAGTGTTCCGTAAAGTGTGTGCCGCTGGTGCACCGTAGCCATTAGCTGGTGTGCCTTGGCTAAATAAGATTATCTCATAAGTTATAATATCAATAGACGAACCTATAGAGCTGCTAATCACGTGAGAGCGCACGATGAAATACCTACATATGAACTTGGCTTGACACGCGACCGCGTGTCTTTCTTGATTTTGTTTTGTTTCGGACACGTACCAATAGAGTTTTGTTGGTTAATAATTAAATAAATGTTGAATTTTTCACTATCTTACTCCAAAAGTTTTCGATTTCCTACATGTAGAACACAAAAGTTTGAGGAACACTGTTTTAGGGTCCAGACTAGTGCATTAATAACGACACGGGTACACTAATTGAAGAATTATGTCGGAGCCTAGGGCTAGAATAACTCATGTAGCCCACACTCTAGAGGTAAAAACTATCAGCCCAACGTGTACTAATGTTCAATAAAGGTGAGGAATGCCCCGACTGAGCAGGTAATGAGTGCAATGCTTAATGCTTATGGCAAGCCATGGCATTTATATCGCTAATTAGCGAATAATAGCGCGCAATAAGAACTATTTAAGTGCCTTCTGGTAATTGAGATTAATCTGAATGATGTCATTATTGGTGCTATACAGATCTTGATTGACTTGAAGACAATAGACTGTATTTTGATGAGGTTGAAAATTCAATCATTTTAATTTAGGCTAGTAAGCTATTTATGAAGGCTATATAATTTGCTAATCATCCGTTGAACTGCTAACTAAAGAGGTTATTTACTAAACTATTTTATAAACTACTAGCGACCCGCCCCGGCTTCGCACGGGTAGACATTGATATCAAATATTTTGTCTACCCGTGCAAAGCCGGGTTGGGCACCTAGCCTATGTTACTCAGTGATAGTGTAGCTTTCTAACGGTGAAAGATTTTTTGAAATCGGTTCAGTAGTTTCGGAGCCTATAGACATTTATCAAATATTTTGTCTACCCGAGCGAAGCCGGGGCGGGCAGCTATAATAATATATAGCCTATGTTACTCATTGATGATGTAGCTTTCTAATGAAAAAATAATTATTAAAATCGGTCCACTACTTTTTGAGTTTATTCGTTACATACAAAAATACAATTCTTTCCTCTTTATAATATTATTATATTATATAGTGTAGATATGAATATGTTGCTGAATTTAAAGGCATTGAAAGAGGTGTACTGTTTAGATTGAACCTATTTTTATATAAGTTATATACTTTACTTTGAATATAACTAGCACGGGAGGGTGTCAAGGAGGCTGGCAGCATTGCCCCGCTGCACGGCAAAGCTGATTCCTTATTTTAGTTTTTTTTTTAATGAAATATAATAATGAGTAGAATGTAATGAAAATATACATAAAAGTATTCAATACTTAACACTTTAACTAACTTAAAAACAACAAAAAATACCATAAAATCTATTTCAAATTCGAACACGTATAAAAACTGTTTTTTATTCCAACATCAAACCCATAAATCTATTTTAAATATTTAATATGACGTATTATATTTCTTTTGTCACATTCTTTCAAGAAAAAGAAACACATATTCTTGTTAACGAGCTATGAGTGTGATAATGAAATGACAAGTGCATCTTTTTTGTGTTCCCATACACAATCATACACAGATTGTATGTATGACGTGTACACTCATGGAGTGCAAGAGCGTGACAAATTAGCGACGATCAAAACTAAATCAAGCGGAGTTGGGTAGAGACAGCAATGGTATTTGGTACTGGTGTAAATATTCATACAAATTTTGAGAGGTAACGCTAATTGGGATCTCCCGTTTCCCACTATAATTGGAGTCGCCCGACTGAGGACTGTTGCACCTCCGCCTTACTGAAGACCGCAGTCAAATAACACTACTTTGATGTAGTGTTGTGATTCTGCGGTAAGTAAGGTTGCCAGTGCTGCACGAGGATACGCTGCGTCCATAGTAATCAACAACAGGGTTGGCTTTGTGATATCCCCGGTTTTGGTAGTGGTTATAGTCTACGGTGACTGCTTACCATCAGGTGGGTCGTATGCTTGTTGTGCCACTTTAGTGGTATAAAACATAATTTCGGGATAAACTAAAGGTCCTTTTTCTATGGTGTATTTGACATATGAATTCATAGCTAAGACAGGAAAACGTCTGTCGGGAAAGCTAGTAATAATATAGTAGTATTCCATGTATAGTCCCGCAATAAATGGTCCATATTCTCAATAAATATAACAACAGTGTATTTGCGTGCGTTACCGCGAGCGCTATTCCCGCGCCATTACGGATTGGTTGCGCTCACTTACCGCTGGGAACCTTGCTGTGAGAACTCACCATTGATTTGTTCTCCTGGAACTATGGCCCGAACTAAAGACTACCCGACTGGTGAAGAATCACGTATCAGGAAGAGTTTTTGGCACGAAGTTTAACACGGCTTGCAGTAAGACTTGACTGGTGCAAATCTTTACGAAATTTGGCCAAGTGCGAGTTGGACTCCGAGGTTGCACACCGAGGGTTCCATACTAAAAACAAACTAGTTAAAATGACAAACTTAACTTTGCGATAAGATCCTCGACGCGGGTATTGCATCAACCGCAAAATATACGTTTGTAATAGTAAATTCGCTCTTTTTCGGTAAAAATAGCAATACACACTATCAACATTTCAAGTGTCTACTTGCTACCATTATTAAGATAGAACAAGAAAACACGTTTCTGGTAGGATTTCATCCTTTTTTTAATATCATTTTTATTATTTGTTGTTATAGCGGCAACGGAAATACACATTCTGTGAAATTTTCAACTGTCTACCTATTACGGATCATGAGATACAGCCCGTTGACAGATAGATGTAAGGACAGCGAAGCCTTATAGGGTTCCGTTGCTTATTCTTCGGGTACGGAACACTAAAAATATAGATTTACCATTTAAGAGGCAGGTGTAGACACGCTTGTAAAACATTCTCTAACCTTTGCCACGCATCAAATGCTCCATTGCTAGAAAGCTGATTAACTCTCGAATCTCGCAATCAAAGTAACTTTTACTTCAGACACTTAAGCTCCACATTCAAACTGCAATTAATTAACAGTAAACTTAACCCTACTGGCTTCACTTGGAGCACCTGCTAACCCTGGGTGTATTAGTCCCGTTCCCACGACGCCGGGGTAATGGCGGGCGGGCAAATGACAGACCGCGCGTTCACACGCCACGAGTCACATGTCTTCGGTAATCCACGGGCTTTCGTCTAGTCCACTCCGGGACCAATTATTGCTGAGGTTTTAACGGGTTATCATTATCAATGTATTTTTTTTCAATCTATCTAGGTTATCTGTGGAACAAAACGTAGAATGTCAAATGAGTTTGAGATAAGCTGAGTGATAGAACGCGAGAAGCGAACGGAAGAAGGATGCAATATATAATAGACAATAACAGACACATAAAAAAGAGTTAGCGAACTCGATCTAGCCGTACACTTTATATATATATATATATATATATATAGATAAGGATAATATTCTTGATCAGGCCTCTACACAAGCCTTGTTAAAGGACCGGGCCCTACAACGCCCGTGAGTTTATGTGACGTACAAATAATAATAATGCTCGGACATTATCACACAGCGCCATCTAGTGCCAAACTAAGCAAAGCTTGTACAATGTGAACCAGGCTACTGATAGAATACTTTTATTACATTTTGGAATGATATAGGCCATGTTTTGTTGCTCCGAGGGCAAGTCGTTGGTATAACTAAAGTTGAATTAAAAACATCACGAAAAGCGAAAAAATATATATAATTACACGTAATAAATGTTAATAATAAACACTCAATTACATTACATATTCAAGTTGCAATTAAATTGAAAATTATTCGAAACAAACCCGTGGAATTTAATCCCCAGATATATGTTACATTAATATGCTAATGCGTGGCCAGATTACATCACAAATAAATTATCTGAGATGACGACAACCATTTTGGTGCCTCCATTTTCACGACTCGAACTTGTCATAAGATTTCAGTGTTTACCTCCAAAACCGCCAAATGAATATCCACCTAATTTCAAAACACACAAAGATAATATTCGAGTGCCGGGCTCTTGCTAAAAATGTCAGGCGCTCCTTTACAACTTGAAGGCGGTTAAGAAATTAATTAAGTTGTAACGAAAGAGGATCGATCTGTTGAATCGAGTTACATGCTCGAATACGCGACGATTTGAATCGTTTACGTTTTTTATCGATTTTGCAGGTCGTCGACCCAGATAATTATTTTTCATACGGATTCATGTCAAATTAATTTTGGAACAATACGTCACTTCTGATTTTAAAATAAACAAAGTTCTTAATTCAAAAATATTGGTTGGGATGGGAAACGCCGGTACGAAAATGTCAAAACCCAATATCCTCAAATCCTGAATTCCTAAAGAACGAGAAACATTACGGGTTGTTTAAATGATAATTTTATCAGATTACACGCTGACACTGCGCTTACATCACATACGAAACATATTTAACGAGCCGTCGGTCTCGCCGTTAAATAATTAAAGCGGTGATATCATAAAAAACATATCATATTAAGCAGTGATCGAGGGATTACCATCAAGCGAAATTTTAGCGCCACTAACGTACGATTCAAGAGTCCTATGGAAATTGTATAATTATCTGAATTCAGAGTTGTCGCGACTTATACTCAGACAAAATAAAAAAAAACATACAGTCTAATTGAGAACCTCCACCTTTTTTGGAGTGGGTTGAAAATTATTTATTAATGTTTTTTTTTATATACTAGTAATTGACTGGATAGTAATTAGCCCGCGTAAAACAGGACACTTAATGTTTCTCAGGGATAATGTAGGGAAGCATGGGATATTCTATAAAAAAAATAGAGCCTCCCGTCTGGTGACCTTACAGAAGAACACAACCGATAATATTCTGTCATGTAGTCCTAGTAGTCACTAGGGTCGGCAGCACGCGAGTGATACCCCTAGTGTTGCAAGCCTCCATAAGCTACGGTAACAGCTTACCATCAGGCGGGCCGTATGGTTGTTTGCCACACCACAAAAGTAGATCCGCGGTCCGCCATTTTTTTTAGTATTTTCTTTTATGAATATAGAAATTAAATCTTTTTTTGTTTCCACAAAACCGATACACGGTTTATTTATTTTATTTGGTGACATATGGTGTACGGTATAAGCATTGTTATTATTATTGAGGGGAACAAGATGCTGATGATAATAGCGACAAATCACCCTGGATAAGTTCCTATTAAAACCGTCCACATCGGTCCCTGTTCGGTCTAATTTAAGATGGTCGCGGAGATGCGCGTCGTGATACCAGCGCCCGCCCCACGCTGCGTGATTTACGACCCTTTCGTTAGCTGGCTGCTCAAAAAGGGTGGATTTTACATATTGCACTTAGCATGGGAAGGAACAGATGTATCGTATACAGATGAGATTCTCCCAAAATAAAATTTGGCCCTACATTAATCCTTGTTATGGAAACAATTGTACCTGTTACAATAGCAAGTGTCCTGACAACGTAATTTTTAATCTAATACAGTAGTACAATAATATATTATGGACTCAGATAAAAAAAAAGATAGATATAACATTGCGAACAACAAAGTGACGTCGGTCAAAACTAAGTCTTGCAGTCTACATAATTACATATACAATTACACGCAAACTTACGAATATGAAATAGACTTTATAAACATACTAGCGGCCCGCCCCGGCTTCGCACGGGTAGACATTTAGATCAAATATTTTGTCTACCCGTGCAAAGCCGGGGCGGGCAGCTAGCCTATGTTACTCAGTGATAGTTTAGCTTTCTAACGGTTAAAGAGGTCCAGTAGTTTCGGAGCCTATAGACATTTATCAAATATATTGTCGACCCGAGCGAAGCCGGGGCGGGCAGTTAGTATAATATATAGCCTATGTTACTCAGTGAAAATGTAGTTTTCTAACGGTGAAAGAATTTTTGAAATCGGTCCAGTACTTGTTGAGTTTATTCGTTACATACAAAAATACAAATCTTTCCTCTTTATAATATTATTATATTATATATTATATAGTGTAGATATGAATATGTTGCTGAATTTAAAGGCAAGTGTAGATAAATAGACTCTCTTTTTATGAAAATACCTTATAGACATTCCCTATCTAATAATATAAATATATTTTCCAGCTCGAGACAGAATTCCAATTATTCTTTAGTGATCGTCTATTCACATAGGATTTTAATATACCACATGTTTTAGTATGTATGTTACGTATTCAACATTAAAATGTTAATGCATTTTACTAATGTACAGCCGCATTAATATTTAATGTGGTCAGGACGGCTACCGACTCACCAGAATAGCTATAAGTGCATATATCTAGTGTATCGGATTTCAAAACATTTCATTTAAATTGATACAAAATTTAGCCAAGATTATTAACTTATATGTCATTCACACCCACGCAGCTCTAAAATTTTTATAACATGTATTGGCAAACCTAAATATTTATTAAAAATGCAATATGTTACTTAAAATGAAAAACAAATTAAATGTGCTAAGAAGTCAACCAGCTAAATTAAAATCTGACACTAACGATATTAAAAGTTCATCAATTCTATTAATAAATATTTTTGTAAGGGATCCAAAGGTCCTAACTTTGATATGTTGCCTATGTCTCAAATTCAGTGGATAAAATTCAATGGATGGTATGAAAATCGCAGATATACGTTTAAAACGAAAACCTACGTGTTTATGATCTATCTATCTATCTATCCGTTGCTGTCCCACTGCTGGGCAAAGGCCTCTCTCCCCTCTTTCCAGTTGCCTCGGTGTTGTGCTGCGCTTGGCCAATCCGCGTCCAAATGTGTTTATGATGCTATATATATAACTGATTATATTACTTGTCAGCTGAGGTCAAATCTATATTTAGTAAAGCGTACCCAGGTCGCAACGATACAGGCTGTGCCTAGTGTGGAGATCATTAGACAATCTCAGTCTACTATTAATTAACCTTGCATAAATTCTTGTACCTACAGCTTGTGTGGATTTTCATGGTTAACATAATTTAAATGACTTGTAAAATATATATGTATTTATGCATTAATATTTTTGAGAGGTACGGCGAATTGGGTTCTCCCGTGGGTTTTCTCATTAATATTGGGGCCACCCGACTGGGGAATTAACCTACTACTTTAATGTAGTGTTGTGCATCTGCGGTAAGTAATGTTGCCAGTGCTTTACGAGGATACGCTGCGCTAGTAGGAATGCTGCTAGCACAGTGAGTCCTCATCAACAACATGGTTGGCACCCCGTTAGTGATATCCCTGGAATTGCTAGCGGCTATAGGCTACGGTGACTGCTTACCAGCAGATGAGCCGTATGCTTGTGTGCCATTTTAGTAGTATTTTTTTATTTATTTGAAAACTAAAGCATTTTATACCAGTCTACCACAGCTGGCAGGAGAAACTTAGGAGCAGGTGTGCATATAAATTTTTTTACGTCAATGGAATGTGATAATGTCCATAACGAATTGGTATAAATAAAATGTAAATACATTTTTCTATTTCAAGTTCTTGTAAATATCCGAACTGTATCAATAACGGTACGCAGCGAAATAATAACAGAGAACCGATTAAATATCGTTTAATAGTTACAGTACAAAGTGAATTTATCGCTGAAACCAATAACATGCCCCATGCTACTCGAAATTAACAAGAAAATGTTTGATTGGAAACTGGCGATCTCGGTTACGCCATATTAACGTTGAATTGGGTTTCTGGCTCGGATTTTTTCAGTCTCTCTCGCGGAGCGATAAGGTACAAATTGCTGGTTCGTATTGTTGCTTACATTTATGATTTAGTCAATAAATTGGATCAAACATTTAGCCCTTTCTATAGCCGAAGTATTTTATTTATTGTATACATTTTGTTTAATTTTTTTTTTTAAATGTGCTATCAAGTTGCAGAAAATACGGAGCAATTTTTAAAAATTGTTCTTTCTTCGCTCGTTTTTTCAATGCAATATTGATTGTATTGTAAATTTATTTAAATAAATGTGACGTCCTATGAAATGTTTATTGTTGTTTGTAAAATTTATCTAAACCCAGGAACACAAAATGAGAAAAATATTACAACAATAACCTTCTCATATCGTATCCAACTATCCATCTCTTATGCAGTCTTCCTTTAAAATCCATCTACCTTCATACACATCGCCCTTTTTGTCATATGACCTTTATACTCATAACATGATGCCCAGACGGTTTCCTCTTAATTTACCTTTTTCATTTACCCTGACGTTTGGACCAAGTTGCATTGATCGTGGTCTCGGGCAGACTGCGTTTCAACCAGGTTGCACTGATCGTAGTCACGGGCAGGCTGCGTTTCGACCAGGTTGCACTGATCGTGGTCACGGGCAGACTGCATTTTGATCAAGTTGCACTAAACGTGGTCACGGGCAGACTGCGTTTCGACCAGGTTGCACTGATCGTGGTCACGGGCAGACTGCGTTTCGCGTTAATTACCTTTTTGGAACTGTATAAACATGCTACGTGGTAGTTTAAACTGAATATAAGGTTTCCTCTTAACTTTTCTGTATGCTCATTGTGGATAGATATTTAAAATTGTTGTTTTTTTGCAGATGAACCAAAAGTGCAAAGTGTGCGGTGAGCCGGCGGCGGGGTTCCATTTCGGAGCCTTCACCTGTGAAGGATGCAAGGTAACTTCTTACAGTGCTGTCTGTGTACATTTCCTACTTTCCCAATTTCATACACTTCTTTGGAGAGCCATCAATGAAATTATAAAGAAAAATATCTTTCTTCGTAACCTTGTTAAGCTTCATTACTAACTTTTTCCTACAACTTCAGCCGCGTAGCAATATTTTATATATAAAGCCTTCCATTGACGAAATATTTAAAAAAAACAGTCCAGAGATTACACCGTATATACATCCAAACAAATATAGCAATCATTTTAATATTATTATTATAGAAATAGATTAAGTTAATAATCAAATATTAAGGTAGTTAACAAATGAAATTACTTTCAGTCCTTCAGTAGAATCATTACCTACAATATTGGCACCAATTTTTTTGTCACAAGCAATAATGACGACATAATACATCAACACATATCATCATTTCTTAATCTCTATCATTTTTTTTTTAATAATAATTACCCACAATTACTGCGAGGCCCTAAAAGGGAAGTATCTATTTAAAACATAAAAACTAAAATTCCGTGTTATTAATCAATTGTCAGCGTTAGTGACCCATGCAACGATAATTATCTCACCTTCACAAGGCGCGGCTTTTAAACGCAACTGTAAAATCGAATCGTCGGATTGAATTCCGTGATTAGTAATTATTACTATTGCATTATTCCGATTATGCATCGATATATCCTCTATATCACCAACTATAATTAAACAAATTCATTGTAAATCAGACTTTAACGTTACTTAATTAGGGTCTACGGTATGTTTCAGCAGATTGGCAACTCTCGACAATTGTACGGGAGATTCACTTCAATAATTCTATCAGCACGTAACATTTTCCGTGAAACTTTTTTGCGCGTGCGTTTTAAATTAGGGCAGTCGGCAATTATTTTTAAATAGATTATGGGTGTTGTTAGTTCACGAGTATTAGAGCAAGTTTGAAAGTAGCTCCGTAGTGATAAAACATTAAAAAGCATGCTTGTTTACCACATTTGTGGTATAAAAATAGCAATCATAGGTGTCCTACGTTTCAAGCTGGTATTTTTAAAGTATCACCATTTCTAACGATTTCTACTTTGATGAAGTTTTGATGTAAGGTTGCCAGTGCTCCACGAGGATACGCTGGGCTAGTAGTAATGCTGCTAGAACAGTGACTCCTCATCAACAACAGGGTTAGCAACTCGTTAGTGATAACCCTGGTATTGCTAGCAGCTGTAGGCTACGGTGACTGCTTACCATCAGGTGGGCCGTATGCTTGTGTGCCACCTTAGTGGTATAAAAAAAAAGATTACAAGCTATAGTTTCTGCATAACAAATATATAACAATTGGTATTTGTACAAACGTCGGTACATTACGTAAAGTGGAATTCGTTAGCAAGTAGAACAGAACGACAATAGATTGTGTAAGCAGGATGGAAAATGTCACAGGATGTCTGTGAGTCGATGCTTATTCGACTATTGTGCCAATAAGGGATAGCTACGGTGACGTAATTAAACAATGAACTAGTTTAGTGCTCTAAAAGTGTCACAATATAGTTTTCTCCAATCCCTAAAGACTGTACTGTCGGCTAAACCATTTATTAGATGGAGGGGGCAATGAGATGATTCCGTCAAAATAAAATTCTCAAAATCGGTCAACAATTGATAATAATATCGATCAGCATTCATTAAAAAAATCGGCCAAGTGTGAGTTGAACAGGGTTCCGTACTAAAATCAAACTAAATTAAATGGCAAACTTAATTTTGCCGTTCGATTCCTAGAACCGGCTATTGCACTAACCGCAAATTAAAAGATTGTAATAGAAAGTATGTTTTTTTTAAATATAGCAATACATATGAGCATTTGATGCGTCTACTTGTTGCCATTATTAAGATAGAGCAAGAAAGTTTCCAGTAGGGGAGCCCCTTATTTTTTTTATTTACTCTGTAGTAGTAAGAGTTGACCGTCAGATGTTACACAAATTATGTGACTACTGTAAGGCTCGCTCGTTTTGTGTTTTAAACATTTTGTCCAGTTCTTTGAGTGATTCAATTCGCTACATATACCGATCGTCTTGCTATGGTGTTTGAGTTAGTAAATCCATTACATAGTCCAGTCACCGTAAAATGACCGTACAGTGAAATACATAGCGAAATAGTAAGAGCAATTTCCGAACGCTTGTAATTGTTAGGATGAATAAGATATTAGTGATTATCTTGTTTAACTTACCAGACTTAAACTCAAATATCTACTCTATTTCGTTGTTCATTGATATATCTTCGCGCCTTCCCACAGGGGTCCCCGAAGGGGTAAGCAGAGGTGTTACAACACCCACTTTCCACAGATGATAATTTGGTGCCAACGTGACATATGGAGAGTCCGTCGCAGTCTCTTAGGCACTACATACGTCTTTGAATTTCTTCTCAGACGTATGCAGGTTTCCTCACGATGTTGTTCATTGAAACTAAAATATTTATAAATCAGTATCGTTAAAAAATAGGGTAGTATATACATTTCTCGAGTGTTGCACAATAATTGGGGCAGAGAGTTGTTCACACGTTTTTGTCCGGTCGGAAACACATCCATCACCGCATTACGCCTACTGCTCGGACGTAACGGTTGCCTTTTTGTGGCCAGCCCTTTGATGCCACCGGGCCTGGTCCACGTACTGACACTACCTGCCTACAGAAAAAAGTTTATTCCACTTATCCCTATGGTACAAAAATATTAAAGAACGGTTAGTTTTATGTAAATTTGCTAGCATGAAATATGATACACTTATTTGTGCAGTGCAATAAATATAAAAAGTAAATATTTATGGTGAGTTTATGTGTACTAGTGATGTGACAATGCTCTTGCGAGCGTCTCGCCTCGATAAACGATCAGCGTTCGCACGATCGTTTCGACCGGCACGAATTATTTTCAAATTTAGAGCACATTCAAATTGCGGTAACGCACGCGAACTGGAAACGGCACGGCGGAAAAGATATTCGGGGTTAAACCGAGACGGTACTGTTTCGTAACCGGCAATAAATCATCGCTTCTAATTTGCTTTTAAAGGTTTCTGGAATTATCTGTGTGTGCAATCGGGTATTGTTCGGGGACAATGTGCGCAGGCGCCGAGCCATTGTGGAAGCCTTGGTAGCTTAAAAGAAGCCGCGCGCTCGTAATTTGTCAACTCGACTCTTTAAAAAAGGACACAAAACTCTTTAATGGTCTCTCTCAATGTAAGTTAATTAATTGGACTGTTATTTTATAGGTAATTGCCGTTGAAGCCGCGCGCGCCATGACACGATCGTGGAGGCTAATTAGCTTCTTTAGAACTGAGCTAGTTTTGTATGTCATTAGTTTTAAACGATGAAAATGCCGACAATGTTGCTAAACACCTTTCAGTTTCATTGGTGACTTGTAATAAACGATTTTATAACCAAGACATCAATTTATGTATACTTAAATTATTATGTAAGCTACATTATTTAAATGCTTAAAGTACATAGTGTTAAATGCCGAAGCAAATTGATAATAATTAAAATAACAACCTTTACTCTTAACACTTTTCGTATTTTAATAACTGGAAATTTATAAGAGTTTCAACTCCGACCTTGCAACAATAGGCGATTAATTAAAAATTAGATCACAAATGAAACAGCTCATTTATTACAGCTCGCCACCGACCGAGTTGAAACAATGCCTACTCTGTTTGCAATGCTATTACTCGGAGTGAATCGATTCGTCTCGATACTGAACGTGCCCGCAATCGATTCAAATCACTCACTTTGCGTGCATTCTCGTTTGCATATCGTCACCAAGTAAGCACAACGTTAAGTTTGCAATTGATTTTGGAATCAGTAATTTGTTGACTTAAAGTCTCAAATTGTATGGTTTAATAGTCGTCATTGTTTTAAGGTTATGTTGAAATTGTCAACGCAACCGGGACTCGCCGTAGTTGGCACACCGATCGACTTATTGGAGCATAGCAATAATTTTTATTCTCGTCACGAAATCTGCAGTGGCGTCGCACGGACATGTTGTACGATTAGTTTATTGCATAACTGATATAATACGATTGTGAGGGTTCAAGGATCGGAATAGTAATTATAATAGTGTTATTGTTCTTGCGTAAAACTAATGAGATTAAGGGTGTCCCTTAATCTTGTTAATAATGGTCAAGATTTCACTCTACGAATAGACAAAGTAATTTCCTAAAATCAATACCTCATCTGTGAGCTATAAAATGGACTTAAAAATCAGTGCGGTGATGCAATCGGCTGAATAATTTAATAAATGTAACAATCGAATCGTAACTACGAAATTGTCTGACAATTCGTTACAAAAAATGTTCCAATTTCAATTTAAGAACGGTCATCGATTCCATAGCATCAAAATTACAAGCGGCATCGGTTCACATTAAACGAATAATCGATTGTATTCGAATGTCAGAGCCAATCAAAACATCGGTCCGCTCTGCGCAGGTCAGTGCTTCCGAACGAAAACTTGGGATGACACGCGCTCGAATTTTTAACAAGACGTTATGATCAGCGGTCAACTGTAACTTACCTATAATATGCTTTAGTGGTTTTGAAATAAAGTTGTATATTATTCGCATTTGGTATGAAGAAATGTAATGTTAAGTTTGTGAAGGTTTTACTACCGTCGGAGAAAGGTCAAAAATTAAAGTTGGTAATGTTATCTGTGTGTTCTCACGCTTGTTTCGCGTGTGCACGATTATGTTGCTCGCAGTTGATTGAGAAAGTCCACTCGCTGCTTTTATTCGATTTGTCACAGTTATCGATTTAAAAGTTGCATCGATAATCGACGTGTGAGATGATTCATGTGAGAAATTATAGTTTATCGGAATAAGAAATATCGATTTGAATCTTTTATCTTCTATTATATATAAAATCTAATATATATATCTATTAATCTCTATTTGGTTACAGTTTCACTTTTCAATATGAATTATGTGAACGTAAAAGATACTATGTATATATTTACTTCTTACCGAAGATATTTGTCCATTCTCCCGGTGGCCACGTTCCCGGCACATTCCAATCCAACATTAAATGAACAATATTGGTGTCGATTCTGTTCTACAAGATCACGTAACTAAACTTATTTGACAGATCTAAAAGTCTTGCTATCCCTTTCTCATGTGCGCGGTTAAATAAGGATGACAATACTTTAAGTTGTGTCAAATAAGTTAAATTTAAATAATTTCGTACAACAGAATTAGCACCATTGTCTTATAAATCCAACCAAGTATATAATCAGAGATCCAATCCTGAAATCACGATATTCAAAGTTTGAAGACCGAACTGTTTGAAGCGTCGTCAAAATAAATTTTCGCAATGAAAATTCGAGGCCACTTGAAATAAATGTGGCATTAGATTTGACTAGCTTTTCAATATTATATACCTACATTATATCACACACATGTAGGTAATTTAATAACATATAGTAAGCTAACTATATGTCTGCCTCGCCAGGATCACGGTTTACAATGTAACTGGCCATAAAATTGGCCGGCAAATTTACTCCTTCTCATTAATATGTCATAAAGTATACCGTAAAACATTATGTATAACAGCCGTTTGTTACAATTCACCTACCGCATCGAGTGCTTAAACACTTTCTGGTCTATTACACAATCGTTAAAGTTCTAGGGTAGTCTTGTATAGAAGCCGCCGTTAATCATTTCAAAGAGAGTTT
Source organism: Falcaria lacertinaria (assembly GCA_951449985.1). Taxonomy (NCBI): domain Eukaryota; kingdom Metazoa; phylum Arthropoda; class Insecta; order Lepidoptera; family Drepanidae; genus Falcaria; species Falcaria lacertinaria. Next base: position 556,683 of record OX602120.1, on the reverse strand, counting down.
TTTTTTATATACCACTAATGTGGCGCACAAGCATACGGCCCACCTGATGGTGAGCAGTCACCGTAGCCTATAGCCGCTAGCAATATCAGGGGTATCACTAACGAGTTGCCAACCATGAATGTATGTATCGTGTATGTTGGGTCAGTGGTACCTAGTGATTCCGAGGATTCTAAGGGTAAGGACCCAGGAACCGTCACCAGAGCTCCGCGAAATTATTTATTTAAAACTGTGTAATTATAATACTTTTTTTAAACAAAAGAAGAGACGTGCCGTTTTTAAAAAAATACCTAACGGTCCCCGAAATTCTTTATTTAAACTTTTTTATAGAAATATGCAGGGAAATAAACAATAAGGGTTTAGTTCGAGATATTTTACATCTTTTTTTTTTGCGCCCCCAATATAACAAGTTTCGATTGCCCCCTCCGAAAGCCTCAGCGCCCACTGTGTACGGTACCGCCCACTTTGAGAGCCTATGCCCTAATATTTAAGACACTACCCTTCACTGCTATGTAAGTAGGTGTTACAAGTAAATATCCTGATAGGTATAGTAAAACAGGCTATGATAACTTTACTCCGCTTTGACAATACAAGTTTTCTATACTAATATTATAAAGAGGAAAGATTTGTATTTTTGTATGTATTGAATAGGCTCCGAAACTACTGGACCGATTTCAAAAATTCTTTCACCGTTAGAAAGCTACGTCATCACTGAGTAACATAGGCTATATATTATACTAGCTTCCCGCCCCGGCTTCGCTCGGGTAGACAAAATATTTGATAAATGTCTATAGGCTCCGAAACTACTGGACCGATTTCAAAAAATCTTTCACCGTTAGAAAGCTACACTATCACTGATTAACATAGGCTAGCTGCCCGCCCCGGCTTTGCACGGGTAGACAAAATATTTGATATAAATGTCTACCCGTGCAAAGCCGGGGCGGGCCGCTAGTTGTTTATGTTAATTGCAACGCTTTTCTCCTTTACTTGTGGGGTTCCATAGAATAAAAGGGATTTGGTCAGTTGTAAGGAGGTCAAAGGGATGGCAATAATGAAATGGCGATTGCTCCACCGACAAAAGTTATTTTTTTATTTAATAAAATAATAAAAAATAAAATAAACATATTGCTCATGGAAATCCATGAGCCTTACATTACACAATATTTCTATTCCTCACTCTAGGCATAGCCTGTCCTATGAGGAAAACATTACACAATATTTCTATTCCTCACTCTAGGCATAGCCTGTCCTATGAGGAAAGTAATCGATGTACATGGCATTTTACCATCATTAAGGTAAACCAGATTAAATTCTTTACAATAAGATCTAGATAAAAGATCTAACTCAATCCAGGATCATGCGGGAGCGTGCCAAGAATGCTGGCAACATTACCATTGTTGGTTAGCACTGCTGATTCTCTGACCTGAACCAGCGGTTTTATTTTATTATTATTTTATTTATTATGATAGTAATAATTGTTCCGTGGTATCAAAGCTTTTGTTATATTGTAAGTAATAAAAATAACGTTTATATTTTAATATAAAATACATTGCAAAGTTATCCTTGACTCCTTGTGGCAGTGAAACTAATATACCGGTCCGGTGTGATAGGTTCTAGTCGTAAATCAAAGGAGATGTACTCATAACACATAGTTTAGTTTATATTGCCGTAAAACTTCTTGCCACCTTTGTAACATAATGTGTAACATAACATGAGCTGTGCAAATGTATTGTAAATATAAAGACTTTTTTTTTTATTGCAATTTTGTTAAATTTACAGGGCGCTTTTATCTATGTACAATGTAACAAACGAATCCGGTTAGGGCGCAGCAATTTTGAGAGGCATTAGAAAGAAAGAAAGAAAGAAAGAAAAAACATTTATTCATAACAACACAGACATATACGAAGTAATACAAGTGTAGAAGAACATCGTGTCATTATGTAACGGTCCCAACTCAGCATGTGCTGGATGTCTTGTGAAGGACAACCAGCGCTGATCTTCCGTTACTTAATTTGTTTTTTTTAATACCTCTATCTATTACATCTAATTGGTTGAAAACCGACAAAACTACCTGGTAGTGGGGTTACCATACTTTGCGGACGCTTGCAATACCGAGAGTATATTGCGCGTTGACAACCCTACACGAAATCTCTACACTCTCCTTGAAGAAACGGACGCAATTCCTTAAATTCCATTATCCGTCGCTTGTTCTAGCACATGCCACACAATTTTGTAACTTAAGTGCAGTGATTCATCACACAATGAGCTTAAAAATAACGGTAGGGCGAATTGGGATCCCCCGTGGGTTTTCCCATTTAAATTGGAGCCGCCTGACTTCACCTTACAGAAGACCGCAGTCAAATAACACTACTTTGATGTAGTTTGTGTTCCTGCGGTAAGTAAGGTTGCCAGTACTCCACGAGGATACACTGGGCTAGTAGCACAATGCTGCTAGCACAGTGAGTCCTCATCAAGGGTTGGCAACGCGTTAGTGATATCCCTGGTATTGCTAGCGGCTATAGGCTACGGTGACCGCTTACCAACAGGTGGGCCGTATGCTTGTGTGTCACCTTAGTAGTATAAAAAAACCTTAAATTTCATCATCCGTCATGTCTCACAATAGGAGGCAAGTGCCTAAGAAACTGCAAATGTATAGTCATTTTACGTGCACCACTCACCAGCCGGCATCCTCGCTTTTACGAGGCATGCTCTTAACTTATACTGGGTAGGTTTCTGCACTGTTTATTGTTATACTTTTCTACTAGAACATTCCTGTGGGATTTTATTCCTAGTGAATGATTTATGGCAATCATTTTAGAATATGCATACTAATAATAAAACTGTCTGCATAACGCAGAGCAGTCATGTTCAATTTGAATAGTGCGGTTGTGTTCGTAAAACTATATCTAGGATTTGTATGCTTGTGTTATTCGACTTGTCGTTTGTCGTAGAATGAATACACCTAAGAGCCGGAGTGATTCCTACTTGAGGAAGGCTTTTATCTATACTGTTATTATAAACAGGAAAGATTTGTATTTTTGTGTGTGTGTATGTTTGTATTGAATTGGAATTGAAAACTGCAGGACCGATTTCAAAAATTCAAAGGGGAAATTTAATATTTCAATTTTCATTTAAAAAAATATAGTTCCATTTCAAAAACATAATATGTAGTATGAAAATATAATGCTAATAACAAAAGCTGTCCATAAGTATTTTCCAGCCAGCAGGTCAAGTGTAAACGTAAATCCTACCAGTAATAAATAAAAACAAACATTTTTCAGAATGTGAAGTGTCACGTGACCAGCCCGGGTTAAAGGTTCGCTCGTAACTCTGCCTCTGTCGCTTGCGCGGCGCAAGCGCAGGTGATTTGTACACAAATTTATATACTGTATTGTAGATCTTATTCTATGTAGGTTTCAAATAACTATTGATCGGAGGGCTTGAAAAGTTAAGAAACAATTTATTTTACCTACTTTGATCTATTAAATAAAACTAATTTCATTTTTTATTTTATTGACGTTTACGTATATGCACCGTCTGAATATTTTAGTTTTATTTTTATTATATAACGCTATAAAATTGATTTAGGGTGTATATTTCTGATAAGATTTTACCCCGACTTCGCGCGCTTAGAAATAGGATAGCGGAAATAGATAGGCCCGTGATAAATTAAAAATAATTTTAAAATCTACTTATATCTTGTTAAATATAGAACATCTACAGATACCACCGTCATGGCGTCGCCATAAATCTTTTTGCTGTAGTATTGACTACGTTTATTTATGTATTCGAAAATTATAAAGTAAATAACATAAACACTTATACCATCAAGATCTCCCGTATTGGCGATGTCCTCACCCACAAAAACATATTATTGTAAAACCGAACTTGCTGCTCTAAATTTAAAAAATAAAATCCCTTAAAAGACTGAGATCCATGGCCGAATAATTCTAATCGCGCGCTATTCCCATCACGCCCCGACATTACGAACATATTTAAATATGTCATTGTTTTAGTTCAAATTCTTTATCTATGACGTGATCTTGCAATCGGTTGGTTATCACTTGTCATTCACTGCATGGCCCGTTTGGCAAGCATTTTGGCAATGGTAACACGTGCCAAACAAATACTTTAAAATTCATGGTTATCCGATTCAATCCAATTGTAATGTAATGTCAAAATACGGCGGCTTTATTTGACACACGTATGGAACGCTTGACTTTTGTCGTTAAAGCACTTGCTTGGAAAAAAAAGTCTAGCAACCGTAGACCCCTCTACGCTAGAAAAGGAACAAAATTTTTGGCTACTGGCAACCTTCACAAAATGAAATCCATATCTATACGAGCTGCGGCGGGTTGCCATTTGAACGGCACAGTAGCGCCCCTATTATTATCTACTCTCTTTGGCCAGGCTATAGATATCTGCCCTACCCGTACTTTACCTATTGATTGAAGTGACCACCTTTTGATGGGGTGACCGCTTATCATCAGGCGCGACATACGTTTACATAGATAGCGCCTTCGTAGTACAAAAAAGTAAGAGTTTTAAGCTAGCTACTACTTTCTTGAGTACTGTAATGAGATTGGTAATTCAGTGGTCTCATCTCATGACAAATGCCAATTTAAGACAATTTACTCAACTGCACCGATCCGGCGGAATCATCAAAACGCAATCGAGTAAAGAAACCCATTTGGAACAATGTTGCTAATTTTACGTAACCGAAAAATCAAGGCCGAACGAAAACAAAACCATAGTTGAACGAGTGTAGCGGACCGGAACACAGCCTGTGCCCTATTTCCACAGGAAGTGACGTCTTAAGCCGTGAACGCGACACTTGTAAGGCTGCGTTTTCACTATCGGCGTTACGCGCTCGAGTTGCGATCACCACGCCGTGTAAACACAGCTTTGGGTCAAAGATGTTGATAGTGAATGGGAAACACATAATTATTGTATTCCATTTATAGCATGTTTAAATTATACGCCTTTGTGCAGGTACAATTAACATTGAATCTTAATGTATGGTGCTTAAAGTCGTAACTTGGGTTTGTATAGGTAGGATGTCATAATCTTAAATCTATAGACATAAAAATGTATCCCTACTCTTAGCTTGGTTACGGCATCACGCGTGAACAGCTAGACCGATTTCGCTTATTCGTTTTTCGTTTATTATTGTCAGGAGAAGGTCCTATGAAAGAAAATTTGAAAAAAAACGGAACATTAATTTCGGGTTATACTAAGGGTCATTTTTTCTATGGTGTATTTGTCATATGAACTCATAGCTAAGACACGACAACGTCTGTCGGTACAGATAATTGCTGGTTTGCAAAACTGTATTGATTTGCAAGCAAATACTTACAAACTGCTCATTATATGGGAAAATTGAGTAGGCAACACCCCTGTTGTTGCGATCATAGGGCACAGTAACCGCTTACGATCAGGCGGGCCGTACCTTAGTGGTTAAAACTCCTTTTGGTATGTAGTTATAAGTAACGGTTAGTAAGATTTCTGAAGCGAAAATAATAATAATTTGAATTCGATAGAGAATTAACATGCTCAAATCTAATTTATGAGAAATATATGCAATGTGCTGATATTCGTACCAAATATGAAGCTCAGAAAATTTTATTTTTGGACCAAAATAGAAATCGATATTTTTTTATTGATGCAGTTGGAACTGTGTTTTTTGAAGATGGTGTATCTATAGTTTTATACTGATGTAACTTTGTATGTAAGGGGTGCCCAAATAAATCCAAAACAGAGGGCCAGCCCAACCCTCCTTAATATCTATAATATAAAAATGAATCGCTGAATGTGTTGCTAAGCACAAATCTCGAGAGCGGCTGAACCGATTTCGCTAATTCCTTTTTTAGAATATTCCTTGAAGTACGAGGATAGTTAGACAAAATATTTGATAAATTTCTACCCATACGAAGCCGGGGCGGGCCGCTAGTAGGCTATGTATTTCTTATGATCAATTATTTAACTTTACTATATAACTGTGTACGAGTATCCATCATGAAACGATGCATTAACATATTCTTTTCTTGTTTTCAGTCATTCTTCGGGCGCTCATACAACAACCTGAACTCGATAACGGAATGCAAGAACAACGGCGAGTGCGTCATCAACAAGAAGAACAGGACAGCGTGCAAGGCATGTCGACTGCGCAAGTGCCTGATGGTGGGCATGTCCAAGTCGGGCTCGAGGTACGGCCGCCGCTCCAACTGGTTCAAAATTCACTGCCTGCTCCAAGAGCAGCAGCAAGCGGCCCAGTCACGGTCACCGCCCCGAATGCCGCAGTCACCACATCACTTAGCGCCTCCGTTCCCTCCCCATCTCTTCCCCGGCTTGGCGAGGCCGCGCACGAAAGAAGAGCTGGCCTTGCTAGGCCTAGATGAATACAAGCCCCCGTGCTCAGACTCCCCCGACTCGCACAGAAGTGGATCTTCACCCAAATTAGACGAGAAGGCGCGAATCACACATTCCAGACAACAAGAGAGGCCGCTCACGCCTCCGAGAGACGCCTTCATCCACCCCCTATCTAATCTCTCCTTGCCCCACTTCCCCCATTCACCGTTCCTAGCGCCGCCCCCCTTCAGCCCGTTCGCCGCTAACCATCCCCTGTTGTTCCCGCCAGGGTTCCACCCGATCTACTCTAGGCACCTCCTCGACCACGCAGCGCTGAGACAAGCGGCAGAGAACAACAATGACGTCAGAATCGACGACCACAACGCTGACACGTCAAAGCGGTTCTTCCTAGACGAGATTTTGAAACAGCAGCGGTCAGCGCTGCCCACGCCCCATGAGGATGTGATTTCAGAAGCGGAGTTCGTGCCGACGCCGCCGGCTGAAAGAACAACGTCGGAATCGCCGCTCCAAGAGAACCCTATGGATCTGTCGGTCAAGTCAGACGGTCGGTCGAGTTCTGCGCGGCGGAGATCTGATGACAGTGAGGTGATAGTCCAAGATGAAATTGACGATGGAGAGTCTGCCAGTGGTCCAGGGTCCGCCAGTGAGGAAGAGGACGTGTCCTACTCACAGATCAAGAGGATCAAGCTCCATCCCCTAGACCTCACCACCAAAGTCTGACGTCATCGAGTGAGAGTGATATTTCAGTGTCAGTGAATAAGGCCAGTAAATCGGATTGTGATTTTAAAGTAAGACGTTCAGACGAGGACTTAGTTGTGAATTGTTATCGCTTGAAAGAGTCTATCCAAATACGTAAATTAAGTAGCGGCTAGTGACCCGGTTAAAGGTATTGTACAAAACGTTTATTTTGTAAATAATAAATTATTCTTGTATAGGTTATTTTAGGTTAATTAGCTAGTGGTTGTAATTTTGTGAATGGCAACTGCCGGGTGTTGCAACATTCCATTTTTCTAAAGAAAACTATCTCTATTTTTATATAATTCGAATATAATTTATTCATTTTAGTAGAATTTGCATTGTTGTGTTGTTTGAGGATAAATGTGTTAGCTTCGAGTGCATTGTGAATTTAAACTTATTCTTTGCTCCTTTGTAAACCTATTGTTGTAAGTCCAGTACTGCATCTCTCGAAATTAATATAACTTGTACTATATGTCGCCAATCCGGTGTTTCAACATACCTTTTTCTTATATATCTTGTAGTTGAATCTATATTTTATATTTATAAAAAAAAACGGTGATAATTAACACAATATGGTGCCTTATTCCGTGCTAAGCTTTTATATTCACATACATAATGCATGGGTTTGAGGATAATATATCCCTATTATATTATATAAGTATTATACTTATACTGTGCTAAAGCAACTTTTTATGAAGGAAAGTTTGTCAGAAACGCAAGACTTGGAATATACTCTGAACTGCATTCCTAAAAAAAATTGCTCAAAACCATATTTAATGTTATATAAGTATAAACTCTATACTCAATGATATACAATGAATTATACTCATGTGAATTTGTATCAGTTTTTTGTAAATATTTTATGTGTAGGTAGTGTTTTATTACGTACAAAAATGTGTGTAAAGAATACATTCCACGAAGACATGCAAAATAAAATATTCATGCACTCGATATATGGCTTTTATTGAAAGTAATCCCCGAAAAAATATGTTTTTTCCACGTAGCCTATATAGCCGCTAGCATTACCAGGGATATCACTAACGAGTTGCCAACCCTGTTGTTGATGAGAACTCACTGTGCCTAGCATTACTAGTGGCAAAACAATATTTTTTATACCCCTGAAGGGGCACACAAGCATACATCCCACCTGATAGTAAGCAGTCACCGCAGCCTATAGCCGCTAGCAATCTTAGGGGTATCATTAACGGGGTGCCAACCATGTTGTTGATGAGGACTCACTGTGCTAGCATTACCTACTCCTAGCCCAGCGTATCCTCGTGGAGCACAGGCAACCTTACTTACCGCAGAAACACAACACTACATCAAAGTAGTGTTATTTCACTGCGGTCTTCTGTAAGGTGGAGATACAGTCCCTAGTCGGGCTGCTCCAAATAAAATGGAAAAACCCACGGGAGATCCCAAATCGCCCTACCTGTCTTTTTAGACTCACTTTACTAAAGCTTAGAAAAACTCATAGATATAGGCCGGGATTTGGACCTGGGCCCATCAGATGACAAGCCTTTGCTTCAACCACAAGGCCACTACGGCCCATACAAAAATACATAATACAAATACATGGTCCATAGATAAATAGATTAATCTTACATACATATATAATATCAAATTTTAAAAATAAATATAAATATAAACAAGACTTGATTTGCACGTAATGCGAATGACGTTGACGACTGACGTGCTACTCGTTGTGGTGTCAAAGACTAAGAATTGCATAAGTTTTTCTTTACCTTCGAGCGCCACTAATAAGCGCCCACGACGCATAACGCCAGACTGAGACACGATAACGCTAGACTGAAAACAAATGCCTTTCAGTTTAGACAGGTAGTATAATATAAAACTGAAATGTCGCCCCTTATGGAGGGAGAAAGGGTTAGAATTTGCTATGGAGTGAAACCTTTCGGAACGGCTAGTATTAAAATAAATACTTAAATTAAATTGATAAACTTTTTCGTATTAGTTCTCAATAAGCAATAACAACGTTTAAAATCAATCACTATGTCATTCACAAGAGACAATAGCTAATTAACATCTAGTTAAGAACAATACACTGATGTTTGGCAAATTTGTGAAAAATAAACTGTCACTTTATCAGTAACAAAATAAAAGTAGTTAAATAAAGTTGATATGTCTTGTTATTTCAAGGTAAAAAGAATTATACCGTTAAGGTGGCAATCCATTAACAGTTCACCATAACAGCCCAATTTTAGTTTTCCATCCCCATGTAACAGTCTCTGCACTCGCCGAGGATCATCCCCGGGTGCATCACTATGCATTCCGGGGATGATATTCGCCAGGTGGTGCGGTAATATGCGGTGTGCTAATATTAAAATTCTCGAACGGGCCTCTACGTGTTGGATATAATATATCCCCACGCAAGCCTAGATAAAGGACCGGACCTTACAAGGCTCCGTGAATTTCACTGAGACGTAATAATAATCACAGAGAAATAATCATAATTCTGAAATTTTTATGAAATGTTTTGATCAAAAATATTGACGGAACTCAAAGGTGAAATATTAACATGAAACGGTGACGTTGCGGTAGGTCGCCAGTTCAAACCCGGCGAGGTCATCAGACACTCATGCATAAACATAACATGACTCGCTAATCTAATACTACAAAAATATCGAGTTGACAAAATAAATAACAATTTACATAAAACACTTAATAATTCAAGATTTATTAATTACTAGCTTCCGCCCGCGACTTCGTCCGCGTTGAGCTTAGAATCCCAGAAGAACCTAACATGTTCCCGGGATAAAAAGTATTCTATGTGTTAATCCAGGTTATAAACTATACGTGTTCCCAATTCCATCCAAATCCGTTCAGCAGTTTTTGTGTGAAAGAGTAACAAACATCCATCCATACTTCTACATCTACATTCTACATACTATAATATAATATAGTAAATATAGTATATTGAAAATATTATTAAGTGACTTTGGATATATTTCAAATTAACTTAAATTCAAAATGCTAAATTAAAAGATGCATTTTAACGGCTGTCAAACATGAGTCGCTACAAAATGCAGGTTAAAAGATCAAAGCAACTTGCAATATTGTTACAAAAGTTATGAGAGAGATACATAGATATTCTGAGACGATGGACTTAGACTGAGCTTAAGTCAATAGTCTACTGGGTAAATATCTTCACGCTTTCTCAAAAGAGCAAGTTCTTAAACAAATGGGTTGGCATCGCGTTAGTAATACCCCCAGAGTTGCTAGCGGCTATCGGCTACGGTGACCGCTTACCATTTGGTGGGATAGTTTGCTACCTTACAAAAAAAAAGACTTTTTTCGCTGAAGAAGTTATTTATGTGTACGGACTCACCATCTGTCACGTTGGCAACAAATTATCTTCGGTGGAAAGTGGGTGTTGTAACACCTCTGTCTACCTCTTCGGGGACCCTTGTGGGAAGGCGTGAAGATATATTATAATTATAAATATAATTTAAAAAGAAGTATAGAGTACTTGTGCATGCGCAATTACTTTGTTTTGTTGCTTTTGATGGTACTTTCTTTCAATTTTCCCTTCTACGTATTGTCTTTGGTGTCATAAATTACCGCGGAGTAGTCTCAGCACCGGCACCGGTCAGAGTTCCAATAATAGATTTCCCGGGCTGGTTGCGAGGTTTTGCGTATAATAGTTAATACCGTCGCATCGCATGTGAGCGGCGATCCTTGACCCGCCGACACGAGCACAGACACATCTTCTACAAGGCTGTTACGCTACTGGACGAGCTATTTTTTTAAATATATGACTCACGGCTTTGGATACAAATCCTTGTAAATTGTGTTCCTGCGGTAAGTAAGGTTGCCAGTGCTCCACGAGGATACGCTGGGCTTGTAGTAATGCTGCTAGCACAGTTAGTCCTCATCAACAACATGGTTGGCAGCCCGGTAATGATACCCCTGGTATTGCTAGCGGCTATGGGCTACGGTGACTGCTTACCATCGGCTGGGCCGTATGCTTGTGTGCCACCTTAGTGGTATAAAAAAAGAAGTTTTATATAAATACTAGCTGTGCCCGGGACTTCGTACACGTGAATTTTTTTCTACAATTCTAAGGATTTTTTTACGGGTAACACTAATTATACTTTATAATAAATGTAGCCTAAGTTACAACTCGCCATATAGCATCAGTTATCTGCCAGTGAAAGTCCCGTTCAAAACGGTCCAGCCGTTAGGATTTTGTTCACATTGCTATGGGTTTTGTATATGTTGCGCGGAACCCTAATTATTTTTCCAATATTAAATAAGCCTATGTTACGCCCACACAGAGAGATGCAAACATTTTTTAAATTGTTTTTTTTGACATTATTATCATGATTACTTTCATATGCATTTAGTAAAAACGGTTATTTTGTCATTACAAACAGACACTTCAATTTTATTTATGTGTATAGATTAACGTTTAACGAATAGATAAAATGAGCCAATATTGACATCACTATTAAAGACCCACAACTTTTTATCCTAATCATTATATGAATTCATAGCTAGGACAGGGCAACGTCTGCCGGGATAGCTAGTTTGTTTAATATTAAAAATGAATCCCTATTTCCGTTGGTCACAACATCTATTTTTTCGTGTTTGTTATTGGCAGGAGCAGGTTCTTATAAAAAGAAAATATAAAAAAAAACGGAACATTTTTAATTACGGAATAAATTAAGAGGTCTTTTTTTCTATGGTTTACTTGACATATGAAATCATAGCTAAGGACTACGTTTGTCGGGACAGCTAGCTAATAAATACTTCATGCTTTGATATTTCCATAAAATCCCTTGTGATGGCACATCCAGCTGACGTACATCTTCGCCGCAAGCACAGCCAACACAAGTTTCCACTTGTGTAACAGAAGTAAAGCCAGCTCACAATAACCGATGTTATAGGTCATTCGGTATAGTTGAATACGTAATTAGGGCCCACCGGCCCAGCGTTAGGCAAACCACTTGCTTCGAAATATTACATTTCGTTATTGTCTTTGGATTTTGTATGTGGTTGTTTTTAATAGCGATATCATTAGTTATGAGCTGGGTTTTTAATGACGAAATATGTCACAGCAGCCAAGGCTGCTGTTGTTGACATCTTAGTTTTTAATTTATGACAAAACCTAGCTGCAGTAGGGCCTCAGAGATAATGGTGTCAATTCTATTCTACAAAATCTCTATAATAATTTTCAGGACCTTAGTCTTGCTATCTCTTTCTCATGTGCGGGGTTAAATAAGGATGGAAATACTTTAACTTAAAATTAGATTTACGGTTTTAAGACTTTTTCCTTTACTTGTACTGTAAGACACTGCTTCTTCCCAAATTTCATGATTCTACGTCAACGGGAAGTACCCTATAGGTTTTGATTCCCTTGTGAAATCGCAAAATTTGCGACATAAACGGTCATATCTTTTCTTCATATTGACTTACAGGTTTGATTATTTTACAGCCGAATGCGACCATAGACTTTACCCGGGTATTTCATATTAATTTCAATTTGATAACTCCACGCGTTCTTGAGTTAAAAATACTTGACAGAGACAGACAGACAGACAGACAGACAGACGGACAACAATGTGATCCTATAGGGGTTCCTTTTTACCTTTTAAGGTACGGAACCCTAAAAATATTCTCCATATAAACCAGAGCCGACGTGAGAACTCCTTAAAAAGCTGAAAAGCATCCGGGCCCCAAGGACCCAGAGTTTCAATCGCAAATGCAGAAAATATGTTAAACTACTCTACTGTTTAAATTGTCGAGTCATTTTAGAGGGATCGCGTGCGTTCCAGTAGCGTTGGTTCAGTGACGTGGCTTGATTGAACATAATTATGATGATTTACCAGCGCAAGAAATTGTATCCGAAATGTACTGACGTAAATCCTAAAACGACTATGCCTAATTAGATAGCCCTGGGTTCCAATACTTTCAATGCATTTGAAGTATCTACAATAATTAAACGTCATGACGTCATCTTATTACTCATACAATCGTTAGAAAGGGATGTACAAAGTAGAGATCAATATTAGCTGATTTTATTTATTAGTTAAACGATAATTGATAAATAAAAATATCGATATTTTTAATGGTTAAAAATATTTTTATTCAGGATTTGATATTAATGAAGTTGATGTTTTTATTATATTGTATCAAAATATCGCCTCCATAAAATATCACTTACATAAAAATATCGTGTATCACGTTAACGATAAAATAAAACTATCGCGAGTTTAAATATTAATATATGAATGAGCTATTCGAATGACTATTATTCGAACTTCTAATAATATTATGAACGTTCGAAAATGTTCCCTATCGCTAACAGGTTAAAGTCTAAATTTCAATGCATTCAATTTCAATTATATTAGTTCGTTTAAGTTGACATAAAATTGGATGTGATATTTTTATTAGATACCGTTAGTTAAATTAATTAAAAAACAGAAATACCAATAAGCATTAGAACGCATGACACTAGACAAAATTTCCTAATACTTGACACTAGCAAAAATTGACCCTAAAGAGGATTGATTGCCATAGTCAGGAAGAAGAAGAAGAAGTATCTACATATAGATAAAACATTTGACCTAATTCAAAATCACAGGGAGACTAAAATGCCTGATAAAAATAACATAGCAAATTAAACATTTAAGAAAATATGTAATCCATACATTTTTGAACACACGCCATACAAACATTTGTCTTTTAATTCTTAACACGATTAAAATAAATGGGACCAGAATGAAGAATTAAATTAATCGTAAGTACAAGAGGTTATTTCCAGAGAAATCGTGGTTTTTATGGCGATATATTAACTTTTTGCAGTTGAAATGTATTAAAAAGTAACTGCAGAGTTGCAGTAACGCAGCAGGGCTTGATATATAGCGACACGTGTCATAGATCACGCAGCGTAACGTACGGACAATGTACAAGTTTGCTTAATAACGTACTCTTAGGTCAGCTTGTGACAAAGTGAATGATTATTATGGCTCTTGTGAATCGGTGACTTATAATAATAATAATAATAATGCTTGGACAATGGTGCCAATTCTGTTGTTCAAAATGACTAAACTTAACTAATTTGACAGGTCTATCCCTTTCTCATGTGCGGGGTTAAATAAGGATGGCAATATTTTATTCCCTGTCAAATTAGTTAAGTTTAGTAATTTTGAACAACAGAATTGACACCATTGTCACACAACGCCATCTGGCCCCAAACTAAGCAAAGCTTGTACTTTGGAAACCAGAAGCTGATTGAATACTTTTTTTTTGTGAATATTAACAAACAACCAGACGCAAGGCAAACACAAATAATTAACACATAAATGTTTTCCCTGCGGGAATCGAACCCGCAACCCCGAATGGCAGTCTGGTATACTAAACACTAGAACAGCGGTCTCGTCAATAGATAGATCTTATAGATTTTAACTTTACTCCCTTCACCCAGTTTCATAGAAACTTATAAACCCTTTTTAAATGTTTTAGTGGTCGAATTTCAAGTTATCCTGTTTAGGGGATTTCTACTCGCTATAGGAACCTACCTGCCAAATTTTTGGTTTTTCCGATTTCTAATTCCTGAGATAATTCCCGAGATATTATTTATATATTAGTTGCAGTATGCTGCAATAGCCAGGAATACTTTTAGTAATTTAACTTACACGTACAGTACAGCGTTGATCAAAATTTAATCCAATCAAATAATTCCTTAGAACAATATTAAGGTCAGATCCAATAGCATGATTCTGGTTGGGGTCAGATCTTTTATCTATGATGGATTCTGTTTTTTGTAAATCGTTTGATCTGTTTGAATAAAGTACAAAAGACATATACATAAAATATCGCAATAGAGGAGCCGTGGTGGCCTTGTGGTATGAATCGTTGCCTGCTATTCTAGCGACGCAAGTTCGAATTCCACCGGTCTGTACCAATGTGTTTTTCTAACTTGTGATTATCGTACCACTAGCTTCACGGTGAAGGAAAACATCGTGAGGAAACCTGCATACGTCTGAGAAGAAATTCAAGGACGTATGTAGTGCCTAAGAGACGGCGTATGATTCACCATCTATCACGTTGGCACCAAATCATCTTCGGTAGAAAGTGTAACACATCTCCCTACCCCTTCGGGGACCCTTGTGGGAAGGCGTGAAGATATTGTTATTATTATTAATATCAAATAACTTAATCTGAATCATTGTTACATTTCAAAGGAATCTTGAACAAGTTGTTCAGTTTTTTCTCATCTATAACCTCGTCACCACTGTTCAGAAATAATATGCAATAAATAATGTCATTAGTGTTTACGATCGAATTGGCTCTAATAAATTTTAATAAACAATATTGATGAAAATACATTTCTTGAGAATATTACATAAATCACAAATGTATTCGCTATTTCATGTTGAAAGAGCATTTTTTTTATTTTTATACCGCTAAGGTGGCAAACAAGCATACGGCCCGCCTGATGGTAAGCGGTTACCGCTGGCTTTGGACGCTTGCAACACCAAGGGTATAAGGACCCGCGCGTTGCCGACCCTAAAATTTTAAGTATACCAAAACATTTTCCACCTATATCTATATGACCATGACCTTTGAAGAGTTTGAAGCAGCCTAGAGTTATGAGTCCTACGTTATGTGCAGTAAAATTTTATTTAGTGACTGATTTATAGGAACATTGGAAATAATGCTATATGACTTATGGGTTAAATGATTATCATTTTGGTCAATAGGTTACCTCTGACCTAAAGATATGTTACGATCTGGTACTGCCGTGAATTCTCCCCAGAAACTCCATTAAGCATTAGAATGCATAACACTAGGCATTTTAATGCAACAAACACGAATCATTTTATAGCTTGAAAATGATCTTACCCTACTGGCTAAAAAGTCCCTGAAGAGGATTGATTGACAAAGTTAGTAAGAAGATGAAGACTCGCTATACGTATTTAATTTCGAATGTTATGACGATTTAAAAAACCAGACTTGAATTTAGAATTTATTGAGCTTCATTTAATTTTTAAGAATTCTTGTTCTTTAAAACGCTTAAAACTGTTTTAAATTTCGAATATAAATCCCGTATGCGACCTGCCTTCATGGTACAAAATAGAGACGCTATAGAGACGTATATTACGACACGACAAACTGAGTTTATTCGGAAATATCGCAGTAATACGTGAATTACTATTGCATCTGTCTGATTGTGCTCAATGGGTACATAGGTCATCAGTGCATCGTGCACAGATAACTTTTAATGACTTATTCATGAGCTTAGTGCAGGTTCGTGAGCCAGCCTGCACATCTGCTGCTTTGTAATATTTGCTTTGAACATGGGTTCATCAGTAATAGAATTATTGGTTTTTTTTCACTTGTCAATATGGCACGCGGCCAACTGGCTGACAACACAGTCTGAAGCTATGGGTCTGGAATCATGTAATTTAACAGGTGAGAACACTAAAAGACTTCTTATAAATTCTATTGCGTGGCTAAATTCTAAAAAGGTAAATTCTATTCTACTCATTGTATCTACATTGTAAACATAGCGCGGCAGCAAAACAACTTCTATTACGTTGGCACCAAATTATCTTCTGTGGAAGTGGGTGTTGTAACACCTCTGTCTATCTCTTCGGGGACTCTTGTGGGAAGTTTTGATCATATACGATTTTATTAACTACTAGCGGCCCGCCCGGCTTCGCACGGTAAGACATTTTTCAAATATTTTGTCTACCCGTGCGAAGCCGGGGCGGGCAGCTTGTATAATATATAGCCTATATTACTCAGTGATAAAGTAGCTTTCTAATGGTGAAAGAGTTTTTGAAATCGGTCCATTAGATTCGGAGCCTATTCAATACGAACATAAACACAATAATCCAAAAATACAAATCTTTCCTCTTTATAATATTTGTATAGATGTATCTAGTCATATATGTGCTAACATAGGGTCGGCAACGCGTGAGTGATACCCTTGGTGTAGCAAGCGTCCATAAGCTGCGGTAACCGCTTACCATCAGGCGGGCCGTATACTTGTTTTCCACCTTAACAAAGAAAACAAAGTACATAAATTCGTGCGATCTTAATATTATAAAAAAAATAGCTCAAGATTAGCGCATAACTGGTCAGTTCTAAACACGCGATTATTAGACGCAATAAAACAGAGCGCGCGTAGTCTTAGGTGACCTATGATAATGCAACAGACAAATTATTTACACCCGTCGTAAACAACACGTCTTTTTTTATTATAGCTATCGAAATCAATATAATCCGAGCCGTCAATGCGCCTGAACTTTGCGCCAAGTCAGATTTATTGGGGCGCTAGATTAACATATTAAAACGTAATCTAATTATAATATTTTAATACATATAATATAGCAGGTGAGGTGACC
This sequence comes from Falcaria lacertinaria, assembly GCA_951449985.1. Classification (NCBI taxonomy): domain Eukaryota; kingdom Metazoa; phylum Arthropoda; class Insecta; order Lepidoptera; family Drepanidae; genus Falcaria; species Falcaria lacertinaria. The sequence continues at coordinate 539,200 of OX602120.1, read as the reverse complement.
GCGAGTATGTTTCATTAATCAGTGATATATTGAATGGAATCTGGCTTTACTTTGCGGATAATAATATTAATAGATGATCGTCATTTTTTTATATTAAAATTGTTTATGTAATATGGTTCTTTAGTTGCTTGGTTCCGTATTTTTTTTATTTACAACTTTAACCTTACTTACCGCAGAAACACAACACTACATTAAAGAAGTGTTATTTCACTGCGGTCTTCTGTAAGGTGGAGGTACAGTCCCCAGTCGGGCGGCTCCAATATTAATGGGAGAACCCACGGGAGATCCCTATTTGCTGTACCTGTCTTTTTTAGCTCATGGTGTGATTAATCACTGTACTTAAGCTTAGACATACTCATTGGTACAGGCCGGGATTTGAACCTGGGCCCATCAGATGATAGGCCGTTGCTTCAACCACAAAGCCACCACGGCTTATAAGACGGTCCAACAAGACCAGAAAATCTGAATAATGGTTTCAGTGTGTAAATATAAACTGTGTGTTAAGTAATAACGTGCGACTACGTATTCGAAAACGTAACTCTCAGAATTTTCATACGATATTTTTGTTCCACTTTTCGCCGTTTATCAATCATGATTTGGCGGATTGAGGGAAGCGGCAGCAGAAACGCGCGTTTTTTGAGATTATCAACGTTGCAGTATAACCGATGTACCAGACAAACAGACAGACGAAACCCGCAGGTATATAAATCAATAAGGATGTTGAAACGTGACGGACAACGCGACATAATTAAATATTAACGAGGAACGTGGCATGTTTAATCATATACGGTCAAAACAACCGGCCCGGATACCTGGTGTTTGTTTCTCTAATGAAACACCTGTAATGCGACACGCGTCGTATTCATAATCATTTGCCCATATCGGCTATATCAAAAGGTTTGCCTAATTATTGCCTAAAGGCTAGCCTAGGCAGGGCATTAATAAAATCGTCCGAATATTAGTCGGAACCAACAGAAAGACAAATATATATTTTTTAATCGTAAGTATTTTCATATGTATTGAGTAAGCTCTATTTATTACCTTTAAGGTATTTTTTTATTAAGTTTTCGTTTATTCGAACGTTACAACAAACATTTATAACTCTCCACTAATTAACAATCAATTATAAATTAATTATAATAAACCCAAACCAAATTAATCTTAGGTATTTTAGTTGCGATGTTAATATTTTCAGTGATGTTATCCCGTTCTATCCAAAATGCTATATTTAAACAGAACTATTTTAATAAAAACATTGAAGACTCAATTCGCCCGTCTTGCAACAAACTGGTAAATATTGAGAAATGATCTTTATAAATCACCCAATACATAATTATAAATAATTCACTCTCAGTGACCTTTCGCCGTGACCTCTTGACATGCGTCACTTCGCCACGTCACCATTTGAAGTGATCTCTCCGTGCCACATTGCGTGCGCGCATACTTTCTTCATTACCACAGTCTAACCAATCCATCAGTAATCACACGTGTTAACTGTGTTTGTATTTATTGTTACACTGTGGCTCTCAAAGTTAAGATTGGCCTCTTTTTTTAACTTTGAACGAAGTCTGGCGAACGTATCTATCACGCTTTACTTTAGATTTAACTGTATCGTGGCTGCCGCAAAATATTAGTAGTGTAGAATGATAGAATATATGATTACATTGATTAACCCTTGTCTATAGGTAGGTATATCTGGGCTATTTATTGCAAAAAAATTAATCCGAATTTTACGAGGCTTTTCGAAGAAAGTAGAGGCATTTACTTAACCGAGTGTTCTGTTCTGATCTGAGTTCCCGGGCAAAACAAAACTTAGTTTCAAAACGGCAATAACGGGGTTGGCAATATCGTCGTATCTTGCCGTTATATCGTAACAGTGATATCCCTGGTACTGCTAGCGACTATAGGCCACGGTGACTGCTTACCATCAGGTGGGCCGTATGCTTGTGTGCCTCCTTAGTGGATAAAAAACCTTTAACCTTTTCACCTTAAAATATTTTTATCCCTTCACAATGCAAAGGTTGAGCACCACTGCTGCCCATACAGAACAAATCGTGTTTTGTTTACCACGGGTGGTCCCAGCTCAGTGGAGGCTTGTGTTGTTACAAATTACTTGATCTACATTTGTTTGTTGGTCTATTGTTCCTATTAACATATGCATACTCGTTAAAGCTGATTAAACTGTCCAAACTAAAAGGCTATGTCGAGTTTTTGGCAGGAATCAGGCGGAGCTGTTGAGATTATTTTCCAGTGTCTCGTAAATTGTGTTATAGTGATCTTTAATGTGTATATTTGGTGTCGTTATGTGCAGTAAAGTTTCATTTAGTGACTTATTTATAGTAACATTGGAAACAATGCTATAACATGAATTTTGGGTTAAGTGATTTATCACTTTGGTCAATAAGTTACCTCTGACCTAAAGGCATGTTCCGGACTGCTACTGCCGTGGATTGTCTCCAGTAAGCATAAGAATGCATGACACTAGGCATTTTAATGCAACAAACATGAAAATTTGAGAAACTTGAAAATTCTCTAGCACTGGCAAAAATAGTCCCTAAAAAGGATTGATTGCCATAGTTAGAAAGAAGAAGAAAAAATGTGTATCTTTAAAACAACCACGTTGGACTCTGCTACGGTTTCAACATAATATCGTTATTTTTTTATATACTTAAAGTGGTACACAAGCGTACGGCCCACCTGATCAGTCACCGTAGCCTATAGCCGCTAGCAATACTACGGATATCACTAACGTGTTGCCAACCCGTTTCTTTTGACTCACTAATCTAGAAGCATTACTACTAACGCAGCGTATCCCCGTGGAGCACTGGAAACCTTACTTGGTTTTATTTGACTGCGGACTTCTGTAAGGTGAAGGTAGTCTCCAGTCGGGCGGCTCCAAATTTAATGGATGAAAAAATCTAGCTTTCTACAGCAACCAGATGGCACCAATATTCTTATTAAAACTTCTGTTCTATGCGACTTATCTCTAACTAAGCAAAGCTTGTACTATGAGAACCAGCAGCTGTTACAATACCTATATACAGTTTTTTTTTAAATACTTATAATACATATCAAACACCCAAACGCTAGGCAAATACAAAGTTTACACATAAATGTTCTCCCCGACGGGAATCGAACTCGCGACCTCGAGCGACCTGAAACTGACTGCTACATAACAGCTATACTAACCACTACTATTAATTTAGACGAGACCGAGAGAAATTAACATAGAAAATGAGAAATTTACCATTCATCAGCTCGAAAATCTATTAGCACCTCGTCAATCATCCACATTTGACTCAAATCCCTTTTACCAGTCAAAAGCAAACAGATCATAAACAAATGATCCGCATTAAAATAATACGTAATTACCAGCCCAACACTAAAGTATCCGAGGCAAACAGACAGACAGACGACACAGGGGTCATGGCGCCGGTAATTATATAATTAGGTCCCTTTCTTTACTTTCCATGTGATACGAGGATCTTAAAAATTACCGCTACTAATGGTGCTACAGAAATTATTATTCAGATTAGCCTTTTTTGTTGATGGAGTCGTTTGTGAATTTTACGTGAGTAACAATTTGGTTGATTTATTGATAAGAATGATTATGGTGACAATTTAACATGAAATACAATCATTTTTCTATAGTTCCTACGAAGTAGCTATTAATATATTTTCTTCAAGCGTTATAGAAGTTTTGTTCGATGTTTTCTTTGCCGACGACAACTGACAGTTGACGTCCTGTCATAATGAAATATTACGGTGACAAAATTTTAAGCTTCTTTGTTTGAAAAGGGAAATCTTCAGAACTACTGGGTCAGTAGTTCTTAGATTTAACAATCCCTAATGAACAGGTTGATACTCTAATAAAACATTTAGTAATATAGGCGTATTATAGGCTATTGCTTATCTTACGGTTACATTAACATATTTGTAACTGAGCATCACGCGGTCAAAAGCTCTCACTACCCATAAAGCAAAAAACTCTCACTACCCATAAAACAGATAGTCACTACCCATAAAACAGAAAAACTCGAATATCAAACTCGACCACTTATCGCTTGTAGATTGAAATTCGAATTGACGTCGAGTTCCAATAGTGATGCGCGCTGACATAATCCACCAGTCTGTTAAGTAGTAAAGAGTCGGAGTGGGTTTATCTAAAAATCAGCATCCCGCAGCGCGTCGCATGGCCAGCACTGACATTCCTCGAGGGCCTGCGATGTGTGGAGTTCATGTATCGGGTTAATTGTACATATTTGTTACATTTCACTGTTAATAGTGAGCATAAATATTTTTTATTCAGATTAGGGATTGAATCACAAATATGTCATAGTCATTACCGCAGTTCAGATGACAGTCTGCTTTTTTTATATACCATTAAAGTGGAACACAAGCATACGGTTCACCTGATGGTAAGCAGTTACCGTAGCCTATAGCCGCTAGCAATACCAGGGGTATCACTTGCGCGTTGCCGACCCCAAATTATGTTTTTTTATCAATATCTTCACCACCACCTTCTACTCCTAATGGTTAGTGAGAGAGCTCGAACATACGGCCCACCTGATGGTATCTGATGGTGCTCGTTTACTAAGGTGTATGTGTGAGATTTTCCAATAAAGACTTCGGGCAAATAAATGTTTTATGGTTGAATGAGTCAAGTCAAAACCAGGTGAGTTCCTAGATCTTAGCAATTACCATAAACGGTCTACAACTCAGACCATTGACTCAAATATCAATTTCCATATCGAGACATATGAACCGATGTTTGAATGAACAGCTTCATAATAAAGCTGATTTCATACCAAAAATGCTTACAGATTTTTATAACGAATTCTTATACCCTCTTTTTTAGCTTATCATGTCGCGGCGTATCTAAGGAGGACGACCCATGTCATTGATTAAATAAATGAGCTTTACGGTAATCGTATAAGAGGTCCCCCCTCTCTTTTTTAGCTCATGGTGCGATTAATCACTGCACATAAGCTTAGAAAAACTCATTGTTAAAGGCCGGTATTTGAACCTGGACCCATCAGATGACAGGCCGTTGCTTCAGCTACTAAGCCACCACGGCTTCAAAATATTGCTAGTATAGTGAGGAGTCACTGTTCTAGCTAACATAATAATATGCTTTTTGTTCTTACCGCCACCACAGTGCATTTTCAAAGATCTCTGATTCCCTTACTCACCGCAGAAACACGAAACTACTTCAGAGTAGTGTTATTTGGCTGTGAAGCTGAAACTTAGATATGCCGCGGATCAACATTAGGTATCGCCAATGTAGACACAACTTAATACCGTATGCAATGGTGTGGTGGTAGAATTCGTTGGTCATGCATTCGAATTTCACGCCTTAGAAAGTTCAAAATCGATATGAAATTAATGATAATCGATTTAAAAGCCCGCTAAAACTGTGGGAATTTTGCATCTAGCCCGTGTAGACACATAAAAGTATATTTACAATTCATTCGATAACTTCAAGACACGAAATGGCTCTTATCGCAATCGTTCAGAGGTGATAATTGTTCGTCACTTGTAGGGGTTACCATAATGTGGGTTCGAGATTCATACTGTATTTTTATATTGTTTTAAATGTCATTCTTTGATTAAAGTTATCAATGAAAAGTTAGAATATTATTATTGTATTTTTATAGATATTCGTATGTCAGTCATTGATACCACGAAACTATTATAAACTTTACATGTAGTAAGTTTCAGACAATGCAACGTCGCAATGTTTTTAGGCATAATTTAAGAAGAAACGTGTAAACGAGAAAACGTGAAACTGTGGTCTCCTATAAGTGAAGGAACACACTGAACTAGGATCTATTGCTTGTAAAAATTTTACATTTGTGTATCTTTTGTTGGAGATCCTTAAAATAAATAAATAAATAAAATAAATGACTGGCAAAAAGAAAAACTCTACATTGATTAAGGCCTTTGGTGATTAGCTACCATATTATACCCTGATAATTCTGCCATCCTCCTTCGCACCCTCCCGCGTGATAACAACGTGAAATAAGTATTTTATTTATTAAGATTTACATTAATATGTAGTATAAGTATGTATTTTCAAAATAAAATGTATATAAGTATCAGCTGCTCCCATACAAACCATGCTTAGCTTGGGGCCAGATGGCGCTGTGTGATAAAGTCCTAGCATTATTATTATTATTTACATAAAGGTTTACAGTAAAATTTTATATCGTGTTTTGTTGTTTCATTACTGTTTTTAAGCTATTGCATAGCTTTTATCGCGGGCCTTGAGCGTGGGGACCGAATCCAAAAAGGAATTTCTGGAATTTACGGAAGTAACGAAAAAAACCTAACACCCCCCACTCCGCCATCTTTCGATAAATACCAGAACTTTTAATGACTTTTTGAAAAATCACGCTTGTCTCTTTAGTTCAGCAACCCGCCTTTAGGTGGCATTGGTTGTATTGGAAAACTACCGTAATCAGCTGTTCGTGAGAAAGTATATAGGTATATAAAAAAATACTGCATTAATAAAATAAATAAATAATTATAATTGCATAAGTTGATAAAAAATGCTATGCAATAGCTTTACCGCGGCAGTCTCCGAGTGCCACACCTAATTTTTTTCAAACATTATTAAATTATGACAGTGAATCACACCACGAGCTTTATGATGAAGGAAAACATAGTGTGAAAACCTAAATACGTCTGAAAGAAATTCAAGGACGTATGCAGTGCCTAAGAAACGGCAACGGACTCACTATATGTCACGTTGGCACCAAATTATCTTCGATGGAAAGAGGGTGTTATTACATCTTCGGGGAAGGCGTGAAGACAGACACAATAGTTTTTATGGTTTTTTTCTAACAGAACACGTCCCAACAAATCCGCATAGATGGTCCTCCTACCCGATGTCACAGAGTAATGTTAAAACTGTGTCCAAACACGAGTTAGTGCTGGCTTGTTTATCGCACCATCGATTGATGTGTTTTTTATTCATGACTCGATTATATCGCGAGAATCGATTGAGATATCAAACATCAAGGTTCACCGTTAGGTGACAGATCAAACGACAAGGCTATTCTTTTTTATTGGTTTTAATTTTGGACCTTCATGGAAAATGTAGCAAGAATCTAGACTATTATAATTTGTGTGTCTTAATTGACTGACTCAAGGAAGCGTGCCACGAAGGGTTGTAACATTGCCACGTTCGTTGAATGCCAATATTCAAGAAAAAAAAAAGAAAGCGTCAGAATGCAATTTCACATGTAAAATCGGAGACCACTCAAAACTAATGTAGCATCAGTTTTGACTGACATTTCAGTATGTGATGATCAGCTGTTTGCAACTTAAGAAGGTTAGCTATTTACAAAAACATATCTTAACCTACCCACTTATAGATAAGATACCCAAACCGGAACCATGCGGGAGCGTGCCAGGCATGCTGGCAGCATTGCCACGCTGGATAGCAATGAAGGTTATATTTTCGATCGGAATAATATACGTATGTCAAAAGAAACAGGTCCAATCAAAGCGTTGTGCTAACACTGATTGCATGAAAGTAAGCAAACTGCTCCACAATTTTGTAAATATCAAAATTACCAACTATCGTATCGTTACCATTAGTCACGCCGCATATGTATCGCTGTTAAACGAAGAGCGATCACGACTGGAGAGAAGGAACCGGCAGTGTTTCAACTGAGGCTATTAAGAGTTATTTGTTTTTGCTAACTATCATCTATACATACGTACAAATAAATAAAATTGAAGTGTCTGTTTGTAATGTCAAAGTAACAACTTTTTACTAAATACATATGAAAGTATTACGGTACTTATAACTAAATCGCATTTTTGTGTCCGTTTGTTCTGGCTAATCTCCAAAACGGCTGGAATGATTTTAAAGCGACTTTAACTGGTAGATAGCTCATATTATAAGGCTTAATTTGCTACATTTTATTTTTATTTTAGACATACATTTGGGGGTGCACCCAAAAATCCTATGGAATTATGAATAAAAAATATCCAAGCGTACGAAGTCGCGGGCACAGCTAATCTTACTTATAACTGTATAGGCCATTGAAAGTAAATAAGAAATAAAAAGGTTGGTAAATTGACTCTTAATTATTTATTAATTGGAAGATGGAAAACAAACGTACTTACGTACCACCTAAAAAAGGTAACTTAAACTAAATTAATATGGGCAATTAAAAAGGTTTTGTTATCAGTTTACAGTATTAATTATTTAGATGCATTTTAAGTTTTTTGTGATCCCATGGAAGCAATCTATATATAATATTTTATCTATAAGTAGGTAGGTTAAGATATGTTTTTGTAAATAGTTTAATCTGTTTTGTGTCAATAAAATCTTACAAACTTAAAAAAAAAACCTATGTATGTATATACAATATAAAAATTAAACCCCATTGCCATGGTCACGGCATCACGCATGAACGGCTAGACCGATTTCGTTAATTCTTTTTGTTTTTGTGTTTGTTATTGTCAGCAGGTTCGTATGAAAAGATTGAAAAAAATCACCTCAACATTTTTAATTTCGGGATTAACTAAAAGTCCTTTGTTCTATGTGGTATATAATAAATTTACAGTTTTACAGACAGCGGAAAGCGACTTTGTTTTCTACTATGTAGTGACTAAATAGACACTGAATGAAGGCATGGATTAAATTTTATTATTGACTAGTGGCCCGCCGCGGCTTCGCACGGGTAAACATTTATCAAATATAGATGACCCGGTGAACTTCTTATCACCATTCATCAAATGTTTGACAGGTAAGAACAATTTGTATGGGAAAATAAATGTGTCGCTTTTAGTGTTTTACTCGCAATTTTTCCATATTTTCTCACCGTTTAAACCTTCCCTGAACTTCCACGAATATTTCAAGACTAAAATTAGCCAAATCGGTTCAGCCTTTCTCGAGTTTTAGCGAGACTAACGAACAGCATTTGATTTTTATATATGTAGAAGTTACAATCGACTTTAAAATGTCACAAAAAAAGAGATGAACAGACCGACTAGTTCTATTAGAGCATTCTAAATATCATAAACATTATCCAGAAAAGGTTATCAGAGAAAAAACTTAATCTGGTGTCCTTGGAATTAAAACGAATAACATTGAGTAAGAAACCTTAAAACTTAACATTTCACTTTACATTCCGCATCCGGGTCACAGGTCACGTCCTTACATAGAAATACATGTCCATACAAGGTCCATACATATGTGTGTATGTGGTAATGTAGTGATCTGTTTGTTGAGAAATGGCTACCATTTGTCAGAGCTCGCTGCGAACTAATTGGGCGAAGATGATTATTTATGTTTAACGGACGCCAGTCAATATATCTTGAACAGAATTCGTGCGTTAACTGAATCACTTGTCTTGTGTTAACGAAATAATCAAGCATATGTTTAAGAACGTGCGTGTTTTGGTCCACACCTCAACGTTATAAGAAAAAAAAAGGGGTCAAGGACAGCACACTCAAATGTGACACACGGCTTTTTCACCGCGACTTCGCCCGCGTAGCAATAAAGTATAATATTACCCGTTTTCCCGTAGGAATTAAGTATTTTCCCGCGGTAAAAAGTAGCCTATTTTCATCAGGGATAAAGTCGGCTTCTAATGGTAAAAGATTTTTCAAATCGGTCCAGTAGTTTCGGAGCGTATTCAATACAAACAATCAAATCTTTCCTCTTTAAATTATTAGTGTAGATAATGTAGATTGAAAAACAGTAAATATCTCAAACTTGGGTAAAATAAAAAAAAGTTGATATGTTCCTTCAATTTTCGTATGTATTTTTGCTAGTTACGACTACATGTGAACTGTTGATTTACACGAGAATAAATATACTGCGCTACTCTCAGCCGAAATCAAAAATCATTTGTTCAGTTTAGGCTCTTATAAGGCACTTATGAAGGTTGCCTACGTTTTGGCTGATTAATTAGAATAATTTTAATTGAAAATAAAACTACATATTTGAGCTTCGAACAATGGCTTGTGCTATTTGAGCAAGAAGAAAAGTAAACTGTCATTTAATAGACAAAGTAACAAATATTAAAACCAAAACGTATTATAACAAGTAGTGTAAGCCTGTCGCTAGCAAAGGTGTAGTTTACCGTCCAGGCGATATTAAGCGATAAGTAACCCGTCAGAGCGCGGCCTCCAAATGCAGTTATATTATCAACGACCTGCGACCCCCAATGACGTGCAGTTGACAGGTAAACAAAGCAGATTTAGCATCATCTGTCGCAGCCCGCTCGAGTGACCGCCTCGGGCGCCCGACACTCGCAGGGCTGCCATCACTCCTAGCAATTGTTAAAGCCGTGAAATAGATAGATAACTCTTTCTCCAACCAAAATCAATAACTATGGAATTTCAAATCGGTACAATTGGTGGCCTTATCACAAGGTGTGATCACTTCCAGACAACCTGGATATTTTCAATATGATTATACGTTATATGAAATTAGGTGAAAGTAGAAGGTATTAGGTGAAATGGTCGTCTGTTATACTAAAAAAGTTCCTTAGATTGTGTTGATAATATAATACCAAAAAGTTCTAAATAAGTAATAAATATCACGTTGGCTTAGGTCCACTTTGGTCGTTATATATCTCGCAAGTTATATATGTTACACTATTATTATGTACTTATTGCTTAAAAACCCACTAAATACATAGTGAACAAAGCCAGTGCCGAACCAGAGGTTATGAGGCCTCGGGGCCTACAATGGAGTGGAGGCCCATGGCCCCAAATTATTTAATGTAAAAATGTTTGTACAAAGCACTGTCTGTGGTAAAACGAAAAAATAATATAAAAGGCAAAGTTGTTTATTAGTGTTTACTAAGTGTTTATTCCGAAGTCACTAATCTAGGGGCCCTACTGTTGTGGAGGCCCCGGGGCTGTAAGCAGTTGCCCCCCCCTTAAATCCGGCCCTGAATGCAGCGTCTTTAGCAGTGTATTGTTTCAGTTGTGTGACAGCCCTGGCGCCCCGCCCTAGCTGAGAAAGCCGTGTCCTTTAATCCTGGCTCTGACGGATCGCTCACATTATTACCGCCGCGCCATCATGCTGTAATGAGACGATCCGCAGAGTAATCTGCATCAGACAATAACCAAAAAAAACGTAACATACATTATTGGCAAATTATAATTATGTACAGAGACAAAACCATTATGCTACGGAGAAAAAAAACTAACCTCATATAAAAAATAAATAAAAAAGTCGTCCCAAATGGTTGTCACGCGAGAATCCGGCAAAGGAGGCTGGCAGCATTGGCCCGCTCCGCTGTATGGCAGTGTTGATCCTTTGCGCAAAATATATTCCAGCCTTCTTGTCACCTCAACCAATAAAGAATTAATTTTCAAAATAAAATAGAAGCTATGACACTATGTAGTGTTCAGAAGGCCTGACTGTTACGGGAAGGGCCGCTGGTTTTTTAATTTGATAAGTCTCTGGACTTAAATTTACAAAAATAACTCTTCGGCTGATACCCGACTTAAATACAAGTTTTCTTAAGCTAACCAAGCTCTGAGATAAGGCCAGAATATTCATCACCTATTATTATTATTATTTAGTTTCTCTTTAAAGTATTATTATTTATTTACAGTCTACTCTGCAGCGACGTCTACCACAGCCTATCGGAAAAACGTCTACGACCGGTTATCTTTTATAGTTTGCCAAATAGACCGCGTTATTTATTAAAACGACGTCTTACCGTATAAGCTGAAATATGCGGGGTCACGTGACAGGTCACGGTACTTTATAACAAAGCATTATTCTGACCTGATAAGCGGTTATTGAGTATAAGAGCATAAGTTGGTTCACGTACATCCCTAAGGATACGGGAGTTTACTTTTTAAAGAGCGATATTCCCGAATCTCTTGTAGAAGTCGCGAGCTGATCCCCAGCATAACATAGTTTACCCACTGCTATAAAAGAAAAATTGCGGAGTAAAGTTTATTTAATCATATTTTGTGAACTATAATGCCCCAGACATATGGCATTTTAGGCCAGCCTAAGACTGGAACTGGAATTAATAAAATGTATTTTCACAGTTTCTTAACTTCTTTGTGGTCGTTCCTTCATGTCTAAACATCGTGATCACCTATGTCACGTGGAGTGAACAGCTTGCCTCCAACCATCCCGGTTTGTGGCTGGCACTACGTCGTAGAACGTGGCACCATTCTCTCGGATTTGTCCGTCCATCTAGTCGACGATCTGCCACGTGGTCGCCTGCCCTCCACATTGCTGATTACGACCAACTGTCTTGTATTTTGAGTTGAGTGAGAGTTGACACATTTGTGCGTTTTGCAGTCCACGGTATCCGTAACATTCGCCTCCAGCACCACATTTCGAATGCGTCAATTCTCTATCTTTCCCGAGCCAAGATGGTCCAAATCTCCACTCTATAGAGATACATTAGTTGTCCATGTTATGGCTCTGTGCTTCCAAATTCCCTCCAGTCTGGTTGTAGCATCTCTGGCCATTGCCACTCGTCGTCTAATCTCTGGCACGCAGTTTCCATCGCTACAAATTGTCGAACCAAGGTAAACGAAGCTATCTACTGTTTCGATGTCCTGGTAGTTGCTGGGTCCTGACATTAGTCCGCCTCGGTCGACCATCATGAGCTTTGTTTTGCTATGTTTATAGAATGTCTCGCTTTCAGAACTCAACCGTTGAAGTAGGACATTCATATCTTCAATGGATGTAGCACGATAGAACAACCAGCAGTATTTGCGAAAACAGTAAATATATACCCGAAGACATTATAAATAAATGATGTCCCTATAAATGAGACACTTCTTGTAGCTTTACCTTACAAAATACACGCCCTTATAACACAAATAACGAGAGTATAATATAAATTCCCACAGCTAATAAAATCCCCGCTAACCTATTCAGTGGGACAGTTTACCAGTTGACAAATATCGCAACGCAATTTGTATGAGCTCACAAATCACTGTTCGTGACCTTACACGAGATTCCTCAACAATTACTCGGCTCGTGACTGGAGTATATACTCTTGAATCGCGATCGCATCCGTACTGAGGTCTAACTGTAACAATGACCCGATATTGCGAAAAATCAGCAAGATTAGGAACAAATTCAGACACGTCAAGACTTTTTTTATATAGCACTAAGGTTGCAAACAATATAATGCCCGCCTTATGGTAAGCGGTAGCTGTAGCCTATGACGCGCGTTGCCGAGCCTGCAGGAATCTCTTCACACCCGCTTGAAAGAACCCATGCTGTAGTTCCTTGAGAAAACTACGGCGTGGCGCTCATTCCACAATTTGATCGTGCGGCTGAAGGTGATGTGAGAAAACTCCTATTAAAAAGAAAGATATCTGCCGTTCAAAATTTGAGCTGCCAGACTGGATTAGTACCGCCACGCAACCATACCACAGTACTTCTTTTTGTAGTATTTTAGTCCTGTGACTCCTGTTGTTAGCAAGTTTTCCAGTAATTTTCGAGACTGGCAGAAAGCAGACGTTTCTTCCTAAATCTTGGGACACGGTGTTTCATCTCAATCTATGGTTGGCAACGTGACAATGATACCTCTTTTGTTTGTTGACGAGGGACCTTCAAAAGGTACCCGCCTGCTTAAGGCGAGCAATATCCCCCCAGTGGCCATCCTCCGTATATCTAGGAGGGCTTCGGGATCTCCGGTGGAACGCACCGGTGCCCTCCTGCAGTTTTCCTGAGCACGTCCCAGGGGCAGCCATGTCGCCGCCCCTAGAACCCTCGCGTTCTCTTGACAGCACTTGCCACGTCGTGCTGCCACCAGCCCCGGGCCCGCTTGAAGGGCAGTCAGCGATTATGTTCATAATACGAATGTGGTAAGCAAGCTATGCTAAGCTTAAACTATGCCTTTATAGCCACACTGTATTCTTACCATAGTCGTAGCCTATAATCGCATTGATAGGGGTGCTTATATAAAACTACTGTCAAATTATATACATAGCTTATAAAATTATTTTTTATTTTTAGTCGTTAATATCGTTAATGCGTTCTATCATTTAACCGTCTATAAATATACACATTAAGAATTCTATTTATAAACGTTTGAAGTTTTAAAAATATATGCATAACACAAAGTTATTAAACAAATACAATTTATATACTTTCAAAAGAACGAAATGAACGCTGCCATTAAAATAATGCCCTTTGCTCTTAAGAATACCAAAAAGCAGACTGATAGGACCATTAATTGCCTGACGTGGGAAAAAGTATAGCGTCTTATTCACCGATCGGATCTATAAACAAGGAAACAAATAAATAGAACAAATTAACTATTCTGACATGAAGCAATTACTGCGCGTTGAGATTTCAATTTACATACCAAACGTTGGGCGCGCTTTGCATACCGAATATTCACGTGGCTTCTTTTATTAAGCTAAGGGCTCCTGTCGCTATGCTCATATATTATCTTCACGGGGTATTAGAGTGAGATAGAACAGATAATAGTTTAATGTTATAGCTTAAATTCTAGCTAGGAAGAAGGTTAATGATATGTTAATAGAACAGGCTGTAACAAAAAAAAATGTGGTTTAGAATGGCCGTATGCAACAATAGTGTCAAAAATGTCCTGTCAAAATTTCGTTCAGCCATTCCCAGAGATTAACACGGACAAGATACTTTAAGAAACAGAAACAAATATTACACGTGCAAATGTTCTCAAGTCTCCATCAATGGAGAATATCAATGGAGATTTGTAAAATAACCCCTTTTCGGTAACAAACGCATAATAAAAAACACCTCTATTTCGAAATCACGATCAGATCAAGTTTATTTATTTATTTATTGTATATTTACATAAAATAGATAATACATGAATTTAATAAAATATTTCACCGATGAATGAATACTTGTAAAGCTGGCACTGCTGGCAGTAAGGCCTATCTGTGCTCTGTCATCAGCCTCCCGCTATTATCTCACCATCTACATCATGGATGCATAAAAAATTAAAACGCTGTCGCTATAAATAAAGACAATTATACGACAGAAATGTTCAATAAAACCTAGTCAAGGCAGTATCGGGCATCGCTTTATGTGATCAGTGCCGGTAGCAGGAACATTGTCGACAACGTTTTCGATCGCCTTCGACTATTTTTGTATTGGAAAATGAACAGCGCTGCGGCGGTGAAAAGTGGAACTAAAAATTTGTATGACAATTTTGACATTTCGCAAGTTACGTTTTCGAATACGTTGTCGACAATGTTCCTGCTACCAGCACTGGTAATTTTTATAATTTGTCCACAAATCCGACTACTTTACTAGATGGCGCGAGTTCGATTCCTGCCACGGCAAATATGTTGACCTTGTGTCGACGTGTATGTTGTATCATAATAGTACTAGCTTCTGCCAGCGACTTTGTCCACGTTGAGCTTAGAATCCCAGAGGAACCTAACATTTTCCCGGGATAAAAAGTAACCTATGTATTAATCCAGGTTATTAACTATCTGCGTTCCAAATTTCATCCAAATCCGTTCAGTAGTTATTGCGTGAAAGAGTAACATACATCCATCCATACATCTATACTCACAAACATTTGCATTTATATTATTAGTAGGAAGTATTTAGAAAGGAGCAGTATTTAAATACTGTATTTGTTACTGTATACCCACAGTACAAGTACATTGCTTAGTTTGGGACCAGATGGCGATGTGTGCTAAGTCCAGTTAAAATCATTATTATTAAAAGCGGCCCGCCCCGGCTCCGCACGGGACATTTATCAAATATTTTGTCTACCCGTGCGAAGCCGGGGCGGCCCCGAGTAGAATATATAGCCTATGTTACTCAGTGCTAATGTAGCTTCCTAACGGTGAAAAAAATTTTGAAATCGGTCCATTAGTTTCGGAGATTAATCAATACAAACATACACACAAAAATACAAATTTTTCCTCTTAAAAATATTGTATAGATATAGATTTGCGAAAGAGATTGCTGAGGATTTTGGATTGAGAAATAATCGCAGTTGAGCTGTGAATGTTAATAGTTATGGCGATGTAAGAATTGATGTCCTTGAAATTTCGATAGAGAACCAACATTGTTGTATTAGTACATTTAATGATTTGAGTGTAACTGCCCTTTCCAAAATTACAAAAAAATCCCTTTTGAAAGCAATAACGTACGGCAAACTGAATGATACTCTGTTTAAACATTATTATCGTTGCGCGGAACCCTAATAAACAAAACTGTCCTGGACATAAGACATAAAGGGGTATTTTATGAAATCGACAAAGCATTTTGAATCAATTAATAAATAATAAGAGTGTATGGTCGCATTAGAGCAGAGACAATAAACCCGGGATGGAACGGTCCCAATAAATCCCGGTAACTAGTCTCCCGGGGCGTCCCGCGGGATCCCGTCGCGGTGTAAATTATACACCGCTTGTACAACTTGACTTTCTTGTACCTACACCGGCATAGAGGCGTGGAGTCGAATTTAAATATTAATAAAATATATTTAATAATCATAATATCTTCACGCATTCACCTTTCACCGTAAAGCTCGTGGCGTGACTAATCACTGCACTTGAGTTAGAAAAACTCATTGGTACAAAAATATTTAACTTGTTTTTGTATGTCTGTTTTATCAGGACTTTTCTGACTATTTGGCATACGTGTCTTCGGTGAAATACAATAAGTTCGCCTGATGATGAACCCGGTAGGGGAACCTTCAAGTACGGAACATAAAAGATTCTTGTTATCCTTTTTAAATTAGGATAGACCCACCAAACGGTCCTTGTAATAAAAGATCCATCTCGAATATCTTTTATGATAGTTATAATATATAAGAATACATCAACTCAAAGCGATGTCTAGGTAAGAGGGACGGAGTAAAATCACTTTATAATTATCCAAATAAAAAAATGCAGTTTCATAATAGCTCTAATATAAAGATGTTAATCCCCTACCATTAAATCCAGTAAAATGTAACTTAAACTAAGGA
Source organism: Falcaria lacertinaria (assembly GCA_951449985.1). Taxonomy (NCBI): domain Eukaryota; kingdom Metazoa; phylum Arthropoda; class Insecta; order Lepidoptera; family Drepanidae; genus Falcaria; species Falcaria lacertinaria. Next base: position 522,257 of record OX602120.1, on the reverse strand, counting down.
ATGCCAAAAATGACACTCTAGTCGACTCCATCCCACTCTATGTCCGTTTGGATAAAATAATTACATTAGTTTGGCGGCAATAACAATAAGTTGTCCCGTTAGAGGACTCTCCTGTTTCACAGATCACCAGATATAGGTGACTTACGCGATGCCAGCCAACGTGGTATGCCTACCTTACAAATGTTTGGTACCAATGTTTTAGAGATTGACCTGTCTAGCTTTGTAAAGTTGGTATATGTTTGTCCGTAGTACTGATTTTGGAGTGATATTTGCGGTGAAACAACTGCATTTAGGGTAAATAAAAGTGGGACAGTAATTTACTTTTTACCCGACTTCGGCATAGCCAAAAAGAATGAAATATATGTGTGCGTGTATGTTTGTTAGTATTAACTTATGCTCCACCGTAAGGCCTAAACTGTTCATTCCATTTTGATGAACAAAACGTCAATCGATTCGTTATTATAGCCCGGGTAACATTTTAACCGTCTTAAACAACAGGAGGAATTGATTATACCTTTTAAGCCCCGTTTGTAACCGATTTCACTCCATTGTTTTAGCGCGAGATCAAATATTTTTTGTCCGACAAAAGTGACGCATAAATCAACGATTATTATGATTGCATTCTATGTATTTCTGTACTCAAGTGACAGTTCTTCAAACTTTTCACTTGTTAAGTAACTTAGATTTACTTAGTTCTATTATTTCCTAAGCAATCTTCTTGAGCTTGATCTTCATGACATAGCCTCAATAAAAACACGAGTAAATCGGACCGCCAATTCCTGGTATTTAGTGCCGTTTAGGGCTAATTCGTGATGCTCGGCGCCGTGATAGGTGCTGAGATGTGGGCTGCAAAAGAGTGCTCACTCTAATTGATGACCCTTCACCTAATTCCCAAGATGTAGCTGTGAATAGAAGAGACATGGAAGTAAAACAACCTGTACAAATCCCTTCCACCGTTCACGTGTTCACATCTCCATATTGCCAGTCTTGGACACGAAAACGCTAGACTGATCAAAAACTCGAGTGGAGACTTTTATTCTATCCTGCTACAGCTATTTACTTACTAAATAAGTACATTTTTAAAAATGATTATTCTGATTGGTTGATCTATAAACGGATGTATCATAATTATGATAGTAAGTACCCCATGTCCTAGGATCAAATGTCAAAACCACTATAGTGCCATAAAAACTTATTGTATATCAACTTACTAGTGAAATCTCTGGTATACTTAATAATCTTATCTTATCTATTTACGATATTCAATGCGCATGTCAATAAAAAAAACCAAATGCAAATAACTCGGTTCAATCGCGGCTTTGGTCTCAATGGGTTAAGTGAGAACTAGCATCACCATCAAATCAAAATAACATTTATTCAGTTTAGGCTCTAATAAGGCACCTATGAAGGTCTAAATTACCATGATTCAGGTACCAGTAGGCATTACTTTAAAAGATCTAGGTTCAGATTAGTTTCGGAAGTCACCTCGCTTATTTACACTCACTTCACATGTCTTGTCGTATATGATTTCTTGGTCCTTCGATCTCACTCGTTTTTGAGAATATTAAACTACTAGCTTCTGCCCGCGGCTTCCCCCGCGTGGTTCTAGATAAAGATAGCCAAGTCCTTTCCCAGGCTATAGTCTATCTCATTGTGAAATTTCGTTACGATCCGTTCAGCGGTTTAGTCGTGAAAAGGTAAAACACAAACAAAGAGAGTTACTCATACTTTCGCTTTTTTAATATCTGTATGGATAATCTCATCGGGGATTCAGAAGTGATTGCAAGTGAGCTTCTCAGTATTGCAAGGGATATAGTGTTTTTGTACAAAAAGTATTCATTCATTTACAAGAGAGTTCATGCCACTTCCTGCTCCCGTATTTGCACGTTCATTGCTCTAGTTGCGAGGTCGTGTTCAAATGCGATCGTGGCTCTACGCCCTTCTCTGCCTGTTCACCTCACCTTACATGTACTAGATGAAAGGCTTTCACTGTACATTTCTAACAGCCCTATATACTACGTACGAAGATGTTACAATGGTTAGCGGTCACCGTAGCCTATAGACTCTTACAATACCAGGGGTATCAATAGCGCGTTGAAAACCTTATTCTTGAAAGAACTTTTTTATACCACTAAGGTACATAACCATACGATCCACCTAATGGTAAGCAGTCACCGCATACAATACCAGGGGTATCTCTAGCGGGGTACCAATCTTATTCTTGTAAAAACTTATTGTTAGCATCTGATGCACCTTAAGAAATGTATATCTTTATATGCTACTCACCGCTGAAACACACTACATAGGAGTAGTTTCATTTGACTGCGATCTGTAAGTTAGAAGTACTGTCCCCAGATGGCGGCCCCAAATTAATGGGATATCCCATTACGCTCCCATACCGTTCATTCGATTACTTACATTCGAATACTGAAAAGAGAGGAAGGGCGATTTGGGATTTCCTGTGGGTTTTCCCATTTAAATTGGAGCCGCCCGACTGGGGACTGTACCTCCACCTTACGGAATACCGCAGTGAAATAACACTACTTGATGTAGTGTTGTCTTTCTGCGGTAAGTAACGTTGCCAGTGCTCCACGAGGATACCCTGGACTAGTAGTAATAGTGCTAGCACAGTGAGTCCTCTTCTTGCATATTATGCTTGTAAAAATATAATATGCACTAATTAAATATGTGGCAAAGTACATACTTTATCTACTTGAGGTTTAGATAAAATTGAATTTTTAGAAATTACTCTATCGTGGATGCCTGTGCTAAATAAATCACTTTCTATTTTGATGGTGGTAGGTCGTTTTTTAATGTTTTGATACATATCGAATAAACTGAATTCAATTTATTTTCATTACATTCATAATTTTAATTAAATATTTAATGCTCTCAATATTTTGTAAGTCGATTAAAAGTTTCGATTCGTCATGCCGTCATCGATTAACTGCCGCATCGATACACTATTACGAGCACATGATAATATTATAATAATGTGTTACAATAAAGTTATTGATCCAACAAACGCGGCGCTTTAATCATGTTATTAGAAAAAGTTATGTCTTCATTGTCTAAACTAATGTATCCGACGCGTGATTGATCGATAATATCGATACATCGGTATAATTAACGGTGATCGAGTAATTAAACGGTTGTTAGCTTTAAAACGCCGTAAACTGATAAACGAGTTGGATGAAGAATTAAAATTATATTAAGTGGAGAAATTTCATATCAACTGAGTATCTCAAGTGATATATATCCAAGTAAAAAATAAGATAAACAATGCATTATAATGATTAATGAAGTATATTAAAAGGCTGATTTATCAAAAAAAAAATGTATGCATAAATTCCATTCCACGATTAATTTATAAAAAAAAACGGTTAATCTCAACAATTATCGACGCAGTTGACGCCTCAGAAAAAATCTAGTAAGCTGTTGCATGTTTAAAAAATTACCCATAATTCGTTGATCCACATCCCTCCATCTAAGGCTGGAATACTTTACATGTCCACGACAACGCCATAGACAATGAAGACGATAGCGTCAAGTGGTGAAGCATATGTAAAGAAAACTCAGAATAAGGACCTGAGAAATAAACAATCAAAATAACGTTATAATTCTTAATTATTCAAATAAATCATTACTTTTGACATGACATTACGTCACTAGGAGCCTAGTCTCACTACGGCGTACACGATCAATAAAACATGTACACATTTTAACACTTAACAGCTACCTGTGTGTAGACCTCCCCTTATATTCTCGGGCATTAGTCGCTCATTAGAAATACGCCTCGTATCAGAAATAGCGGCTTTACAACTTTCAATGTGTTGACACGTTAAAGCTCATGGGAACCTAATAACTTTTATATTGAATTCTAAACGATAAAAACGCAATTCGTATGTTAAATGTGACGAGGTTCATCGATATAGTGACGTGCCTATCGCCCACTAAAACCTTACGGTAATAATAAAACCGTAATAACTATGATTAAGCGAAGATTAGCTTTGAATTAGCTCGTGCGATGTACGTTAAGAAGTAACGCCTTCGATATTCATGTTTTAAATTCGAATACTATTAAATGGAAATTCACACGATCAAACTTTTATCGATACATTTTAATCAAGCTATTTCAAAACGATGTGTACACACACATAAATAGGAACATGTAAAGAAAGTGGCTTTAATATTAACTCGAGCAGGCAAATGGTTCTAATTTAAACAGCGATGCAAGACCAATTTTAAATAACCCACAATTCCTCAATGAGCTCTCGATGCAATCGAATAACTATTCGATTCGAAATAACAAATGAAACCCAAATTAAATAATTAAGAAAGCAATACGTTCCGTTGCGATACCATTCACCATAAAGGCCGATAATTAAATATTTATTCGGTTCTATTAGTATCGAATCGAATTAGACGAAATCGATTCGATACTGTGGAAATGTTTAAATAACCGTTGAAAAAAATAAACACAAGAATCCGTGAAATACATTTGACAAACGAATCTATATTTGCTCTTTGCACCACTTATACATTGAAATCGATGTAATCGTTAATTCGATAATCGTTCTAAATAATTTGAAAGCATTTATATTTCCCAAAAACTACTCGTGAGTGATTCTAATCGATTCGATAATCGATATTTGGATATGAGATCGTCACGCGATCGTACCTGTGATCGGGTGAGTTCACCGAGATCTTCGGTCACACACTTTCTAAACAAATATTTCCTAGTAATTTACACTTCATGTGTTTTGCAAGAGCCTAGAGCGAGCTGATAAACATTTATTATAGCTCGCCTTACTATGGTCGCAAAACTGTTTTTTTTTGCATTGTTATCCAGCGTGACAATGTTGCCAGCATTCTTGGCACGCTCCCGCAGGATTCTGGTTTGGGCAGATATTTTATGTATAAGAAGGTGGGTTAAGTTCTGTTTTTTGTGAATACTTTAATCAATCATTTTTTTCGTGAACACATGATGAATCAAGATCTAATCTTAGAATAAGGTAAGTCCTTATTCTAAGGTCCTAATACTCTCCGCCGTTAGGGATACAAAATATTTATGATACTGCAACATTGCTTGAATTTATAACATATTCTTGTAAACCGTTCGTAATTCGTAAACCGTTTTTGAATTTGATATGACTGTTGCGTGTTTTGGCAAATTGTTTTTATCTACATCTACACTTATATTACAAAGAGGAAAGATTTGTTTGTTTCTATTGAATGGCCGACATTATCCCCGATGAACATAGCCTACTTTTTACCGCGGGAAAATTCTTAATTCCTACGGGAAAACTATTACCCGTTTTCCCGTATACTATATTGCTACGCGGGTGAAGTCGCGGGGGAAAGCTAGTGTACATATAAACTAATACATACACAAATTACTAGTTTATGATTAAATTGACAGTAATAAAATAATAAACATAAGAGTAGAAATTTGAAAATAAATTAAAACAATTATAAAATACAATTTCTCAAAGATATTACCACTAAGTGCGCCGGAGACATGTCATAAAGGAGAAGACCGACTGCATAGTGAAAGACAATCATTAACGTAACTGATGTCGTATCTTAAATAAGCGATCATTACTTACTTAAATGGCAACCGTGACCAAAAAAAAACATAATTCCTTCATAACAGTACCTACCTCGAGCGATCAGTAAAACAAATAGCTTAAGAAAATACTATATCAATTAAAAAAATTATCACCAATTACAACACAGCGGGTTGTCAAACACTGTTCCCAATTTAAATACTAATCGACTCGATTAACTTAAATAAGGATCGATTAAATGTTCCGAATCGGCGCTTGCTTGTAGCGGACATCTTAATTGTGCAACATCGACTTAGGGGTTTATCGAAAAGAGTTGGCCCTTAATTAGTTCGTATCCCGTACGTTGATACAATCGCCGTCTCACCTCTATTCCTTATTCGAATGAGCAGGATTTGCGTCTCTTTCTCGCAGGCTCATTTCCTTTGGTGAGACAAGGATGTGTTTATGTTTGTATGCAGTTGAGATTGTGATCGTGTCGGGCGCCGGCACCCGCCGTCCTAATGCATTAAATATTTACTAATGAACACGATTATTTAAAGTGACATTTTCGGATTTCTCCGTGGCCATTACAAATGGGCCGAGTGTCGAACAGCGAACATTTCAAGCTATTTATGTAATAAGCTTAGTATTCGTCAATTTTATTAACATACTAGCTTCCGCCCGCGTCTTCGTCCCCGTTGAGCTAGGAATACCAGAGGAACCTAACATTTTCCCGGGATGAAAAGAATCGTATGTGTTCATCCAGGTTATAACTATACGTGTGCCAAAATTTATACAAATCTATCCATACATCCATCCTTATGAACATTCAAATTTATAATATTAGTAGGATACCTTCATACCCTGGAATGCATAGTAATGTATCCGGATATGATCCTAGTAAAGAGCAGACTATTTCAATGGGATGGGATTAATTTTGATCTTAGTAAATCTACATCTACGCTTATAATATTATAAAGAGGAAATATTTGTATTTTTGCGGGTTTGTATTGAATAGGCTCCGAAACTACTAGACCGATTTCAAAAATTATTTCACCGTTAGAAAGCTAAATTATCACTGAGAAACATAGGCTATATATAATACTAGCTGCCCACCCCGGCTCCGCACGGGTGAACAAAATATTTGATAAATGTCTATGCTCCGAAACTAATGTCTACCAGTGCGAAGCCGGGGCGGGCCTCTAGTACTTAAGTCTAGAAGAATTTTGTTAAACATTTTAATTATTGTTATATCATGATTGTTACATGAAAAGTGACAGAGCACTGAGTTTCTTTTCGGTTGGCATTTTTTTCCGTACCGGTGGTTAAGAAGACTTTCATAAGTGCCTTATTAAGGCCTAAACTGAATCAATGAATTCTAATTATGATTATGATATGCGGACATCTTTTACACGTTTGACAAATATATGCATTTACTTTTTTGCTAATTAATTCTATAGAATTAAGAATTGAAGAACACAAGATAATTAAAATAGGAAATGTTATTTTATTATTGTATCTTACATAGACGAGCTGATGTTATTCGGAGAATGAGGATAACGTGGTAAGAAAGGTTTTATGTATGAATGTGGACGGGTACAGGGGTCGAGGTAGACCTAAGAAAAGATGGTTGGATTGTGTGAAAGATGACATGGCCAGAAAGGATGTGAATACAGAGATGACGGCTGATAGAGAAGGATGGAAGAGAAATACATATTGCGCCGACCACAAATAATATGGGATAAGGGCAGGAGAAAGATGACATAGGCGAGCTGATATTCGATCCGAAAACATATAAAGGTTTATTCGTGGTTATTACGACCGTATCAGTCGTAAAGCCGACTTACTAAATGTTCATCCACATAGCACCAGAACGTTCTGTCGATATTTTAATTGAATATATCCCAAAGTGTGGCTTATTGAAACAGATAATCGTAAACTGTGAATCTGTTAGGAATAGCTAGTGACATTCGTAAAATGATATTTATTTATTAGTATTTAGGTGCATTATTGAAAAGTAAGGTTTTAAGTTTCCTCCCAGATTAAGTTGACACTTTTTGGGTTCTAATGTGATTCCTGTCTAGATAATTTGAATCACAACATATGTTACATAAGAATTAAATTTAAACGTTGCTGTATTGTTATGTGGTTTGTAGAGAACTTAGGTATTTGAAGTACTTGTTTTGAAGGAAAAATCTACTAAAGCCAATTTATTATTTTAAACTGAGAAGGATCTAAATTTCCTGTCGTGTTTATAAAAAGTGAACTCAGTAAAAACTTGTTATACAGTTTTGGGAAGACTCCCGCTCCCTCACACCTTAGCGTTTTAATGTCGTCAATGAAACGGATATAGGTATACTAAAAATATTGCCATCCTTATTTAATCCCACGCATGAAAAAGAGGTAGCAAGACTTTTAGACCTGTCAAATTAGTTAAGTTTAGTTATTTTGTACAACATTCTGTTGTACAAAATAACGACACCAATAAATATTTTTTGTATTGTTTTTTGCATTGACTTACAACACGTCGCCAATACATATTAATTGTAATACGTTAAGAGTAAGAGAAGATAAATAAATTTACTAAGAAAATAGTGTCCTACCTCTTGTCAGTCGATGTAGAACTGCTTGATGTGCTAAGGCCATTAAACTTTCCCCAAACCGCCTCTCTTCAAATGACCGTAGGGCACAAATAAATTAGTCACAAACAGATCGCCGACGTGGTCACATAAAATATATGTAAAATATATAATCCGATGCAAATGAGTGGCGTGGGCGTCGCACCTAATTGGCCAGCACCGAGCGAGGACGGGTCGCCAGCCTAGTGGTACGGCGGGAACATATCTGGCACATGTGATGGCATAAAGCTTTCATACTGATACCCCACACATACGTGTTTCTACACTCTTTTTCTTCTTCCTAATTATGGCAATCAATCCTCTTCATGTTCAACTTTTCCCAGTGTCGAGAATTAGCAAATTTCTCACTTTTTTTATTAAATAATTGTTATTGTATTTGCTCTTGTAATCTATCTCATAAACTCAATCATCAACAATAATATACAATATTTTAATGTCTCGATTGTTTTTTGAATAAAAAGAGAATATTTTTATTTTAAAAATACGCGGGATTTACCCTAATAGGAGGTCTCGGAATACGAATTTATGATTCTTGTAAATAATATTTTAACAGTAAGTCTAAATACGTAAGATAGAAACAACGTAGCTCCGCCTTAACAATTTCGGGGCGTGCCTCATGACATGTCAGAGCGTCACATAAAAATGTCATTCTATCGATTTGACATTAATTTAAGATTGAACTCGATTTAATAACAATTCTCGATGTTAATCATGTGAAATACGATTAGTACATGTTGAACACGCGTTGTCACAGTCTCTCAAAATATATTTTATTAGACCGTATATAAATAAATTCAAATTCTACTATAGAGTTTTTGATGTGTATCTTTACTCTTGGTTATGGGAATGATTTCGTAAAAAGGGACTGAAATGAATTACAGGAGACAAGGAAGAGTGTTGCCAGTTTAGCGACTTTGTCGCTAGAAGTGACGACTTTTGTTCAAGTCTTATTGACTCTGGTGAGGGGGCTTAGTGTACTTGTATTAATGTTCTTTTTACCAGTACGGTGTGCCCTCGATGTGCTTTATAAATCTTGACACAACAAGCACATTACATCAGAGTAGTCATATTTGACATCTCTTCTTATCTTCAGGAGGGTGTAACTAACTCCAGACATTATATTTATGGAATATCCCTGTATATCCTACCTGCCGTTAATTAATCACTATACTTATTTTAGAAAAACATTATTATTAATGACAAGTAAAAAAAATCATTTTTGTTTATATTTTAAAATGAAAAAGTCCTTGTTACGCAAACTGTTCACAGCTCGTAATTAGTAAAAAAAACAATAACATAATATCGTAGAGAAAATAAATTAAAATTCTTTGACTTCAATGTAATTGGATATAAAAATACAGAACTACATAGAATTTATTGTAAATATGTATGTATAAGTATATTAAAAGAAACCAACACGCGCATTATGAAGAAAAAGACATCAACGCGTGATCGTTAGCTCAGTGCCGGTAGCAGAAACATTGTCGACAACGTTTTCGTATCGCCTTCGACTATTTTTGTATTGAAAAATGAACAGCGCTGCGGCGGTGAAAAGTGGAACTAAAAATTAGTATGACAATTTTGACATTTCGCGAGCTACGTTTTCGAATACGTTGTCGACAATGTTCCTGCTACCGGCACTGAGTAGATAATATACTACGTACAAACGTTAGTAGGGTTGCCAGCCATGTTGTTGATGAGGACTAGTGAGTCCTCATCAACAACATGGCTGGCAACCCTCATGTCATGTTAGCTCAGTGGAGCTAACAGCATTACTACTAGCGCAGCGTATCATCTTGGAGCACTGGCAACCTTACTGCTAACACTGTGAGTCCTCATCAACATGGTTGGCAACTCGTTAGTGATATCCTGGTAATGCTAGCGGCTATAGGCTACGGTGACTGCTTACCAACAGGTGGGCCGTATGCTTGTGTGCCACCTTAGTGGTATAAAAAAATCTTTGTATAAAATCCTGGTAGGGCCACATCAAGTCAGATCTAGTGGGCGACCCAACAAGGTTTGGAATAAGGCCAGGGCTATAAGTTCCAATTGTCCTAACATTATCTATTTGATGGCCGTCAATCTATATTCCACGCGTGCGGCAGATCCTTTCAGATCGCGGCATTTACACCGGGTCAAGGGAACCAATCATACAACATAGTTATATGTTACAATAGTGCTGCGCCCGCGACTCCGTCCACTTGGGAATGTAAACAATAAACTATAAGTGAAACATGGTTATCGTAAAACTAATGTAGTCTGGAGAGATATTCCTTATCTCCTAGTTATTTTGACACGTACATCATCATCATCAGCCTAACGTTATAGACGTCCACTGCTGAACAAAGGCCTCCCCCATAGATTTCCATAATGACCGATTCAATACGGCCCGCATCCAACGCTTGCCAGCGACCTTTATCAGGTCAGGTCATCGGTTCATCTAGTGGGGGGCCGTCTGACGCTGCATTTTCCAGTGCGTGGTCTCCACTCTAGAACACTCTATAACTTTTTTACCCCATCGGCCATCCGTTCTACGAGCTATGTGCCCTGCCCATTGGCAGAACTATGTCGGTAACTTTAGTTCTTCTGCGAATCTCCTCATTTCTGATTTGATTTTTGGTGTCGCAGAGAAACACCCAGCATAGTCCTCTCCAGAGCTCGTTGAGTGACTCTGAGCTTTCTTATGAGGTCCATATATTCCGTATGTCATCACTGGTAACACACACTGATTAAAGACTTTCGTCTTGCATTGCGTATGTATGTTCGACTTTATGTTTAACACGAACGCGGTACATCAAAATGAGTTACTTAAATTTGTAAGGTTTTACGTGGTTAAAATGGAATGATAATAATAATTAACCAAAATGTGCCCAAACGCCTGTGTGTGTGGTCTTAAAAATATATTCCTTTGCAAAAGCATGTATAATGAAAGTAAAATTTATAATATTAATTCGAGACAATGATAAGAATGGAAAAGCTTTAGTGTTGAGATCAAGTTGAATAAATTCTTTATTCTCAAGATGCTATATATCAAAGAAAATGTGTCTTTAAATAACTAAAATACGTGAATTTTTATGCCTAATAAACACGTTAGTATATTTATGGCTGGATTTTTTGGAAATCGACGCGGGCTCATGTAATAATTCATGTTTTATTATATTGGCCTCATAAATTCAACGTAAACAGAGAAATCCGAATTTGAATATATACAATGAAAATGTCAGTGGAAGAAGAAATCGTGGAAGGCAAATCAAATTATCAACGTACGCAATGATAGAAAGGTAAACAGTTCTCGGAACCAGCGAGCATGTATGAAGAGATTGATGAATGTAATAGAAGCAAGAGATGTACAAGTCAAGAGTGAAATGGCGCTCTACAATCTCTGCTTACCCCGTATTGTCGTATTCTCTGATTACCCCGTACCCCGACTTGGCGCGATGATATCTATACATCTATGTATATAAAAAAATATATATATTTCCCTTGGTCACAGCATATGACGCGTGAACCGATTTCGCTAATTATTGTGTTTTTATTGTCAGGTTCTTATGATAAAAACCGAAACTATTTAGGGATAAACTAAAAGTTATTTTTCTATTTGTATTTAACATATGTATTTATAGCTAAGATAGGACAATGTCTGTCGGGACAGCTAGTATATGATGTGATATATTTAGTATGATCGTAAAGATATAATGAACGAGAATCTAACAGCATGTATCGACGAATACCTACATTGTAACTTATACTCAAGCAATAATAAAACCATACGATATATCATTGAAAGATATCAGAGATGATCGTATTATCAGATTTCATATAAACATTCATATCTATTGCGTTACGGACGGACATTCTTCAATAATTTATTTATATTATTATAAAAAAACTCATTATAACCGACGATATGCCAGTAAATCTATCGCTCGTTAAGTTAACGATAGGTCAGACACGCGACGGACTCCATAGCATATAAAACAGCGATAAACCAATGGGAGGTCCACTAATTGTTGATCATATGCAAATATCAACGTTACTATACTCATGTTGGAACACGGACTCCATAGCAAAGCGACCCACTTAAGGAGGCGCCAGCCTAATTGATCCTAACATCTATTTTATTATCATTCGTCCAGATATGTTTATGTGGGATTCAATGCAGTTGAATATATTAGTTTGTCTTGTATACAAATTTGGAAACTGTACAACTATATTAGACTGATCATATAAAGAAGCCGTGGTGTGGCCGAGTGGAATGAGCGTTGCCTGCTATTCTAGCGACGCAAGTTTGAATATCACTGGTATGTACAAATGAGAATTAAAAAACAAAGTGCAACGATTAGTCTCACCACGAGCTTTATGATAAAGGAAAACTTCGCGAGGAAACCTGCATACGTCTGAGAAGAAATTCAAGGACGTATGTAGTGCCTAAGAGACGGTGACGGACTCATCATCTGTCACGTTGGCACCAAATTATCTTCGGTGGAAAATGGGTGTCGTAACACCTCTGCCTACCTCTTCGGGGACCCTTGTGGGTGAAGATATTATAGCAGCCCGCGACTTCTTCTGCGTTCAGTTTAGAATTGAGTCTTGTATACCTTGAGCAAATATCAAGTCCTGAATAGGTACGTCATAAAGTTGATGTTTTTGATAATCCCATCGGAATCTAAAAAAACCGGGATAATAATAGTCTTTATGTCTAAGCCGATTTGCGTGACTGAGTAACAAACATCCAATCCCAAATTTTCAAAAGATACCGCCATAACGGACAAAGCCTAGGCATAGCCTTAGTAAGAGCTGAGAGTAGAATATACTACGTATAACAATGATATTTTGACATATAATATCATTGACATACAAGTAATTTTTTTTCATATGGGAGAAAACAAAATACGTAATATAGTCACTCAGCTACCGATATCTTGGCTTCATTTCACGGAAATTTAATTTCGAAAGAATCATTGCATACGTAAATTTTTCACACCATCTCAGTAAATTGGATGAATTCCAATCATATTTGTGACAATGGTGCTACCTATGGGACAAGGTATAATACGCTCAAATCATCAGAGCTAGTGTTGAAGCTCACACGTTTTGAATGACTTTTCAAATTGAATGTATTGAGTCTAGCACCATTACCGCGTATTATCTAACCAATCACATGCTATATTGATGGTAAATTGTTGTGCATTCAAAAAAACCTCTTCTACATAACACGATAAAGTTAAAATTTTCTTGCGTTAGGTGTAGCATCTAAGCAGCACGTAATATTTAATAACTCTTAAGAATAATATGAATAAAGTTTAAATTAGTTCCGAGTTTTGTAGGTACGTAATCGGTAGCATTTGGGTCCACGGTACCGAACGCTTGTAGGTAACAGTTTAAATAATATTATTTATAGGCCAGTTACAACTCTAGCACCTATCAGTAATAGGATTAACGGTCTTGTAATATAATTCAATATTAGGATTTAGTTTTTTAAATAGTTTTCGATACATTTTTAAAGAAATTCTTACTTTAGTATGATGATTGCAGTCGTCATCGGCGAAGAGACGAAGAGGTAAGAATCTCGGAGATGTCGCAACCAGAACTTTAGATGACGCTGCTCCAGTGGTTAGTAATATGCTGCGCTAGAGGTCGCGGGTTCGAATCCCGCCGGGGTGTACATTTATGTGGTAAACATTTGTTTGCCTTACGTCTGTGTGACAATGTCCGAGCATAATTAAACATATTATTATTAATTATTATGGAGTTAGTGTCTTCCTAGTTCCTGCTCAAATTGTTGGATTGATGTTGTAAATCAACTGCTGGAACAATTATTTTTAGGGTCGGCAACGTGCGAGTGGTAATTTAGACCTTCATAAGTGCCTTATTAGAGCCTAAACTGAATAAATGATTTTGATTTTAGTGATACCTTTGCTGTTGCAAGCGTCCATAGGCTACGGTAACCGCTTACCATTAGGCGGGTCGTATGCTTGTGTGCCACCTTAGTGGTAAAAAAACAGGTTAAATACTAACATAGTAAAATATATATATTCGCAGTAAAAATCTCCGGTCAAAAGCGTCGCTGTACATAATTAAACAATACACTGAGTCACTACATATTAAGTCACATAATTTGAAGCTGTATCTGCTGCCTCATCCGCGGATTAAAACAATTCCCACGAGAATACGAGTAGCCAGCCATCAATACACAATAATAACGGATGATTCCAATTATCCCAAATATATTACATTTGAGAATGGCACATCAATCGGCTTAACCTAGGAAAAGGTTAAACCTTCATTAAATCACAACAACGCTGTCCGCGACAGTCCTCATATATAAACAAGCTTTTGCCCGCGGCTACACTTCGTTGAATTCGGGGTATTGATTTTCAGACTTTGTTACCCCATTTTTCGCCTTCAGGGGTTAAAAAGCCTGAAATACGTATTTACGTTGTGAAGAAGTACTTCTGTGAAGTTTCACCTTAAAAACTTTGGACCCCCATTTCACTCCCTTAGGGGGTGAAACAATTGTTTCTTAGCGGATGTCTATGTCATAATAACTATCTGCGTGCCAAATTGCTGCTGCAAGCTGTGTTTGATCAGTCGGTAATTTTACATACATAAAAGGATACCGTTACTGATAGTATATAGTGTATAGTATATTACTATGTATAGTACTATATGTGTATGTATATACATATATATAAAACTAGCGACCCACTCCGGCTTTGCAAGGATTAACACAAACCTAAATGAATAATATGAAAGAAAACCTCTCTCTTGAATCATTCTATCTATTTAAAAAACCGCATCAATATCCGTTGCGTAGTTTTAAAGATCTAAGCACACACAGGGACAGACAGACAGCGGGAAGACTTAGTTTTATACTATGTAGGGACAAGTAAATGCCAAAACGCTATATAGGAAGGAGTGCCGACCATAACTCATAACATACAATAAACCACGCAAGTTTCAAGCCGCACGCAACCCAATATAAACTTTAATGTAATCGTCTCCAAAATGCAAATTAGCCGATACGTCATTAAGTTTTAAAATTCAGAGGCATTAGAGTAAAATATCTTATCAAATTGTTGTTAAAATTGATTTGTATTGTCGTGCGATTAGATGGTTTAGAGGCGCGTGGGCGGAAGGCTGGCCGGCCAGAGGTCAGATATAACCGTTTATTATACTCGGATAGGTGTATTTTTATTTTTAAATCAATTCTAGTGGTCCAGTTTTTTAGAACACCTGCGTAAACAGTTGGAGAACGCCTGTCTACATGGAAATATGCGCCGAAAAATGGCCGCTCTTAGTTATGTTCGCATTCAAACTCAAACTCAAAATCATCTTTATTTGACTCAAATAAAGTAGTCAACGACAAATACTTTCAAATTGTCAGAATCTACCGCGGAAGAGCATTTATTCTTTTAAAAAATATATATTTCAATTACCTACGTGACATGAATATTGAATATATCACAAAAAGACAGATAATGTAAAAAAAAGGAAAATAAGTACATTGTTTTTGTACTTACATGAGCTACAGTAATAATAATATTATAAAGAGGAAAGATTTGTATTGTTGTATGTAACGAATAAACTCAAAAAGTACTGGACCGATTTCAAAAATTCTTTCACCGTTAGAAAGCTACATTATCACTGAGTAACATAGGCTATATATTATACTAGCTGCCCGCCACGGCTTCGCTCGGGTAGACAAAATATTTGATAAATGTCTATAGGCTCCGAAACTACTGAACCGATTTCAAAAAATCTTTCACCGTTAGAAAGCTACACTATCACTGAGTAACATAGGCTAGCTGCCCGCCCCGGCTTTGCACGGGTAGACAAAATATTTGATATCAATGTCTACCCGTGCAGGCCGGGGCGGGCCGCTATGTTATATATACAAATATTTTAACCCTGCAATTGTGTCATCTATAACACTTTGTGATTATTTCTGAATGTTTGGTAATTATAGATTATGGTTATACCAATACAAATGGTAATTAAAATTTCATTTCCGACAGACAATTAATTTAAAATTGACTAACGACCCACCCCGGCTTCGCATGGCCAGCGTGAGCCATAAACCCAAATGAATTATGACATAAAAAGGTTTCTCTTGAATCACTATTAAACAATATTAAAGAAATCCGCATCCAAATCCGTTGCGAAGTTTTAAACATCTAAGCATACATACGACACACAGACAGCGGGAAGCGACTTTGTTTTAGTGATTATTAGCACATTTACAAACTTTTCGACTACGTATGCAGATCGTTAATAGGCACCATTGACTGAACATAACATCCCACAACAGATTACTTCCTGAACCACAGCCATTAAGGCTTCGAAGTTGTTAACTCGTTAAAAAGTTCGTCGCTAGTCTAACTGTGACCTGTTTCATTTGAGAACCGATAGATTTACAATCGCCATAACGCATTCTGAAACACACATAACACATTACACTCAAAGGCACCAGAAATGATACCTACTGCCTTAATATAAGGCGTATGAGCAAGTGTTTGGTTGCATTAAGTTTGAATGGGCGTTAATACCACCCAGTGTGCTGCGCCAGCGCGTCTATAAACGACCACAATTTATAACGTTCTTACGCCAAAGTTTAAAAGTCGATCATTTCACCTGAACTTATAAAAATAATTACATATGTAAGATATACATATCTTTTGCCCGTGGCTTCGCTCGCGTGGTACTAGATAAATATAGCCTAGGTCCTTCCCCAGGTTATAATCTATCTCATTGCTAAATTTCATTACGATCCGTTCAGCCGTTTAGTCGTGAAAAGGTAACAAATAAACAAAGAGAGTTACTTATATTTTCGCATTTTTTATATTAGTATGGGTAATATAATTCTTCTGTAGGTACGTCTATCTGTATAATACTAAACTCCTAAAATACTGCATGGACATTGACGAAGTATTCTGTATTTTTGTGTATGTAGGTAATCTATTATGTAGTATAGTAAATTTTGTATTTTATTTGAAACTAGCTTTTGCCCGCGGCTTCGCACGCGTGGTAAAGAAGTCAATATCTGAAATTGTAAATGATAGCTTATGCCCACTCCTACCTATTTTTACGGATTTAACTTAAAAAATGTAGGTTTTTCATACAAACTTTCATCCCCTATTTTATGCCTAATGGTTGGAATTTCTAATAATCCTCTAATACATATTTATTTATTGTTAACTGAAAGGCCAAATACCAAATGTCGGATTTTCATACAAACTTTCATCCCCTATTTTACCCCCTTAGGGATGGAATTTCCACAAATCCTCACATACGTATTTATTTCTTTACAACTGAAAGGTCAAATACCAGTTGTCATGCGTTAATCTTCAAAGCTGACGGATTTTATTACAATAATTTCATCCCCTATTTGACCCCCTTAGGGGTAGAATTTAGAAAAATCCTGAAATACGTATGTATTTATTTTTAATTGAAAGGCCATATACCAATTTACATGCTCTTAACTTAAAAAACGACGGATTTACAAAATACTTTCAACCCCTATTTTACCCCCTTAGGGGAGGAATTCCCAAAATCCCTGAAAGACATATTTATTTATTTTTAACTGAAAGGCCAAATACCAATTCTCATGCTCTTAACTTAAAAAACTGATGGATTTTCAAATAAACTTTCATCCCTATTTGACCCCCTTAGGGGTGGAATTATCGAAAATCCTGAAATACGTATGTATTTATTTTTAATTGAAAGGCCATATACCAATGTTCATGCTCTTAACTTAAAAAACGTCAGATTTTCAAACAAACCTTCAACCCCAATTTTACCCCCTTAGGGGAGGAATTCCCGAAAATCCTGAAATAGGTATTTATTTATTTTTAACTGAAAGGCCAAATACCAATTCTCATGCTCTTAACTTAAAAAACCGATGGATTTTCAAATAAACTTTCATCCCTATTTGACCCCCATAGGGGTGGAATTCCCAAAGATCCTGAAATACGTATGTATTTATTTTTAATTGAAAGGCCATATACCAATTTTCATGCTCTTAACTTAAAAAACGACGGATTTACAAAATACTTTCAACCCCTATTTTACCCCCTTAGGGGAGGAATTCCCAAAATCCCTGAAAGACATATTTATTTATTTTTAACCTCACGGCTACATAAACCAACGTTATAAATCGACTAACTAGCAGGACAACATTCAACGAATGACGTCACAACCCTGCCACGCGCTAGCGAAGTTTTCTACGCAATTCAACATATATACAAGTTTCCGACTAGAACAGTTGGAGCCGCGGTAGTGTGGGGCGAGCGAGGTGATCATGCTCAGCCACCGCAAAGGGAAGATCTACCAGCCAGGCGGGTGTTGTGCCTGGGGAACCGCGGCTCCGACTGTTCTAGTCGGAAACTTGTATATATGTTGAATTGCGTAGAAAACTTCGCTAGCGCGTGGCAGGGTTGTGACGTCATTCGTTGAATGTTGTCCTGCTAGTTAGTCGATTTCTAACGTTGGTTTATGTAGCCGTGAGGTCGCTACAAACTGAAAGGCCAAATACCAATTCTCATGCTCTTAACTTAAAAAACCGATGGATTTTCAAATAAACTTTCATCCCTATTTGACCCCCTTAGGGGTGGAATTATCGAAAATCCTGAAATACGTATGTATTTATTTTTAATTGAAAGGCAATATACCAATTTTCATGCTCTTAACTTAAAAAACGTCGGATTTTCAAACAAACCTTCAACCCCAATTTTACCCCCTTAGGGGAGGAATTCCCGAAAATCCTGAAATACGTATTTATTTATTTTTAATTGAAAGGCCAAACACCAATTTTCATGCCAGTCAGTCTCTTCTTTTATATATTATTATATATTAATATATTATATATATATATATTATATATATAATATATATATAATAATAAATAATAAATATAAATAATATATAATATACACAAAAAAACAACAACACACACACAAACAACAACAAAATACACACACACACACACACACACACACACACACAATACACACACACAAAACAAAACAACAACAACGAGAAGAAGAGTAAAAGCTGAGTTTCTTACCGGATGCTTCTCAGCAACAAACGACCTTCATAATTTGAAAGTACTTGTAAAGTCTAGTAAAATAAAGATGATTTTGAATTTGAGTTTATTAAGTGTAAGGGCACACATAAACAATGCGCATTAATCTATTTGTCACCTTTGTAACGTTGTTTTTATATGTTACCGCTTGTTTTACGATCCAGTAAAGTTTATTTTATGACTACGTAATGGATCTCTGCTATTTGCGATACTTTTGAGGAGATTAAACTTAACTAGACAATGGTGCCGTCTCTTTCCACTAAATTTTAGCTGTGTTGTCAAATTAAGTTTTAGTAACCTATCCACTAAAGAAGGGTTTTTGAAAATAAGAAAAAAATGGGATCGAAAGTTTCTCTTAAGTGATGGGTAACACGCTTTTTTAAGTGACAATTTTGAGTTAAGGCCAGAGTAGCTCTAAAGCGTAACTTTAAATGTCTTGCAGACTTCGTTCGCTTCATCCAAAATACATTTAAACATTAAAATTAAAAAAATTGCAGGAAGTATAATATATATTGGTATTAGACTTCTTTAGTCGTGGTGGCCTTGTGGTTAAAGCAACGGTCTGTCATCTGATGGGTCCAGGTTCAAATCCCGGCCTGTACCAATGAACGTGTTTTTATAAGCATGAGTACAGTGATTAATTACAATATGAGCGAAAAAAGAGAGGTAGGGCGAATTGGAATGTCCCGTGGGTTTTCCCATTAATATTGGAGTCGCCTGACTGGGGACTGTAACTCCGCCTTACAGAATACCGCAGTGAAATAACACTACTTTGATGCTAGTGCTCCACGATGATACGCTGGGCTAGTAGTAATGCTGCTAGTACTGACTCCTCATCAACAACATGATAGGCGTTAGTGATACCCCTGGTATTGCTAGCGGCTATAGGCTACGGTGACTGCTTACCATCAGGTGGGCCGTATGCTTGTGTGTCACCTTAGTGGTATAAAAAAAGACGCAAGTGTGTATGTGTAGTAGAAGTAAGTTAGATGTTATGCTCCTCCAAACTTGCCTTCTAATTCTGTCAAATCAATGTTAACCAAATCGATTGAGATGTCTTGGACGTCTATTATATATCGTGTCAACAGATTGAGTTCAGTTGCATATAATATTCGTTTATTAATTTGAACTGTAGGTGATACTGGTTACAGGTTAAATTATTTTTACGGAGATTATAATAATCTATTTAGTTTTTAGCCCAGCCCCAAAGCGAACTATACGTTTTTTTTATACCACTAAGGTGGCAAACAAGCATACGGCCCGCCTGATGGTAAGCGGTTACCGTAGCCTATGGACGCTTGCAACACCAGGGGTATCACTCACGCGTTGCTGACCCTGTTCGCTACTCATAAATTAAAAAAATAAAATTAGTTGGTTTACAACTAATTTTATTTTTAAACAAAAAATACCTACTTAAGAAATATACTTCAGCTCTAAAAACATAATCCTCTAAGCTTTGTACTCCATTATAAGTAAATTGCGGAGAACTATGATATTTGGAGAAGAAATGCAGACAGCTAATATTTTGATATGTACCTATATAAAAATGAATCACTGAATGTGTTGCTAAGCGCAAATCGCAGAGCAGCTGAACCGATTTCGCTAATTATTTTTTTAGAACATTCCTTGAAGTACGAGGATGGTCCTTACGGAGAAAAAAAATAAAAAATTGCCTGAAAAAGTGTAAAAACGGGGTAGACAAAATAATTGATAAATGTCTACCCGTGCAAAGCCGGGGCGGGCCGCTAGTTAGAAATGAATTAAATCAATTAAAAAACCATTACGCACACTACCAAGCGCTTAACACACAACACTGCGTTTGACACAGTCTTACTGGCTGTCATTTCAAAGATTGTTCATATTTGATGTGATCGAATTTCGAACACTAGTAGCGCGAGCATGAACAATTTGCGACAACGTTCTCGTATCACCTTCGACTAGTATTGTATTGAAAAGTGAACAGCGCTGCGGCGGTGAAAAGTGAAACTAATAAAAATTAGTATGACAATTTTGACATTTCGCGAGTAACGTTTTCGAATACGTTGTCGAAAAATGTTCCTGCTGTCGACACAGATGACTGCTAGTTTACTTAATTCCGTGAGTGTTGAGAACACTTTTTTACACAAATAATTATCATTTGTTGAGAGTATGTACGGCCGCATTAAATCCCCATTAAAAACACGATTCTTGAAGTAAACAAACCGATGCCACTTTACGACACATATAATCAAATGCATCCTAAAACCTAGCACCGTATGAACATACAAATTGAATTAATATTTTACGACACCAATGTGAACCATATGTGTATGGTAGGAACACACAAATTGAATTAATATTTTATGACGCCAATCCCAGTGCGTCTGTGGTGCCGGCCGCGTGATGTCACCAGTCGTAAAACTAATTAGAGCTGACATGACACAACGGTTACGACCGCTATTTGACAAAACGTACCTACACCTATAAATATCTTAGGTTTTTAAAACAGGTAGGTCGCAGTATCACAACGATATCCCTCGTTCTAGCCGTTCAAAATGGGAGATCATTCTACCCTCGCACTTCTCCCCATCGGCGGGGAAGTCATCCTCACACATTGCAACCGAAATGGTCTCGCCCGCCGCGGTTCCAAAGGAGTGTTCTCCCGCGCACGATCAAATTGTGAAATTGACTCCCCGTTGAGGTTTTCCCAAAGGAGTACAGCATGGAGTTATTTAATGGTAGTCTTATGGAGATACAGCAAGCCAAGCTTTTATAGACTACGGACTGCTTAACACAGGCGGGCAGTCAAGACGGCGGGCAAGACACGTGTCCGTGAGTGATATTTCCTGTTGTTCTGATATTTCTTCGTCTTGATATTTCTTCGGAGCTGTTTACTTCAACAAAAATACTAAATATTTTTTCTTTTTTTCATACTAATTGCAAACTCATTATTAGGATGAATCTACGGCAGTATATCTTTGACTCTTCTTATAAAATCAATTATAAAGCAGCTATAATTCACTTGACCATCTGTTAAGAGAACACTTCTCAGCTCTGAACACAATAAGTCCAATTCCTATCCATAGGTACACCTTCAGGACACTGACCAATAACATCCTCCAACAACGAACATTAACACCACATAACGTTACACTTAGCCAGACAATTTTCACTCTTACATTTATCTTAATAAATTTTACAGTACAAGCAAAGCTTGGTTTGTTATTTAGACCAATTAAGCAGACCTACATTGGTAATTGATTTAGGGAATTTAAAGCTTATATTTGTAAGATTAAGGTTGTACAAAATGCAGGGATATGTTTGCAATACAGCCTGCTGCGCTGAGGTATGATTTAACAGCGCTCGCAAGCTACGGTATTAATTCAACAGCAATTTGTCATTGAATGTGAGAAAGTGGTGTATTGTCAGGATTCAGCGGGTAGTAATGGCTGTTGGCCAGGTTTTATGTTACAAGAAACATCTGGAGCGACCAAACAGTGGATCACACGTACGATCCCTTAGCGTAGAAGTAATTCTACGCTAAGGGATTTTATAATCCCCTAGTTTTAATTTATACACACGTACCATGTACCTACATACATAGGTACCTATCTTGTGCGAATATATTGGGTAAATTGACTTTACACCATAACTTGGCTAATTATACACATCAAAATATGTATATATTTATTGTATTTGATAATTCGGCAGAATTACGACAGTCATAGGTGCCCCCATAAAACCCTAAAACAAATAAACAATTTTTGACAATCAGTCATCTTCCCAAGGCATGGAGAATCAATTTAAGGCCTACCTAGATTACACCTTAGGTCCGACTTAATTTATAAGATAACTTATCCTCGCGGAAACATTAAACTGACTTTTACATATGAGAATTGCACTTCAGCCACCGTCTGCTCCGTTAGCTGTTAATCTTTAATTGAAGCCTGCTAGGTGATAGCTTGCTTATCTTCATTAGAGTGCTAACAAGCCATTTTCATTAAATAGAGACGTTATTTTTAGCTTATTTAATTAAGGTAATGTTCAAATTGATAAAAGCTGAGGACTTTGGTATTCATAGTTAGTAATCTAATGGTAAATGTAGGTATATAATTGCTCATTAATTAATGGGTTATATCTATATATAAAGAGATTTCGATCACTGGACTGCCCAGTGATCGAAATCTTTTTTTTTTTAATTTAGACCTTTTTTACACCACTAAGTTGGCACATATCCCCATGACATATGACACACATATGACATATAATATATTTGGAATGTTTAGTTAATCTATTTTATATGCGTATGTGAGAGTAACATAATATACTAAACGAGTCACATACATACATTAAAAAGAAACTACTACCATTTCTCAAGACAAAACTAAGTCTCACGAATCATGCATTCCTAATGAGGATTCTTGTTGAAATAAAATATGATGTATAAAGGCTGTGAATTTTTAAAGTCACTGTTGATTTCTGGTCGAGCCATCACAATAGCGTGGGAAATTCAAACAAACATCCAATATGAATTCTTATTGAATCGTGCGTCGATATCTCGAGTAATACTTGGGCAAATGAAGATGTGGCGTTTTGTTTTGACAGATATTGAAGGACCCTTAGTTCGAGCGCGAAGAATATTTCAATGTGAAAGTATCGCTTAGTTCTTGAAGCGGTCAAATTTTACGTAAAGGCTTACGAGGTATCTTGGTATACTTCTGAATATGAGTACTTTATTTGAACTAGTGATTTGTTGGTTTTGAAGTCCATGAGGATACTTTGCCGAGTGAATTTTTATTCCGCTTCTCATACGAAAATTTATATAAATTTATATTTAGGTATTTATGAAAACTGATTTGTATACACATCAATCGGTTATTCAAATTTTTAAGGGCATCCAACAAATGTTAAGGCTACACATTTTATGCTTAAGGAAAGCCCTAAAACAGGTAGCAAGTAGGTGCATTCCTTCAATAATAGAACATACCTACATCGTGCTTATATTGAAATTAATATTATATGAGATAAACAAAACACTATATGAGATATTAAAATACTTGTGTGTATTCATAATTTTATGATTTAAGTATTTTAAGATAAAATTAAGTCGGTATTAATTTTTTTTTTTATTGACACAAAACAGATTAAACTATTTACAAAAACATATCTTAACCTACCTACTTATAGATAAAAGATCTGACCCAAAGCGGAATCATGCTAAATATAATTTGAAAATAGCAAAAAATCATTCTAACAAATTAAATGTCTGAACTATTTGATTCTTACAGTACCTTAAATTAACAAACGACTGATTTGAACAAACAGAGAACAGTTTGGGTTTCCGTATACAAGAATTGCTTCCTCAATTAACACAACAACTGGCTGCCTTACTAGAACATAATTACGACCGTGGCGGTAAACAAACCGTTTGCTTTAACATCTCAACGAATAACACCTCTTAAAACTAAGAAAGCTTCAGGTGGTCGCAAACATTAGCTTTGTTTGAGCGCCAATTTGGAACAGCCAAGCTGTTTCATACCTACAAACTTATCTTTGTAACTATCTCCTGAAAAATCTACTTTAGCAAACCCACATAAAGATTGGAAAACGTGCATTCCGTAAAAGCATAATGCTCTTAAAATTATAATTGCGAAATATTCGCGGATGCACGGCTTGTGTATCCACAAAGTGTTAATTAGAAGCATTTTCAATACCGGTTTTGATGTTTAATGTTCACTTATATGGCGTGCAAATTCTTTCGCACTTGCATACGAAGAGCTTAGACTAAGCTGAGATCCAGTGGATAGCCTGTTATGGTGAGTCATCAAAGCAAGCAGACTGACCTGAAGGAAACGATGCTATCGAGTTTTGTTCAGGCGTTTATTGCAAAACAGGTGAAACGCAACGCATGAAGACAAACAGACAAGTTTTTAAGAATAGTATTTTAATGTTCTGTTACACTCCCTACGCAATTAGTTTTTGGCAAATATTTTCATTGTGCAGACACGACTTTCTAGTTTTGTTTAAGTATATAAGCTTTCATTATATGTATAATCAAATTATAGAAGGTAGATGTTAATTGAGATTCTCATTTCCGCCTGAAAATTTTAGTTACTTCGATGTAATGTAACAAGTTTATTTATAGGTATAAAAGTGCTTTTACTAACTGCATAACAAAGTATCAATCAAATCAAATCAAAAATCATTTATTCAGTTTAGGCCCATTTATTAATAAGGCACTTATGAAGGTCTAAATATCTCCAAAAAGGCTGGACTAATTTTGACGTTACTACCACTGAAGATATAAGGAGTAACATAGGTTACTCTTGTTTTAGAAAAAGAATTAAGGTTCCGCGCAAAAAAACATGAAATTGTGGACAAATTACGATTTCACGCGTTTAACGTACAAAGTTGCTGGAACAGCTAGCATGGCAATAAAACAACTCATTGGGAAACTTAATCATTACTTTATTTATCACTTAATAGTAAACACTAATTATCATCTTAGGTCCATCACTTGCTAGTCTCCTGGTATGGCTGAAAACGTTTCTCACTACAATATTTATTTACCTTCAAATCATTTTAATTTTTAAGTCTTTATTGTAACATAAATCCAAATTTATATGGCAAACCAACGTTTGCCGGGTCAGTCAGTATTGTATAGATTGTTAGAACAGCCAACATGTAGATCTAGCGCGAGTGGGTGTGGTCTCATTTGGGCTTGGTCTCTTGGTCGGTCACGTATCTTATGTAGATGGTGTCTTCTGGCTTGGGGTCTTCCATCTGCGTCTCGTCGAGCTGAGAGCAAGCGATGGCCAGCGCCGAGCCGTCGTGAGAGAAGCTGAGCGACGACACCGCGGTATTGTACCTGGGTTAACAACAAAATCAAAAAAATTAGGTGTGGCACTCGGAGACTGCCGCGGTAAAGCTATTGCATAGCATTTTTTATCAACTTATGCAATTATAATTATTTATTTATTTTATTAATGCTGTATTTTTTAATTTACCTATATACTTTCTCACAAACAGCTGATTACGGTAGTTTTCCAATACAACCAATGCCACCTAAAGGCGGGTTGCTGAACTAAAGAGACAAGCGTGATATTTCAAAAAGTCATTAAAAGTTCTGGTATTTATCGATAGATGGAGTTGTCGGTCGGAGTGGAGGGTGTTAGGTTTTTTTCGTTACGGAATTTCTGGATTCGGTCCCCGCGCTCAAGGCCCGCGATAAAAGCTATGCAATAGCTTAAAAAATCATTTAGTCATTTGCCCTCATAAGGCACCTATGGACGTTATAAAACCATTGAGCTGGAACCCATTTATTTTTATGTTATTTTTATGTACCACTGTTTCTTTCCCTTTACAATACTAGTGTAGGTACCAATATTAGCATATTATGCCAGGATCACAATAATAATAATGCTTGGACATTATCACACAGCTTGTGCTATGGGAACCAGCTGATACAATATTTATATACTTTTCTTTTGTAATTACATTATTATAATACATACCAAATACAATTATAGTTTTATTTCTGTTATTGTTTCAATTTTTTATTAGATAGTTGAACTTAATTTTAATTAGTTTTATTCACACATACCTTGGAGCACAATTCAGATATTTTTTTCATTTTACTTTGTACTTGTTTTTTATAAAATCATGTTCTGTATTTGTGCTAAATAAATAAATAAAATACGCAATGTTAGATATTGTTACCTGTGGAACTGGCACAGTCGTTTCTTGTTGAATCCATCCCATATGTTGACATAGCCATCAGAGCCACCAGTAGCAAAGGTGTTGTACACAGAATGGAAGCTGATCGCATTCACCGGGTAGATCTTCTCCAGCCCTGGAATGGTAAGAATACATTATTCAAAATTTAAAAACTTCTAGACCGTAATTTAAAAACTTTCACCAGTAGAAAGCTGTATTATCACTGAGTAACATAGGCTATAAATTATATTACTACGCAGACGAAGTCACGAAAATAAAGCTAGTAATGAATAAGACCAACACAGAATACTGACCTCCATCCTTGATTCTATGACACTTGAAGGCATACTTCTTCTTCTGAACCTCAGGATTGCTGTCTAAGTATTCCACAGCCACCCGGCCTTCTATAGAACTGAGCACGTAGCCCTGCTTGTTGGGGAACACTCGGATGCATCTGGTCTGGTACTTGAGTGAAGATTCGCGTCGCTGGTTCACGTGGCCCATGTTCCGCACATCCCATACAAAGATCTTGCGGCCCGATGTGCCCACCACAAATTTCTCACCAACTATACTCATTGTATAAACCTAGAACAGGATAAGATTGCTGATAAGGAAATGGTTTTCTTACAAGACCGTCTTAAGGGTGCAGGCGACAGGCAGGGGTTGGTAGAAGGGCATAGTCTAGTTTGCTTTAGGTATAATCTGCCTCTGGGCCTTGAGAAACTTTAAGGGAAAATAGGCTTTCTCAGTTTTCTGTTTAAGTATAGTTACCCGTTCATTGCCCTGGTTGTAGGTCCCAACGCAGTTTGGGACCCTGCTGTCCCACATCTTCACTGTACCATCCCAGCTACCAGTCAGCACAGCATTCACTTCGGTAGAGTATTCAACACACCGTATAGCTCCTTTATGATCACCGAGCACCGTCTCTGTTGTTGCATTGAGATCATACATTTTAATGGTTTGGTCTAATCCTCCGCTGTATGAGTGGACTGCATCCTGAAATTAGTTTCAAATACAGGTTTATTACCAGTTTTCTGAATGGTGAACCTTGTCAAATACATGTAGTTTTTGCAAGAATACCCATATTACAATGTTTATGGCTGTCTGGAGTTTACATTGAAAGGAAAAAGACGGCTAACTTACCCTAAAGCACACGTCGAGAACGGGTAATTCGTGGCAATATTTGTGCCGCTCGATGTTGGCGGTCACATCGTACAATCTTACAGAACAGTCCCACGAAGAAACTAGGAGGAACTGGTTGGATTTTGGAGCGAATTTCACGCTCGATATAGCTTCCTCGGGTAAACTCTTCAATTTAAATTCTGTGCGGGACTCCGCGACCCGCGTCACAGTCATTGTGGAAGCAATTTTGTTAGATTGTAAGAAAATAAAGGGAAATCAAACAGTAATATCAGAATGTTGAAATATATCGAAGATTACAAAGCAAAGCAAGCCGCAAGTCAAGCAAGCAACGCAGCAGCATCCAATTCTATTCTAAAAAACTGAACTTTTTTTTCCTGTTTTGACAGATGTGACAGCTGACATTCAAGTCAACCAAGGCTAAGATCAAAGTGTAAAGAGTAGAGTACTAAGCAAGCATAGCGTTTCTATGAGTACACAAAAGTAAAGAGACAATAACGCTAGTATAGTGGACATCTGTGACAATAACGTCTTCCATTAATTTTACTCTACGTAATGATATGATGACCTATTCAAATAACAAAAATCTAAATTCAATTAAAATTTAGTCAGCCGCGCCGTATTAACGCGATTGAGTAACAACCAAACTTTTCCAAACATTATGATATTTATGATGAACGCAGCAATACAACGCAGTTTTTTTATGGCCTTATTAGTTTGACAACTGATGAAGTGATGACACACGGCTGAACCTGAACGCAACCTTACAAGTTGACATGTTTGTGATGAGGTGTGAACTGTGAATCGTAGAAAGAAAACCTAGTCTTTACCAGAAATGAGTTTACTAAAATCTAAAGTACCCTAGTATTGTGATGTTGATTTGTGTAACATAACAGATATATAGAACATACGAATACAATAGAGCCGTGCCTCATACCTAATATAAATGACTAGATTAACGCCGCGCAGCTAATTCGATTCCGATTGGAACGGATTGAGTGAAAACCTTATGAAATAACGATGCAAACCAATCTCAAAACTAAAGAGATGTTTATAGTAAGGGCATTGGAAAAGATTCTGGCGGATAAGGATATTAAAAAGTCTTATCACAACCAGCTAAAGAAGTCCTGTGAAGTAGCCCTAGGTGAGTATTTTGACATTTTATTTGATAAGTACATAGTAATAAAATTAGATTACATAGTAAAAGATATACCTACACACAGATAAAATAACAATGGCTAATTAAATTTGTATTTGATAACTGTAGAAAGAATTTGAAATAGTGAATGCTGTGTCCTTGATTATGAAATATTTTACTTAATTGCATGCATATCAAGGCAATAATTATTTATCTGTTTGCTGATTCTTTCAATGTATCTGTCATACACTGCCAAGTCTGTATCTCCTAGGGTGTAGACATGGGTATCTATATCTTAAATTCAATGGTCAAGACAAGAGTACATTTAATGAATATGGATTGATTAGCATCATGCACATTGCAGTAAGAGTACTAAGTCAGAAATTCATCAATTTGTCTTAATATGTTTGTCTATACAAGCCATGTCTGAACACTGATGTGCTAATTTACAACAGTATATATCTATATATGTATTGTGTTTGTGATATTTCATCATTGTCCTGCCCATAATACATGTAAACCAGATTATGATCTGCTTATTGAAAGGTCATTATAGCCTATGGATACTTGCAACACCAGGCTCATATCACAAGTGTACTGCTGGCCTAATTTGGTTGATGCAATGTATTTTGTGAGGCTGCTATACTTATGTCATTATGAGGTAAAATGCTTGTGATTGTTTGCTTGTGTGTATGGGAAACCCCTGGAAGGAATGAACCAATTTAAGTAAATATTTGAATTAATGTAAAAAAATACACTAATTTAAACTGCTACGTTATCCCTGAGTATCACAGGTGTAACATATATTTGATCTAGGCTCAGTGATCCTATCCCAATACCGGTAAAGTTGTGGGTGGAAAGCTAGTATAGGTTTGAATGAAAATGCAATTATTTGGATTTACAATAAATAGGATACTTTTTTCCCAGAATGATACGATGTACGAGGTGTTGAAGTTACAGGCAAAACTTAATTTTACATAATTAGCAATGAAACAAAATAGGTTAGTTTGTGATAATTTAGTATCATGTATCCTTTCAAGTGGATGGAGATTCATTACCTATCTATATGTATTATATCCTAAATGATGATAATCATAATTAAGTGTCTAATTGTACAGTACAGTGCATATTATCAATTTTAGAGTTTTCCCCTCTGTAAATTTTCCTCGAATGTATTCAGAAATCAGCTTTTGGTAATTTGCATACTGACAAAATCAGTTTCATTTAAATCTGGTTCCATGTTAATGTATCTACTATTTTTAGAGATTGATTTGCCTACATTTAAATATGTAAAACAGAATTTTCTAATTTATTCACAAATCTATGTAGTAAGCAGGTTATTACAGCCACATATTGCTGTGCTACAGTGAACTTCAGTACCTGGTCTGTTATGTCTGTCTTTGATATTTTACTGTTTATTCCAGCAGTTATTTTAATTATCTCGTCAATTCTTATCACAGTACCCTAAATGTCCATACATATAGTTGAGGTATTGAAAAATCCATTACTGAAATTAATAATATCTATCTAATGGGTTTTTTATGTATCAAATTTAGATAAACATCAATATATATTGGCATCAGTGTTATCATAATTTCATTTGTACACACATTTCCTGGTAGTGGCCTGCTTCAATAAATGATTATGTAGCCATTTATTGTATTAAAATGTATTTACATTGCACAGCCCCTAAAAACTAAATAAGTACCTTGAATTTTTATGGTTCAATAGATTTCATTTGATAACCAAGGTTTTTATGGCAACCTTGATTTAAATGTGCTGATAATTAACACAATAACAGCACTAAATTTCCTTCAATAGTGCAGCAGAACATTGATAGATATATTATCTCCTTTCAAAATTGCTAGGGTGTAAATTGAAAAAAGTATTTCATTTTACTGAGATTCTAAAGGTTACAGTTTAACATAACTACCTCTTATTTTCAGAGGAAATAAAAGCTGAACTGAAAAATGGTGGCCAGCAAGAGTCACCAGAAAGTCCAACATCAGGTACCCTTCCTCTACCCAAAAATGATGCTTCAAACATCATCACAGCTGAGAAGTATTTCCTGCCTTTTGAGCTGGCATGTCAGAGTAAAGCAGCCAGGATTGTAGTGGCAGCTCTAGACTGTCTACAGAAACTGATTGCTTATGGGCATCTTACTGGAAACATTCCCGATTCAACAACTCCAAGGAAACTACTTATTGACAGGATAGTTGAAACTATATGTAGTTGCTTCACTGGTCCACAAACAGATGAAGGTGTTCAATTGCAGATTATTAAAGCCCTACTGACAGTTATCACTAGTCAACATGTCGAGGTCCATGAAGGAACTGTACTCCTTGCCGTCAGGACTTGTTACAACATCTACCTCGCCAGCAAGAATCTGATCAATCAAACAACTGCCAGGGCGACCCTTACACAAATGCTTAATGTTATTTTTACTAAAATGGAAAATCAAGCAATAGAATCAGAGGTCAATGGAAATACAATTTCAGAGATACAACACAGTATTCCTAATGGCAATGTAGTCAGTGATGAAAACAGCAATAATCAGGCAGTTGAAGACGACAAAGATTCAACATCAGTGCAAAATGAACAAATTGATGAAGTTTTGGAGGCGAAAATAATCGCAAAACAGATAGTTGACTCAGTTATTGACAATGCTATTAATATTGCTTCTAAAAAGAATGAAGAGGGCTTACATAATCCTGATAACAATGAAAACCCATCTGACTCACAAGATAGTGTTAGTCTTTCACAAGATGGCCAGCTCCCACCGGAACCTTCAATGACAAGAATACCATCTCAGGAGAGTGTGGATGTTGCATCAGAGAATGACAATTCTGTGACAGCAAAGTTTACTCACATTCTACAAAAAGATGCATTTCTGGTATTCAGAGCTCTCTGCAAGCTATCTATGAAGCCCCTGCCTGAAGGCACTCCCGACCCTAAGTCTCACGAACTAAGATCCAAAATCTTATCGTTACATTTGCTTCTTTCCATTCTACAAAATGCTGGGCCTGTGTTCAGAAACAATGAGATGTTCATAACGGCCATCAAACAGTACCTCTGTGTTGCGCTGTCCAAGAATGGCGTCAGCTCAGTTCCAGAAGTGTTTGAACTATCACTAGCCATTTTCTTGGCCCTTCTTCAGAACTTCAAAGTTCACCTCAAAATGCAGATTGAAGTGTTCTTCAAAGAGATCTTCATGAACATCCTGGAGACTTCTAGTTCTTCTTTTGAACATAAGTGGATGGTCATCCAAGCCTTGACGAGAATTTGTGGCGATGCCCAAAGCGTTGTAGACATCTACGTCAACTACGACTGTGATCTTTCAGCTGCAAACCTCTTCCAAAGATTGGTCAATGATGTCTCGAAAATTGCTCAAGGAAGACAAGCCTTAGAACTGGGTGCTACGCCTAATCAAGAGAAATCTATGCGAATTAGAGGTCTCGAATGCCTGGTTTCGATATTAAAGTGTATGGTGGAATGGAGTAAAGAACTTTATATAAATCCTAATCTGCAAACGACTTTAGGAGAAAGGACTGTTAAAGAAGACACAGATCACCACAGCATAAAGTCCCATGGAGGATCAAGCCTTAGTTTAGTTTCCAATGGATCAAGCAACATAGGCAATAGGGAAACGTTGGACTCGCCCGAACAATTTGAAGTACTAAAACAGCAAAAAGAAGTGTGGGAGACTGGTATTGAACTTTTCAATAGAAAACCTAAGAAAGGAATCGCCTTCTTACAAGAACAAGGACTGTTGGGAACATCAACTAAAGAAATAGCTGAATGGCTCCTCACTGATGAGAGACTAGATAAAACATTTATAGGAGAATATTTAGGTGAAAATGACGACCATTCCAAAGAAGTTATGTACTCGTATGTGGATTCTATGAAGTTTTCAACCATGGATATCGTAGCTGCATTACGTCATTTCTTAGAGGGATTCAGACTGCCGGGCGAAGCTCAGAAAATCGACAGACTTATGGAAAAGTTCGCGTCACGCTACTGTGAATGTAATCCTACCAACACACTGTTCACTAGTGCGGACACAGTTTATGTATTGGCGTTTTCCATAATAATGCTGACAACTGATTTGCATTCGCCTCAAGTGAAAAATAAGATGACAAAAGAACAATACATAAAGTTGAACAGCGGTATCAGCGACAACAATGACTTGCCGCGAGAATACTTATCGACAATATACGACGAAATAGCCGGTCATGAAATAAAGATGAAAAATGTATCCAAACCTGGAAAACATATGATCTCGAACGAGAAAAAACGCAAATTTATATGGAACATGGAGATGGAACAAATATCCACAGCCGCCAAGAATCTGATGGAATCAGTGTCTCACGTTCAGACTCCATTTACAACAGCGAAGCATGTAGAACACGTGCGACCGATGTTCAAAATGGCGTGGACTCCGTTCCTTGCCGCGTTTTCCGTCGGCTTACAAGACTGTGACGATCCTGAGATTGCTTGCTTGTGCTTAGACGGCATTAGATGCGCCATCCGTATTGCGTGCATATTCCACATGAGTCTTGAGCGGGATGCCTATGTGCAAGCTCTCGCGCGGTTCACCCTGCTCACCGCCAACTCACCAATCACAGAAATGAAAGCTAAGAACATTGACACAATCAAGACTCTGATCACAGTCGCTCACACCGATGGCAACTATCTAGGACCGAGTTGGTTGGACGTTGTAAAGTGTATTTCGCAATTGGAATTAGCGCAGCTGATAGGGACAGGTGTGCGACCGCAGTTCCTATCCGGCTCGGGCATTAAGCCTCAGCCAGATTCGTTGAAGTTCAGCCTGATGGCGCTTGATCCTAGTGTCAAGGAGCATATTGGAGAAACGAGCTCGCAAAGCGTTGTGGTCGCCGTAGACCGAATATTTACTGGCTCCACGAGACTGGATGGTGACGCCATAGTTGATTTTGTCAAGGCATTATGTCAAGTGTCATTGGATGAACTCAGTCATCCGACCAACCCTCGCATGTTCTCCCTTCAGAAGATAGTGGAAATATCCTACTACAACATGGGCCGTATCAGGCTGCAGTGGTCTCGAATATGGCAGGTCCTCGGCGATCACTTCAACAAAGTCGGGTGCAGTTACAACGAGGACATTGCCTTCTTCGCTGTGGACTCGTTGAGACAACTTTCCATGAAGTTTATAGAGAAAGGAGAGTTTGCCAACTTCAAGTTCCAAAAAGATTTCCTACGACCATTTGAACACATAATGAAAAAGAACAGCTCGCCTACAATAAGAGACATGGTGGTGCGATGTATTGCGCAGATGGTCAATTCACAAGCCCCTAATATAAGATCGGGTTGGAAAAATATATTTTCCGTGTTCCATCTAGCGGCCAGCGATCAAGACGAAGCAATCGTCGACTTAGCATTCCAAACTACTGGCAAAATTATAACTGATTTGTATGAGAGACAGTTCCCGGCGATGATAGACTCATTCCAAGACGCAGTTAAATGCTTGTCAGAATTCGCTTGTAATGCGAAATTCCCGGACACTTCTATGGAAGCGATAAGACTTGTGAGATCATGTGCTACGGCGGTTGGTGCTTCACCGCAGCTGTTCGTCGAGCACGCAGGTCTAGAGGGAGAACAAGGAGCCCCTGAAGAAGACAGGGTGTGGCTGCGAGGGTGGTTCCCACTCCTCTTCTCCCTCTCTTGTGTCGTCAGCCGATGCAAGCTAGACGTCCGCACCCGCGGACTTACTGTTCTATTCGAAATCATTAAAACCCACGGCGATTCATTCCGTCCCCATTGGTGGAGGGATTTATTCAACATACTGTTCAGGATCTTCGACAACATGAAGTTGCCTGAACATCAGTTAGAGAAGAACGAGTGGATGACTACAACATGCAACCACGCGTTGTATGCGATCGTAGATGTCTTCACGCAGTACTTTGACATTCTGGGCTCGCTGTTGCTGGAGCAACTGTACTCGCAGCTCCACTGGTGCGTGCAGCAGGATAACGAGCAGCTGGCGAGGTCCGGCACCAACTGCTTAGAGAATCTAGTCATTTCGAACGGCACCAAGTTCAACGAGGACACGTGGAACAACACTTGCCAGATCATGCTGGACATATTCAACAGCACGCTGCCGACCACGCTACTCACTTGGAAGCCGGACGAGAACGAAGACGGCGAGGCGAGTCACGTGAGGCATGGGATATTGAAGAAGCCACAGGGAGGTGACGAGATTAAGTCCTCGAACAGGGTATTCAATAGCCTGCTGATCAAATGCGTCGTCCAGCTAGAGTTGATCCAGACCATCGACAACATAGTCTTCTACCCGGCCACGTCTAGAAAGGAAGACGCGGAAACTCTGGCGCTCGCCGCCGCCGAGTTGACCGGAGGCACCCCGGGAACGGAACAGGAATGTCAGCGTGAAGAACAAGGAATGTACAGGCTGTTGAGCTCGCCGCACCTGCTGCGACTCGTGGAGTGTTTGATGTGCAGTCACCGCTTCGCCAAAACTTTCAACACTAATAACGCGCAGAGGAATGTCCTCTGGAAGGCCAACTTCAAGGGCTCCGTGAAGCCGAACATGTTGAAGCAGGAGACCCAGTCGCTGGCGTGCGTGCTCAGGATACTGTTCAAGATGTACGGCGACGACGCGCGCCAGCACCACCGGCCGGCTGTCCAGAAGAGCCTCATCAACATTTGCTGCGAGGCGCTCGAGTACTTCGTCGGCGTCACCAACGAAGCCCACAGAGACGCCTGGACCTCCATCCTGCTATTGATTCTCACCAGAATACTTAAGATGCCCGACGAACGAGTAAGTCACTTTTATGAATCTTTTTCTCTGTCACACGCGCATATGTCAAATCACAGGTGATAAGGTAAAGAGATAAAATTTGTTTGTTTGACGGGTAAGGTCTGGAGTTACTGAAAAGTTTAGTAGATATATTTGGAGAATTATTTTGTTATTATTCTGTGTAGTCTGTGTCAGGTGCATGCACCCTCTTTTTGTAAGCAGATGAGGTATTTCTTTTTTCTTAATTTTACTTTTATCATATTGCGCTCTGTACTGTCTGCCAACCAAGGGTGTATCTAGTGGGTGGGGTTTACTCATTCAAGTGGAGGAAGTCATCACTTGTTCAACAGAAAATTTATATTCGATTTAAATTACTAGGATGCATATCTTTGGTTAATTCGATTTAATTTATTGTAATCTAAATTGGAGCGTGTCCTGATCAGACCTCGGTTATATGACCCGCCTGACTTGAAAGCTGGAACTGCCCTTGCTGCCAACCCCTTGAGGGACTTAGCGTGATGATACGTATGTATGTAAATTTAGTTACCCGTTCGTTACATTTCCAGTTTGCGGCGCACGTATCCAGCTACTACCCGCTGCTGTGTGAGATCACATGCTTCGACCTGAAGCCCGAGCTGCGCTCCGTGCTGCGGCGCGTGTTCATCCGCATCGGGCCCGTCTTCAACATTGTCACCAACACGCAGTAGCGTTAATCTTACTATCACCTAGCCTGTAACAGCCGCTTTTTGACAGGTCACATCATTCCCTGACACTATGTATACACACAGCAAATTATGTTTTTTTATGTGTGAGCACCCGCGATGGTAGAGTTGACCGTCAGATGTCATCGGTTACACATCATATGCGACTACTGTAAGACTTGTTCGGGTTTTTAAATGTAATTATTTTTACTTCAGGGTAGCATCGGGAATTGATTGCTGCATTTTTTTATCAATATTTTCAATTTATATTTAGGTTTTTTATCCAATCGATGGAACATCACTGTGTTGAACTGTCAAAAAGCGGTTCTTATTGTGGTCTAGGTTTAACCATAAGAATAATAACAGGTAGGGGTGCCGTTAATTATGATAATAAATTTTAGATCAAAGTTCTTAAAGACAATTTCGCTTCTACCTGTTATTTAGTCTTGTTTTACACGGAGTTTGGCAGGATAATATGTCTATGATGATGGTATGAAACAAGACAGCGACTATTTTCGCCTTTATAAATTTAATCATTACAAGCTTTTATTTAGTTTCACCTGTTCGATGTGTGTGTAATACAATTTTGCAAGTTAAATTTGACCCACTTCCCAGCGTCATTGAGCTGAGACTTGGCAGACACGTTTGGTTCCCGTGACAATGCATGTTACCTAAATGACGCCATTTGTTATCTAACATGGCGGATGTCACAATATGGCGAATTATAATTTCCACAGTAATCCCTACGATATCGGTATCAAATTGAAAGGCTTGATGACCAAATAAAAGCTTGTATTAAATATGTATGACTATTTTTAATCCGATTGTTTTCATTGATTTTAGTTATTAATGTCAATATTTACAATACATGAACCAGAATACTTGCTAAATGAAGTGTGTGACTTGTAATAAACACTATTTATTCATTCAACTGCTGATTATATAAATGTAATTATCCTGCCACATTCAGTGTGTGTACGCTAACAAAATGGCCTTATAGTTTTGTAGGATAAAGTATGACTTGATGTTAATGTTAAAATTAAAAGCAATTAAGTTGTTTCCTTAAAAATTATTTTAATATTATTGACAGCAATCAGTACTTCAGTAGTATTAAAAGTGATCTATATTGTATGTATAGGTGTAGTAAACTTATTTCTAATTTATGCGATAAATTATTTGATTATCAACAGTTAAAATTTAAATTGTATATTAATAATATCATAGCAGATGTGTATCTATAAATTTTAACTATAGTTTATTCTGTATATTTGAATGTTTCTACTGTTTGTGAAGCTGAAATCACTCACGCCCTGATAGCTTCATGTTGATTACTAACTCGACTGATTGGCCTGTGATTGAATCATATTATAATCATATTGCTTTTATTGAGTGACTTCAGAATTCGCACGCATATTGATTATATTATTTCTTAAAATTAAAATCAAAATTATAAATATTGGCTGTTTCCATTCTTCATGCGATGGTGAGTCCTTCGATGGACCGCTCCAGGGATTGCAAGTCCCAAATAACAAGTTGGCCGTCCATACCAGACGTGCTGAACTTTTGGGTGTCAGCTTTAGTTCCCTTGAACAGGCTGATGCATGAAATTGCATTCTGGTGAACAGAGTCGAGGAATGTGTCATTGGTCTCGATACGCGCATGTCTGTCGAGGGATTGGAACTTCTTCATGGCAGACAGCCCCCCAGACTCCTTTCGCTGAGTATTATCCAGCTTGGCCACATAAGTAATCTGATTACCGTCATGGCAGTACAGCAATGGAATGCAGCTATGACCGGCCACCACGAGGGAATTGTTGGTAATCCAAGTGCATCCCAAGAATGGCAGATATTCAGTCTTAAGTTTTATAACAGCTTTTCCTTGAGTAGCATCAGCTACATTTATAGAGCTGTCATGTCCAACCCAGGCAACCTTATTACCGTCAGCTGAGAATGACACACTATGCACCCAGCCTCCTCCTGAAGAGGAGTTTGGAAACTCAGCTAAGAGCTGACCAAGCGGCAGCTTAGTTCCCCATACATTAGGTCCTGGCTGATCCTCTATATCCTTGATATAAGCTGAGAACACTCGCACCTTAAAATCAGCAGAGCCAGCTACAAGCAGCATATTGTTAGGATGCCAATCCAGTGAGGTGACAGTCGACCGAATTGGTTTCTTAATATGTTTGGAGACCCACCAATTGTTCTCTTTTTCAAAGTAACAGATGGAAATCAATCTTGCCCCAGAGCCAACAGCAAACTTATTTTCCATGGGTGACCATTTAACACAGGTGGCAGCACGATTGATCCTGAGCAGTACAAGGGTGGTGGACCACTTGCCATCATCTCCTTGGGTCCAGACATAGGCATTACGGTCTACAGAGCAGGTGACAATGCGATTTGTGTTAGGTGCCCAATCAATGCCCATGACTCTCAAATCATGCTCGACAAGGTTGTTAGTTTGCTTCCACTCGTAGCCCTCCTTCTGGTAGATATGAACCTCATTGTTGTTTGGTGAAAATGCAATTTCTGGAAAGGGATTTACTAATTTAATTTTTTAATGTACTCAATTTTATTAAGGCGCCATTTGAGTATAGTGGTAGGTCAGCCTATGCTGTTGTTATTTCACATTCCATTCCCACCAGGAAAAATATTTGTGGGTTTTGTGAAGAATCTGTATGAATGTCCAGATGCCAAATAACATGGACATAATAAGTGAACATTTCAAGTCAGTATGTACCTGAATTTTCCAAACCCTATGCTTAGGGAAAGCAATTTTTTTTTAATTTATAAAAGCATTATACTCACGAGTCCTATTAATATTCCATGCATGGCAGGTGATAGGGGCACATGAGTCACCAATTGGAACTGTCTGAGACATTTTCGCTACCTGCAATTAAATTCAAGCAGTCAAGACAGTCAACGCCAAAGTTGAAGACGTAAAAAAAATTGTTTTCAAAAATGGTTTACCTCAAATTAACAGGAAGGATTAATTCGGTCACACCCGGTTGGTTATCGTGTTGTCTGATAAGGAAAATTCGCGGACTCTGGGCAGTCAACGCGAATTTCTGAAAGTATGAATATTGTTAAATCAATTAGGTAAATTCATAAAACATACTCAGCTTCACTATACTTTTTGAATATTATTATAAAATAGCACTTACAAACAATAAATTCCTGACGATTGAGTTGGATTGAAATACCAGGATACAGTGTCAGTCTGACACTGACATAATATGAGTCATGTTGCTAACTTCAAAAGAGTCGAGTCCCTTGGTTCTAAATCGAAAGTCGGTAA
This sequence comes from Falcaria lacertinaria, assembly GCA_951449985.1. Classification (NCBI taxonomy): domain Eukaryota; kingdom Metazoa; phylum Arthropoda; class Insecta; order Lepidoptera; family Drepanidae; genus Falcaria; species Falcaria lacertinaria. Next base: position 482,225 of record OX602120.1, on the reverse strand, counting down.
CAACGCGCAAAATAGCATGGGCGACAACCAGGGTAGTTACGCAGGACCAAAAACGAAAGGTCCACCACTGAACACGTGTATAATTTAAGCGCAGCTTGGAAAAACTTATGCGTTATATCACTTGCTACTCTACAATTCTGTGTCCACTTATGTACCACATATATGTATTACAAGCCCCAAATCTGTTTTTATTTCTACTCCAAAAGTCAACGGATAAGTCACTAGAGCCTAGACTATTTTTGGTCAGACGCCGTCTTTTCTTTCGCCTCATAAGACTTTAACCAAAAGTCGCGCCCCTTCTAGCGTAAAGTGGTTAAATTGGCAACATTGAATAAGAGTGACTCTTCTTCTTCTTCTTCTTAAGTATGGCAATCAATCCCTTCAGGGACTATTTTTGTCAGTGTCGAGTGTCAGAGAATATTCAAGTTACAAAATTCCTCGTGTTTGCCGCATTGAAATGCCTAGTGTCATGCATTCTAATGCTTCATGGAGTTTCTGGAGACAATCCACGGCAGTAGCAGATCATAACACGCCTTTAGGTCAGAGGTAACCCATTGACCAAAATGATAAATCACTTAACCGAAATGTCGTATCTCTAAATGAAACTTTACTGCACATAACAACACTAAAAATACACAATAAAGATCTCTATAACCAATTTACGAGACACTGGAAAAAATCTCAACTTCAACTTTTTTCAACCGCTCCGCCTGATTCCCGCCAGAAACACTAAAAGTGACTCACATGTCAGACAGATATTGTCTTCTTCTTCTTCTTCCTAAGTATGGCAATCAATCCCTTCAGGGACTATTTTTGCCAGTGTCGAGTGTTAGAGAATTTTCATGTTGCAAAATTTCTCGTGTTTGCCGCATTAAAATGCCTAGTGTCATGCATTCTAACGCCCAATGGAGTTTCTGGAGACAACCCACGGCAGTAGCAGATCGTAACACGCCTTTAGATTAGAGGTAACCTATTGACCAAAATGATAAATCACTTAACCCAAAAGTCGTATTATGGCATTATTTCCAATGCTCCTATAAATCAGTCACTAAATGAAACTTTACTGCACATATCGACACCAAAAATACACATTAAAGATCACTATAACACAATTTACGACACACTGGAAAAAATCTCAACCGCTCCGCCTGATTCCCGCCAAAAACTCCGACAGATATTGTCTTGTCATATCATGTTGATTAATCCACAGAGAAAATAAACAAAAACCCAATTTTAACATCGTTTTTTCTGTAAATAATATAAAACCTAAATTAAAAATAAATTAAATAATTAACCAATCCAATTACCCTTTGATTATATACTTGTCTATATAATCAAAGGGTAATCTCACAAACACATAATCAAAGCCAATTACCATACTTTACTACTTTACTTTGCTCCATACTTTGTTTACATTTCTTCAATAAGTGGTTATTTTATGTTACCAGTGGTATCGCCGGCGCCGGTAGCGAATAGAGCTATTTTTCTTTAAAATTATCTTACATTATTTTTCTTTTCTTCGAGCAGAGAGCAACTGTACTGAGATCTCAGTCTACCAGCAAAACCCAGAAGACTTAAACTAAACTATGTCTGGTCGAGGTATGCCTACTCAACTCTAATGAAAGCCAAACCTCTATTATTCGCTCACTTTGCTTCGTAAAGCACATATTGCATAAAATTATCTTCCATTTCCAGGCAGATATCGTGGAAACCGGAACCGGGGTCAACACACCCTAGCCTCGATTGCAAAGGAGACGGTGACTTCGCTCCCGGCGAATAGCCCAGTGCTTGCTATGTTTAAGGAAGCAGCTTTGAAGCTGAACGACAGGCAGGACAGACACGAGCGTCTCGTTAAGTTGTCGAGAGATATCACTATCGAGAGCAAGAGAATTATATTTCTACTACACTCTGCTATTACGTTAGTATGGAAAGCCAAATTGTTAAGGTTTAATTGTCCTGCTTAGATCAAATAAAAAGGGTAGATGGAACTTTGCGAACAAAGAAGTGAGGCCGGTTAAAACTACGCCATGCAGTGTGCATATACATAATTACACACACACACCTACAACAAATACAATTAAACTACGCCTTGCCACTTCATGTTTAAAAGAAATTGTTTGCACATTTCCATCTACCTTTTCATTTGATCGGAGAGGTCCTCATAAAGCACTCAAGAATATCTTATTTTATTTACACTGTATGATGGACATTATGTAGCTCTAAGCTAAAGGTGCATGCATATTCTGTCTAATTTGTAGAATATTGTGTTCTTCAAACAAATAAGTTATAAATAAATAAACAATTAGTAGCAAAGTGAGCAATTTAGAGTTGGTTCAATGAGACTGAATAGAATAGACATGAGCATTTTCCATCAGCTGTTGGCAGAGCCCACTGGTGTTCTAGCCAAAAGGCTTTTCAGTCCCATTCCGATCCATTATTTGATAATTTTTGTTCTGTTTTTTTTTTATTTATCTTGTGTAGTATTATAAAATTTTAGGGTACAATGGGGTTGGTACAAATGAAAAAATAAGTAGCTGATCTATTTACATATAGTTGAGGACAAGTTATCTTTAATGTAATGATTACAGAAAAGAATCAACCCTAACTGCAGTGCATGAAGCAAATGAACGTCTATTGAAACTGAGAAATGGACCAATCAGATCCATTGGCTTGGAGCTTGAAAACAGCCCAGCATACTTACACGGGCGAGCAGTCTCTGCTGGTTTCCAGGAATATGTGGAGGCTCGGACACTATGCTCATTGATAGACACAAAAGAAATCATCAAATATTCTGAGGTCCAAAAAGAGTTCTTGTACACTGTGAAAGAGACAGTTGAAGATGAGGAAATGGAACGGAATGTAGTGACCATGATAACACCTTCAGACTATATGCTCGGGTTGGCTGACCTGACAGGAGAGCTCATGAGAATGGCCATAAATAGTATATCAAGTGGTGACAGTGACCAGTGCTTCAAAGCTTGTCAGGTGGTGAGAGACTTGTACACTGGGTACTTAGGTGAGATAATATTTTTTTTTATAGCACTATGGTGGCAAATGAGCATACAACTCGCCTGATGGTACCCAGTTACTGTAGCCTATGGGTGCTTGCGACGCCAGGGGCATCACTCGCGTGATGCCGACCCTGAATTTTACGGGTTCGTAAACGTACTGTAACTATATAATAAGTCTGCATAGCATAGATAATTTGAAACCTAATGCATATTTATTTATTTCCATTTCAGAAATTACATTTTAGCTCCCTAAAACTGAACAGTTATTTTTTTGTCTCAGTCCTATTGTAATATTTGTCTTTCTTATTGCAACTAAATATATTCTGTCCAATAAACTACCATCTTTTCCATTAAATACGAATGTTCTTTATTTTGTGGCACAACAACAAAGCATTTGTATTTTGTTGGTAATAATATTTGGAATTGATTGCAGGTCTGTTCAACGTAGGCCGAGAGCTGTCGCGCAAGATGGGCACGACGCGTAGTAACGTGAGCAAGGTAATATTATGTTACCACATATTTTGGAGTTTCCCGACCGGGGACTGTGTCTCCACCTTACAGAGGATTGCCATCAAATAACACTGATGTACTGTTGGTCCTGCAGAAAATTTTTGAACAAAGAGGAAATGTACTGCCGTTTCCACCTTTATGGTATAAAAAACATACTAGGTAGGTCTTGTTCCACTCGACAAAAATCACGACCCTAAAAATATAGCGCCATATGTTCCTTACTGAGCAAAGATTACAATATCTGTACAAGATAACTGATAGCATAGTTATCTTTATGTTTAGGTGGAGACGTGCGTGTACTCTGTGCGCGTGCGCGGGGGCGAAGCGCCGCCCGAGCTGCTGGCGGCGCCGAAGGCCTGGGACGAGCCCAGCTACCACTCCGACGATGATGGCTTCTTCCAATAAATACATACTTAAACTGTCATGACAGTTATTTTCACCGTAGTATATTTAAGGAAAAGTAAATAAATAAACTTTTATCTTGAATTTATTTGTTAAAATTTCAAGAACAAGTATGTCAAACAAAACAAAAAAGATAATCCGTCTCTTAAGCCAGAAAATATGTTTTTTTTTTTGTGTTGTTTCATTTGTTTTTTCTATGGCCAGATATAAACTACACATTTTAAGCTATACTGCATTTGCATGAATGCTTTACTTTTATACCTTTAAGAATTCATCTGATTTTCGTGCCAATTTGAGGTATTCTCATGAAGTCTATTTTATTTCATATTTTAAATTCCTAACTATTACTTCTAGTATTTCAATTAAAATATGGTAACGAAAGAAAAAACTTGTAATTCAAAGTTATATTTCCAACATGATACAAAACTATACATTTCAAAACGTAACATAGACCATCCTATTTTAATTCAATCCTCTGTTTCTTGGGAGTACCCCATACTGCCAGTGAGGTCACTCGGGGGTTCCCATTCATCGGACTCGTCAGTTCTGTATGGGTCTTCATTTGAAGATTCGCTCCAAGACATCCTTTGTACGGGCTTCCGTTTTCTCTTCCCGGTCACAACCAGGTCTGAAGGTGAATCCTCATCGCTATCACTGCTCGCCGGTTGCACTCTCTTCCTTTTAGGCCGTTTGTCTGAACAAGTAAAAAAATAGCAATACAAACTCTATGATCATTTCAAACGTCTACTTGTTGCCATTATTAAGACAGAGCAAATAAAAACACTTCATTTTTTAACTATTTTCATTTTTGTTATTTGTTATACTGGCAATAGAAATACACGGTCAGTGAAAATTTTAGGGCGTCAGCGTGTGTATTGGATTACACATTCATTTTTAATTTAGTGTTACATTGAATTTTATTGCACTTTGGCACACATAAACCTAAAATTTGTTTCCTCGTCAATTGTCCTTTAATCCTTAGCTTTGAAAAAAATATGTTATGTGCTAAATCCACGGACGCAATCATAAGCTAATAGATAATAGAACTTGCCACTCACAATTTAAAACTCATAATCGTAATCGACACTGTCCCCGTCAGAGTCCTCCACTTGGAAATGGTCATCGTAAAAGTTAACAGTTTGCGCGTTGATGTAGAATATGTTGCCATGCCGTTGCACTACTCGCATACCTGCCAAATGTAACATCCTCTTATTTATTTACATTGTAAAACTACATTATTGTGTTCAACAGTGACAGTATTGAAAAGGCTTGTTACAAATTGTTATACCATGATTGTTACATGAAAAAAAAGACAGAGCACTGTTTCTTGCCGGTTCTTCTCAGATGGCTTTTTTTTCGAACCGGTGGTAATTTAGACCTTCATAAGAACCTTATTAGGGCCTAAACTGAATAAATGATTTTTGATTTGATTTGCTCTTAAAAACTCTGAATGAAAAGGTGAGATTTACAGCGAATGTTGTCGATTCTGTTGTACAAAGCCACTGAACTAAACTTATTTGATAGAACTAAAAGTCTTGCTGTCACTTTTAATGTGCGAGTTTAAATAAGGTTGTCAATAATTTTAATCCTGTCAAATTAGTTTAGTTTAGTGATTTCATACAACAGAATTAGCACCAATATCCGTGAAAATGTCTCATGTAATATAAGGATCACAGCCACAACATAAGACATCAATTTAATTGAAGTAAATAGTCATCTTTCTTTGATATAATTATGAGAGCCGCGCAAGGTATGAAAAGTTTCTTATAAATTGCAGTGATGTATATAATTATTGCAAAATCAACCATTTCCACGTGGCCTTCATTTTGGCAGTTCATTTAAATGCATTTAGAAAAAACATGTGAAATGCAGTCAATGGCAAATTCTTAGCAGATTTTTATTCCCCAGCTTTGTCGGCCTTCGTTTGCGTGGATTTAGCTCAAAACGATACAGTTTTTCAACTCGTGAGGATTTGTGTGTACTCGGGCGGGGTGCGGGGGGCTTGGTGTGTACCTGGGCGGGGGGCTGGGTGTGTACTCGGGCGGGGTGCGGGGGGCTTGGTGTGTACCTGGGCGGGGGGCTGGGTGTGTACTCGGGCGGGGTGCGGGGGGCTTGGTGTGTACCTGGGCGGGGGGCTGGGTGTGTACTCGGGCGGGGTGCGGGGGGCTTGGTGTGTACCTGGGCGGGGTGCGGGGGGCTGTGTGTTGTGGGGATGCGAGTGGTCCCGCCAGTGCCGGGGGTCTCGGCGGAGGCAGGCGGCGCCGCGCGGGCAGGGGGCCTGCGCCCCGGGGCCCCAGTCCGCGTCGCTCGGGTGGCTGAACTGCGCTTTATGCTGGGGGTTGCGTCTACACAAAAAAGTTGTCATCATCATCACTTGTTGTCATCTACAAAATCGGATACATTGAATGAAATGTAAAGATATTCTATATAAGTGCCTTATAAGGGCTTAACTGAATAAACTACTGTCGATCGATCAATCAATCAAATATACTTTATTGCACACCAAGTAACAATTGTAATACAATAAAAGCGGCCTCACCCCAAAAGCAATTTTGAGGATTAATTCAATTGATTTAAAAAACGATATACATTGAATGTATTATATAATCTTACCTATAACAATTAGCGCCATACATACAACGCTCCCTCAGCTGAGCATTTGGTTTCAATGTTGAATCCGTCTCTTCTGGGGAGTCTCCATCTTTGCAATTTGCACCTTTGTCACTGGCAGCTGTTGCCTGAAATGATAATGGTTGTGACATTGAAACATGAGATGAATTATGTAAGTATGTAATAATTTGTAAAATTTTGTATTTTACTTAATATTTAACATTTTACTCTTCCGAAAATGATGACAATGAAGAAAAAAAATATTATTTATTTTAGGGTCGGCAACTTGCAAGTTATACCCCTGGTGTTACAAGGCTTACAGTAACTGCTTACCATCAGGCGGGCCGTATGCTTGTTTGCCACCTTAGTAGTATAAATATACGTATATCTGGTACCATAATGCAGTACATCTTTGGTTAGCACTGTGTTATTAGCTGATTATAAAGTTCATCTTACCACACTTTCATTACTGGTTCCTGGCTTCACATCTTCCCCATCAGTTGGTTCCTTCTTTACCGATGTTGTTTCAACATCATTAGTGTTGTCAGATTCTTTTTTTACTTTCTTAACATCTACAGGACTGTCTGCTGTGGGGCTGCACCGTTTCTGCGGAGTTTTTGGCTCAGCCAGTACACTGTTCACATCCTCCGCTGCTAGATGGATAGTAAAACATTGGTAATTATAATAATAATAATTGCTCGGACATTATCGCACAGCGCCATCTGGCCCCAAACTAAGCAAAGCTTGTACTATGGGAACCAGCAGCTCGTACAATACTTATATACTTTTTTTTTGTAAATATATACTTATAATACATACTAAACACCCAGACGCAAGGCAAACATATTTGTCTCATAAATGTTTGCTCCGGCGGGAATCGAACCCGCGACCCCAGCGTAGCAGTCAGGTATACTAACCACTAGACCAGAGGTCTCGTCAAATTTATTTATGAGTATATAATTATGAGTTGTAGAGTACCCTACATAATGCACATTGTAAATTAGAAATATAGGTTACAATTTAATTGTATGGCATTTAAAAAATCCACTACTACCAGAGGGGTCAAATTCCAACGTTTTACATTATGATAATTGTTTTATATCACTTAAAAAGGTTACAGAAAAGAATCTTACTCTCAATATTTGTTTCATGAACATTGAAATTGTGAGTAGATTGTAATTCAGTGATTTACTTACGAATCAAAGTTGATGGAGAGGTGTCACCTGCATTACTGGTGTTTTCATTTAGATCAAAATCTATTGGCTGTGAGGCATTGTGGTCACTTGTATCGTCATTAAGTGAACAATTAGATGAACTGCGTATTAATTCTGTATTGTCCGATTCAGAGTTGGTTTCTTCTAAGCTGGGGATATGAGTAGAGTGATCTGTTGCTTGCGAAGAGTCTGGACAGTACACCAACTCATACCAGCAAGTATCGGGTAACACACCAAACTTATCCCCATTGCCAAGGGTTATAGTGCAGTTTAACTTCAATATTTCCTTATCATTGCTCCCATTTTTTATGTAAAAGCAAGGGTTCATATGTAGCTGAAAAATAATGATTTGTTTTATATTTTTGCTGGTAGCAAGAACAGCTTTAAAAACCAAAGTAATCTATATATATATATATATAAAATGAATCCCTATTTCCCTTGGTCACACACACCATGTGAACGACTGGAATTATTCTCTCTTTGTTTTGTGTTTGTTATTGGCAGGAGAAGGATCTAGTTTAATTTCAGGATAAACTAAAGGCCCTTTTTTCTGTAGGGTATTTGACATATGAATTCATAGCTAAGATAGGACAATGTCTGTCGGGACAGCTAGTTCTTAAGTCTTTGCTGTCACCAGGTTGTAGGGTGTAGAGTGTAATCACCATCCACATGACTTAGTCAAGACCATAGTACATAGCAATCTGTGGAGGGGACTTATATGCTGCAGTAAGATCAAGATTTGTTCTGTTTGTCATTTGTTCTGTTATGAAATTGGAATTACTCACCGATCGTAAAGTGATATCTTTGTCTGTGACTGCCAGTTCCCCATGGCTTCTTGATACTCTCTTATCATCACACTGAAATACAAAGTTTGCATAGTGAGTACCAAAAATATCTATATTAAGCATGTCATTATTTAAGTCTAAATTTTAGACCATTTTTTCTTAAATTGTTTAATGTGGCAAATAAGCATACAGCCCACTTAATGGTAAGCGGTTACCAGCAGCTTATGGATGCTTGCAACCAGGGTTATCCCATGTGCATTGCTGCAAAAATCTGTTTGCACCATTTATGTAGATCCTTCAAGAACCTGTACTCCCTAAGGAAAACTTTATGTGTTCAAGGACTTGATTAGCTCTTGTTCACTACATTAGCCCCTGTTGTGAAGTACACAAAGTATTACGAGTAGATATAGCACACTAGCTAACTGCAATACAGTTACATTATTTATTATTCCTTTTTACGATTAATTTCTTCGCACTTTATCAACCCTGCATCATTTTATGACCTCCCTTTAGCGATATACTGTGTTGTGTTGACTGTTGAGTGCATTACTCACTCACCTTTACAAGTTGTCCTCTTCCGAACACGAAAGTGCCGACTGGTAAGTCTATTTTGTGAGGCGAGTCTATACAAACTAATTTGAAAATATTCATAGTAGCATGTAGGTAACGATTAAATTAATAGATGAGTAAATTGAAAAATCTATTATTATTATTTATTTATTTTTTCATCATTTCAAAATACAGCCGGTAGGTATCCAATCCTTGTCTTGTTTGTGTCACAGAGTACATTTTTTTGCCTCGGGATTTTTGGTTTAATACACAGAGTACATAATCACTACGTTTTACGTTGTACGGTGCAATCACAGAGTACATAACCAAAGTTATAGGTGCAATATTTAACATTAACATTATTTATTTATTTAATGGCAACACAACGAATTCAGTAGATGTTTACTGTCACTAGTCAGAGCCACAGAGTACATAACAACTACAGTAATCCTTATGACGATGGTTGCCAACCTCAGATTTTATCTCAGATGTCGCTAAAAACCGCGCTATCGCCGACGGAGATTCCGGAATTTCCGAACACTGCGTATAACGTGACCATACTAGAGATCCATACGTGCCGCTTTGGACGGGACAGTCCCGTCCCGTCTATCCCACGGAGTACATAACCACTACGTAGGGTAGCGGTTGTATTCTCTTGGGTCCCACGTGTACCGCGGGCCCAGGCTTACAGAATACATAACATAGCCTATACTACAATACTGCATATACATAAAATAACCTATATACTACAATACTGAATATTTACAGGAACATTACAAATAATACTGCCGAGGATTTTCTAGGCCAAAAACTCAAAAAAATTGCATTAAAATGCATAATCCTAGGCATTTTAATGCACACAAGCTAAATGTTCAGAAACTTGGTAATTCTCGTATAACTGACACTGGCAAAAATTTATTTGAAGGGGATTGATTGCCATAGTAAGGAAGAATAAGAAGAACTTTGCTGTCAATCACATTGACATTTATTTATAAATGGCTACAAAAATACCTGTTTGTCACATAAAATAGTTTTGAAATTAATGAATATAATTATTGAATAAACTATGAAAACAACAAGCTTAGGGTCTCACCGGCCTCTTTCCGGTCAACTGTACAAGTACACGAATGTAGTGAAAGGATGGCAGCAGCGGTGGTTTGCAGTGGATCCCGAAACCGGCGTATTATCATATTACCTTTGCGATGGTCCTGGAGACACTATACAGCCTGGACAGCCCGCTAGAGGGGAGGTAAGGCTAGCGAAATGAGTTACAAGCCATCCTCTATACTTCAGAACAACGGTGAAACCCCATCGCCATACTACCATATTTATAAATCTGATACACTTCCGATAGGTTTTAACTATCTGTGTCAGCTTAAATACTCAAGACAAAATTCCAGCCTTCTTGACACAAGTAGCCTGAGTCGAATGTATTGAAACCTTGTGTAGCAAATGAGCCTCTGGACCCCATGGCCCTAGGGTGTTGTGTCTACTGAAAAAAACTGTCAATCTTCTGATTGATTCAGATATAGGTAGTTCGAAGATGGTGTTGTTTCAGGCACATTTGGCAGCTGCAGTAGTATGCCCCAGTGATGAAGACTCCCGCACATTCACAATCAACTGTGCATCTGGAGATATGCTCAAACTAAGAGCTACAGATGCGAGGGCGAGACAGGAGTGGGTCAACGGGCTGAGGGCCATAGCCGAAATTCATACCAAGGTCATTTTAATATCATTTTTTATTTAGTACTGTACAGCTGTTTGAAAATGTTTATTGACATAGATTTTCCTAATCAAAAGAAAAGACATACTTTTCTGAAAGGTGGTAATTTAGAGCTATATAAGTGCCTTACTAGGGCCTAAACTGAATAAATTATTTTTTGATTCTTGGTTTGATTTTTTTTATAGTGAAGAAATTCCAGAAAAGTCAGTGATGACTGATAACTACAAGTATGCAAACAAAATAAAAAACCCTTTTATTTTAAAACCCATGGAAATCTGAGAGTCACATTCCAAAAAAGCAAATAATGTTTAGGCTAGTAGGATTAAATTATGGTCTCCCAAAAAAAAAACTCCCCACATAATCATAATTTATTATCTTCAGGCCATGGGTGCCAACCCTCCTCTACAGCCACGAGAACAACTTGCAGTGCACGATGCAATGGCGTCAGCTCGACAACAGTTGCAAACCACAGAACTAAGGTACCTATGGCCTATGTCACTGCACTGATATTACTTGAATATTATGTTCAATCTTTTTGTTTTGGTTCCTTTTGAATAGTGGTAATTTAGACCTTCATAAGTGCCTTATTAGGGCCTAAACTGAATAAATGATTTTTGATTTTGATTTTGAACCAAATTATAAATGTAAATGATGCAAAAGGTGATGATGATTTTTTTTAATACTACTAAGGTGGAAAACAAGCATATGGCCTGTCTGATGGTAAACAGTTACCATAGCCTATGGACTTGGAATATATTTTTTTTTCTTTATACCACTTCTGGGTTATCACTTGCGCGTTACCGACCTTAGGATCTATGGATGACTTGAGACTGCAGAATTTTCATCGGCTGTTTTTGTCTCCTATTTGAGGCAGCTACTCATTGTGTAGATAGATACAAGTATTTAAAGATTATATTCATCTATAGAGATTGTTTTTTTTTAAACATATCAAGATTGTGATATGAAAAAGACAGTGCACTGATTTTCTTGCCGATTCTTCTCAGGTGCTTTTTTCCGAACGGGTGGTAATTTCGACCTGCCTTACCGGGGCCTAAGTTGAACAATGTATTTTCGATATTGATTTTTTATTCAATGTATAGGATGCAAAAGCTGTGCTGTGAGTGAATTGGTGTTACATACCCTCTGCCCACCCCGAAATGGACTAGACGTGATCATATCTATGTATGTATATTAAAATGCAGCCGAGAAATAAATATGTGTGACGCGTATGATATTTTTTTCCAGTGACGCAGCCCTGGCGAGATGTATAGAATCGGCAGACTCACCATTTCCCCACACAGATCCAGATCTATTGCTGCTGAAAGTAAGCCATATGTCTTATTCATTTTATAGTCGTGGTAGCCTTGTGGTTGACGCAACGGCCTGTTGTCTTATGGGCCCAGGTTCAAATCCCAGTCTGTACCAATGAGTTTTTCTAAGCTTAAGTACAGTGGTTAATCACACCATGAGCTTGAAAAAAAAAAGAGGGCGAATTGGCATCTCCCGTGGGTTTTCCCATTAAATTTGGAGCCGCCCGACTGGGGACCACCTCCACCTTAGAGAAGATCACAGTCAAATAACACTACTTTGATGTAGTGTTGTGTTTCTGCGGTAAGTAAGGTTGCCAGTGCTCCACGAGGATACGCTGCGCTAGTAGTAATGCTGCTAGCTCAGTGAGTCCTCATCAACAACAGGGTTGGCAACTCGTTAGTGATCTGCTTACCATCAGGTGGGCCGTATGGCCCGTATGCTTTTGTGCCACCTTAGTGGTATAAAAAAATATCTGTCTTCTTCTTTGGCTAAATGATAATGAGCTATTGCGTGTAAAGCTGCGCGTGTGCTACTGACCAGGGATGTTATGGATATAAAATTTCGGATCTGGATATGATGTATGAATTATATGATTTCAGTTTCAGATATGAAGTAATTTCGGATTTACGGATAGCTTCGGCTACGGATATAAGATTAAGGAATTTTGAAAGTAAAATACAAACAGTGTTTGTCGGCGGAAGCCTTACATAACTATATTAGACTCCGCCCCTTTACGAAATAATAAAAAAAAAAAACGGAACTTTTATATCGCTTACGGTTGCGGCTTAGGATAGATTTTTATTTCGGAAATCTATATGCACAATGGCAACTGTACGAGCCATTCTTAAGGCTTTTAATAAGTCTGATAATTTTAGTGTATTGGTGTTTTTGTATGCAGGCAACATCGGCAGCCAGCATGCAGTGCCTCCTGCAATGCTTGGGCATTCTCCACAGACAACAGCAGTATGCCACAGTCAGCATCGCAAGCAAACTTTCCGACGACCTCCATTGAATCATGCCCTGTTGTAAATTAAATTAATATAATTACATCATGTTCTATTCATTGCTGTCTTCTGATAATAAATTATGATCTCAAGAGGAATTTATGTTATTGTGCAGTATCGACGGATAATATAATATTATCAATTGACGTATAATAATAGCCTGTGAACCAAAATATAATAGCTGTATAACTATGAACCTTTTCCGACAAATGATGCAGCAAATCATAAAGCTATAAAATTATGTGTTAGAACTACGGCCCTGTGGATCATTAATTACTACAGGTTTTATACACAGCTAGTTTTAAATAGTTTCAGAGTTTTCGTCTTACGCAGCAATATTATTACGTAACAAACATACCAGTGTGAAATAAGGTTTTTCGATACGAACGCCCTGGCCTTTGTGATTAGTTGATTCTCATTTGGTTTTATTTGAATGACATATTTTTAATGTCAACAGCTTTTGGCCGCTGTTTTATATTTTTCTATAGCTTTTGTATAAATTTACACAATGTGTGACCAGGAATTCAGAACACTTCGAATTGACCCCCGCTACCCATTTCAAAATCAGACCAAGTAAGTTCAGGCATTAGAAAGAAACATATTACATATCTTACAAACTTTCTGCGCACTATCGTGCAGTCAGGCCGTAGCGGTTGTATTATCATGGATCAGGCCTTTTGTCAGGCCTGCAGTATTCGATAAACGCCTATACGCCTACCATTGATTATATACCTACTTGTCTAGATAGAGCAATGGCTGCGTTTCTGCGTGTAGTTTGGCAATGCTCCATCTATACAAGTAGGTATATAGTCAAAAACGCCTTCCTTGATTTTATAGCAATAAATTGTCTACGTGCAGAAAATTACCGATTTCACAACTATGGTGTTTTTAACCCCTGACGCAAATCGACGGGTGTTATAAGTGTGTAGTGTCTGTCTGTGGCATCGTAGCTCCTATACGGATGAACCGAAAGATTTACCTGTTTTTTTTTATTTGCTATGATTGCAACAATGGTTCCAGCGCTGTGCGATTGTCCGAAAATTACAATTGTTTATTTTTATAGAGCGTGCTATGACAATTACTGCGATTACTACAAATGTACCCGGCTGCTGGGTGAAGTAGACGAATGCAAGATATTCAAGCGGTATTTCGAAACCATCTGTCCAAACTTCTGGACGGCGCATTGGGACGAGCTCCGGGAGAAAGGAGCTTTCCCGGGACCTATTTAGTTTTCCAGTCGTCTTTTTTGGTTGAAAATATAATTGACATTTGAAAAAAGTTTGATTTCTATCATTTTTTGTACCCTGCCACAGATTGCCCATTGACCTTATGATTCATAAGGGGCATTGGAAATTAAAAAAAAACACGATCAAGTCCCGCCATTGTAGCGTACCAGAGCGGGGATAAATAAACATTTTTTACTCTAGAAGAAAAAGAATTTTTTTAACATGTATACGTAGAAGTCTCAGCAATTTTGGAGTGGATTTGGTTTATCTATGGTACTAATATTAATCAAAGTTGGATCAACTCATTTATTAGTTCTAAATCACATAGCTCCTAGGTAAATAAACTTGCATAAATTAACATTTATATATCCATAGTGGAATAGTTTAGATCCTCCCGGGGAAGGTGCCTTCGCCTCGCTGGGTGTCCCACTTGTCCACCCACTCGTTGGGGCAGAGGGACTTGTACACGCGCTTGAAGTACTGGCATGCCTCGTACTTCTCGCCACGCACCTTCTGGCAACGGTGGAAATCCAGGTAGCTCTGGTAGCAGTGCCTGCAAACCACAAATATTTGTAATTTTGTACATATCTCAAAAGATTTTTTCGCAGACGCCACATTTTAATATGTCACTCACTCACACAATCTAATGTAGTAATTGACCTCATGAACGCACTGTGTTGGGGGCACCTGTATCGCGAGCATGAATAAATTGCAACGACGTATTTGTATCGCTTTCGACTATTTTGTATTGAAAAATAAACAGCGCTACGACGGTGAAAAGTCGAACTTAAAGTTAATATGACAATTCGCGAGTTGCGTTTCAAATACGTAGTCGAAAAATTTTCTTGCTACGGACACTGATCACGTACCATGGTTCATGACTAAATTATAATTAGATACTCAAACAAAATCTAGACATTTGATGGGTGGTCGTGTGAAACATGCTCTGATTCAGCTCGTGGAAATTCGTGAAACTGCATCCAAATCAGATCACTAGTTCTTACATGATGCTCAACCGTACAAACATAAAATCCCTATTACCTGCCAATTAATTAACAGGGATTTAATTTTACCCCAAAATTGTTTGCCATGCACGACTGCATGAATGAAGTATGCATCACTCAGGTAAATAAAGAAATGGATTATTGAAAGGCTGGATTATTGCTAAGAAATGTACAGGCAGTTCTAGCAGCAACAAATTTCGACTACGTTTTCGTATCACCTTCGACTATTTTCGCATGAGAAAATGAACAGCGCTGCGCCAGTAAAAATTTGAACTAAAAAATAGTATGAAAAAGGACAATCCATTTTGGTGTCAAAATCTGAAAGTAACATCGCAATATTTTACGGCACCAAAGTTTTAGGATGGTCCTAAAACTTTGGTGCCGTAAAATATTGTCATATCGCTGATTTTATTTAAGTTCGAAAATCTGAATATTCATATTTTTGTTGAAAATAGGAATTCCAAATAACTAAAACAAATTAAATGTCCTGTAATGTCCAGTTTTGGTGTCAGGGTAACAAATGCTCAGACTGACAAAACGGAATATACAAAAAAAAGTATTGGCCGGCATTTTCAATTCGGACCAAATCTCTATGAAACATGGTGTGATGTCCTTTACATTTCGCGAGTTCGTTTTCGTATACCTACGTAGTCGCAACTTATTCTTGCTCGGGCTACTGTATTATCTGCCTCTGGTGCAGTAGCGCGAGCATGAATAAATTTCGACTACGTTTTCGTATCGTCTTCGAATATTTTTGTATGGAAAAATGAACAGTGGTGCGCCCCGGCGGTGAAAAGTGGAACTAAAAATTTGTATGACAATTTCGACATTTCGCAAGTTACGTTTTCGAATACGTAGTCGAAAAACAACGCGACATTGGCGAAATTGTAGCAACTCCGCAGAAGCCATTCATAAAGTTGAAGTTCTTGGTACTGGCACTGGACGTCGTCACTTACTTTGTTTGGTTCTGGTTAGGGAACCGCGGATCGAAAGGTGCGGTTTTGATGTCGGCGGGCGATTTGATCATCTCGGGCATTTTGCTGCAAAGAACACAACAACACATTCATTGCCATAGTACTTTATTTGGAAATATTTTCACAGTCAGTATAATGAGACAAATTCCGGCCTAGACAATTTGATTAAGATAAACACAGAGTATATAAGAAAATAATAACTTGTTATTGCGTAATTATACATTAAAGAGGTCACAATAAAAATCCTAAACCTACAACTTAATTATTTGACGAGAGGTCTAGTTTTCCTTTCCTCCTCGCAAGAAGTCTCTCTATACTTTTTGACTTCTTGCATGTAGAGAGACCAGGCGTCCTTGGGTGCGTTGTCTACCGTCTGTTCATCGATAGCCTTAGCTTTCTTCACTAGGCCTGTCTTGAGGACCCTGCCTCCACGCCTCTTGCCTATGAAAGGGAGAACAGGCTTCTTAATCTCAGGCTTCTTTTCAGTTGGATCAGCCTTCTTAGTTGCTTCCTGCATTTTCTTGAACATTTCCAAGAAACTGCCGTCATTCTTTATAGGTATTGGAATGGGCTTGGTTTTAGAAGTAGATGCATGCTGAGCTTGATCAGGCGGAGACAAGAGTTCAGCAAAGTTTGGTCCTTCCACCTCTGGTGGATCACCATACTCAATATCATCAACATGGGTTGATTCAACAGCCCCTGGTGGGGGCTTTATTTCCTTCGGTGGAGTACGAGGCTCCTTTTCTTTCTCCACTTGCTTGCTTCTGTGCAGTTTCCAGAATCTTTTCCTATCAGCAACGGTGAACTGTCCCCGTCGTTCATCATCAGATGGGGAACCAGTCCCACTGCGGCTATGTGACTGTGAGCTTTGAGATCTTGAATGAGATTTAGAGCCTTCTGGAGTGTCAGATCGTTTTGGCTTCCCTCGTGGTTTTGATGGGCGCCGTGACCTCTGTTTACTAACAGAACGGCTTTTAGAGCGAGATCTGTGTTTGGAAATAGATTTGCGTTTCCTGCGTTTAGTCTTGCTGGATATAGACGAGTCGGAAGTATGTGAGAGACCGGAATGAGATGACAAGTGTGATCTAGATCTAGATCGCGAGCGTTTACGTTTTGGCCGCGGTGTTAAAGATCTAGACCGTGACTTAGAACTAGATGCTGAACTACTTCTAGCATAGCTTTTTGGTGGTGTCACTGAACTGTCTCTGACTTTCCTAGCAGTTATATCTTCTTTCCGCTCTTTATATTTATGTTTTTTTACGGGTGTCTCGGAACGCTCAGTCTTTTTGTAACTCCTAGGTGGTGTCAATGAAGATCTGTCAGACCTCTTGCAAACTTTTGTAGGTGTTGCCTCCTTTCTCTTTTTTGGTGTTTTATCATCCCTCTCCTTCTGTCTCTTATTTTTTCCTCTCTTATCTCTACTAGAGTGAGCCTTAGCATCCTTCCTTACAGTGTTGCCAGTAGGTGATTGACTCACAGACCTATCTCTGCTTATTGCCCTACGAGATTTAGATTGATGTCCACTCTTACTTTTCAATGGGGGTGTCAATGAATTATTGCTGGCTCTGCTATTTGATTTCCTTCTATAGGACCTCTTAGATGAAGAGGAATCAGATGAGACAGAAGATCTCTTTTTTTTTTTCGGAGTGTATGATCGAGAACGAGATCTTGAACTAGAAGAATACTTTTTGTGTTTCTTAGACCTGCTTCTAGACCTGGATTGTCTATCTTTCTCATAACTGCTCTCCCTTTTTCTAGAGTAAGCGCATTCCTTTTTCTCATATGGAGACACACTCCTTGAATTGGATCTGTAGGAACTGCGGCGATCATAACTCCTAGATTCTACTGGGGAACGCGTACGCTCGCGTGGTGGCTGATATTCGTAGCCCGGCAGCGGAGGGGGGTAGGCACTGGAGTCAGGGTACTTTCCATAATAATTTCCATCAGCTCTTTGATAGTAGTCATAGTTATAAGGGTAGGCTGGCGCGGCGGGTGCAGCGGGCGCGGCGTACGCTTGGTAGTCATACGAGGGCTGCGGGTACTGGCTGTAGCTGGCACCGGTCCAGGGGTCAGTGGTGGGCGGCGGCGCGGGCCCGTAGGGCGGCGGCGGGCCCGCGTAGTCCTCAGCGCCCGGCGGGCCACCGTCCCACGCGCCGCGATACGAGGACATACTTATACCAGTCTTCTCGCATAACCTGCAGCAGTTTGTAGGTGCGCACACACCTACAAACAGAATAACTTTTCGGTGTAGACAGCAACTCTGCGTTCCTCCCCATTCGGGAGACACCCGTGTAAATGTGATCGATTAAAATTTAATGTCATGTTTCGTACTGACTTTACCATGAGAAACAATAAAATTACGTAATCCGAAGTGGAGTTCGCGGATGTGATAACAAAGCATATAATTCTAAAGAAGCTTACAGAAAAATACAATAATAAAATAAAAATACCTCTAACTTATGCTCACCTTTTTTCAAATTAGTTATTTCACTAAAATTATTTCAATAGAAAAGAAAATGGCAGCGAACACATTCAACAATATTCATTCGCTTCTGGAAGTGGAATATAGACTATAAAGAATTGAGAAAGAAAATCAATTTCTTTTGTAATTTGTCTATGGAACCAGGACACAGTCCTCGGCTGTACCTGTACCTACTCAGTCTACAGTAGTTTAGGACACAGACAACGACAGATTTAAATTTGGTCTGTCTATTGTCTAAAGCTTAGAATAAGGACTTACGCTAAGTCCTTATTCTAAGGTCTGTAGTCTACTCTATGGATGGTAAGTGACGGAAAGGTAGGAGCGAGTGGGAGGATTTTCTGGCGGGAATTGGGCAGAATGGCTGCGGTATTTTCCAATGTTTCGTAAATTGTGTTACAATGTTATCTCTTACGTAAATTTTCGGTGTCATTTTATACAGTTTCATTTAATAACTGATTTATAGGAACATTGCAAATAATGATGTACAATACGGCCGACGTAACTTGGCGAGTCTGAACATAGGCTTTGCGAACTTTAGCGCATGTACACTCGTGTAGAAAACTGTTGATGCCAATTTCTTTTTTATAAACCAACTAGCATAAGCCAAAATCTCAAAACTCGAAAATCGCTCAGCGGTTTTCGAGTTTATCGCGAACAGACGCGGCAGAAAAATAACTCACTGTAAAAATTTAATTTCGATACCTCACCTTTCGATAGTGGCAGATTTTTACCATAAAACACAATATTGTTTGCACGTAATTCTTTTACTTATTATTAACACTTAATATATTTACACTTTTATTATTTAATCACTGTCACTAAGGGGGGAAATGCCTAACATAAAGTCGTCGGCTCCTTGCGTACCATGTGAGGTACTTGGCATAGTTTCATCATCGTAACCGTCGCTCTCACTTTCAGTCTCACTTTCCGAATCTGAAGCTGTATTAATGATGAATTGTTCCGTCATTTCGTCAATTATATGGTCGCTCTTTCTATATTCATCTTCGACCTCTTGCACTTTTCTGCATAAAGCACTCCATTCTTCCTGTTCCATTAAATTAACTTTTTCCTTTATGAGTTCCATTGTCCGGGTAACGTTCCAGTCGACGTTTTTAGCGGCTACGTGCCCTTTTATGGCAGCCCACGCCATCTCGATGGGGTTTAAATCGGGATGGTATGGGGGTAAACGAAGGACTTCGTGGTTGTTTTTTTTAAACAATTCGTCTATGACGTATCTTTTATGTACGTCTTTGTTTTTTTTATAAGGTCATAAAGTTGCGGTTTACGCATGTCCTTTTCATAGGGTATACCCTTTTCTACTAACCACGATTCCATTTTTGCCTTCTTGTCATTAGATGTAGGCGCCGGATTCATAAGTTTGTTGTGGTACGGAGCATTATCGATGACCACCACCGCGTTAGGGCTCAAATTTGGGATCAGTTGAGTCCGTAACCATTTCTCATAATTTGTGAAATTCATATCATCGTGATAGTCTCCCGTTTTATTTCCAGATTTGAACATAAGAAGGGCGTTCGGAACAAATCCTGCTTCTGACCCAGCGTGTACCATGACTATCCGCTGACCTTTTGATATCGGGCGTTTTAGTCCTTGAGCGGAACCATCTGACCACGCCTTACCTTTTGTATGTGATGAGTGGGCATACGACTCGTCAGTGAATACAATTGGTCGCCCTTCATCTCTGTATTTTTTTATTGCCTTCAAGTATACAATCCTTTTCAGGCGAATGTCGGTCTTCTCTATTAGAACCATTCTATTAGTTTCGGTCTTTCGCCACTTGAAACCCAAGTTTTTGACTATTGTCTTTAAGCTCGTTTTAGCACCTTGAAAATTTACATCCCGTTTGAGTTTTACTAGTAATTTGTTTATTGTCGGCATTTCTTTTTCGGTTTTGTGGAAGTTGTGAATGCATCTTTTAATTACACCCTGGTCAAAATTATCAATATTAGTAATAGGTTTCGATCTAGATCTTTTTTTACCAGGCGTGCGGAATACCGAAAGTAAACCCGAAATATTGCCTTCAGTTGCAATCCGCTGTATTGTGCGTTGCGACACACCAGTTGCGTTAGCAACTCTTAAATAAACGTTGTCTACATCTTTTACGCCTTCTTCTTTTTCTTTTTTCATATATTGTGTTAAATCATAAATTATTTTTCTCGCCTGGCGATTTAAGACGCTATTATGCTTTGGTGGCATATTTAGCGAATAATATATGTGGCAACACACACTTGCAAATAACACAAATAAAACAAACTTAATAATCTACAATTATCACTAAACAATAACAACGAAAACTTTTGTCACCGACTTTACTCAAGACAGAGACAGCGACGCGAACACGACACCAATGCTGACGTGTGACTGAGACGTATTAGTGTATCGAGCATTGCCGAATAAGCACGAAGTGTTACGAAGTTACCAAAAAGGGATGTCAAATACGCGTGCCTAAGGGTGTTGTTTAATCGATTTTTATTGGAATCGATTAAAATTAAGTCATAAAAATATATTTTATTGTTATTTTATAACGAAGTTTTAAATTTTCGCAAACAGTCGTTACTCAAGTAGTCGTTAATAGATAACTGATATTTAAGTAGATCATGTCTTTCAATCGAGAAAATTGCATATTAAATTAGATTTTTTTTAATTTACTTTGAAATCTCGTTTATTAACAACAAATTTCACTGTTTTTGTAAATCTATTACGTTAAATATCTTATATACAGAAACATCAATAAATTCCAAATAAAACTAATCGATTGCGATAATTGATTGAATAAAGGGTCGATTGTGTTTACGTAACATCACATCTCTAGCTTAGACAACCGCCCCCCGCACGTCGCCTCATACCACCATTTGGTTCCTAAAAAGAGCTATTGCGCAGCCTTCTGCACGAACTTATGACTCGCCAAGATACGCCGGCCGTATTGTATGACCTTTGTGTGAAGTGATCTATTATTTTGGTCAACAGATTACCTCTGGCTTAAAGGCATGTTGCGTGTGGCATCTGGTACTACCGTAGATTGTCCCCAGAAACTCTCGTAAACATTAGAATGTGTGTGGTGAGGAGCAAAAGGTCACTACAAATTCCATACACTGGGTATTTTAATACAAAAAATAAACACTAGAAATTGCAAAATGTGATAATTCTCTAACCATTGCGCAGTCTGTACTGCGAAGCGGTTTGAGTGCGGTAACCGTTAACTGTCATTTTGACGGCACGCTTCGCGGATCTATCCGCCCGCGTGCAGAAAAACGGCGAAAACTAATTAGGAGCTAACACTTTGACACAGGCCAATATAGTACTTGAAGAGGATGGATTGCCATAGTCACGAAGAAGAAGAAGAGTTTGAGGCACGCGCGGGCTTTATGATACTAGTTTAAAATAGGTTATCTGTAGCTGACTTTATTTGCTGCATTGTTTGTGTGTAGTTACGAAAAACTCATTTTATTTCGCAATTTTACCATTAATACCGGCAAATAAATACTGTTCTTCTACGTCCATGAGTAAATCGAAAGTTTCAGCAGAATGGAAAAAACGAGTCAAATCGGAATACGTGAGACTTCGACAAGTGAAGGTAAAGATTGGATAAATGATGTCCTATCCTATTATAATCAGCTGTAGTCGGGTATGGAGGTTTTGTCATTACCTTATTTGATAATTGCATTTAGTTTTAATATTTGCTGGCTTAGCCCAAGTAGCCGATTTCCTTGTAAAATATGTTGTGAAGATTAGAAGGCAGTTACTTTGTATAATTTAAACTGATAAACAACCAGACTAGGCTAGTTGGCTTGGTTGGTTGAACCAGACCAGCCACTTCAGGTTAGATTTAGTGCCGACCCCCGAAGGGCCACAGTTAAAAGTTCCTCTAGAGCTCTGATGTATGTTCTGTTTATTTAATGTGTAGCGATTCAAACGCGCAGACGAAGTAAAGGTGGCATGGGCTAGGAATTTGCGGATCATGTCGGAATCGGTAGAGTCGCGGGAGTCAGACAGCACCGAGAGGGGACGCAGGCCCTTCTGGCCGCCGCCTGCCGCCAACCCAAGCCATGAGAACCACATGAAACGTGCCGAAGTTACATACACTGATGGTAAAGTTTTTATTCACACATAAAAATATTTAACACAATACATTAACTTACCTATTTATATGTAGATAAAATATCTGACTCAAACCAGAATCATGCAGGTGTGTACTGGCAGCATGATGGTAATATAAATTACATATTTGAGCAATGCAGAATGTGTGGCAGCTGCAGATGCAGATAGCATTCCACTGAATATACCATTTAATTTACTTCTTGATCTAGGCTAGGTTTTGGGAGCATATGAGAACCCTAAAAAAGGGTCTAGCTATTCATTATTCAGAAATAAAAGTGTCCTTTTAAGTTAAATTAAATGCTCTGATCATAATATGTATTTTTAGTAAAGGATTTTAAATTTACTAATTGGGTTCAGTGAAGTTTTTGTCCAATGTATTGTCCATCTAGAAATGTATTAATGCTATAAACTCCATGAACTCAACATCAAAGAAGTGAAGAAAATCTATTGTAAAAAACGGGAATCATTTTATTTGATTCCATTAAAAATCTATTAAACTGATGTACATATGTATGTAACAGCTCAATTCTTCAACAGCATCAGGTGTAGTGACAATGCAGCAAGTTCCGATACGCATCATAAACTCCGTGAACCCCATCCCCACTATGTACACGTGGGCTCCGACACAGAAGAACTTCATGGTGGAGGATGAGACGGTGCTCCACAACATCCCGTATATGGGAGACGAAGTCCTGGATCAGGATGGTACATTCATCGAGGAGCTCATAAAGAACTATGATGGAAAAGTTCATGGTACGCTTGCATCACTTCATCACTAGTAGTAGTTACATAGTGTTTCTGGACTGGAACATTTAAGTTAAGAACATTACTCTTAAAATATAAAAAAGTTCATATGGATTATGCCACAGCACTGTCTGTTAATTTAACCATACACAAATAGAGTGATAAAATGTATGTAGTCAGTCACATTTACGAATAACTTGTGATATGAATACTGGACTATTAATAAAATACATAAATAACTTATCTCTTTGTAAATATATTCCTATAATGCACTCGCCTCGCGAGGGATAAGGAGAAATATTCAGAGTTGATAGCCAACATTCAGTGATTAGAGAGGCACCAGAAGAAGAAGAATAATGCACTAGCGACTTCGCCCGCGTAGCAATATCCTTCCTACTAATTTCATAAATGTGAAAGTTTGTGAGTATGGATGGATGGATGGATGTTTGTTACTCTTTCACGCAAAAACTACTCAACGGATTTGGATGAAATTTGGAACACAGATAGTTTATAACCTGGATTAGAGAGCATTCAAGTATTACGTAACGCATTTTTTGAAGATTGTTGAAGACCCCCTACCCCCCTTGTAACGCACCGTAACGTTTTCTGTAATCTGATGTTCATCACATAATTGTTGCCAATGCAGGAATCGAACCTGCATCACTTGCAGTCAGGTTCACTAAGTACTTGACTAGAGTTCTAAATTTACTGACTTGTTTCCAAATAGTTTTATATTGACAAGACATATATGGCGATTCACAGGAGACAAGGAAGGTGGGTTCATAGACGACCAGCTGTTCGTAGACTTGGTGCACGCTCTGATGACCTACCAGACCAAGGAGGAGGTCGCTGAGGAGAGGAAGGACCGAGAGGCGCGTAACTCCAAAGAAGATAAGGAGGTTAGTATTCCTTTATATAAACAGTGGTGGACAACATTTTTTGTTATACAAGTAAGGTCGCAAACATTTGCATATTTCAGTTTTAACTTAATAAAAATATATCACTTTAAATTAGAACATTTTCTTTGGTACGCGCTACGCCAGCCGCTGCCGCGGCACGCTCGCTCGGCTCGCGCTATGTTCTCTGTTCTAACCTAACCTAACCTAGCTCTAGTCTTGATGCCTTGACGCCATGATGGTAGTCAAATGTTGTTTTCACTAACAGGAGTACGTATAAGCTCTCAACTGCTAGGGTCACAAACAAATAAGTGTATTATCTATGACAAACTGGACGAAAAATTTGTTATTATTAGAAAGAAATGTCCTTAAGCTTTTCGCAACGATACCGAAAGAGAGGTAAGAGTAGAAATTCCAGACAAGCGAAAACAAATGCCAGCTGTAACCTTACGTCTTTTTGGTGCTGACGCGTAGGATGATTTCCGCAACAAAGCGCAGGAAAAGCGTACGTTAAATCATCCTGCCGTTAAGATAACATAAGATCCTGCCGTTCAACATTGCCGCGCGCTGAATAGATGGATGATTTCCTAAGCCGCTACCGCGTCACGCAAATAGCCCCGAACTTTTAAATTGACAGGACTAAAAAGTATTGGTATCCCTTTATCATGTGCGGGGTTAAGTGAGGATGGCAATACTTAATTAAGTAATGTCAAATTAGTTTAGTTTAATGATTTCGTACTACAGGTTTAGCACCATTGTCCCCTCTATGATCATCGATGTATAATGAATGAATGAAATAATATGATTACAGAAAGAGATAGCAAAAGAAGAAAAGGAAAAAGAAAAAGATAAGGAAAAAGAAAAGGAGAAAGAGAAGGAAGAGACTCAAGATGTGGAGAAGAAGCCAATCAGTGACAAGGAATTCCCCATATTCACCATATTCCAGGCCATCAGCATACAGTTCCCGGACAAGGGGACTGCACAAGAACTGAGAGAAAAGTATGTTCACACACATATTTATTATAATTACAGTTTAGCAGCCGTGGTGACCTTGTGGTTGAAGCAACGGCCTGTTATTTGATGTGGCCAGGTTCAAATCCTTGCCTAATTGGTTCACAAATGAATTTTTCTAAGTTTAAGTACACTGGTATCACATCAAGAGCTTAAAAAGAGAGGCAGAGCGAAATGGGGTCACCGGTGGTTATTTCCATTTAAAATGGTGTAGGTCGGCTGCGGACTAACCTCCACCTTACAGAAGACCACAGTCAAATAACAATACTTTGATGTAGTGTTGTGTTTCTGCGGTAAGGTTGCCAGTGCTCCACGAAGATACGCTGGGCTAAGTGTAATGCTGCTAGTACAGTGAGTCCTCATCAACAACAAGGTTGGTTGGTTTAGGTTTAGTTGATAACCCTGGTAGTGCTAGCGGCTATAGGCTACGGTGACTGCTTACAATCAGGTGGGCCGTATGCTTGTGTGCCACCTGTGTTCCTGCGTGACAGAGTAATAATAATAATAATTGCTCGGACATTATCACACAGCGCCATCTGGCCCCAAACTAAGCAAAGCTTGTACTATGGGAACCAGCAGCTGATATAATACTTATATACTTTTTGTTTGTAAATACATACTTATAATACATACCAAACACCCAGACGCAAGGCAAACATATTTGTCACATAAATGTTTGCTCCGGCGGGAATCGAACCCGCGACCCCAGCGTAGCAGTTAGGTATACTAACCACTAGACCAGAGGTCTCGTCGAGAGTAACCAACATCCGTCCATGTTTGTTAGTCATAAGCATAAGAGTAGTGAGAGCATGTGACATGTGATATATAAGCCGGTCCCAGGTACATCGAGCTGACGTCCCGCTCGGACCCGAACGCGCTGCCCCCGGAGTGCACGCCCAACATCGACGGGCCGCTCGCCGAGTCCGTGTCGCGCGACCAGACCATGCACTCCTTCCACACGCTCTTCTGCCGCCGCTGCTTCAAGTACGACTGCTTCCTGCACCGTGAGTTGCTAACGTACTACATCAACACTCATATATCTAGAACATGGACCTCGGGTACACTACTATATTTACGGAAAAAGTGTCCGGTTGCTTTACCAACAGCAAATTTCGACTGCGTATTGGTATCGCCTTAGAATATTTTTGTGTGGGAAAGTGAACAACGCTGAATCGGCGAAAAGTGTAACTTAATATTCGTATGAAAATTAAGACATTTTGAGAGTTACATTATCGAATTCGTATTCGGTCAAGTCAGGTCAAGCCTTTCCTTTCATTTCATACCCATATCATAGGGGTTGGTGTGGAAACGACAAATCTATAGAGATATATTAAATAATATATACTAAATATATCATATCAAATCAAAAATCATTTATTCAGTTTAGGCCCTAATAAGGCACCTATGAACACACAGGGGTTGGTGTGAAAACGATAAATCCTTAGATTATTTATTGTTACTAAAAAAAAAATCGAGCTGCACTCACTATTTGGTGATAACGCTATAATCTCTATACCAAATTTCTGCCCAGTCGAACACTGGGAAGTGTGTCCAATTTGACTTGCAATATTTGCGAGATAAAAGCGTCTAATTATTGTATAAATCAAAACTGGAAATTCAATTTTATCTTATTAGCGCATAGTAGAATTTTGCTTGCAACAATTTATCGTTTTCAAGACAGTACACCAATCAAGGCTGTCGTTTTCGTATTTACTAGTGTTTTAAGCTCCGGACACTTTTGAGAGTAGACCCGAAGTCCATGTATTATCAGGTCAGTGCTTATATCTTGTGTATACTCTAGGCGTCGTCCTAACAGAACGCGACTATTGGAATGAGTGTTGACGCCCGATAGACCAACAGTGCAACTATCAATAACTTAGCAACCGAAACCGAACAAGTAGCCTAACTAACATTCACGCGAATATTATACTACCATCCAGTTCATGGTTACATGGTTCTTGTCATCGCAAGAATGATGTCATGTTATTGCGTTCCGTGCCGGTAGCAGGAATATTGTCGACAACGTATTCGAAAACGTAACTCGCGAAATGTCAAAATTGTCATACTAATTTTTAGTTCCATTTTTCACCGCCGCAGCGCTGTTCATTTTTCAATACAAAAATAGTCGAAGGCGATACGAAAACGTTGTCGACAATGTTCTTGCTACCGGCACTGTTAAAGCGACGCCTTAGGGATAAAATATAGGAAAATTAAACTGACCCAGTTACAAGTGTCAAGCCCTGGAAGAAAATAAACATTGGTCCTTCAAATGTCATGCAGTATTGTGTATGAATACCCTGTTTCAAAACGGACACAATTACCTTATAGGACATCATTAATTTTGGTCCAAATGTGAAGGTGCCGGCCATCGCAATATTTTTGTATATTCTGTTAGAGCTTGCCCGTCTGTACATTTGTTACTACCGCACCAAAGCTGTGTCTTTGATTTTATTTGAATTCGAAGATCTGAATATTCATACATTTTTGTTGAAAATAGGAATTCAAAGGGAATTGTCCTGTAATGTCCAGTTTTGATGTCATAGTAAAATGCTCAGACAGACAAGCTCTAACAGAATATACAAAAATATTGTGATGGCCGGCACTTTCAATTTTGGACTAAATCTTTATGAAACATGGATGATGTCCTTTGCATTAGAGATAAACTTTTTAAATTTAGTAATTTCAGTATATTGTTTCCGTGATCGCAGTCGTGTAATGAACATGTCATTTGAAACAAGGCACTTTCCTGTTGAGACGAGTAAGGCAAACAAGCATATGATACTCGCCTGATAGTACACGGTTACCCAAAGCCCATGCACTAGCCAATATCAAGCGCTCACTCTTTATTTGTCCGTGCATTTATACAGGCATTCCCCGGTCGGTATAATTTGTGCGGAAACTTATTAAATTGATAACGTAACATTAATCTCACGGACATCTTGACTCGGGAATCCTGTATATATACAGGATTCCCGAGTGATAGTCGCCGTTTCAAAACGGCTTTTACAAAAATATTTTTGTATTTGTGAAATTCATATTACTAAGTAAAAGTCCCTTTCGATACACGCACCAAATATTTAATGTGAATCCAATTTAATTGTTATATACACATACATACACTCCGACTCAAGTTGTGGTCGTCTACGTTAAAATGACGCGCTTCTCCGAAGAATAATGCCCGCACACCATAATTACCATTCCAATATCTATGATGAATTGACATATCAAACTACAAAAGGTTCAAATCTGACAGACTTGCTTCACAATGACACTAGACAATATAAAATACAACAAATTAATGGCCAGTAGCCCGAGCGAGAATAACTTGCGACTACATATTCGTATCGCCTTCGACTATTTTTGTATGGGAAAATGAACAGCGCTGCGGCGGCGAAAAGTGGAACTAATAGTTCGTATGATAATTTTGCCATTTTGAGAGTTACGTTTTCGTATACGTAGTGAACAGATGTTCTCGCTTCCAGCACTGATGGTAAGCGACACTCCTCTCCTTGAATATGTGCTCTGCATTCCTCACTTTAAGGTTTATAATTACTAACATTATGCGATTTAAGTACAAATTAAATCCAAGTTTGCGTGGCTTGAAGCGCGTCAGTTTAGCTTGGACGATCTAATACCGTTTTAAATGATTGTCCTGTTATAAAGTATGCGATATAGTAGATGTAGATATATTGGTATTAGTGTGTATGTAATTATAAGTATATGTAAGAATGAATGTAGTATATTGATGTGTACATCGGTATGTTGTTTTGTTTCGCTAACAGGAAGTCAGACGGCAGGTAAGGCCGTTAGACTAAGACCATCAGACATTCATTTTTTCTTTTCACTTTATTTTGCACCTTATGGCCCTAGCTAATGGAAATTGAACTCTAATGGAGTTATAATTGAAGCTATTTTGCAATACCCTGTTCTTACTTTGTGTCCCAGAAGAAACAGCAATATATCATCAATATAATTAATTCTTTTTTATACAAGCTGTTGACTTTCAATGTTGATTCGAGATTCGAGACGGGGACCTTATATTCCAGAGCTAATTTGTTTTGTAAGATTGTAGCTCAAGCAGTCAGTTGACAACAAACCCGTGGTAAATGTTAATTGAACGCTTATATACCCACGTAATGTAAAATAAATAAACGTTATATATAAAACGGGGCCTTATACTTATACTATCTAAATCTTATACTATCTAATAAACATTTCTATTATCACATCTTCTGCTACTGTCGCCTCATTACCATAATATATTATAATATAATATAATATAGTATATATTTGTAATATATCTATCTTATTTTCTTATTTATTTATTTAATAATTGTCTACTTATTCTCTTCAAGTATGTGTGCAATGTGTAACTGTCAAACAAAAAATAGGGTAAATTTTGCTAGCCAATTTTAGACTTAATGTGACTGTTATTAGAATCTCTAAGAATACACATTGTAAACATGCGGCTTATCACCTTAACAACACGTAATATATGTTATGTATATAATTATATAATATATAACATAATATGATATGTCATCAGAGAACATGTATATAATAGTTCATTGGGCACACATATACAAAATGTCAGGTTTGCAAGCATGCCATCCCGGGCCCAATCTGACCAAGAGGAAGGGACCGGACCTGAAGCCCTTCTCGGAACCCTGCGGGACCAACTGTTTCATGCTATTGGTGAGTTACATCATAGTTATACTAATATACTACTCAAGTGGCAAATACATTTGCAGTTTGCGGTCGCTTGCTACAGCAGGGTATCACTCGCGCGGTGCCGAACCTATTCTGTTTGTACAAAGTATTGACTACCGCTAGTAATGCTACGTGTTAAGGAAAAATATTAAAAAAACATGAGCGAGCCATACCGTACGCATACAATGTGTACTATAGGGCAATTCTACAATTACAAGAAACCGGAAAACAGTGTTGCCAATTACGCGACAAAAAAGGTAGAGTTGTACTGACAACTCTACCTTTTTAGAAAGATACGAGTTGTTGTAACACGTTGTCGAAGTGTGTGTGTAGGATGTCAATCAGTTGCATGTCCCGGTGCGGTACATGTAGTCTGTAGAGTGGTGTGTGTGTGTAGGAGGGTGTGCGTGAGAAGCTGGCGCGGGAGCAGGCGGCGGGCGAGGCTGAGTGTGTGTGTGTGTAGGAGGGTGTGCGTGAGAAGCTGGCGCGGGAGCAGGCGGCGGGCGAGGCGCGCGGGGCGGAGGCCGAGCCTCGCGCGCGGGCGCTGGACTCGCCCAACGACGCCTCTTCCGAGGACAGCAACGACAGCAATCGATACCAGAAAGGTACCGCTCTAACTTCCCCACATACATGGACTAATGCCCCTACTTTTGTTTTTTGACCAATTTCTTACATATTTATAGATATATAGAGATTTAAGGTGGTCAACAACAAATTGTCAACGATAAATGTTAGTCATATTGCATATTCACTCAAGCTCTTATCGGTGTAACTCGCAATTTGTTACGTTATTCTCAGTGTAGCACTGTCTCTGTGACGTCCCTATACGCCTTGACAGCGACCTCTTTAACTTTGCCCATGTAGTTATATGTACTTACACCTCTACCTTTTCTTTCAAGCTGTAATGGCGTATATGGTAACCAATCATCTTTCCTATCTTTTTCTTGACGGTGTTAATATGTATAGCAGTGGTAGTTACAGGCAGTAACAGCAACTCTAGCAGCAACTGGAGTACTAACGGCAACCAACTGAAGCCCCCCGGAGACCCGCCCTCTGAGCCTGCCTACAACGCTCTGGGTACGTACACTGCTTGCTTTACAATTATATTATTACCATAGAGTACATAATTTTTTAATAAATATATGCTTCGCAAAATTAATATTATGTTCCCTTCTCGAAGAATAAAAGAAATGAGGACAATGTTACTTACAAAGCATCGGCATAAATACCCTTTGCGAGTTATACTTAGGTATAGCTGGTAATTCCGCAACTGTATATGTGTGTGTGTGTGTGAACAGTGCCGGTAGCATGAACTTTTTCGACAACGTATTTGAAAACTTAACTCGCGAAATGTCTCAATTGTCATACTAATTTTCAGTTCCACTTTTAACCGCCGCAGCGCTGTACATTTTCCAATACAAAAATAGTCGAAGGCGATACGAAAACGTTGTCACAATTATTCATGCTAGCCCTACAGGACGCAGTGTGTCTCACTGGGTGTGTGCGCGCAGGTCTGACGGTGGACGACATGGAGGCGGAGTGGACGGGCTCGGACCAGTCGCTGTTCAGAGCGCTCCACAAGGTGTTCCACTCCAACTACTGCGCCATCGCACAGGTCATGCTCTCCAAGACGTGCCAGCAGGTAACCAACCACAGCCGGACCTAGCTCTGGGTCTAATGGGGGTCAAACCACGAATTTACCTAGCCTTTCTATACTAATATTATAAAGAGGAAAGATTTGTACTTTTGTGTGTATGTTTGTATTGAATAGGTTCCGAAACTACTGGACCGATTTCAAAAATTCTTTCACCGCTACTTTGTCACTGAGTAACATAGGCTATATTATATTATACTAGCTGCCCGCCCCGGCTTCGCACTGGTAGACATTTTTTTTCTTAAATGTCTACCCGTGCGAAGCCGGGACGGGCCGCTAGTTGTCTATAAATCAAAAATCCTTTAGTAATTTTTGGGAAGTAGAAGTGGACCAGGAGGTCATACAGTTCCACCGGGCAGCTGCTATACCCGCCTGATAGAAAAAGGGTTACTCTACAACTAAAAATAACTCAACCTTGTTAATTAAAACTTTTCCTACATATTTCTATAAAAAAAATTACAAAATTTAAAGTGGCGTATAATTACTTTTTCCAAGTGGTCTATACCACAAAAGCACTGGTGTAGGTGGCAAGTGAGTTTTTTTTATACCCCTAAGGTGGCAAACAAGCATCCGGCCCGCCTGATGGTAAGCGGTTACCGTAGCCTATGGACACTTGCAACACCAGGGGTATCACTCGCGGGTTGCCGACCCTGAAGTGAATGTGCGTTGTGTGTGTCAGGTGTACTGGTACTGGATCCGCACCGGGCAGGAGGAGTGCCGCGTGGAGGCGGAGCTGACTCCGCCGCGCAAGAAGAAGAAGAAGCACCGCCTCTGGTCCGTGCACTGCCGCAAGATACAGCTCAAGAAGGACTCCGCCTCGCATCACGTGTAAGACAACACACTTCTTTATATACCACTAAGGTGCCACACAACCATACGGCCCAACTGATGGTAAGCAGTCCCGTAGCCTATAGCCGCTAGCATACCAGGGATATCACAAACGAGTTTCCAACCATTTGATGAGGACTCACTGAGCTAACGCACATACGTAACACACACTGATTAAAGACTTTCGTCTTAACGCATTGCAGTAGGTTCGACGAAAAGACGTTGCGTAGCTTCCCGAATGCTGCCACCTACCAGAATATTGTTATGTAATCTTGTGTGCTTGTACTTAGTTCTGATGAGTGCGTCACTATGTTGAGTATGTATGTTACAGGTACAACTACACGCCGTGCGACCACCCCAACCAGCCGTGCGACAACATGTGCCCGTGCCTGCAGTCGCAGAACTTCTGCGAGAAATTCTGCCAGTGCAGCAGCGATTGTGAGTACTCTGTACTAACAATGATTAAAAAAATCCTTTTTAAATTTAATAAATATCAAATTTTGTGTTGTATTTTTGTATGTTATGAATAAAGTCAAAAACTACTTGACCGATTTAAAAATGCTTTCACCAGTAGAATACTATATTATCACGGAGTAACGAAGGCTATATAATATTGCGAAGCGGGCGAACACGAGAAAACAAAAGTTAACTTTAAATAAAATTGTTGACATGAGTAAGGCTTTCGATTTTGTAAGTCATTAAAGTCTTGCTGCAGAAATGTCAAAGACTTGGCGACGGTCTGCCTTAAATACATTAGAAAGTTATTTATTCAACCAAGAGCGATTAGTAATAATAAAAACTAGAGCACACCATTGTACTTAAAAACATAAAACGTGTGGCGTACCCCAAGGTAGTGTTCTAGGACCGATGTTATTAATGTTTTACATCAATGACGAGACTTTCAGAGCTCATTGATGCGTATTATATAAACAAGCAAAGAGTATAGTTACATATATGTTTTCTTATGTATGTGTTTATTTATAACTAGTATTTACTATTAACGCGGATTAGAATATTAAACAGTTCATTCAATGGATTGTTTTCCTGAGCGAAGCGGTGGACTGGTATAGGTAGTGTCGGTGAAGGTGGTTGTGTGTGTGTCAGGTCAGAACCGGTTCCCGGGCTGCCGCTGCAAGGCGTCGTGCAACACGAAGCAGTGCCCGTGCTACCTGGGCGTGCGCGAGTGCGACCCCGACCTCTGCTCGGCCTGCGGGGCCGACGCGCCCGCCATGCCCGCGCTCGCCGTCTGCTGCAAGAACGTCTCCGTGCAGCGGTCAGCACACACCAGCCCCCACTACATATGGGTATAGGTGGTAGCTGTAGCAGGTGATGGAGGATGGTTGTGTGTCAGGGGGCTGCACAAGCACCTGTTGCTGGCGCCGTCGGACGTGGCGGGCTGGGGCATCTTCCTGAAGGAGGCGGCGGCGCGCAACGAGTTCATCTCCGAGTACTGCGGGGAGATCATCTCGCAGGACGAGGCCGACCGCCGCGGGAAGGTCTACGACAAGTACATGTGCTCCTTCCTCTTCAACCTCAACAACGGTAATGTTATCTATTCATAGTCATTCATACTGATCATAACAAGTGGCCTAAAAAATAATACTTTTTTAAATATACGCTTTTATTCGGTCATCAAGCCCTTTCATTTGATACCCATAATATCGGGTTAAAATGTAGAAATTATAGATCGCCATCTTGCGGCGGCCGTCTTATTTAATTCAGAATTACGTTACTTTACTTTTTATGTGTCGTTTATCAAGCCCTTTCGTTTGTGTAAATGATAAAGCTCAATTTTGTGACGACCGCCATATTCTATTTAAAATGGCGGCATTTAAGTAATCGTGCGTTATCACGGGAACGAAACCTATGCCAAATTTAAGGTCAATCAGATAATGGGAAGTGCGTCAAATTTAATTTTCAATATTTGATTTCCCACACCAAACAGGTGAAAGTAATAAACGTTTGTAAAAATGAACGAGTCCTACAATAGTCGCATATGATGTGTAATGTGTGACGGACACAATGTTTCAATCACAATTTGCCATTAGCACTAGGAACATGTAAATGCAATCGTCAAATATTTTTTTGACACGAAGACTTTAAGAGTCGTTACTTATAGCGACATAGGGCAAAATGGTGATATTATTAAAATGTTTTAAATAAAAAAAAAACCGACCACATAACTAAGCGCTAATATTGAATGAAATATTTCAGACTTCGTGGTGGACGCGACGCGCAAGGGCAACAAGATCCGGTTCGCGAACCACTCCATCAACCCCAACTGCTACGCGAAGGTGATGATGGTCAACGGGGACCACCGCATCGGCATCTTCGCCAAGAGACCCATCCAGCCCGGCGAGGAGCTGTTCTTCGACTACAGGTTACTCACTTTGGTTTAAAAAGCCAGCTTTTGTAGAGGTTATAAAAAACATTGTTACAAATCTCGTGGGGTTCCTGTTAGCTCTAGGTCAGACACATCAGACACGTCTGGCACATCTCTTGCTTCTTTTACATTCATAAATCTCTTCGTACATGCCCGCCGGCTCCGAGCTCTCTTTTTTTACCATTTTTTATACAACTATGGTGGCAAACAAGCTCACGGCCCACCTGATGGTAAGCGATCACCGTAGCTTATGGACGCTTGTCACACCAGGGGTATCACTCGCTCGTTGCCGATTTTTCAAAAATCTTCACAACCTTCTTGTAGAACCCCATGCTGTACTCCAATGGGAAAACCTCCTTTCCTTGCCTCTCCGTCATTGAGTAGTTTGATAATTTCATCCAAATTATAATGGTCAAAAGAAACAGCCGTTGCAATGCGTACAATTTTTTTTTTGGCAGATATGGACCAACGGAGCAGTTGAAGTTCGTTGGAATAGAGAGAGAAATGGAATTCTTATGAGAGCAATCCAAGCAGTGAGCTGTCCGGCCTCGCTCACTCCGTGTTGAATCAAACTGCCGCTAGCACCGATACATACAACATGTTTTATATGAACTTGCCACTTGACCAAGGCTACATGATATTTTTTACATCTAGAGTTGTTGCTCTGTGTAAATAGAGATGTGACTCTACATCAGTACATATGGTGGTTTGACAGTAATGGCTGGAAATATTAACAAACCATTGTCATAATGGAAGTAATAATTAATTAAGTCCGTGCTCAAACTTAAATGTTTGTCATTAAATGAATAAGGTAATTATGTGATTGTATTGTATGTAAGAGCATTCAACAATGTGTTAGTTGTATCAATGAGTCGCAGGTTATTTTTGTTAGTGTTTCTATGAGGTTTATACCAGGATGAGTTAGTGATGAATTCATTATTGTTGATATAACTATCACAGGGATGAAATTGTAATTTTGAAGTTTTCTACAATAAATATTTTTTACAAAAGAAAGAAACCCCTATTTAAATTTTTGCCGTTGCCGTTGTAAATCTTTCCCAAGTTATACA
The DNA here is from genome assembly GCA_951449985.1 of Falcaria lacertinaria. Classification (NCBI taxonomy): domain Eukaryota; kingdom Metazoa; phylum Arthropoda; class Insecta; order Lepidoptera; family Drepanidae; genus Falcaria; species Falcaria lacertinaria. Next base: position 446,008 of record OX602120.1, on the reverse strand, counting down.
TTGTTTTTTAAATCGGTACTCAATGTGGGGAAAAGTATCTCTTAAAATAATAGTTCTAAAATGGTGTGGAGATAGGTGAAGCAGGTGGATAATAATGAATAAAATATAATAATTAATAGAAGGCTGGTAAGAAAACAAAAGCATACTCAATAGAGCTCCATATTATTAAAAGTAAAACATCACTAATATACATCATTTACAAGTGGTATTGTACACAGTATACAAAATGCTAGTTTGCACAGTAACATCACATTGCTCAGTACTTCAATAGACTATCCAAACGAAACATTGCTTACACAAGCCCAGCCACTATGTGACAGGGACCTACACTATGTTACATACTGCCTTCACAGGTGAACATGTTGTCAACACAGAGGAACATTAACGAAAAACAAATTCATAACAGCTTTACTACAACATAATATCACATTTTTAATTATTCTTAACAAAAAATATTCCAAAATTTTAACTAAATCCCTATCAGATGAGATACCATGCCCATAGGTTCTATAAGCAGTAGAGTCCACTGGGAAGCGGTAAGGGACAGCCTCCAACAAAATAGGTGGCCAACGTGATAGTTGCCGAGAAATGTTGGATGCAAATGTATAAAATTGGGGATCTTTTTTTATACCACTAAGGTGGCAAACAAGCATACGACCCACCTGATGGTAAGCGGTTACCGTAGCCTATGGACGCTTGCAAAACCAGGGGTATCACTCGCGCGTTGCCGACCCTAAAATATTTGTAATGTAACCCATACTACTAGATACTCAAAAATCACTATAATTAATACTTATCTCTTTGGAAGCATACATGAGGCGCGATTTATACAGGAAAAACAATTGTGTGATTAGGATTCATGCACACCGTTTTTTGTTTGTATATATTTTTTATCTATACATTTCTGTAAGTCTTTGGTACAAAGACTTCTTTAATTCAAAATTGAATGCAAGTTTGCTTCTTATTAATTAGCACTTATTAGATCTCATTTATTTTTCATCCACTAACCTTTCCTAGTAAGGAGTCAATTGTGATTGTGTGAAATGATAATAATATTATTATATTACTACTATCACAGCTTGTATAAATCACACCTAAAGTTTATGGATAAGTTGAAATAAATTGTTTTAAACTAAAAATATCAAAGGATTGTCACTGTCAGTGCCTTCTCTGGTGGTGACAACATGTTCCCCGTGTGAAGCCCTGTGTTAATCACATGATCCATCAAGCCACCCATCCCTCCATCGTTCATGCACTTTGCTGCAGTCAAACTCTGGTTTCCCTAGCTTCACATTAACAGTGTTGTGGCGCTCACATAACCACTTTGAGAGCTGATCTCTTGATGATGTAAGGGGTGGATGTTTTTTTATGCTGAAAAACAAAAGTCTTGTCAACAAAAGGCCAGGAGGAATGTTGTGACTAGACATGCATTTCTTTGGTTGCAAAGAACTTATTGAGTATACAGTTTATTGTATTATGTCACAAATCACAAAATATCTTCAGTGACAAGTGGGTGGTTTATGTCACTGTGTGTTTCAGTGGTAGGGTTTAATGTAATTAATTTATGTCTAAATAAATTGTTGTCAATGACCACCATAGATTGCAATGAGGTTCTAAAATTTTGAATGCTGAGGTTCCAGCAGTTATTATGCTATACGCTATACTTATGTTTGTACTTACTCTTCCTGAAAATCCAAAGCACAGGGTTCACAAGGATAGAACTGTGCAAATATGTTGAAGAATTTAGTCATATCTTTTGACTGAGACGGGCTGGGCTTTTCTGGGAAGTATGATGCCATGGAATGGAGGAATCCCCATGTCGCTTTGCCCAGATCATCTTTGTCTAATGGACAGTCCTTAGCCGGCGATGGACCCTGCATATTCAGTTATATTATATAAATAATCGCTTGGCCTATTTATCAGTTACAATCTAGATAGTATGTCAAACATACCATTGTAGGATGGCGATAACGAACGTATACACCAAGACAAGTTAACTTAAGCTTATCTTCTGCTGATAAATAAGCGTGTATGGAAAATAGAATTTATGTTATCAATACCAAAAATATCACACTCATAGTGCGCGTAGTAACTAAAATCTTAACCTTACCGATTTGTTTGGCGTTGTAAATGTAGATTTATTTTGTTTCTTGGCCCACGACTTGAAGTCGGAGCATGCTCTGCACGGTTTGTCCTCTTCTTCAAACCGGTGCGAGTGCATTTTTAGCAATTTTTACTGCGAATGCGCCCCATGTAATTGGTTTATTTATTATGCAACAGTATCGACGTACGCCGCACTAATACTATATCACGGCAGTCCGCAGTACCCATCAATTTAATTATTATTAATGGAGTACACAGCGTGAATACGGTGAATAAACTTCTTTCGGCAAATCCTCGGATAAAATTTTCCCTAGTCTTGTCTTGGATAACTGCTGTCAAAAATAATCAAAATTGGCGCATGGCAGTGTTTCTGTGGTACTGACAATGACAAACAAAAAAATAAAGTCTTCTTCTTCCTAACTATGGCAATCAATCCTCTTTAAGGGACTATTTTTGCCAGTGTCGAGTGTTAGAGAATATTCCTAAATTTTTCGTGACTGTTGCATTAAAATACCTACTGTTATGCATCCTAATGCTTATTAGAGTTTTTGGAGACAATCCACGGCAGTAGCAGACGTTTACATGTCCTTAGGTCAGTGTCGGTAGCAAGAACATTATTCGAAGGCAAAACGAAAACTTTGTCGATATTTATTCATGCTCGCGCTACATAGGTAACCTTTTGACCAAAATTATAAATCAAAATTACCACCAATCACACCCAAGTCATATTATAACATTATTTCCAATGTTCCTATGAACCAGTCACTAAATGAAACTTTACTGTATATAACGACACCAAAAATACACATTAAAGATAACTATAACATAATTTACGAGATACTGGAAAATAAGGAAATAATCTCAATCGATCCGCCTGATTCCCGCCAAAAACTCCCAATAAAAATCAATGTCAAGTAAAAAAACTTCGTTCAGGAAGTTTTCTTCGCATTGTAAGCAAATAAGTTAACAAAAAAATATCATCAATATTGTCTATTTCCATCTTTTCATAGAATAAAATCATCTTGGACTGTAACTGATGGTTCTCTCTCAGACGAATCTTAACTATTTTTTTTTTCAAATACATATACCTACCTATAACTAATGTTATTCTCCAAAGTGCTTTAGTAATGGAACACCATACAATACAGAATAGTTATTTTTAGTCTTTTAATCAACACCGTCACGAATAGTACAATTACAGTATACGTCTGTTTGTTTCTTACACAAATCATAGAAATTTAAATAAAATTAAAGGGATTTCATAAGGATATGCATTGGGCGCATGAGATAAACATGATTGCTTTTGGTTAACATTTATTCTTATAAAATAAATTCATGGTATGTATAAACAATTTTAGCTTCTATAAAATTATGTATCAATACAATGGACACTGATTTATATTCTCACTTAAAATATAATGTTCATTATAACTTAAATCGTGGCTAATCTGCTATCATTTCAATGACTAGGTCACAAAAAACGGTGTATTAGTTAAATTGTTCAATTGGATTGGTCCTCCTCGCAAGCGGATACGATTTCTGAAACAAAAGAAACACGCAAATATCAATTTCAAACTTCAAATGTCGATTTATTGAAGGCCAGTATTTTCAATCGACTTCAAAGGGGTGGTAAACAATTCGATTTTATTTTTTAAATATACCCCGATTCGAAATAGTTTTTAAAATATGAACGGAACGGCCTGATGAAATATCAAATAAAAAATAAGTGAATGATGCAGTTCTATTGTTGGCCACTTACACAATGTGGCAAGTAAATATTTTGCTTTTCATTATCAATAATAACTTTTTAATTACAGTCAGAACTAGCTATTCATTGACACAAAACAGATAAAACTATTTACAAAATCATATCTTAACCTACCTAATTAATATGCCCACAGTGATAAACATTCTAAATATTAAAGTAAAGTTTCTTATCATCATGAAAACGGCGCGTAATCAAACTTGTACTGACACACATTGTACTCTATTGTACATTTTTTTTTCACATTTTTTTTTTTACGTCGGCTGTGTTGCCGGATGCTGAACGATAATCCACGGGCCTAGGCCAAGTGGGTATCATTGACCTGGTTGTCGTCGTGTCAAATTGCAGGAATTTACGGGTAATTCGGCAAGTATTCAGAATTAACTTTTTGTAAGCTAAGGTAGGTGAGTTTGGGCAATTCGATCGTAGATATAGATTGGTGGAGCCGTTTTGGTATCACGCCGGTTGTGGCGAGGACTATAGGGACTATGGTTTTATTATTATTAATAAGTTGTTTCAAAACATTGCGGGGCCATCTAGTATGTTATACACAAGTGCAGATCCGGCTTTCATTTAATACGTCGAAATGATTGAAAATCAATTTTTTTTTTCTTTTGTCTTCTATCGAAACCACTTCCTCCACTTGACTTAGCTCTAGGGGGGGTCACGACCCTCGTGGATCCACCCACGGTTATACATTTACAGTCTCAGGGGGTTTTATAAATGTTGTGTGTATACTTTTGACGATGTCATGTAGTGCGAGTACAGCGGGCGAGTGTGGCAGCAGGCTGAGGAAGTCCTTCCCCTCGTCGCAGCAGCGCGCCAGCAGCGGGTCGAGCGGCAGGCGGCCCGCCAGCGGAGCGCCCGAGGCTTCGCATAGCGCCGTCGCGCCGCCGGTCGTCGCCGGGAAGATCTCGCTACGAGTCTGTACACACGACATCTATATCACTAGGGATGACGATCTGAGATCGATTAGTTAGATAATCGATCTTTGGGCCTAAAAATCGAAGATAACACTACTCGATATTTCACCATGGAAAAAAGATAATCGTATTTTTTTTCGATTCGCTCCCATTTTGTTACTGAAAAGCATACGCTATATATAAAGTCCTCCAACCTGGGACTCTTCAAGACCAGAGTGAATAGGCTACTAACGGACAAGCGAGCTCCACTTCGACCACATCTTCACTTACCATCAGGTGAGATCGTGGTCCATCGCTGACCCGTACTTAATAACAAAAATATGACTATACTTGTCGCATGCCTAAAGATTTGACAGCAAGACGGCGTCGCGGCAGCTCACTAAGGAGAATATTAGGAGCACCTATTAGATAATATTTGTAGTATATATATATAAATTATTTAACTAGCGACCCGTCCCGGCTTCGCACGGCCACCGTTGGCCATAAAAGTTAAATACCAACAAAACTAAATGAATTATTCATAAAAACCTTCCTCTTGAATCACTATCTATTTAAAGAAACCGCATCAAAAGCCGGGTCGCTAGTGTGTCACAGCAGCATAACGTGGTATAGACAGTATATGAATAGTGATTGGTCCAACTCACGTGACAGTTGGGGCAGACGAACTGCGCCATGTTCTCGACGACGCCGAGCACCCGGAGGCCGAGCTTCCTGCAGAAGGCTATCTCCTTCCTGACGTCCAGCAGCGCCAGCTCCTGCGGCGTGGTGACCACCAGCGCGCCCGCCAGCCCCGCGCCCGCCAGCAGCTGCACCGACGACAGGTGCTCGTCAGACGTGCCTGCACCAAACAACCTGCTTTATACCACGAGGTGCCACACTAGCGTACCAGGGTTATCACTAACGCGCTGCCAACCCTATTGTTGATGACTCACTGTGGTAACAGCATTACTCCTAGCCCAGCGAATCCTCGTGGAGTACTGGCAACCTTACCGCAGAAACAACACTACATCAAAGTAGTGTTATTTCATTGCGGTCTTCTGTAAGGTGGAGGTTCAGTCCCCAGTCGGGCTGCTCCAATATGAATGGGAAAACCCACGTGAGATCTCAATTTACCCTATACATATAAAGATACTGCCATATGTCTATATTACAGGATTTTTTTTCCTTCTAACAGATTAGAAAAGGGGATGTCAGTCATGAGGACTGCCGACAAGAGTAAAAGTTTAAATTCTCACTTTAATAAGTTTTTTTTTATTGTTTCATAAATGTGAACAAAAAAGAAAAAAATTTTACAGAACATTTGTTTCCAATGATCCCTGTCAATGGCGATATCCTACTAATATTATAAATGCGAAAGTTTGTATGGATGGATGGATGTTCGTTACTCTTTCACGCAAAAACCACTCAACGGATTTGGATGAAATTTGGAACACAGATAGTTTATAACCTGGATTAACACATAGGATACTTTTTATCCCGGGAAAATGTTTTTATCCCGGGATAATTTTACTTTGTCTCTGTGATTCTAAGCTCAACGCGGACGTAGTCGCGGGCAGAAGCTAGTATGAATTAATTTGGTGACTAAGCTAACGTATTAGATGTGAGCGTTTCACCTGGCGGCGTGTCAATGAGCAAGTAGTCCAAATCACCCCAGTCCACTTCGCTGAGGAACTGCTTGATCATACCTGCAATATGACATGTACATTTTATCAATTATCTTGATTATATTATATTAATATACTTAACATGGGCATTTATAACTCAACTGTATCTATAGCTTATAGTATTCTAGATGTTAACCATAGACTTCTTTGAAAGATATTTCTTGAAAAAACACCGGCCAAGTGCGAGTCAAAACAGAAGAGGAAAATTAACAAACAAACAATAAGACAAATTTACCTAGAAAGCTACTGCCTGCCAATCCTACCAAATTAGGAGTATATACAAACACACAAAAATACAAATCTTTCCTCTTTATAATATTAGTATAGACTAAGAAGGATACCAATATTTGCACTTTTAAACATTAGTATAGAAAAATAATTCTAAAAGCTTTAAAAACCCTTAATCCAAATGCAAACATAATTTTAGGGTAAAGTGTAATGATCCAAATGGCTCACCATTTTTCTTGGGCCCTCTCCATATGACTGCATCGTCGGGACTCCCCAACAGGAACCCGATGGACATCAGGGACAGGTTGTCTGTTACATACTGGAAGACAACGTGACATTCAATGAAATCCACTACTCATTTACTAATAAACGTTTGAAAACTAATAAAATTATACATATAATTATTTATTACTCTATACAAGGCTGATAGGAATCGTTAATGTGACGGTATATCGAGCTAAATCGGGAGGTGCGACAACTGAATACAATAATGTTTGTAATAATTGAAAATATACAAGGAAATTTAGTTTTTATTACTTTGTTTGTATAATTTATTTGCGTTAATTTTTAATGTTTAGTGGGTGTGTAAGTTTTCTATAGCTCCTTGAGTATATGGTGTGTTATGTTACCATAAGCTGCCTATGTTTTGCTGTACATAATCACTACGTTTTAAATAAGATTAGCAATAACAAGCTATAGTAGGGCCAAGATACAAGGTGACTTTTGACAGCTAAAAGTAAAAAGTGACATAAACATAATCGACATGTTACGTATTGATTAATAATATGAATCGATTGATACATACAGATCAAAAGACACCGTTTATGTTGCCCTAAAGAGCGATATTTAGCCTATGGTGGACTTATCAAGCGAGCCTAACGCTTGTTAGCCGTCCTCGTAGCTTAGAGACGTAGAGAGTGTACTTATCGCAGGCTATACAGTATACTCACGATGGGTGACCACCCCGAGCCCGAGTTGTGAACCTGCTCTCCTCGCACGCCGAGCACGCGCGGCTGACTCGGCCCACAGATGTCTGCGTCTAGTATACCCACCTTCAACATATAACACGTTATATCGGTACTGAAGTTAAAAAAAAATCGCCCATCAAACCCCATCATTTATCCCATAACATAGGGGTTTATTTCTGACAACTATTGACCCATAGTTGTACCTTAAGCCTTAGAATTAATATGTATGATGATGCTAATTCCGTTGTACAAAGTAACTAAACTAAACTAATTTAGTTAAGCACCAATATCATAGTATAATAATGTATGTATAAATAATACCTAAAGTAAGAATATAATGGGATAATAATAATAATGCTTGGACATTATCACACAGCGCCATCTGGCCCCAAACTAAGCAAAACTTGTACTATGGAAACCAGCAGCTGATGCAATACTTATCATACTTTTTTTTGTAAATAACATACTTATTATATACCCAGACACAAGGCAAACAGGTTTGTCACATAATTATATGTATGAATACTTAAATAAACTATTGTATAGTTATTAAATAATATAATTCTATATTTATTTTAAAATATGAATCATTGCAACGTGAGTATGAACGGAAAACATCGCAAGTAGCGACCGGTAGGTAAATAATAGATTAACAATTGTAATTACATAAATAGTACCTCTATCTTACAATGATTTGTGGGACATCAATTTATTGCAAGTACAAATCCTGACCTATATATAAAAGTAGTAAGCGGCGAAGGCTGTACCACCCCGTACCCGCTCGGTCGTGTCGGGCAGAACCATGCGAAATCTTTGCTCACGACGCGCCAAGATCAATACACGTTGTAACAGTGCGGATTGTTTATAAAAAAAAGTTTTTTGAAAATAGCGCCAAAATGGAATTCGGCAATGAATACGAAAGGAGATCGAGATATAATCGGGTAGGTTTATTTAAATTTATATTGATTTAAAGTAGAATATTTAAATTATATTCTTAATTGGAAGGCAAACTACAAAACACCAAATCACTGAAAAGGCACATCCTACCTTTCATTACCTCAGTTATCAGAATTCATGTCAAACCCTAATAGCACTGATAAAAGTTGTGATGTAGTAAAAGCTAATGGAATTATAGAATGTTTCACAGGCTACAGAAGAAAAATAACAAAATGTATGATTATACTTTACAAACTAGCAGCTGGCTTCGCAACAGTATAATTGCTTAGAAAAACCTGGCCCACAACTCAGGAATTAATTGTTTTCTTAGACGATATTGCATAAAAAAGGTTTTATGCCACAACTGAAATAAAAGACCCATACCTTTCATACTGGCTGTAATAATTATTAGTCCAGAGTTCTAAGGATTAAGTAATTGCCACAAAAAAAGCCGTAAAGAAAAATAACCATAAATTAAAACTTACATTTATATCAGGGTTCATAGCCAATGCATGAGCAAGAAGGGACGTGACTGTGCTTTTCCCCACCCCTCCCTTTCCAGACAGCACTAGTATCTTGTGCTTCACATTGGCGAGGCGGGTTTTTATTACTTCTATTGCTGGATCTGGACCTGCTGGTATTCCTGAGAAATTAAAAAAAAAATTAAGAACAATAAAACCATACAATACTTTTGCCTTATTGAATTTACTAGTTCTCTGATTTTCCTCTTACCAAGCCCATTGAAAATTATATGATCTTACTAGGGCCTAGTTTGAGTAAATAAATCTCAATTGATATATTCTTCTTCTTAATTGTTTCTTCATGACTGAAAGTTGTGTCTGGTTTGGAAGTTGTTTATTACCCTTCTCCACTAACAATTAAATTAATTAATGTATGCAATGTCAATTAAAGTAATTGACACTTAATTGTAATACCAATAAGGTAAGTAATTAAGTTGCATGGGATATGGCAATATGAATTTAAATCCTTTCTCAATGTTAGTTTGTAGTTCTGAATCTTATTTCAGTAGAACTTGATTAACTGTATTAAAATGTTACCATAAATTTCCATTACTTTACCAATAGTGCAACTATTTTAGGGTCCAACAAAAATGTTAGATACAAAAAAAAAAGAAAATGCAATAGTAGCGATAATAATTCTTAGTGAAGTGTATATAAGACACTTATCAAACATATTACATTGTTTCCAATAACTAAGATTGTGAAATTATACAGGGGAAATTGTTTCTCCATACTAACATTCTTGTACAATACTGAAAATGTTTATTTAATAAGAATATGGCATGTCATATTAATAATAAAACGATTATTCAATTTTATTCACCAGTGCCTTTTGGCAGATACATTTAGCCTTCAAAATCATCCAAGAACAGAGTAAAAGTGAGTTGTGACCTTACCTGATGCACAAACATTTTGGTTGGGACATCCAGCGCAGGCTGACGCCTTCCCCGCATCCTCGCTTTGTGTCCCAGGGCAATCTATAATCAAACAAATTCCAGAATACTCTAAAATACCAGTGCCCTAACCAACGAATAAATAACTTACGTTGCGGTGCGTTGCTTGGTACACTACTCATGTCTCTTAACCTTGATTTACAGGTATTCACGAAAATTTGTTTTCTGTTAAGCAAGTGTGCACTGCACGGAGGGTTAAAACAATTTAATTTAATATAAAATTCATTTTTGTTTTGACTGAGAGTGGACTGAGAGTCGACTAAGTTTACTCGTTGATTGATTTGATAGCTGTCACGTTGATTGCTGACGGTTCTTCTTCCTAGCTCTGGCAATCAATTCTCTTCAAGAAGAACTTCGCCAGTGTCGAGTGTTACAGAATTATCAAGTTTCTCAATAGTATTTGCCCATTCATTCGTATACGTGTACACGGCCACCAGTGAGGCATTGAGGAAACCGTTTAGTGTGGTACTGGTTGTAATAAAAAACTTAGGTATATATTATAATGTCAAACATAAAAAAAGAAATAGAAATAAAAAATCTATCATTTCAGTTTTCGATGTTGAATTCATGTTGAATTTAATAATTCATGAACAGTTTTAGCATATTTTTTTCAAAATTCGTCACTGTAGGTATATAACATAGAAACATCTAAAATGGCTAAGGAAGTTACTATGTGCACGGTAAGTGTGGTGGAATGTTGATGGATGGATGCCTGGATGGTGGATGATTTATAAATTTTATTGTACCCAAGTCCTTTCCAAGCCTTAAATAAAAAGAGGGCGAACAGATCCCCTTGGGCGGGGAAAAATACCTATATGGGGTAGTGATACTTTAACAATTTATGAGAATACTTAGCTTTAGCAACAACCACTCTCGACTACGTATTCGAAAACGTAACCTCTCAAAATGTCAAAATTTTTATACGAATTTTGAGTTCCACTTTTCGCCAGCGCAGCGCTGTTATATTCTCATACAAAAATAGTCGAAAGCGATACGAATACGTAAGTACCTAGTCGAAAGTTGTTCTTGCTACGGCTCAAAACGGACGAACGTTAGGTTAATGCGTTTCCGTGATATCTATTGAAGATAGTACATTCCGCACCGAAGGTTGTGCATTCCGTATCACCACACAATATCTATGTTAGCGTAGCTACTGATACCATCTCATAGACGACTATTGCTTTATTCAGATGACATGTTCTTGTGTTCAAAATTAAAATTTTACCCGGTTTTAAATATGAATACTTTGTCACTAGCAACTCCAACAATGGAGCCCCGTGAAGGAGACGGCGGGTGCTCCGAGCCAGCCCCCGCAGGTGGGCTACTGCTTCCACTCGCCCAAGAAGCACCCCTGGAGGCCTATCATGGGATACGAGGAAATCGAAGTCACACCCATGTTAGAATATTTTGCCATCCACATTGAAAAATCTTTAAGACAGGTTGGGCGTAAAAGGATTGCCTGAAATAAAAAAAGGCCTTCCGACTAGAGACAGTAATAAGCTTACAGAAGGGTACGCCCAGATATAGTGTTGTTTCTGCGGTGAGCATGATTTCTAAAGCTCCTCGAGAATGCGTTGTGCTGGCAGTAAGTAACCATACGTTGCTAGTGTAGTGACTCCTTTCAATAAAGAGGTTGGTAACGCGCTATTGAAACCCTTGGTATTGCAAACGTAAATTAGGTTTCGGTGTCTGAGTCATCAGGTTGGTCGTACGCTTACTGGTTACCTTCATATTAGTATCAAAAGCATTGTTAGCTTAACTTTAATATGTGTAACATTTAGCTATTTGATTTGAAAAATGAGCGCGCGCTCTTTGGTCAAATCAAATAGCGCGCGCTTCTCCGGCTTGCTGTACCTGAGTATGTAATCCACACGTCCCTTTTCAAGAAAAAACAGAAAAAAAAGAATTGATACATCATAATACGACATTCATAGGGCCTGTGCCGGTGCAGGAAAATTTTTCGACTAAGTATTCGAAAACGTAACTCGCGAAAAGTCAAAATTGTCATACAAATTTTTAGTTCCATTTTTCACCGCTGCAGCGCTGTTAATTTTTAATACAAAAATAGTCGAAGCCGATAATAAAATGTTGTCGCAATTTATTCATGCGCTACTGAACTGAATATGAGTATGTAATGAGCGTTTGTTGCGCAGGCCGTCGCAGCCTATCACGAATACGATGGTGGACCCGTGCTACACGCCGGCCGGCATGGCGGCCGAGCCCCTGCGCTTCCCCAACCTGGTGACGGGCTTCGACCGCAGCCCCGAGCACGCAGCGCGCGCCGCCCTCTACACGCGCTACACGCAGTACGAGTGGAACCAGAACAGCATCAAGAACTACAACGAGTCCGATGCCAAGAGGAACTTCTCTGAACGAGTGCGTAATGATATCATGAGGATGCTCAGGTTTGTAGCCTTTGTTTAAAAGAGGTAGAGCCTAATGGGATTTCCAACTATTAACCAACTAACCAGACGAGACCGCTGGTCTAGTGGTTAGTACACCTGGCTGCTACGCTAGAGGTTCGTGGGTTCGATTCCCGTCGGGGCAAACATTTATGTGACAAATATGTTTGTCTTGCGTCTGGGTGTTTGGTATGTATAATAAGAATGTATTTAACAAAAAAAAAGTATATAAGTATTGTATCAGCTGCTGGTTCCCATAGTACAAGCTTTGCTTAGTTTGGGACCAGATGGCGCTGTGTAATAATGTCCAAACATTATTATATTATTATAACTGGGGACAGTAACAGTACCTCGACCTTACAGAAGGTCACTGACACGCGCAGTGGAATAATACTACTCTGACATGGTCTTGTAATCCTGTGGTGGATAAGGTTTCCAGAATTCCTCTAGGATACGCTGTGTAGGCAGTAAGGATAACATATGCTGCTAGCACAGTTAATGGTGCTCACTCGCTGTGACAAGAGTCTTGTCAACATTCTCAATGAAAAGAAGGACGAAAACAAAACATTACAGGCGAAAACAAATTACCTATTAACCTGCAATTCCAAAGTGCATTACTTTCAGGGAAACTGATGAGATCGGCACTCAGGGTCAAAGAGACGCTGGCAGGCGGATCGGTGAGAGGATCACGGACACTACGTTTTGGCGAAATGAGGTGGGTTCCGTAATCTATCAGAAATATATAGGATTTATTTTGTGAACGTAAGAAGGCGTGGAGACTTGAGGCCATAAAATGTTCAGATGGCTTGTAAGCTTGAATAAGCTAGATCACGGGTTTGATTACGGGCAAACATTTATGTGATGAATATTTGATAGCGAACTTTCTCTGGGCGTTTTGTATCATTATCAGTATTGTATCTTTTGAGTGCCTATATACTTATGTTACAACGTGATTGATCAAGTCCCATGTCCGAAGGTGTCAATAGAGATGGAACGTCTAGTGTCGACTTGCGAGAAGCTGAACGACACGCGGAGACAGCTGGAGCGCGCCATAGCCGGCATCGAGGGCCCGCTGCACATCGTGCAGGAGTGCCTCTACCACCGCGAGAAGAGACAAGGTGAGGACGAGACTTGGAAATAGTAGTCTTGGACAAAAGTATTAAATAAAATAATGAATAGCGAATTCACATAAAAAAAAACGCGTTGTAGGTACTTTAAAAAAAAGGGTTTTACTATAAGTGTCATAATAGTGACTTATGTTTGTTTATTTATAGTATAAGTTAGCGAAGGCTAGATTTTTTTTAAAACAAACCAAAGATTTGAGGTGATGAGTGCAGGAGACTACGATTTAAGATCCCGGATGGAGCTGCATCTGTTGTATGAGCAGGCGTGGTGCTCTTTAGGGTCGGCAACGCGCGATTGATACCCCTGGTGTTGCAAGCGTCCATAGGCTGCGGTAACCGCTTACCATCAGGCGGGCCGTATGCTTGTTTGCCACCTTAGTGATATAAAAAAAATCTGATAAGACCAACTTGCTTGTTTCGTTACTTATTAATGAAAAAAATCTATCCTGAACAATTTGTAATCAGGTTTGGAGCAAGTACACGACGGAGTAGAACAATCTCTCCTGAGAGAGGTCGCCATCCTTCGTGAAGCACAGGACAAGTTCCGAATGATGCTTGAAAAGGTAACGTTCCATTAAACACAAATCGCTCATGTAACCTTGTGTAATTTCCATAAATCCTTTCCGACGTGAGTGCCGAAATAATTTCTAAAAGGCACCTACTATCCAAATTTCCAGTTTCTAGCCCCAGAGGCTGTGCAAGATCAGCCAATCAACCAGGAGAAGTACTTTGATTTGCACTTTACTTACTTCGATAAAAACTTTCGGTCTATGAAGATCGTTTGAGATCTTCGAAATGTGATAAGATCATTTGATGTACGTCTAATGGGTGTATTGCCACTTGCCAGGTACGCCAGCAGTCGAAGAACTGTCGAGCGACGCAGCACGAGTTGGAGACGGACATGCGCAACAAGGAGTACGCACTAGGAATAGACTCGATGTGCCATCAACTCAACAACTTCTCTAAAGTAAGTGGATTTTTTACGAGCTGATACGTATTTATTATAATTATTTTTCTTCAATCAGGTTTTGCGGGTACAAATAGCACGTCGTCATTTGGGACCTTTGGTGTTGCCCTTTGCCATCAATGTTCTATACAACTGCCGATGCCGTGTCAAGTACATCTCAAGTGCAGGTTGTGTGTGATGGTAGGCAGGTGTGGAGCGTAGTGTTGTGTGCGCAGGGGCTGCAGTTCTACGCGGGCATCGAGCGCTACGACCCGACGGTGTGCGACGCGCCGCGCTGGGCCGCCGCCAGCGCCGCCACGCTGCAGCGCTCGCAGTCCGAGCGCGCCAAGGCCGTGCAGATGCTCTCCGGTACACCACACACCACACACCACTCACCACGCTGCAGTCCTACACTACAAATACTACAACACGCTACCGGAATCAGCAACACATACCAGCAGGCTACCAACAGTACCAACATACAGCTCAACCAGGACGACCTTGCAGTCTTAATTTTAGTTTTTTTTTTATATATCACTATGGTTGCATACAACTATCTCGCCTGAATGTAAACGGTCACCGTGGCGGCTACGTATAGCCGTTACGGCGATGCCTATAGACGCGTGCAACTCTAGAGGTATCACTCTCGCGTTGCCGACCCTAGTAGTTAGTACTAGAGATCCTCGAGGATACGTTATGCTGTTAGTAGGTACACGTAGTAGGCGCGGAAACGGTAAGTGCTAACGCGATATAGTAAGACAACAAGATAAGTTCGTTAAAGGCCGCGTGTTGTGTTGTCCAGACACGGAGAACCTGATCAACGTGTCGGCGACGCAGATCTGGGACCAATGGAGCAACACCAACAGCGCGCTCACACGCCGCATCGCCGAGACCATCGAGATCAAGAACAAGTTGCAGCTGCACTTGCACAAGGTTATACCATCGTTGTACCATGGTACCACGGTACATTTCAAATATAGGTTCAAACGGGCAAACTCTTCTTGAAACTTTCTGGCAGAAAACAATCTTGCAACCCGCGCCATTTTATGCCGACTTATTAAAAAGGGCTAAAGGCATTGCAGCTCATGCCGCGCGCAGATATAGGTCTAACTGGTTACAATATACGCTTCTGTGATATATCAAAACCACTGATCTATGTTCCAAATGAGCACCTAAAAATAATGTGTGTGTGTGTGTTTGTTCCAGATCCAGCAAGAGATATTCGACGTGGAGAAGACGCTGGAGCTGCTGAACAAGGCCATCGAGGACAAGCTGCAGCCGATGAAGGTGGCGCACACCCGCCTGCAGGCGCGCACCAACAGACCGCACCTAGAGAAGTGCCGGGATGAGGCGCAGAACAGGTACACTCCTTGGACACAATTGTCTAAATAATTCAACAGAATTGGAAACATAATTGAACATAAATGGTAAAATAATTGAACAGTGCCGGTAGCAAGAACATTTTTCGACTAAGTATTCGACAACGTACCTCGCGAAATGTCAAAATTGTCTAATTTAGTTCCACTGTTCACCGCCGCAGCGCGGTTTATTTTTCAATTCAAAAATAGTCGCAGAATTACATTACAGATTCACAATCTATTTTCAGACTTGTAAAAGAGGTGTGCGATTTACAAGAGACTATGGAGATGCTGAGGTCGAAAATAGCGACCGCGGAGGGCACGCACCAAACATTACTGGGAGTCCGGGCTGGCTTGGAGGCCGACCTCAGGAACAAGGCCACCACGCTGTTCATCGACCGCGACCAGTGCATGGGGCTAAGGCGCGGGTACCCCGTCACCGCCGCGCTCAAGGCGTAACCACACTACCTTGCCATTACTTGTTGGACTATTTAAAATTGAATGTGAATGTTACTTAAACAATAAAAAATTGTGTAAAATGTTTTGATATTTTTAACAGGAGTATTACCATAGTAGAATCTGTAGACGAAAAAATTTTTCACAAAGGAAACACCAATCAAATTAACGTTGCTCATTGGTCGATTCGCCGATGCTGATTGGTCGCGCTATAACAGCTGTTTATTCTATGTTAGGTGTTCGATGTTTGAAAATGCAGGTGTGCACTGTGCAGATGCTACGGCATTGTTTTTGGATTTAGGGCACCCATAATAAAATCGTGGATTGGGGTCATTTCGAAGAGGTTAAAAACTCAAAGGATCACCCAGATGCATTAGGATATTAAAAAAAACTTTACGTATTAACATCTCACGTTTATTTAAAGTAATAAAAACTTAACTACAACAAAATTAATATTTAACAGTTCTACATTACACGTTGCTTCTCACTCTCGCATGCAAAAAGAAAATCATATATTATTTTACATAATAATAAATAATATTAATATGACTTTTTTTTTAAATTATTTTGTACTGTACAATGCACTTTTGTTGCATGTCAGTGTAACACTTCAGTTCATTAAATTTACCCTTGTCAGTGCTTCACATAGGAGGGAACAGGTAGCTTGAGCCCCTCCTTGGCTTCAAAGAATGTGTATGAGAGGACAATCTCATCCACATACTCCATTTTCGGGTCTTCCACAAACTCTGGGTCAATGTAGAAGAATACTGGCATGTCTACCTGGAAGGTACATTACACAAATTAATTATACTATTTGATTTTAAAAGCAAACATTTTGATGTTTCCTTGTTGGTTACTCAATCATGCACACCAAAATATATATGTAAATCTGACATTTTAGAAAGTATATCTGTGATAAATTGATGGTAGAACTCTGTCGGGGCTAGAAAATTAATATTGTGTTTCATGATTTTTTCTATAATCCACTCAGTAGGGACTCGCCTAAGAAGGATTAAAAAAGTTATACACTTTATTTACTCTACTGGTAAGTAAATAAAAATGACAGCAAATTATGTTAAATTATAAAATTAGATCTGAAAAGCTCATATAATAATAACATTAGGATTATTTTTCATAATTACCTGTTCACGTGGATTCAACTGCTGTTCCTCAAAGCAGAAGCACTGAATCTTGTTGAAATATTGCCCTGCTTCAAATGGTATGACATTGTATGTACTGATGCCAGTGACTGCTTTATCTGTGGGGTTGATAGCCGTGTAGAATGCTAGAGCTGTCTCTCCTGGCACTACCTGAGAATGGTACAATAAATTGATAGATTGGCAATATACAATAAACCACTACTATTAGGTCCTTACATATGAAATTGGCGTTTTGTATGGGAGGAACAAAAAGTCGAATATTTTTTAATATAATATATTTAATTAATCAAAGTATGAACCATTATTTTCTATGCACTTTTGCCATCTCATAGGTAGTTCATTGATCCCTTTACTAAAAAAACCAGTCGGACGGGAATCAATAAAATCTTTGAAGGCGATTTGGACTGCCCCATCGGAGTTGAATTTTTTCCCTTGCAAGAAGTTATCCAAATTTCGAAAAAAATGGTAATCTGTTGGAGCAAGGTCCGGGGAGTACGGAGGATGTCTTAGACTTTCCAATTGAAGCTCTTCTAATTTAGTAGCCGTCTGTAGCGCAGTGTGTGGTCTAGCGTTGTCGTGAAGCAGCAGTGGCGTGGAGCGATTGACCAGCCTAGGTTGTTTAGCCGCTAGCTTTTCCATCATGGTTTGCAATTCCTGACAATAGACATCAGCCGTAATAGTCTGGCCAGATTTGAAAAAACTGTAATGAACAATACCGGCACTAGTCCACCAAACGCTTACAAGTAACTTTTTTGGGGTTAATTTTCGCTTGGGGCAGGATTTGGCTGGCTGGCCAGGATCTAACCATTGCGCTGAGCGCTTCCGATTATCGTAAAGAACCCATTTTTCATCACAGGTAATGATTCGGTTTAAAATACCTTCATTATTGTGCCGGTTTAGTAATGTAACGCAGCAGTCGACGCGCGTTTGCCGGTTTGTTTCAGTCAATTCGTGAGGTACCCACCTTTCAAGCTTTTTAATCTTCCCAATTTGCTTCAAGTGAATTAAAACAGTTTTATCACTAACATTGCAGCCTGCAGCTAACTCGGACGTGGTTTGCGATGGATCCGCTTCCACAATAGCCTTCAACTCTTCATTATCAACTTGAGTCTCAGGCCGTCCACGGGGCTTGTTCTGCAGGTCGAAATTTCCAGAACGAAAACGTTGGAACCAAAAACGAACTGTGTTTTCTTTTGCAACACGACCGCCATACACATCATTCACCCTTCGAGTTGTTTCCGCAGCACTAGTGCCACGGCGGAACTCGTACTCGTAAATAATGCGATATTTAAGGTTTTCCATTTTGTAAAATGAGTGACGCAAACAGAAAAAAACAGAAGAAAAAAAACAAATGAATGACGATCATCGAAGCACAAATACATGAGTCTATAGCTGTACAAATTTGAATTTGGAATTCCTTACCAAAGAGGAGAAATTCGTGATTAAAGTGGCCAGTACGAAAAACGCCAATTTCATATGTAAGGACCTAATATTTCAGTTTCAAGGCTTGCTACGATTACACAAAATGAATGTCTTGAAGTAAGTTTAATTTTTTGTACACACATTGGTTTATGGAAAATAATACCAGTTTTAGATGTTCAGTGAGCAACTATTAATTGGAATTGTGTGTAAAGAAACATTTTTTTATACTGATTATTTGATGAATTCTACATTCATACTATGAAGCTCATGTATAAACATACAAACATCTTTACATTTTGATCAACGTTGTACACCATATTTTATTTATTAATTACAAGTTCTCATACTGTCATAGCCTGACACAGGCTTACCTAAGTAAACCCGAACTACTATAAACCCAACATAAAATATACTTACTTCACAATGTAAGTACCATAAGCACTTACAGTAATATCATGCTGCTGAGGCCTGAAGTTCCACATCATGGAGGATGCTGTGTCCGCATTGAACCTGATCTTAATGGGCCTCTGTTTCACTACTGTCATTTTGCTCACATCTGTGTCTGCCTCCACTTGCCCAGTTGTGCCTCCATAACTGTATGCCTGCAGGTCATGTAAGTATAGCTTATATGAATATGATACTTATCACTTTTCATATATGTATATGTCATTTTGGTATGGACTTTTAAGTCCCAACTTACTTAGTATTAAGCAAGCCATACTCTTGATTCCCACCTTATTGGTACCTTTACAAATAAAGGTACCAATTCTAAGAAAATACAGTAAAGAAGAAGGTATGCCAGATTTAATAGACAAGGCTCGATAAAAAATTATAAAATGTATAATATGTAAATTGGTAATTTTAAATAAATAAAAATGTATTTCAATTAATTAAAGTTCTCTTACTGAAGTGCTAAGTTCGAAATACCTACCTATATAATTATATTATATAAAAATAATGAATGTTAAATAAATTATTACCAGAGGCAGCAACTATGGCACTCAGTATTGAAAGAAGCATTGAGTTTTTAGTTCATCAAAGAGCATGCTGCTATGATCGCATACTTCATGATAACACATAAGGGCAAGATATTGATAAGTTATAAAGGTATCTTATAGGTTATAAGATTCTCACTTACCTGGCAGAATATCCTATAAAGTGGTACCGCTGCATAGCTTAACCCTACAGTCATAACACCAACAGCTATCATATAATTCAGGGTTGATCGAATTTTATGCCGATTGTGTACTTCTCTGCTAATAACTACAATTGGATGCAAAGCATTCCTTTTTGCTAATAACGATGGAGTTACGAAATTATTCCTAAGCGCATTGATGTGACATCTATTCATCCAGACTAGGCGATTCATGGTAGTTCTGATTTGTCTCTTATTCAGTTTATTTACTTTAACTAATTGTAAATATTATAATAACAGTATCATTTTCAGATTTCCTCAAAGAATCGGCATCGACAAAATAACTTTGTGTGTGACACCTAACGTGAAACGTCAGTTGGATTGACAGTCCGTTGATACTTTTGCTAAATAGTTTCTTCTTCTTCCCAACCATGGCCATCAATCCTCTTCAAAGACTATTATTGCCATTGTCGTGTAAGCTACACGTGTGTGTTTTTTTAAGTTGGGGATTTTTGGCGGAAATCAGGCGGAGCGGGTAAGATTTTGTTTCCAATGTCTCGTAAATTGTGTTCAAGTGATCTTTAGTGTATATTAACGTGTGTTGCAATACAATTGCCTAGTGTCGTTCATTTTAACCCTTATTGATATTTTGGAGACTCCACGGCAGTAGCTGATCGTAACATGCCTTTAGGTCAGAGGTAACCTATTAACCAAAAGTACTTAACAACTATGCTAATTATAAACAATCAGCAACAGCAGTTAGGTACTTCTTTTGTTTTACTAATTTTTGACTCCGGACCTCGTCTATGGCCATCTAATTTTCGCGGCTATTTTGAAATTTAATAAAGTTTTAGAAAAACACTCCACTGTATCCCTTGATCGTGAAAACTTATGTGGTGCGACTATCATCGGTGAGTACAACAATAAAACTTCAAGTATTTATTTACAAGTATAATTTATGTATCTTTTAGTATCACAATAATCGTTCGTCTCTATAAAATATATTTATCATCGTTTGTATTCCAAAGTTATGATTTTGTGTTTTGTCTTGATATGGGCGTCTGTGTGTGTTTTTTGGTAGGCCTTGTAGGTGCAGTCCAGGAAGGGACATCGGAACATGGGTTCCTTGCCACACTCGTAGGTGACATGTCTTCTATAAGTACTTTTATGGCGGTATTTCCTCTTGCACTTCTCACACTCATAGGACATGTCGTATTGGGACCAGTAGTTTTTAGTCTTCATTGGCACAATGGGCATTATATTTTGCATCATCGATTTAAAGAAATCCACGTCACCTGCAACAATGACATCTTCTAGTAGTAGGTATATGTTTCTTTTCATCCTACGCGTTTGGAAACCATACATGCCAAGGATAGACCTACGGAATGTGAAATTGGTTTAAGTATATTACCTACTCTGAGGTATTTGACTGAAATTGTAAAAACACATTAATAAAAATGTCTATCATGAGCATGTCAGTGCCTACCTAACATAACAGCCGATAGATTGCCATCACTGGCATAGTTCGATAAATGTTGCGTAAATCTTAGATTGTTAATACAATATTGGCACAAGGACCCATTAGCGTTTTCTATTGCGATTTACTTGGGAAGATTAAAATATGATGCTGACGTTAGGTATACATACCTACCTACCAAGATTACGGTGTTAATTCTGTTGAGCACTATAAACTAATTTGATGGGATTTAAAGTATTGCCATCCTTATTTAACCCCGCACATGAGAAAGGGATAGCAATACTTATTAGACCTGTCAAATTGGTTTAGTTTTGTGATTTTGTACAACAGAATCAACACCTATTTCACACAATGAATAATCGCAATAAAATCAGCTAAAGGCTCCAAGGTTAGCAATTAAACAAATAATTGAATCAAGAACATTTATTCACATGCATAATCCAATTTGAAAGAAACAAACACACTCGACTTCACTGAAAATTAAAAATACTTCAAACATTAAAAATAGTATCTGTGCTGCTCACATAACGGCTCATTTGTTAATGTAAAATAACAATTACGTAAATATAATTAACATCTAAGTTGCAGTTCACTAGTTTTGCGTGGCCTTGAGATAATACGTTCTGTCTTTCCCTTCCTGGGCCCCGTCTGCTACTTAATTGTCTTCGGTTGATATTAGGACCCGTTCTGACTGAATTATTAACCAAAAGGTTCATCTCTAATTGTAAATTATATTGTGTCGGAATGGTATTTTGATGAAATATTACACATGATTTGATCCTATTGATTTTAGTTCAGCCTCGATTCCGCTAGAGGCACTACGATTTGTAATAGGCTAGCGATATTTACTTTTATCGTGGTAATATCACGAGCGCACTTCAATATAATTAATGAATGTGAATGGATCCACCCATACCAATATATAGAATAATTTAGAATATACTTGATTGTGTTTGTCATCCCAGAACACAGAAAAAGAGGGGACTCTTCTAATACAGGTAACTTACTTAAAAGAAGAGGTCCCAAACCGTGTAAAATTGAATAAAGGATTATTATTATTAATGGAAGTAACTGGACCAGATAAAAGTTTTATAAATGTAAAAAACTATTAATTTATAGTCTATGTATAGTAGTACTGTGGGTGTATTTTAATTGAACTTTATAAATCGGTAACAAGAATCAACAACGCGCGCTTTTTATTCAAATATGCGTCTGACTAAAACAATCTCAATCGATCAGTGCCGGTAGCAGGAACATTGTCGACAACGTATTTGAAAACGTAACTTGCGAAATGTCAAAATTGTCATACAAATTTTTAGTTCCACTTTTCACCGCCGCAGCGCTGTTCATTTTTCAATACAAAAATAGTCGAAGGCGATTCGAAAACGTAGTCGAAAAAGTTTATGCTACCGGCACTGGTATATAGCCCACTTATCTATTAAATATTACTGTAATTCCTGACGTCTGTCATTATAGCTATTAATCAACAAACGACATAACGAAATACTGTTGATATTATGATAATTAAACTAATAACAATTTTCTAACATTTTCAAATGCGAAATGACTTCAATATAAATTTATAGTAGGTACACAGCATGGTCTTTGGATTCAGAGGTTTTGATCTTTGGTAATGTTTCTCCATTGCCCTGTTACAAAACTATCTTAATTATACTACACGCCATATTCTGGACTCTTTATAAGTTACCTTATTACAATTAAATTGATCGGCCTGTCTACTCACCTTTCACTCGATGCTCTCTCTAAAATCGCTGTAGGATTTTTTAAAGCTTAAATAAAATCAAACGGTTCGCATACATATTTTAAACACTATGTATTGATGGTTTAGGCCTTTAGATACATGACGCGGTCATTATGAAATTGTATATAACGGCCGTCTTTTGTAACAATTGATGATCTAGTAATGAATGATTTAATGTGTCAGAAACATAATATAAAGAATCCAGAATTGGCCCCTATGCGTAAACATAACAATTTGTGAGTAAAACTACCACCGACTGGGAACAAAATCACTAACACTACATTGCTGGTGGGTTTCATTGGGTTACAATCGTAATACTATATAAAAACTACCCTAATTCATATAAAATATACTAAATAATACACTGAACACGCAACACGGTTTCCGAGATAGTACACACTCAGATAAATTAAAAAAGGTTGAACCACGTGAACAAATAATTGACGCTGAATAAAACTACGCCTTGCCCACGTATTACATATTTTAAAAAACCGGCGTCACTCCATTGTGTGCGAAGGTCCATCTACCCTTTCTATTTGCACTGAGAGTACAATTCAAACGACAACTATAAAACTTAATTGGCAATAAAGATAATAATTTACTTAACAAATTATTACATGATAAATTGTTATAAATATAAGGCACTAGGTATTATTATGGCTAAGAATCTGGCTGATTCTTTGGTTAAAACATCTGTTACATTCAAAACTTTGAACTCTTCAAGGTAACTTACGATAACAACAGTATAACAAATGCATGAATATAATAACTTACATTCCTCTCTACAGATATACTATGTATTGCTTACTATACTTTATAATACAATTTAATATTCAATTGAAGTAATAAATTTCTTTGGTAACAAGGAACACACTAACAAACATGACATAACAAAAAATATAACAATCTATAATATTATGCACTAGTTTTGTGAGTTGCGAACAATGAAAATATTGTCTTACTTTAAGTATGCCTAAGGTACATTATTGTCTATCATGTGGGGTCACAGCCGACCACAAAATGTTAAAACTGTTGAGCTGCCTGCTCATTGAAATAGTTTGTAACTAATTATTGGCTTTAATATATTATGCTATATTTGACCTCAGATCAAATAAATAAGGTATATAAGAACTTTACGAACATCGAACTGACGCTGGTTAATACTACGCCTTGCAGTGTACATACACAAATACACGCACACACCTACAACGAACTACGCCTTACCAACGCTTAACATGTTTAAAAACCGGCGTCACTTCGTTGTTCGTAAAGTTCTTATATACCTTATTTATTTGATCAGAGTATTTGACATAAACAAATTAACGAACATTCAAGTGAATTAATTGTCTTTCTTGTGGTGATGCTAAATTATTAATAGAATAACTATATTTACCAAGTGTAGAAGGTAATATATTTTATGTTTAATTATAAAAAAAATACACCGATATCTAAGTTTTTTGCTTGTGATGATTTATCTTTATATAGGTTTTTCATTCGGTCAAATAAGCATTAATATTATTTGTAAGCGCTTAAATGTTATCGGTGCTCAATTCAATAGGTTTTTAATAGAAGACCTAAGTATGGATCTGATTTAAAAACAGTTTTTTTCTAAATTGGTTCTTTTTACCACTCTTTGGTCAGATGTGAAGTCTTGTGTTAAGTATCCACCGGCTGCCCTTCGATGCGGTAACAGCTGAAAACAGAAATTGCACTAATTGTAGTTAGGAACAATTCTAACAAAATAATAACTTTTTAGGAAGCCTAGTTAAAGATGAGAACTAAAGCAGTATTAAACCATTGAACAACAATGCGAATAGCATGCCAAATGATACTAAGTGCCGTAAAGCGAAATAATGAACAAAATTAGCGTCGTTAAAATGTACCTGTAAAATTAGTTGGGTTATAATATTTAGATAGTTTTCCAGGAAAGTGGTTAGTATAGTATGTTTGTTTCATCAAAACACAAAGCACGTTATTTGTTATTTAGTGGCGTTCTAACACGTCGAGTGGTGTTAGTATACGTATAAAAGTAACTTTTACTGACATGGTACTCTAACGGCGGGTCATTCCGAGACGAAATCAACCTTCTCCGGCATATCTTTGTGCAGATGACGCTCGTGTAACAAGAGGTTGTGTTTCTGGTAAGCCCGGTACACACAGTAGGGGCACTTGAAACTGGGCTGTTTCCTACACTCGTACTTTATGTGCCGCTGCAGAGAGCCCTTGTGTTTATATTTGTTCCCGCAGTCGACGCATTCGTACAGTGTCCAACCGCCCTTACTGCTGCTCAACCCAGGTGTACCAAAACCCAATATATAAGGAGTGTATAACTGTGCAACTGAAATTAAAATGCAAATAAATATAAATACGTGCAACTTCTACAGCTATCACCTGTGTAAGCCAAGCCACCGAACATAACGTAACATATTGTGCAACCCTGTGAAAGCTAGGATGATGCACCATGTCTCCCATTAATTTGCTTTGTACTACTGTATTAAACTATCGTAGAGCGCTCTCTACGCCGATAGCATGCAACCACTGTCTTGTTACACATAGTAATCACCAAAATATACACAATATCTAAAACGAGAGTTCAACTCTTAACCACTATGTTACACTCCCGTATAGTTATATCATTTTACATGCAATACATAAATAATTATAGTATACACCCAAAATTAATGACACAATATTGGTGTTGCATTGAAACAATTAAATACCAAGAATAGCAACTTTATTAAAATACAAAAAGGTTATAAAAATACAATCAAATGCAATTAATCACTGTAACTTCTTATGACAGATATTGATATTGTATCTACAATAACCACAAAATAATTCTAGGCAGCAAATATACTATACTTACAAGTATTGTTCGAAACATCATTTGGATTTGATGCTGAGATTTACACTTTAGTCTAAGATACTCCTCTCCATCACAGCTAATGAAGTCTAATAGTAGATCAAGGGTCTGTGGCCCGAGGATCAAGCCAAGCAGATAAATTGTAACAAAATATATGTACGTCCATTGTTCTACTGCTGGACTTAACTGCATTGTGGGCCTAAATAAACTACACACATAATTTAAAAAGTTTTTCGATTATAAACTATATTGTCATGTATCACATTGTGTTCAGTTTAGTTTTGTATATTCGTTGTTGATTTGGTGATATATCTAATATAGAAACGGTAATATAAATCACAACCTAGAAATATTGTATTAACAAGTTACTTCGATATTATTGAATCGATAATTCAATCGGAAACATTTTAAACCCTAATGACTAATTTTTCCAAGGCACTTAGTTTTATACTGACAAGATTTATATGGTTGTACTTTGTGAACTCTACATTTTGATTGTATGTTGGTAACTCCTGCGGATAATATATCTAAGACTAGCGTGCTAGCAAAATCACCGCATCGATCCGCTCTAGTGGGATTTGGGTACATGATCGTTAATAGCTACTTATATTACTAGAATAATCCACAAATATCCCACGACGGTGATTTCACACACGCTACGTCACTTAATCTTATGATAATGTCTAAATGGTAATGTGTATAAAATACTTATCGTCTATGTGGAAGATAAATTTGAACTCAAAAATATTTCGGCATAATTGTGCTCTATTCACTCCGTCGTACCTTACTGGCGGTGCGTTAACAATTTAAATGTATTTCCCAACAATCACTTAAGGCACTTCAGACCCATTGGCCTCAACACGATAACATCAAACAATTAGCAATATATAATATCATTTACGAGGAACTTAACGAGTTTAATATTAGTTTCCACTCGGTCTCACGGTACAAATCTTAAATTATTATAAAATAAATGCATTACATGTAAAGAGATCTAAAAATAATTGAAATAAAAAGTTAACTTATGAGTATTACAATATTAATGGAACATGCATTATGGCAAAGAACTAGAGTTTGCTAACTAAGCGAAAATAATAGCTTCATTTTCATTAAATCTACGATATACAGTTCACATCATTGACCCGAGTACAATATAAATATAAAAACTCCGCGCTGAAACGAGCAAGTTGCTTTCGGTGTTGTATACAAAGTAGCTGGATACAACTTGTATCCGGAGGCTCGAATCATTGGCCGACCTATCAAAAGTAAATGACTGACAACTAATTAGTAAGCGGAACTGGTAACAACTTTAGTCAAACAACTTCAACTTGCTAGTGTAATGTAAGAGACGAGTCCAACCTAATATTTATAATCAGGAATGCTAGTTTACAAGTTAAATGCTGTACTGTACATAAACAATAGTAAAAGCGTAACTATACAAAATCACTTCTCGACTTAACATACTGGATAAATGCAACAGTTGGTTACACTGTTACAATTGAACTGTAACCAGTGTCAATACTACGAGTAATTCGTCAAACATTATCAATTATGGTATCTATAATAACGACCCCTTCAGCGGCTAATTCATTATTGTCGAGTAGGTAACCAAGAGGCCCGTGCGAGCTCGCGATGGCATTACATCTAACGTGACTGTCTGGCGCCACTATCACAAAAGAGATTTCATCACATTTATCACAATCTGATTAACACGGGAATTTGTTAAGAGTTTAAAGTCTATTCGCATTGTAATTATTAAGGTTTCTCTAATATTTTATAACGTTATTAATATAGAAACACGTATATCAATATCAAAACCGGCTCTAGTAAATTGACGCCAATATAAAAAGTAAATATCAAAAATATATTGATATGTAAACCTTGGCGTGTAACACCAAGATTCGTCTAGGCTAGGATACGATGAGGAGTATTGTTAGTGAGTATGTGTGTGTGTGTGTGTGTATGTGTGTATGGCTATGTGCAGGCGTCGACGTTGTCCTGCTTGATGTACTGGTCGGGCTTGACGTGCACCTCGCGGTGCATGCGCTCCATGTGGCGCGCGATGTGCATCTTCTGCTTGGCGCGGTAGACGCAGTAGGGGCACTGGAACTGGGGCTCCTTGCCGCACTCCCACTTCTGGTGGTTGCGCAGCGAGGACTTGAGCTTGTAGACGCGGCCGCAGTCGGGGCAGGGGAAGGCGGGCTCGCCGGGCGGCCGCAGCCCCGCCACCAGCGGCAGCGCCAGCCGCGCCGACCATTGCTCCCACGACAGCCCGCCGATCCTACTGAACGACACGTCCTCGCCGCCTGAAACCGCCACACACGTCAGCTACTAGCCGCCCCGCACTGCGCCGCCACAACATTCAACATTCCCGTGGGGTTAACGACACTTCAAGCAAAACATTGTACTAAACATTACGTTACACGTTATATACATCATATAGTGAACATACATATTATATATACATATACACATTACATAAATACATACACTACGGATGTACTACTGTGAGCGTCCACCGAGTGCTGTGATGAAAGCATTGCATAAAGGAAAAGTAAAAAAAATAACAAAAAAGAAATCATAAAACGTTTATTCAGAATTTATAAAAATCCTTTGCTGTTTGATGTTTCGTCCTGGTTTAGGACAGTGCCAGTGGTGAGATTGGCTCGACGGCAGTGGCTTTCAGAGTGAGCACGCGAATCATTAGAGAGACAAGGCATGTAAGGGGATCTCATGATGTTACTGGGCCGTTTTAGTCACACAGCTTTTGTAATAAACGTTTGTTAATGAAATGTAGTCTCCCGACCCATGGGCTTTCTTGTCTACCTGAAATTATTAATTATATTAGTTTGAACGACAAAGGAAGAGAACAATAATGCACCATGCTAGTTAAAATGTAGGGCAGTGAAATGCGATTCAACCATGCAGGCATGCGTTCTGTTATCGTGAACAACTTGGGTAACAAATGGACTTACCTAATGTTACTAGCACGCGGATGCAAACAGAACAAGTTGGCAACTGAAATAAGGGACTAAAAGCAAAAGAAACGCACATGTGACATATATACTATATTTGATTAATCTTTTCTACCAAGTAAACCCCAATATATTCATATAAAAATCACACTAATTTGATTAACTCTTAATATCTCCAATAACATTAGCAAACAGTGTAAACATCATAACGACCAGTTTATACTTAGTCATACATCAGTACCTTAACCGTAAACAAATAATATGATATGATGGGAATATTGCATATCAAAACAATTTTCTATATGCTTAGCAATGACTCGAGTGTTTCAACAACAAATAACATTCATTATTTCTTATCATCGCGTTAAACAACTAATACTGACTTTGGTCAAATAGCTTTGTAATCCTAGTTTAACAAAAATATCAACAGTCAATATGCTAAACAAAACTTCAAAACTCGTTATTGCATGTAAAATATCAGATTAATATCTATATAACATTTGCTTTTATACATTTTTGAACACATACTATCCCAGTTCACCGATATACAAACCAACCAAAACAACACGAACAATATATCATAAATATGTATTACAACTACAGGTAACGTTGTAGGCACATTATTGATGAGCTTTACATAACTTACAGCCGCCCCGACTGGTCGACGCGGCTCCCCGTCATTCACCTAACAATGGACAACAGTCCATAACATTATCCTAATAAATAAACAACATTAAAACTAATAACTTTGGGTTTGCTACGAAGATAATAGGAAGACAAGGAAAATGGTCCCGCATAATATGATCCGATTGCATGAAGAGTTATCAATGATTGATATACGTGAACAATACCTAGGCCAGTACTCAAGCCGAGTCTTGGCCGGGGGAAATAAATAATATCTACCCGAGGGACGATAATAGTTGGGGCGAACACTGAAATGTGCTATACAAACGAGTACTAAAAACTAATTACTTAATATCATTGCACTAATATTATCAAATTTGGAATTATTCCTTTGGAGGAATGCTAGTACATAAATTACAACTAAACAAATTCGAGATGATAACATGGAAATGTCGATCGATTGAATATTTAGTGAGGGTCACCAATTATTTCATTGATGTGTCCTGACGCATAAATATCATTATTATCAAACGACTCTAGCGACTTGATTAGATTTGACGAGGACATATCCTCAGATGTAAAATTTCCATTGCGATAAATATTCGTGACCTTAGGTCATATTCTTTTGAATAAAATACTCAGGGTCAGTCTTAACTACGAAATAAACTCTATAACAAAAACAACAAAATTAACACTAATGCCGTTAGGGAATGTGCACATTACAACTAATTCTTTAGTGTATATTAAAAATGTTTCCAACAAAAATAATGTAAATATAAATTAAATTATTGCAGTACCGATTTGGTTGGGTATCCACTTTGGTCTTAATGATTTTCATTTTAATTAATCTAAATAGATGTCTTTTTGTTTCGCCTTACTTTGTTGCTGGCGTATATATACCACTCATTGTTGTGGTGCTTCCTGATGTGGACGCCGAGGTTGCCGCGTTGCTTGGCCTTGTAGGAGCAGTAGGGGCATTGGTGGGATGGGGCTTTGCCGCCGCACTCGACGTTCTCGTGCCGGCGCAGGGTGGACTTCCAGCGGTACTTCTTGCCGCAATGCCGGCATTCGAACTGGCGGCTAGCGTCGTCCGAGCTGTTCCCGTCTCGCTTGCCATAGTGGCCCTTCGAGTCTGCCTCGGGTCCGAACCCGTCGCTGCTGTGGATATTGCCACTACTGCCGTGGAAGCTGTTCGACTCGTAAAAGGCATCGGCCTCCTCCGGCAGCACTATATCATCCGTGTCGTCGTACTCCGCGTCTGACTCCTGTTCGTCCACCTTGGTCGTAGCGACCACTGTATGGTTGTTGTGCATGAAGGCTTGCTGCAGCAGATGCGCCTTGATGTTGTCGGGCAGGTTGAGCGCGTGCAGCCGCGGCGGCTCGCGCGCGCCGAGCGCCTGCGCCTGCGCCTGCGCCTGCGCCGACAGCAGCGAGAGCAGCGCCGACGGCAGCGCGCTATCCTTGCGCACCTCTGCAATACAGGACATTAACGGTTTTGCAAATAATTACGTAAGCGCAACTACGAACGGACTCTTGTTAATACTACCAAAGGCTAAAATAAAATTAAGGAACCAAAGAAATGCGTTATAATAATAAAAATATAAAAAATAATAATTTCTGTTAGAAATTATAAGGCGAAGCTTCTAAATTCATGCAAACATGCACAATCCAAAACAACTGTTTCGTAAACTTATCTTCCCATAAAAAGTGAATTGGGCTAGGTTTGGCGCGACACTCGACCCTCCGAGTCGAAATTAAAAGCCCATCAACTCTTTAAGTCGTTTAATAATTCAAAAAATATCGAATATCAATCAATTATTATCAATACATAAGTATACAAGGCTATAAAATGTACGTTATCTCAAATACCATCTAAAAGGAAGATCGAGTAGTTAGCAGTATAAGGCACTAGTGATAAAGCACTGTGTGTGTAGAGTTCACTTGACGGGCACTGGGCTGGTCTGGTGGTGGTTGGGGTGCTTCTTCTCGATGTGCTTCTTGAGCTCGTTGCGGCGGTGCTTGCTGTACGAGCAGAAGGGGCACTTGTACTGAGGCTCGCGGCCGCACTCGAGCGTCACGTGGCGCACCAGGTTCTTGCGCGCGTTGTAGCTGCGCTGGCAGTTGGGGCACTTGTACCCCTTGTCCGTCTTGTACTGCGCGCACGGCAAGGCCAGTCGCTCGCGCGGCAGCACGTACCCGCGCGACTCCGCCCGCGGCGCCCCCCCTCCCCCGCCTCCCCCCGCGCCCGCCCCCACACCCCCCGCCGCTCCCCCCGCCGGCGGCTGCTTCTTGTTCTCCTTGGCCTCCTCGGGCGCGTTATTCAGGGACTTGACGTTCTTCAGGATCGCTAACGTGGTGGTCGTCGTCACGCCCGCCTCTTCACTCACTTTTTTACTACGGGTCATGATACTATGCTGCGGCGACGTTTTTCGACCTGCAATGGAAAGTGGAATACAGTCCGTTTTTCAGTCGCTGAACACTTTCAAAATGTATGTTATAATAGCGACGGAAACACAAAATAAAAAACTTATTAACATAAATGAATATATTGAAACAAAATAATCAAAAGTAAAGAACAAATATGAATAATGCAAAGTAACTGGTTATGTTTCGCTGATAAACTATAACGTGAACAACAATCAAAACAAAAAATAATAAACAAACTCAAAAAGCCTTCCTAGGCGTTTAACATGATTAGTCTTTGACGAGATCCAAAATGGTTCAAGTGAACCTAAACTTATAACAAAATAACAATTCATGTTCAAAAACAATAATGATAAAGAAAAAGAGTAAAAAAAAGTAAATAATTAAAAAAAGTTTATAAAGTTTTAAGTCTTTTTTTCACTCTTGAGCCCTAGTTTGGTATCTTGTAGTTTGTCTGGATGTTTGAGAGCAATATGCGAGGTAAGCGTCTTGTTCTGCGAGTACTTTTTGCCGCAAACCCAACAAGCGAACTGAGGGCCGGTGTTACACTCGTACTTCTCGTGTCTCAGCTTGTTGCGTCTGTACTTGTACTGTTTCTTCTTGCAGATAGAGCACATGTGTGCCGTCTCTTTCCCTCCATTAGCTAAGCCTAGCTCGGCCCTCAGCTTCCTCTTTTGACATTTCAAAGCTACTTTCTTTCTCATTAATTTCTTTATCCTTTTTTTTTCTTTGCACTCATTTCTCTCAGTTTTATTGTCGTGGCCAAGGTTTTTAAGAAATCCCCGGGTTATTGGAAAAGAGGTTTTGATGTATTCCGAAATGTTATTTTTCCTTATAGGGAGTAAAAGCTCTGGAAGGGTAAACAATATAAAGCGAGAATAAATTATATACAAAGCATTGAAACAATTAAGTACAAGTGATAGAGTGCACAGAATTTATGAGAAAAGTATGTGAAAATGTTATTTACAAGGGTTGTTAATAAATAATGCATGTCAGTATTTGTAATAATTTGGTGAAGAGCATGAAGTGGAGCGGGATGGATGGTTGCGATATAGATAAGAAACTGTCGGCCATGCTAGCGCATTAAATGTATCGGGGAATGGGAAGGTTTCAATCCAGGCTGTACCTACACTCGATCTGCGACATTGCGCCCATGCCCTATCTCCACGAACTGCCTCGTCCCCTTCAACCATTTGTACATTGTATACTTTACAATAGTGACGTAAAATGAAATGCGCATCCATTTGGAAATTCTAGTGTATGAGACACATGCTGCCAATAATTATTTCACTTAACTCGACATCTGACCTGGTGAACATGCATATTGCAACGGAAATATAACTTGTTTTTAAACATGAATTGCTAAGAAAGACATCTGCAGTGAAATCACATGTGAATGCAAAAAAAAGAATAATAAATAATAGATAAATAAGCCACATAACCATCAAGTACAATTAATAAAATAAGTAATGTGGTTCAATTTACCTGTGTCCAGGGAGCCACAGGCCGCTGTGGAGGCAATCTTCAACAATATCATCAAATCACACTGGTGCTTAAATGTTGTTTTACGCGAATTTTGCTTAGCGACGATATAATACCTATTTATTAACTAAATAAAAGGGAAATCGCCCAAGTAAAAATGGGTGTTGTGTACTGTGGTGCACATTTATAATACCTACTAATGGTTGTCTAGTAGTACTACATAATATAATGTGTATTCAAAATAATAGATACATAAAATTTTACTTACCAATATCATGTATTCATTCCTCTCCAGAATGTTAGAGCATTAAAATAATAAATTATTAGCACTGTCACCATACGAATATAAATGTTATTGAACCGTGCTGTCTACGATATAATTATACTAAGGCATGCAATGATCAGAGACCCCACATCACAAACAAAAGCTGACGGTTATTATATAATGGTTAACTTCTGTGTAAAATGTATATGACCTTTACATACTTACCTGGCAGCCGTAGAGTTACCTCGCCTTATGAAAAGGCTACAAACATTGAAACGAACCTTTGATACCAATACCTTTACCTGTTTCACTGTAATCTTTTAAATTGATAATTGATACAATAATATACAACTGTAATAATATTAGTAGTTTATGATATAAATATTACATAGTAAGTATTATAATAAGGGTTGAAGTTTCACATGTGAAAACACTAGCACTCTCGTATCCGCTGTCGTGAAATATAATATTTATAGATAACATGATAAATATATTATTTTAAGCAATGACTGTTCGTCTAATCTCAAATTATGGGAAGACATTGCGCATTTCATCCGTTCCTTGTATTGTTGGGCCAATTAACTTGTTACGTAAGCTTTTAAAATTACAACATGGCGGTTGTATTACGCACCTAAATAAGAAATTAATTGTCCCATAATATCAATCTCGATCCCATGTAACATATTGCGTCGTTTGATGGATTCACTTTACTTAACTTAAAAATATTTTTATTACTTAACTTTAAATGATTGAGATACAACGCAATATGTTTACGATACGAACACCATGGCTGGTGTTACAATATACACCAGCTATAGTGTCGCATGTTAAATGTATAAAGCCTTACCTTGCGACTCTCGAACGCCATCACTTGAGTTCATAATTTCATCTTGAGATCGTTCCATATGCCATTGGAAATCTGTAAGCGAACACGTTTGGTTAAGAAAATGGTTGATTCACACTATACGGTATACTATTTTTATTCAATACAATAATATATGTTTATCGTGAGCGTAGCATGTTATATGATAAGGCAATATATGAATTATATGGTATAAAATGCATGAATTTTTGATTTACATCAGTGGTGAAGTTTGTGAAATTGCATTTCACTATATACAATAACTATATCACATATACCGTACAATATTTAAATTGCAACAGACACCAGACGCCAAAACAAGAAAACAATACAGTTTCACAAGCACATGGAAAGCTTATAAACACTTATAAGCTAACAGGTATATATGTACATTATTTTATAAAACAAAACATAACAATGTAAATTCTGTTGTACAAAATCACTAAACTAAATTAATTTGACAGGACTAAGTCTTGCTATCCCTTTCACATGTATGATGTTCAATAAAAATTGCTACTTCAAGTCCCGTCAAATTAGTTTAGTTTAATCATTTTTTACAACAGAATCAACACTAATATTTGAATTATATAAATGTATGTGATGTGAGACTTGGGTATGTAAACTGTCGCTCATGTGTCTGAAAATCAATAAAAAGTGTTAGGTCAAACGCAGTCTACATGAGCCTTAGCTATGAGCCACTCACTATATGCATGTGAGTGAGCAAGAAGTTTTCTGTTATTTCAGACCTCTCAGTCATACTAATTACTTTAAGAGACCACCAGTGAGTATTCTCGGTTTTAGCACTATTTTTATTATCAACTAGCTGCCCGCCCCGGCTTCGCACGGGTAGAAATTTATATTTCGATTCGGTATGAAGTCACCTATCCAACTAGCCATCGTGAGGGTTACTCAACTTCGCTAATCGATTGATGCGCAATGAGATTCTATCATCAAGGAATGATAAATGTTTATGACTAAGAAATAGATGTAGATAGTCAACAGCATACTTGGAAAAAAATATTATTTTGACTGTAATATTGACCACTATCTTACCTGACAAGTTCCCTCATTTAGTCTATAGCTCATTCACTCATTTTTTACTTTTAATTTATCTTACTACTATTAATATATTTCAGGAAGTATTCTGTCCTTAGCTGTGCCCCTATGCCATCTATGCCATGAAAACGCAAACTTCCGGCGAATTGGCGATATATCCACATCATATATGTAAGATTTCCCTCGACGTCAAGTGTCGGGTGATGAAAAGTAAGTACAGAAATATAACATGAAGAACTTACAGCGCACTACCCATAACATACACAATAAAATAGCGAGGGGGCCGCGTATCACCTCGCATCATACGTCGACGCACAACACTGGAGTTAGGGTTCAAACAGAGTTGTGGTCCACCAAGTCGAGAGCAGCCAACTGGTATTTAGCTGAATGGGCATTACTTAGATAATATTGAGAGAGGATAATACTAACTGCGTACGACGTCGTTGTGCGGCACGGAGGGCTGTTCGTCGGAGTCGTCGACGGTGAGGTCGTCGAGCGTGTCTCGCGGCGGCTCGTCTTTACAGGCCGTCTCCTCGCCGTTGCTGCGCGGCTCCGGGGCCAGGGGGGTGAGTGGGGCCAGCGGGGCCAGGGGGGCCAGCGGGGCCAAAGGGGCCAGGGGGGTCGCGGTGGGCTCAGCCGATGCACGCCGAGCTTTCTTACGTCGCCGCGTCGGACTCACCGAACCTTCACGGCTGTCTATACTGCCGTCACGCACCTGAACAACATCAAACAATCATGATTATTAAGTTTGTTAGCCTTCTGTCTTGTAAGGGGGATTTCAGAATTACCCATTCAAATTTTTGAGGTAGTGTTGTGTTCCTGTCCTGAATGAGATCTACGAAGGATGTTTACTACATGGAGCTGGAGGTACCACAATAGGATCTACTGCACAAAATTGGTACAGCTTTACTTAGAATGTTGCATCAAATAGAAACTCCATGTGTTCCAGTAAGTTAATCTTCAAGAGCTCAAGTATGTGCAGTGCTGGTAGTATAGATATTTATGTTATTCTAGTTAATGCTAGACCAGCAATTTCTCTCAACACCCTAGTGCTATTGCTATCACAATGAAAATTGCTGTTATGTTTTAAGAGGGCCATATATTTACTTTAAAATAGACTCAAAGCGACTACTACACTACATGTTTCTATGGTCAAATTCTTTGGCTCATTTTATTGAAACAATCACATTAAAGCTGGATCAGCTACAATACTAATACAATTGAGTGTACATTACACAATTGTTCAGTGTCAATGGGCAGCCATTTATATATAATCCAAACAATCTTTGTAACAAATGCACAACAAATACTGTAAGTAGGCCAACTTTATTCAGCATGTTTTATCTCTCACAGCACAAAATAATCTGCCAAGACAGTTGTAAATTTGTTGCCAAACTTTGTGCTCCTCACATTTATCATAGCATAACTTATGTCGTTTTGGCAGCACTTCGGTAACCTAGAAGTATTAATTGAAGACATAAGTGGATATATTATAGCCAAACATTTTGATCAACAGTATGTATGCTTATGCTCACACTCACGCATCACTACTATAAAACAAAGTCACTCTCCGCTGTCTGTCTGTCCCTATGTATGCTTAGATCTTTAAAACTATGCAACGGATTTTGATGCATAGAGTGACTCAAGAAAGGCTTTTATGTACAATTAATTTGTGTCTTGTAGGTATTTAACTATTATGGCTATGGGAAGCGCTAGTTCTTTATTCCTCAAGATTTTAATCATGCAACAATGTGATGAAAAGCAAAAATATAAAAAAAAACAATATCCCTTCTTCGTCTGGTTATTATTTTAAGTATCTATGACAATTGACCTTCCGCTGACTTTCATTGTTTAATATCCCTATCAATTATTTTTTTATGACAATGTTAGTTTACTTGGTTTACCACCTTGGTTTTTATTTTGCAACTGTGTACCAGTTTGATTTCAGAAATATCATAAATTGCTAAAAGATTCATCATCTCATAATAATATTGGTTTAATTAAATATAGTTAACTGGCCATAGTTATGTATACTTGGAACCAGAATTTTGAATAAGGGTTGCATCTGTTCTTCCTCAACATGCAAACTACCTTCCATTAGGTTTGACAAAGCCATGAAACTTAACAAACAGAAAGACAAGTTGCAAATCATATCAAAGATGGCAAATTGATGTTCATAACCAGTAGCCGAGCAAGAATAATTTGCGACTATGTATTCGAAAACGTAACTCGCGAAATGATAAAATTTTCATACTACTTTTTAGTCAAATTTTTCTGCGCCAAACCAGCTGCGCTTTTTATTTTCCATACAATAATAGTCAAAGGTGATATGAATACATTTCTTGCTAGGGCTACAGTTCATAATGAAATTTGAAATCAATACAAACCTGTGGGGGTGGAGACGGTGCTCTAGGCGGGTGTGCAACCACAGCTTGGGCAGGGCGCGACGGTGGCCTTGATGGTTTATTATCTGATAGACCTTTTATTTGCAACGATTCAGCTGCTTTGAGCAGTGCGGCTAATTGGTCCTGACTTATATTAACTTCACCACGGTACATGTAGTCCATCATGGCCCTCAGTTCTGCGTACTTAACATCTTTCAATATTATTATTGGATGCTTGTCAAACTGCTGTGACAGTACACTCTGGAACAAAGATGACAATTTCAAAATGTTTTCAGTGGTATGTGTACATACAAATCATTTATCCAGTTTAGGCTCTTATAAGGCACTTATGAAGGTCTACTTTACCACTATACCGGTTACATACATATATACATTCATGATGAGTGCAACACATATATATCCTACCTACCTAAAATCATTTCACTCTTGCCTTGCACACTTGTGAAGTGGTATTTTAGTGTGTTGCTAATAAATAAAAAGTCAACAAAGGATGTTTTGATGTCTACAGCAGATAATTATTATGTTTTATAATATAGTTACTCATTTTACTTCATCATTTGCTGTTGACAATGTGTGCTTTACAATATATAGTACCTAGGTCAATATGTAAATACATGAGAGCATACATTTCACTATTATTGTTCTTAATCATTGTTATCAATTGTTTTGTTTGTATGCACTAGAAATATAGGTATTCAAGTTTCTCTTGATATTTCCAGCTGCAAATATGCAGTAATTAAATGTAATTAATAAATGTTTTGAATTGCTGTTATTTAGTGAACAAATAGCTAATGTAGTGTAATGAGTATTTAACAAATTGCAAACACATTTGAGTAAAAGTAGTTGAAACAACTTTCAGTTGCCAACTCATCTATGCTCCAATCCAAACCTAATTCCTATCACATGAAAGCTAGAATGTAACAAGTGGTAGGTATGTTTATCAGAGCAAAACTACGACGTTTTGTAAGCAACACGATACCAATTGACCTAGTTAATGTGGATAGTACAAACCTCGAAGTAGGGACTGCAAGCTGATAGGACCACTTTGTGTGCTT
This sequence comes from Falcaria lacertinaria, assembly GCA_951449985.1. Lineage (NCBI taxonomy): Eukaryota > Metazoa > Arthropoda > Insecta > Lepidoptera > Drepanidae > Falcaria > Falcaria lacertinaria. The sequence goes on along the minus strand of OX602120.1, from coordinate 406,694 downwards.
TGAGAGTCTGTCCTTCTGCCGCCAGGGTGCAGTCCACGTGCATTCCCTTCTCGAGCAAAGTGTCGAATACTGACACCAGCGTCGACTGGTGATTGTTCCACCGTAGGCAGAACTGCTGATCGTCGTCCATGATTGTCTTGCCACTCGTCGCGCCTTTAGCCCTACAACCACCAAATAACACTGTATCTAACTAAACAAGCTCTAAACACAAAACACAACGCAAATTAGGGCATTATGAAAAGTTTACAACTATCACAAAACAATAAACTGCCCACGACTGCCGTAGAATTTCGTAAATTATCTCACCGAATCGCTTCATACGATGAGATCACGCCCCAACTTAACTAATTTAACTTTAGGGACCACATACGAGTCGTCGTAAGCGACGCGGCACAAAGAAAATGGCCGCTTTTCCAGCGCGACAAAAAATAAAATGGCGACGAAAATCCAGGTTTTACTATTTTCTGAGCAAACTTTTCTTGACACTTATAGCCATTTCAAGTTCACAGCGAGCCCATGACATGATAAACTTTGTAAAAGTTTCGATCACCCGAGTAACTTCTAAGAAACTTTAGTTTGAAAGTTCCTAAGTGGAAATTTTCGAGATGAAAAGTCCCAGCAAAGTAATCCCTTATCATGATCGTAATGCTACACCAAGTCATAAATTTGCTTGCTTACCTCGATTATTGCATTAACTGATGGACGTATTTTAACACTGATTCATTAGATTTTTAGAAAATCGCCACATAAATTATAACACATTTGCACACCCGCCAGCTTTCTTAGAAATTAAAAACACTAAACTATGTTAGTAATATGTTGCAAGTTTAGAGAAAGGCACCTCTACAAAATCAAATCCAATCCAAGCGAAGTACAAGTTGGAAGCGACGGACGCGAATGACCCAAAATAAGCTCTATGAATGTTGCCATTAGCAAATAATTAGAAAGCTTAAAAAACAAATAAAACAAGAATTAAACATTTGATTGGATTCTTAGGCGATTAATATCTTGTCCTAACATCTTTTGTATATCAATTGTTATGTAGAATACAGTAAACATTGGCTTTTTAGGATTTGTGAGTGTTTGTTATGTTTTATTTATTTTTTTTACTTGTCCTTGACCTACTTTTTTGACAGAATATCTCGTGATTGTTCGTACATTTATTGTGTTCTATTAAAGTATCTAAAAATACCTAATACTTAAAATTAGTACCTAGCCCATGATAATGATATTATTTTCACGATGTACATTATACATTTATATAAAACTTGGTTATTAATAATAATAATGAATACTGAATAATCTTCCTAAACTGTACACTACTGAACGAACCGTCTATAGTCTACGGACTCACGCAGACTATTCGAGATAGTGCCATCTAGCGACATTTCAATGAATTTTTGAATCCAAGTCCAACGCAGAGTACCTTTTCAGAAGAGGTGTATTCGCTTATTTATAGTTATTTTTCTGCTGAGTCTTCGGGCCAATCGGGTCTTATTGATTTATTAATACGATAATATATATACAGAGTTTTACTACGGAGAAAAGTTAGATTATATTATCAGTTATCTCCGGGATATTCTACAAACTACATAATGAAGCTTGTTTGAGGCCACGTTTAATTGATTTACGTGTAAATAACGTAATGAAATGATCCTCTTACTCTACCTACCCTTAAAACGTTTTGTGTAGAAATAAGGTACTCTTCAGATTGTAAAGTTAGTGCAATTAAAATATATTTAGTATGGAAATTATTTCTAAGTGTAATTTATCGATGATGATAAAGTAGGTTTTCACTGAAAATATTTTTTTTATTCTATCACACTTAGTATTAATTTTATCATACTAAGTATTCATAAAAGCGTTCGTCTGCTTGTCTGATAATCTTTCATGACGTGATAAACCTGATCTAAATTTCGATATAATCGAAGGGGGGTTCCTCCAAAACTGCCGACGGATATGACATGGGACGAATTGTCCTATATTAGTATATTATTTATCTATGGGTATAATATTTTAATCCCTCGGTAACATGTCAGTTATACGCAGACGAAAGGAATGGTGTTCGGAACATTTTCGAACGTTCGCGAAAGTACAGCGGTTAGAACGTAGAAGGTTAGTAACTTAGAATAAGGACTTACGACTTACTTATCTATTACGCGGAGTAATTGGCAGTCAAATCGACAAGAAAAGTGTCTTCGTGTGACCTCAGAATAATATCTAAGGTTCGCTAAGATGTGACCTATCAAACATAATTTAACTGTATTGAACGCTTAGAAAAACCAAATATGTACTTATAATCTAAGATTGAACGGTTATTTAGTCTGTGGGTGTGATTCATATCATGACAATATGATCTATGTGCGTGCAGCTTGGAATAACTCAAGTTAATTTAATTATATTACGATACCTAGCTGTCCGCCCGCGACTTCGTACGCTTGGAATGCATATTTTTCATGGGGTTTTTTTGCGAGGAATCCTAATTATTTTCTCATACTAAAAGTAACTAAGTATCGCCTTATAGCATCTGTTATCTACCCGTGAAAGTTGCGTTCAAATCGGTCCTCGCTTGTGGATTATGTTCTCAATTCCATGGGTTTTTTATTTGTTGCGCGGAACCCTAACTATTCTTCCAAAATAAATTAAGCCTTAGCTACCGCCTTATAGCACCAGCGACCTACCAGTGAACAAGTCGGTCCCACTGTTCGGTTATTATTCAAAATTTCCTATGTTAATTTATTTGTTGCGCGGAACCCTAATTATTTTTCCAAAATAAATGTGGCCTTATTAACGTCTTATAGCATCAGCTACCTGCCAGTGGAAGTCCTGTTCATATCGGTCTTGCCGTTCGGATATTGTTTACAATTTTATGGGTTTTTATTTGCTACGCGGAACCCTAATTATTTTATCAAAATAAATGTAGCCTAGGTGATGCCTTATCACATCAGCTACCTGCCAGTGAAAGACCTGTTCAAATCGGTCCAGCTGTTTCGGAGTTACAGCCAGGTATACATTTTGACTTTTTCCCCTATCCCAGGAGAACCGTGCTGAATTTCGGGATAAAAAGTATCCTATGTTATACCTCGTAGTATCAACTCATATCATGCCAAGTTTCATTTGAATCCGTTTAGTAGTTTCGGCGTGATGCCCTAGTAGAGGGCCCTCCAACATTTTTTTTTAAATATCTTCAATGTACAGAATTGGACCTGTTACAGTTTTATTATAAGTAAATAGATAAATGACATTACGATACAAGACATTTAATAATTGCTAATAATAAGCTAATAATTTGGGGTCGTAAGCTTAAATTGCTCGTTGTCACCCGGTTTTACAAGACGCAATTAGAAGGGGCGCGCTATTTAAGATTACAAGTCTGGAAAAACTATTTTTATCCTGATCTTATCACTCACTAAGGTTGTTTACAGTGGTGATAAAAGTAACTATCTAAATAATTTTAAGGTACCTACTGTTGTTATTGTTAACAACAAGTTTATATTGTTGCAAAATATATTTGCCCACTTTTATAACTATTTGTTAAAGGATAGCTCATAATAGTATAAAAAACTAAAATATGTATTATAAGAATTATTTTAAGGTACCTAGTTATTAAATAAATATGCATAGTTCTATATTTATTTCAGTAATGTAACATTATTACGTAAATGTAGCATCTTTATCAAAATTAAGCATAGCGGAAACTGTACACGAGTAAAAACAATACTTGAAACATAAAAAGATACGTCCGGGGCGTCCGCTCCCCGTCCGTCCCCAGTAAGCGTTGTCGCTTCGTTATAAAAATCAATAGCATTAGTAAGTTCGTACAAACGAATTATACGAATCTCTTTGTGTGAGTTGCCGGGCTTTGGGTGTGCGGGAAACAAAAAAACCACGAGCGAAATTCTTGTAATAAAAATCAATCGGAGCGGAGAGAGAGAAGGCGCCGCGAGGGGCGCCGACTGGTCGGGCGCCGGTGGGTGGCCCGACCCCCTGCATACCTACACGTGCTATAATGCAACTACCCTCCCTTCCGCACTTATTTATCTTCCATTTCTTGTATTCTACGTCTTTGCCTCTTTCATGACTTTCTACTCTACATACTTTATAAAGTACAAGACGTAAACATTATGCTATAATCTTAATCCCAACTTTGCGTTTTCGTATCTCCAGACAGAATTGACTACCTAATTGCCTATAGAAAATTGGCTATAGACGTACATTCGTTTGTAGATATGCGGGAGGGACGCACACAGCGAAGCCCGGCCGGTTCCCGGCAAAAAGGCGTTTGTTTTTATTTCTTTGGCGCGGAAAAAAATCAGCACGCGCCCGCCCTGCACCTCCTAAACATGCGCCACGCAGCGACGCAGACTCGGCCGGGTGTGTACTGTGTGCTGTGTGCTGATTCACTTTCATTTGCGACATCTCATCGTTCCCGAAGGTCACAGTGCGGTGCGGTGCATACGTATGTGGGCCGCGGCTGGCTGCGGCGCGATCCGCTGACCGACTACGACTAGGTGAGTGGAGTGAATTTCGCGCCCTCATCTTCGGTGATTTCGCTTCCTCGCGTTTAGCGGCACCCGTTTTGTGCTGTCCTTCGCCGGCCACGGGAAGACGGTGAAAGTGAGTGAATGTGTTCGTATCTCGCGGCTCGGGACGCGCAGACGTACGCTACAGCCGCGTAGCCGGCCGCCTCGAATAATATGCGAGACAGCCGGAGAGAGGGTTAACCGCGCAACTTTACAACTACTCTCCTCTACCTCTGATAGGTACGGTAGCACTCGAAAATACACGCTACACACCGCCTCTTAGAGCTCTTTATCAAACATCTCACTTAACATCCTGCACGTTGAACTTTTGAACTGTATTCGCGGGAGTTATATGCAGCGTTAAGTTTTAAATTTAAGTTCGTGTATGGACCGTGTATGGTCAAGTGAAAACAAATGGAATAAAACTCCGAAGCCTATCTGGCAGCTATGGACAGAAATATAAACTTTGCACTCTACGCCTGTAAACGAATCGAGAAAAAAATAATGAAGCCCGCATCCCTTTGTCTAATTGCCTATATACGCGTACTTGTTTGTGCTTATGATACGGCGATTGTTCGATTTGATTGTAGGACTTCCTACTCTGTTTCTTTGCTTTTCGTACCCTACTGTTTTTTAAACTTTCGCGATTTCAACACATAGTAATGACATGAAAATGAGGGAGGTAAATACACAATTTAATATCGCGTATAAGACCCGTTTTCATGTCATTTTCGTACCCTGTAAATGCCCTGTAACGATATTTTTAACGTTTAGAGAAAATACTTTCAATGACTATATTATTTCTTTGAATTATGATGTAGGTACATTAAAAATAAACCGGCCAAGTGCGAGTCGGACTCGCGCACCGAGGGTTCCGTACAAACTTGTAGGTAAGGAGAAGTGATATTTTTGTAAGATTGTTATAGTAATTTTTTTTTGTATGAAACTACCGTTTTATTTTTGTTATTAAACTACATATTTACGGTTTTCAGATTTTTCCCTTTATATGTGCTGCAAGATACTGATTCTTGCCAAATTTCATGATTCTAGGTCAACGGAAAGTACCCTGTAGTTGTACGTAGTATATCATCTACTCTGAGCCTATAGGTTTTGATTTCCTTGTGAAATCACAAAATATTCCAAAATTTGCGCCATAAACGTATATTTTCGTTAGAGGTTTGATATTTTTACAGCTGAAAGAGACCACAGACCCGGGTATTTGATATTAATTTCAATTTGATAACCCCACGCGTTCTACTACTACTTGTTTTACTACGTTCTTGAGAAAATTAATCTTGACAGACAGACAGACAGACGGACAACAAAGTCATCCTATAAGGGTTCCTTTTTCCTTTTCAGGTACGGAACCCTATAATAGCGAAGTATAAAAATGGGTAAAAAAAAAGAACAGACGAACAAAGAATCCCTCCTTTTTTTGAAGCCAGTTAAAAAACAGGCTTTACTTCATTGTTCAAAATCAAAATCAAAAATCATTTATTCAGTTTAGGCTCTAATAAGGCTCTTATGAAGGTCTAAATTACCACTGGTTCGAAAAAAAGCTATCTGAGAAGAACCGGCAAGAAACAGCGCTCTGTCTTTTTTTTTCATGTAATAATTATTATATAACAATTTGTAACAAAAGCTCCATCTTCCTTTTTAGGGTTCCGTACCTGAAGGGTACCCTATTACTCAGACTTCGCTGCCCGTCCGTCTGTCTGTCAGCGGGCTATATCACATGATCTGTAATGCGTAGGCAGTTGAAATTAGAAACACAAATAGGTACTAAAAATTAAAATTAATTAAACATAAAGGGGACCCCATACTAGTACCGTGTTTATTTGGTTTTTGCTCAATCTTAACAAAAAGAGGCTTGGAATGCTCATAAAATTTGAATTGCTTTATTTCTTAAAACAATGCGAATTTCTACTGTTACAAACAGTACGGCACTTTCGGTGTGCGAGTCAACTCACAGTTGCCCAATTTTTTAACTTTGATATGTGCTAAAGGGACCTATTGTTAATCTCAAGTCATTATCCTTAATTAAGTGTTCATATTTACTGGATATAATGTAAAGGTCAAGTACTATGTAGCCTGTTAATGCCACCTTCCTCACCATTCACCAAGGATCACATAATTATGTTATCTGGTGTTGGGTCCTAGGAAATGACCGGCTACGGCCTGTCCCGTGTGAAGAACGAGCCGCAATCCGAAGAGGACGACAGTAACTCACACTTCGCCAGCTACTTATCTTCTCAGGTACCCATTCTTCACTAGATAGAATAAAACGAAGTCGCTTCCCGCTGTCTGTCTGTCCGTATGTATGCTTAGATCTTAAAACTACGCAGCGGATTTTTTTGTGTTTTTTTATAGATAGAGTGTTTAAAGAGGAAGGTTTTTATGTACAATTCATGTATGTTTTGTAGGTGTTTATATTTATATTGAGTTTCCGCATGCTGGGCCACGTGTCTATGTGCTGCCTATTAATGTTTAAATTTGGAAAAAAGGCGTTTATTAGTTTTTTCTGGGGCCCCCCGATGTCAGGGGACCTGGGTACGGGCCCCGTGTGCCCTTATAGTAAGGACGGCATTGAATGCAGTTCCTCTCTGCACTGCGCTACAGCGCTCTCAGTAGCGAGCTTTAGTCTTTATTCTGAGGTACAAATATATTGAACTGACCTTCCATCTTTAATAGATTTTTCTAAATCTTATTTTTGGTTATGGCTACTCAATAATCTTGATTGACCAAGAACTGCCAGTATCGAGTGTTACGGCATGAATTAAAGGTGCATATTTTTTAATTCAAACTCATATTGCCGCGGTTTTTAATACGTCCCGCATTTTTTAAGATAAATAGGTTTCTGTCTCAGCAAATTTAAAATGTGTTAAAATAAATCATCTGGTTTTTTAAGCTACGCTGTGGTCCGTATAGTAAAAAATAATTGTAACCGAGTTTATGCATTCCTTTAATGATTTTTTTAAATTACGAACGTTTTTTAGATACCCTCATCTGATCTTCACAACGTCAAACTAGAATCGGAGTGTAGGAGTGAGGGAAATGGACCGGTGCACATTCTGCAGCATTTACAAGTGAGTAGATATAGTTTACGGAGACAAAAGGATTACATGTTTTTAGTTCAAATTTCATATAATATTAATCGAGAAATAATAACGGCCGCAGTTGCTGGTTCTCACAGTACAAGCTTTGCTTAGTTTGGGGCCAGATCTTACAGCTCAATAAATAATAATGTCTAAACATTATTATTTATTTATTTATTTGTGTTTTTTGTAATATGTGTGGTGTACAGACGAGTGGCTTGGAGGAGCTGGCACCGCTGGCGCCGGCGGGCCCGGCCGCCACGCCGGTCTGCGTGAAGCAGGAGCCGGCCGACATGCTGCCGCTCACCTTGGAGACTCTGCAATCCGCGCCGCACAGTCTTGCCGTACGTAGCTTGCCTCAAACACACCTAGTAGCTAATACCCTTTTACTAATTAATTGATTTATCATTCAATAACATAGTACCTACATTTGTAGTAAAAATAAATTTGTGATAATACTCTTAAGCCGTTTTCCGTCACGTTGCTTTCTTTATTACCCTAAAATCGTCGTCGCATTTGAAAAAAAAAACTAGATCAAAATAGGTTAATCCGTTAAGGAGCTACGATGCCACAGTCAGACACAGATACACACGTTAAACATATAGCACTACTATTTTTGCGTCAGGGGTCAATTATTTTAAGAAAACTTCAACTTTACCTATTATGCTACAAAAGATACATGCCAAGAAATAAAGAAACACAGACAGACAAGAGCTATAAAATGTTTTGCATTGAAGTAATGACAAAGAGTTGTGCCTCGTCGCAGGGCTCGACTCTGTTGGTCAGACACGCCATGATGTCTTCAGCCGAGCCTGATACGTCCGACTTCATGCCTCTGCTGGCTGTTAAAGATGAACCGATGTCTGAAGGAGGTAGGCCATTCTATTTGTTCTTAGTCATAATAAGTTATCTATTACTATTATAAATGTGAAAGTAACTCTGTTTGTTTGCCACCTTTTCACAACTAAAACGGCGGAATGGATCGTAATGAAATTTGGCAATGAGATAGATTATAACTTGGGGAAGGACATAGGCGATCTTTATCTAGCACCACGCGGGCGAAGCTGCGGGTAAAAGCTAGTGTTTAATAGCTGTTTGTAAACATAGTGAATCTACTTTTAGATACATTTTATAATCTTTTACAAAAAAGGCAGTTGCTTTTTTTATGAATGGGTATATAAAAAATAATGTATGGTCGTTTGTTCGTTCGTCTTCTATGCGCTCCCTTTATACATTACGATGAAACTTTGGTGAGCTGTTGTGCGTGAGTCAACAAGAAATTAAGTACATACAAAATACGCAATTAGGTATAATAATTTATCGAATAAATTTTAAGACATTATTTAAAAAAAATATGTAAAATCCTTCTCAGACAGCTGAGACCTGCCGGGTACCAAGTCAACGTTTGATGTAACTTGCTTTTACAATAAATGAATCTGAATATGAAAAAGAGTATTGGTGTAGAGCAACACCACCTGAGCAGCGACGAGGCGAGCGACTCGAGCAGCGCGGGGCTCTCCCCGCACGAGCGCGCCAGCCCCAAGTCCTGGAGCCAGCGCGACATGGACCACGCGCTCGACGCGCTGCGCACACGACACATGAGCCTCACCAAGGTAGCTTACAACACAAAGCGGTGCAGGTAGTTTTGTTACTCGATCACGTCAAAATGGTTGAACGGATTTACAAATTTGCTAATATAATCATTATCCCGGGTATTATCCTCAGAACACGAGACTTTTTTAACGAATGGCATCGCAGCATATAAAAATCATAACATAGGACTGATTTTAAGGAAAAATACCTTCATAAATTTTTACTTAAGAATAATTATGAGCTTTTGCTATGTTGGAGCAGTTAGTTCGAAATAAAAATCTGTTTGGTTCCTGATGGGTTGTTCAGTTGCAGATGGCTTCATGGGGGCACACGCCTAGCCATGATGTAGCTTCGGTGTAGTCAGTCTGTGTGGGACTGGGGTATGTGAGGTATTGTGTTGGTGGCAGGCATCGGCGACGTACGGTATCCCGTCGACGACGCTGTGGCAGCGCGCGCACCGGCTGGGCATCGCGACGCCCAAGCGGGCCGGCGCGGCGCGCGGCTGGCGCCCGCAGGACCTGCGCGCCGCGCTGCTGGCGCTGCGGGCCGGCGCGCTCTCCGCCAACAAGGCCAGCAAGGCTTACGGTACTACACTACACACACTACACTACACAGTTACACACACTGCCTAGTCCTGGCCATGGCTGTACTTAGCCTTCAGTGTAAGTGGGCATATCAGAACTTTACTTGGTTTTTGCTCTGGGGGAGGGACGGGGGGAATCAGAAATTTTCCTAGGTTGGTCTGGTGGGATAGATAATTCAGCAATTTACCTTAATTATTGTTGTGAAGCAAGAAATGGACGGGTTCCATCCCATTAAGCTCAATGACTTATCACACCGCAAGCTTGAAAGAATGGTAGGGCGGCAGAATTTCCCATAATTGCAATCAGGCAGTTTATTCTGGGGGTTAGGTGTCCTCCTACTCTAACGTAGTGTGGCACCTTAGTGTCGTGTATTGGTGGCAGGTATCCCGAGCAGCACGCTGTACAAGATAGCGCGGCGCGAGGGCATCCGCCTGGCCGCGCCCTTCAACGCCGCGCCCACCGCCTGGCGCCGCTCCGACCTGCAGCTCGCGCTCGCCGCCATCCGCGCCGGGCACTCCTCCGTGCAGCGCGCCGCCTCGCAGTACGGCATCCCCACCGGTAACTATACTGCCCGCCTCGCTGCTAGCCATCCCCACCGGTAACTATACTCCCCGCCTCACAGTTAGCCATCCCCACCGGTAACTATACTGCCCGCCTCGCAGCTAGCCATCCCCACCGGTAATTATACTGCCCGCCTCGCAGCTAGCCATCCCCAACGGTAACTATACTGCCCGCCTCGCAGCTAGCCATCCCCACCGGTAACTATACTGCCCGCCTCGCAGCTAGCCATCTTCACCGGTAACTATACTGCCCGCCTCGCAGCTAGCCATCCCCACCGGTAACTATACTGCCCGCCTCGCAGCTAGCCATCCCCACCGGTAATTATACTGCCCGCCTCGCAGCTAGCCATCCCCACCGGTAACTATACTGCCCGCCTCGCAGCTAGCCATCCCCACCGGTAATTATACTGCCCGCCTCGCAGCTAGCCATCCCCACCGGTAACTATACTGCCCGCCTCGCAGCTAGCCATCCCCACCGGTAACTATACTGCCCGCCTCGCAGCTAGCCATCTTCACCGGTAACTATACTGCCCGCCTCGCAGCTAGCCATCCCCACCGGTAACTATACTGTCCGCCTCGCAGCTAGCCATCCCCACCGGTAACTATACTGCCCGCCTCGCAGCTAGCCATCTTCACCGGTAACTATACTGCCCGCCTCGCAGCTAGCCATCCCCACCGGTAACTATACTGCCCGCCTCGCAGCTAGCCATCCCCACCGGTAATTATACTGCCCGCCTCGCAGCTAGCCATCCCCACCGGTAACTATACTGCCCGCCTCGCAGCTAGCCATCCCCACCGGTAATTATACTGCCCGCCTCGCAGCTAGCCATCCCCACCGGTAACTATACTGCCCGCCTCGCTGCTAGCCATCCCCACCGGTAACTATACTCCCCGCCTCACAGTTAGCCATCCCCACCGGTAACTATACTGCCCGCCTCGCAGCTAGCCATCCCCACCGGTAATTATACTGCCCGCCTCGCAGCTAGCCATCCCCAACGGTAACTATACTGCCCGCCTCGCAGCTAGCCATCCCCACCGGTAACTATACTGCCCGCCTCGCAGCTAGCCATCTTCACCGGTAACTATACTGCCCGCCTCGCAGCTAGCCATCCCCACCGGTAACTATACTGCCCGCCTCGCAGCTAGCCATCCCCACCGGTAATTATACTGCCCGCCTCGCAGCTAGCCATCCCCACCGGTAACTATACTGCCCGCCTCGCAGCTAGCCATCCCCACCGGTAATTATACTGCCCGCCTCGCAGCTAGCCATCCCCACCGGTAACTATACTGCCCGCCTCGCAGCTAGCCATCCCCACCGGTAACTATACTGCCCGCCTCGCAGCTAGCCATCCCCACCGGTAACTATACTGCCCGCCTCGCAGCTAGCCATCTTCACCGGTAACTATACTGCCCGCCTCGCAGCTAGCCATCCCCACCGGTAACTATACTGCCCGCCTCGCAGCTAGCCATCCCCACCGGTAATTATACTGCCCGCCTCGCAGCTAGCCATCCCCACCGGTAACTATACTGCCCGCCTCGCAGCTAGCCATCCCCACCGGTAATTATACTGCCCGCCTCGCAGCTAGCCATCCCCACCGGTAACTATACTGCCCGCCTCGCAGCTAGCCATCTTCACCGGTAACTATACTGCCCGCCTCGCAGCTAGCCATCCCCACCGGTAACTATACTGCCCGCCTCGCAGCTAGCCATCCCCACCGGTAATTATACTGCCCGCCTCGCAGCTAGCCATCCCCACCGGTAACTATACTGCCCGCCTCGCAGCTAGCCATCCCCACCGGTAATTATACTGCCCGCCTCGCAGCTAGCCATCCCCACCGGTAACTATACTGCCCGCCTCGCAGCTAGCCATCCCCACCGGTAACTATACTGCCCGCCTCGCAGCTAGCCATCTTCACCGGTAACTATACTGCCCGCCTCGCAGCTAGCCATCCCCACCGGTAACTATACTGTCCGCCTCGCAGCTAGCCATCCCCACCGGTAACTATACTGCCCACCTCGCAGCTAGCCATCTTCACCGGTAACTATACTGCCCGCCTCGCAGCTAGCCATCCCCACCGGTAACTATACTGCCCGCCTCGCAGCTAGCCATCCCCACCGGTAATTATACTGCCCGCCTCGCAGCTAGCCATCCCCACCGGTAACTATACTGCCCGCCTCGCAGCTAGCCATCCCCACCGGTAATTATACTGCCCGCCTCGCAGCTAGCCATCCCCACCGGTAACTATACTGCCCGCCTCGCAGCTAGCCATCCCCACCGGTAATTATACTGCCCGCCTCGCAGCTAGCCATCCCCACCGGTAACTATACTGCCCGCCTCGCTGCTAGCCATCCCCACCGGTAACTATACTCCCCGCCTCACAGTTAGCCATCCCCACCGGTAACTATACTGCCCGCCTCGCAGCTAGCCATCCCCACCGGTAATTATACTGCCCGCCTCGCAGCTAGCCATCCCCAACGGTAACTATACTGCCCGCCTCGCAGCTAGCCATCCCCACCGGTAACTATACTGCCCGCCTCGCAGCTAGCCATCCCCACCGGTAATTATACTGCCCGCCTCGCAGCTAGCCATCCCCACCGGTAACTATACTGCCCGCCTCGCAGCTAGCCATCCCCACCGGTAATTATACTGCCCGCCTCGCAGCTAGCCATCCCCACCGGTAACTATACTGCCCGCCTCGCTGCTAGCCATCCCCACCGGTAACTATACTCCCCGCCTCACAGTTAGCCATCCCCACCGGTAACTATACTGCCCGCCTCGCAGCTAGCCATCCCCACCGGTAACTATACTGCCCGCCTCGCAGCTAGCCATCCCCACCGGTAACTATACTGCCCGCCTCGCAGCTAGCCATCCCCACCGGTAACTATACTCCCCGCCTCGCAGCTAGCCATCCCCACCGGTAACTATACTGTCCGCCTCGCAGCTAGCCATCCCCACCGGTAACAATACTGCCCGCCTTGCAGCTAGCCATCCCCACCGGTAACTATACTGCCCGCCTCGCAGCTAGCCATCCCCACCGGTAATTATACTGCCCGCCTCGCAGCTAGCCATCCCCACCGGTAACTATACTGCCCGCCTCGCAGCTAGCCATCTTCACCGGTAACTATACTGCCCGCCTCGCAGCTAGCCATCTTCACCGGTAACTATACTGCCCGCCTCGCAGCTAGCCATCCCCACCGGTAACTATACTGTCCGCCTCGCAGCTAGCCATCCCCACCGGTAACAATACTGCCCGCCTCGCAGCTAGCCATCCCCACCGGTAATTATACTGCCCGCCTCGCAGCTAGCCATCCCAACCGGTAATTATACTGCCCGCCTCGCAGCTAGCCATCCCCACCGGTAACTATACTGCCCGCCTCGCAGCTAGCCATCCCCATCGTTAAACTATACTGCCCGCCTCGCAGCTAGCCATCCCCACCGGTAACTATACTGCCCACCTCGCAGCTAGCCATCCCCAGCGGTAACTATACTGAATACCCGCTGGGTAGCAACTTAGTTTACCGTTAGGCTATTATTTAACGACGAAAAATTATTTAGATTTTATCTATCTATGAAGTTCCAAGCGCCGAAGTCGTGGGAAAAGGCTAGAATGTAATAAAAAATACATATTCCAGGCACACTATACGGGCGATGTAAGCGCGAGGGTATAGAACTGTCCCGCTCCAACCCCACTCCCTGGTCGGAGGACGCCATGGGGGAGGCACTGGAAGCCGTCAGGTACAAACGTTTCTTTACAATACAATACATAGCTTGTTACAATTGTTCATTAGAAAGGTGTTGTTGCAATTACTGTGATTTGTCCTTAAAGACAACACGAATTTGCTTGCAAAACTTTGTCAATGGCATATAGGAAAAAACGGTAAAATCTGAATGCGTTACTATGTATCTAGCAAAAATACCGGCATTATCTTCCTTGTGATATTGATTGACTTATTTTATTTCACCAACCCGCAGAAAATATCGTCAATTATGAAAAATATATAAATTAAAAATATAATACCTATTTAGGTCGGTGTTGCTACTTGCTACACATGTCACACTCTTTTTATAATTCGTGACCACAATTTGACAGTTAAGTTGGCGCCATAATCAGTCATTTGGTATGCGTCGTTTTTCTCTTAGTCTATGGTATTCAGGCTAGGTTTGACTTGACATCATCCGTTCACTTCCAGAATCGGTCAGATGTCAATCAACCAAGCAGCTATCCACTATAACCTGCCGTACTCTTCGCTTTATGGACGCTTCAAGCGCTGCAAATACCAAACTCAGGTAAGTTGAAGATAAAATGTGACTTATAGGAGACTTTTGACGGCTAAAAGAGTGAGGTAAACCGAAGGAAAAACGTTAAACAAGCATACGACCCGCCTGATGGTAAGCGGTTACTTACTTACTTACTATGGACGCTTGCAACACCAGGGATACCAATCGCGCGTTGCCGACCCTAAATAACATGTGATTTTGTGTAACCTTTTTTTACCTAGTCGCAAGTTGGAAATGTGGAAGCAAAACGAAGAAACGTGCTCTAAAATTTGTTTGATATTCCTTTTCCACATCCTATCCTCGGTTGCCGTCGTCACATATCTTTAAGACTTCCATTTAACGTTGGACAGAACATGGCGCAAATCCCGCAGCAGGAGATACAGCAGACCTCAGAAATGGAGGTCCAAAGTCAGGATCTGGCTTGCTACCAGCAGATGACTCCTGTTGGGCATCCTCAAGAGGACCCTTCCTTCGCGGCCTATCACCAGCAGTACCTGGAGCAACCCTCCGGCGAGCTGCAGGAGTACTACAGCGCGGGCTTCAGCGGCCTGGCCACCAGCTGAGGGTACCGCCATGCTTCAGGGACCGAGCCTTCTTGACAGTATTTTGCAAATATATTTTAAAAAAGTTGCATGCATCATTTGAAAAATAAATTTTGTTGACTGTACCTACACTTCAGGGTGCGAACCTCTTCTTCTTCTTAACTATGGCAATCAATCCTCTTCAAGACTAACAGTCGAGTGTTAGAGAATTATCAGGTTTTTTTTTTTCGTTTTAATACCTGCAGGCTACTGTTTAATTTTTAAAAAATTGTGATAAATTTTATATTAGAACTTAATACGTGTATCTGAGGGTAATGAGTTTGTAATAAGTTTAGGTTCATGGTTATACAATATAATTTATGATTATAAGAATAATAATTAGTGCGTAAAGTAGTGTCAGCTAGATGTGTTTAGAGGAACTGCCATTATGACATACGTAATTACGATTAAGTACATAGCGATAAGCATTTGAAATTTAAATTTAGAAGTAGGCAATGTGTCAACGATTCGAATTTTGAACAATTTCATATTTTTAATAATTATTTATTTTAATGGAAACAATAACGTATATTAACGTTGAAATTGTGAAAAAAAAACAAACATCCTGAATGTTTTAATGGACGGAATGTTTATGCCTTTAAGTACTTGTTTTTTGATTTTGTCGTAATTTTATGTGATTTTTCTGCCTAGCCTGGACATATAATTACGTGTTTTCTTGTTGTTGCTCATGATTTTCTGATTTAAAACTACAATAATATGTAGATTCTTAGATTATAGACCGTCCGGAGTTATTCTCCTATTGTTAAACGTAATTGTTTACTGTGTGCCGAGTCAGTTTGTAGTATTTTGTCTTGGCAGATTTATTTCTATTTAAGGTTTTTGGCCGAAATTGCTTTAGACTCTTTTGTATGGGTAAATGAACTGCGCTGCGGCGGCGGAAAGTGGAACTAAAAGTTCGTATGGACATTATAACACATTGCTTACGTGTTTATTACATGTTCTTGACCAGTTACGTTTTCTAAACCTAGTCGAAAAATGTTCCTGCTCTCAGTAGGGCTACTACTAGCATGAATTTCTTGCGACTACGTATTCGTAAAAACTCGTCAATTTTTGTATTGGAAAATGAACAGCGCTGCGCCGACGAAAAGTGGAACTAAACATTCGTATGGAAATTTTGACATTTTTATAGATACGTTTACGAATACGAAGTCGAAAGATGTTCTAGCTACAAGTACAGTACTGTAATGGAATAAATATAATTATGTTCTTAAGTGTTGCATTTACAGTTATATACGACATACGTAATTAGTGGTGTGATGCTCAATGAATCCTTATTATCTTGTAGTTTTTGTATTATAATTTATTACCCAATAATGCCAATAACTATGTTATTAGATTTAATCGGCACATAGTGTCATCTATCGTCGTAAGTTGTAGTTCATAATTCAACAAGAGATGGCGCTCTTCGTAATGTCTCGTATGCCATGTGCATGAATGCGCCATCTGTAGGCAGCATAAAAGAAATTGTTACTGTTGTGATGTGATGTCCAAAGATGGCGCTGTTTTAGTTTTACGTTTACAGTTTAAAATGCGGGTTGTATATGCCAATGTTCAAACTAGCATAAAAACTTGTATTTATATTATTGATTTTACACGTAGTATATAATGTACTCTGAGATTTTACTAAATAGTTGTACCGGTTCTTCTAAAATAAACTTTATGGACTGTTTTTTTTTATTGTCTAATAAAAAACAAAAGGCGTCGTGTACATAAAAAGTTTGCTTTATTTGTTTTATCTACAGTTAAGATATAAAATAAATTACATGATTTTTTCGTGATTTTTGCAGAGGCTTTACTCGTAGTATATTTTAGTTACACCTATCCCTAACGGTAGGTAGTAACTATGTTAAATTTCTTACTTTAGTTGTACATTTTACTTTTTGCTCGTTACACATAGCCCTGACAAATTGCTGCCATAGGTTTAGGCTCAGAGTAGATAATGTTTAGGTTTTTCATATTCTGCCGCATTAATAATCAAAATTAAAGTACCAGGAGCGAATAACGATACAGGAGGTAGGTATTAAAATTCGTAAGTGAGGTTTAATAAAGAATCTCTATGAAAGTACCAGGAGCTCATAACAATACAGGAGTTATTTCTTTAACAGTTGTATGTTTCTTAACCTCCATTATTGGCGTGATGAGCGCCTGGTACTTTCGCCTACATTTTAGAATAGAAACGAAATCTACCTGGATCTCATTACAGTACAGGAGCTTTTCAAAACATAGGTTAGTGTTGTTTCTCAAACATATCATCTACCTTCTATATTGGCATACGCTCCTGGTACTTTCATCTACAAATGAAAGAAAGTAACAGGAGTTCATAACAAATATAGGGGTTTTTCAAACAAAGGTGAAGTACTGTTTCCCTAATATATCATAGGGGGTAGCCCTTTATTGGACTTAGTTTTTCTCAATCTACCTGCTTTATTGGTATGTGCTCCTAGTACTTTCATCTACATTCTCACATCTCCAATTTGACATGATGATGAGGGGACGAGCAATTTTTTTAGAGGTTCTTTAAAAGCAACTAAACCTAGCAGCAGCTAAGTTAGAGATTATGTGTAATGATATTTACAGGTTGGGATGTTTATAAAGTAAAATACAACTGTGTATCAAGCGAGCGGCGCTCGGCATAATTACAATTTTCTCATTTTATTATCTTACAAAAAGTGACACATAGCACAGTCATTTAAATAAAATAACCTTAGATTAACATTTGAGCGATGGCCGTCGATATTTTTAAGATAAGAGTGGATTACTAAACCACTCTGGTATAAATAAATCAAAACTCAGAACAGCGCCATCTATCGTGCCGTCAAAAATGTTTTCGCTACTACACGCGAGATGGCGGTACTTCATATTGATAGTGTCAAAAACGTAGATTACACTACAGCGCTATCTAGCGTCGAATACTAGTCCTCAATAATATATATAATTATAGGCGCTTTAATTAGATACAAAGCGGCTCTCCGCTGGAAATCATGGCATGTTTTATACATTTTTGGTCTAATATTAACTAGCAATAGATCAAATGTCACATTCATTTTAAGTAATAGTGCGCTTGGGAACATTGCACTATCAAAATTAAATAGATGTGACATTTGTGATATGATAGATATTTACAAATGATTCTTAAAATGATCACACTTAGTTTAACGAATAGTCTTTAAGTTAAATGTACAATATAAATGTCAGGATACGCACAGACGGCTACAACAGTTCTTACAAAGTATCTTGACTCATGACAATTGACTGACAACATTTGGCGTACAATAAATACTGTTATTGTATTAACATTGTTTAAGGAATTGAGAAATTATGATGAGCCGCGGCAGTTTGTAGTTTGAAAGTCATCAATATAAAATCATCAATACATTTCAGTAGAATATTTTATCGTTACATAGAAAAATGGCAGTTATATAAGAGGTATTTTTTTTTAATTGAGCAATAAAGTATTTTACTGGTATGAATGTGGAGTTACAGTTTGAATGATGACGTCTTGCGTGCGTGATATCTTGTCTCCGACGTTATGGCCTCAGTTAGAGGGAGATAACATTTGGCTAGCAATACATTACGTAATGTTGTCTCTCTCTGGCCTCGGCGCACCTTACAACTAGTTACGTATATATGTGATCTCCGCGCGCGCGGTTACACTAGGACTAGAGCGCGGCGTGGCTCGCCGTCCCCTACACAGTACAACAGTCTTCTAGCACAGTACATCACCTACGGTACACCTTTCTTTATGATTAAACGTGACACACATAGTGATTGTATAACTTTCACATTGGTACACCATGAGGTGTTCGAAAATAACTAATGCTCCTCACTGGAATTTACGTATCAGTCGTAGTTAGAACGCTCTCTAAGTATCCTTATACCGGGCCGTAGTCCGATAGCGGCTGCCCCGAGCGGGCTGAGGGCGCGGACATCGGAGCGGGGAGCGGAGCGGGGAGCGGAGCGGGCAGCGGGGCGGGGAGCGGGGCGGGCGGCGGCGCGCCCTCCGCGCGTCACACGCCGCCTTTGACGAGCGCGCGCTGCTGCGGGGCGGGCGGGCGCCCCCCGCGCCACACGCGGCGCCAGGAGTCCAGCGTCTTGCCCGACCAGATCCACACGCCCGAAGTGATGCCCACGGCCAGCGCCATGAAGTACTTGAGCATGAGCGCGGAGTAGAGCGGCCGCCCGCCGCAGGAGGCGCCGCACGCCGCGCGCCGCACCCAGCCGCGGAAGCCGCCCGCCTCGTACGCCAGGCAGCCCAGCACCACGCCCGCCGGCACCGCGTACAGCACGCTGAACACACCGATGCGGATCATCAGCTTCTCCAGCTTGTCCGCCTTGGAGCCCGCGCCGATGCCCCCCTGCCGCTTGATCACCGACCGGATGCGGAACAGCGACACGAATCCGGCGAGCAGGAAGGTGGCCCCGAGCGCGAAGTACACGATCAGCGGCGCGAGCACAAACTTCTTGAGGTTCTCGGGCGAGGAGTTGCCGACGTAGCAGACGCCGGCCACCGGGTCGCCGTCCACCGCGCCCGCCAGCAGCACGGCCACGGTCTTGGCGGCCGGGATCAGCCACGCCGCCAGGTGGTAGTACTGCGCGTGCCCCGCGATGGCCTCGTTGCCCCACTTCAGCCCGGCCGCCAGGAACCACGCGAACGACAGCACCACCCACCAGATCGACGACGCCATGCCGAAGAAGTACACCAGGATGAAGACGAGCGTGCACGCGCTCGGGCCGCTCGCGTTGGTCTTAAGCAGCGGCCCGTCGCACGCCACCTCCTCATGGCCGAGCACCAGCCGCGCCAGGTAGCCCAGCGCCACCATGAAGTAGCACGCCGACAGGTACACGATGGGCCGCTCCGGGTACTTGAAGCGCTGCGAGTCGATCAGGAAGGTGGTGAGCGTCATGAGCGTGGAGGCGGCGCACAGGCCGCTCCAGAGCGCGACCCACACGCCCGCGAACTCCTTCTCCTCGCGCGTGAAGAACGCGCCGCGGCACGGCAGCGCGCAGTTGGGCGCGAACCCCGACCCGTTGCCGAACATCGCCCCCGCCCCCACCGCCCCTCCCCCTCCCGCCCCCGCCGCCCCCACGCCGCGGCAGGCGCACGCGCAGGCGTCCGCCGCGCCCGCGCCCGTGACGACGCCCGCCTCGCCCGGGCGTGCAGCCGGGCCGCCCTCGCAGTTTTTTGGATCCTAGAAAGAAGGTGAAATATATAGTTACCCAGAAAGGACTAGTCATAAGACCAGCACAGCCGCACCTCACTACCCAAATACCGAATGAATAATTATTCTTTATATCACTACGGTAGACTTCTGAGATTGTGCTGATGGCTGATGTAACGTATGATGTGATGTGATACCTTGCAGTTCTTGTAAGGCCTCCTGGGCGGCGGGCGCGGTGGTTCAGGCTCGTTGGCTCGCTCGTTCTCCTCCATGCAGAGGTGGTCGGGGTCCCCGGCTCTGGGCAGCCGCTCGCAGGCCATCCTCTCCGGCCACTGGAAGCCGTACTTCTGCATCAGCGGCGCGCACCCCGCCCGCGCGCGCTCGCACACGCTGCGACACGCCGGCAGAGGCTTCGCGTAGTCCTCGATACATATCGGCGTGTACACCGAGCACAGGAAGAACTTCAGGTCGGCTGAGCATTTGATTTCTACGAGAGGCCAGTACTGGTGAACCTGAAAACGAAATACGCCATTGGTCAAACGCTTCTTTTATGCTAAGCCCGCGGTTGAAGACCAGTCCCCATTATTTAAAGGTACTTGTTTGTAATAGTATATCAATATTGCGTTGCTGCCTGTCACTGCACAACGTATCCCTCAAATAACTCTGGAAAGCTTACCGCAGTACCATCGTTACAGTCCACAGTCGGGTTTCTATCTCTCCTGTTTTTAAACTTTTTTATTGGTAAAAAAAATGTACTGGTAGGCTTTCAATTCAGACCAGGCACGTAGGCAGGCAGATAGTTCAAGCTCACGGTTACCTCCAAGCCGGCCTCCTCCTGCGTGTCGTGATCGAGCGCGTTGGGGAAGGAGGTGAGGTTGTAGCCGATGCCGCGGCACATGGGGATGCTGATCTCCTGGCAGCGCGGCTGCTGCAGCGCCAGGCCGCGCGCCGCCAGCGACAGCACCAGCACTGCGCGCCACATCCACATGCTCACAGCCGCGCGTACACTACCGCATCTGAAACACACATCACACACTGTCAAACAGCTTCCAAAATATAAAATCAAAATTAAAAAAAAAAACTGTTTAGGCCCTAACAAAGGCACTTCTGAAGGTCGGATATAGTTGAGGTCTAGTCAGACAGGACACGTAACTAGTACGTTACGGACATATAAATAGTATTTTACGTCTAAATCATTATATTCAAATAACAATTTATTTTTAATCTTTTGTCATCTCGCGAAATGAGTTATGTCTTCCTCCAGTTGAATGGGTAGAACCAGGCCAGGGGATGGAACCCACCCTGGAAGCGCCCTTGCTGTCAATACGACGATATTATACCATTAACATTTCTAAATAGTAAGGCCTGATTCCGATCAAAATGTGTGTGGCAAGGGCCGTACAAGGGCAGTTCTATGTTTTCTTCTATTCTATTTAATGTTCCTGTTTAAATAAATTAACAAGAAACGTATTATTATATAGACGAAATTTCCCGCTCAGTGCCGGTAGCAGGAACATTGTCGACAACGTATTCAAAAACGTAACTCGTGAAATGTCAAAATTGTCATACTAATTTTTAGCTCCACTTTTCACCGCCGCAGCGCTGTTCATTTTCCAATACAAAAATTACAGGTACACGTTCCGACAGTCGTAGTCGACAATGTTCCTGCTGCTACCGGCACAGAATTGAGGTTATACCTATATCCTTCCCCATGTTATAAATTATAATCGATCTCAATGTGAAATTTCAATACGATCGGTTCAGCCGTTTAGTCGTGAAATGGTGGCAAACAAACAATATGTGACTTTAGCATTTGTTATATTATGTATGTAAGTATGTATTAGTTGTAAGTAAATAAATATTGTTTCTTGCAAGTATATCAGTGATGTGCTATCACTGGAATCTGGCCGATATCGCGAGTTATCACCATTTATATCGCCACCGGCTATTACACAACAACTAACATCATATTAAACTACCGAACCACTGTTTATTGCTTCTGACAACTCGATAGACAGACACTAGGATTGTGTTATTGTTTGTAACGAGAAGGGCAATACAAGAAGTTTATTACGTACTGCATTCGCGAGGTGCTATCGTGGAGCTACAGTGTTTAGTTAGATAAAGAGGGAGACGAGACTGATATCTTGTAAACTTTCTAGCCAGTCAGTGGTTAGTATGCCTGACTGTCACGCTAGGAGACCCGTGAGTTATTCCATAAATATTGGAGCCGCCCGACTGGGGACTGTACCTCCACCTTACAGTAACTAAAGTCTAATAAAACTACTTTGATGTAGTGTTGTGTTTCTGCGGTAAGTAAAGTTACCAGTGCTCCACGGGGATACGCTGGGCTAGTAGTAATACTGCTAGCACAGTGACTCCTCACCAACAGGGTTGGCAGCCCGTTAGTGACATCCCTGGTATTGCTAGCGGCTATAAGCTACGGTGACTGCTTAACATCAGGTGGGCCGTATGCTTGTGTGCCACCTTAGTGGTATAAAAAAAATCTAATTAAGTACACTGTATAGTCTATGGTAAGCGTCAGAACAGACTGGGGGCGTCGGCGTCGTGTATCCGAATCAGAGTTTTAACGACGCGATATATCGACACGGTGCCCCGGCCTGACAAACAGACAGACAGAAGTTACAACTGATTCGGTAATGGTTAAAATTAAATCACACATCAGCCAGGGATGAGAGCTCGAGGAATGTCGACTGGCGCTACACTCCGTATTTTGTTCCTATAATAAAATAGTTTAATGTGTTTTCAGCAGTTTATTTTCATAGTTCGTGAAAAATGCATGGAATTTGTGCCAAATCAAGGTTCCTGACGACACTCATACATCACTGATAGCGTATCTCAGTCGTATCACTGCGAATGATATATTATCAACTGACTACCTTCATGTAACATGTATGTACTAAATACAAATGTATGAATAGAATACGATATTGTACATAACATTTTGGAGTATATAGTGTAATGGTAGGACATTACACACACGGTAATTAAGACCTTTATAAGTGCCTTATAGGGCCTAAACTGAATAAATTACTTTTTATTTGATTTGACTTCAATATGCACTTTTGATGTCGATATTTTTTTGCTAGATGTCTAATAATGTCTAAGGGTAGGAAACGATCCTGTGTTACCCCTTGTGTTGCAAGTTTCCATAGACTACGGTAACCGCTTACCATCAGGAGGGCCGTATGCTTGTTTGCCACCATAGAGATATCAGACAGAACGGTCGATCAATTGAACTAATAAACTAGAGCTTTATTTTTTAAGTCTGTTTAAAAAGTACAGTTAGTCAGAGATAGGACGCTTGTGGAACGTGTGCTTCTTTTAAAGAACGAGAAATACAATTATATTTCAGCCAACTGATAAAATCGTACAGTTGGAATAGTCTTAAGTTATAAATAGATGGCGCCACATGCACAACCAATTTGTGCATACCATAATTGGAAGCCAATAACGATTTTACTGGTACAAAATGGACTATCTATGTCTGTACTAAATAAACTATGACATTCGATTACACAGATACGTTGTATCGAATATCGAGGTTATTCTTAGTAGGTAATTAAATTTTAAGATTCAACTAACGAGCTGGCATTTAATAAGGGCAATATCAATGCATCTGATTAGATTCGTATGAGTTGGTCTGATACCGCCGCCGGCCGGTACTAATGACAGTACCTACAGGGCATAAGCAAGCGTGTTATCGTAAAACAGTTCGCGGTAATATAAAGCTCGGTTAGGTTGGAGCATAAGCTAGGATGTGGTCTCCGTGTTAGCGGAGAATTATTAAAAGTACCACATTAACAGTATTCTGGAGCGCTAGGAATTGATGTTACTGCATTCAATGTAGTAATGTCATAGTTTCTATATTCTGAAATTCACAAAATGATATTAATATTAGTTAGTGAGGACTCTCTGTCTTCATATCTTTGCTTATATCAGTTATTTTATTTGTGTCTTAATTTTTGTGGTGTGAATCAAAGAGTATTTATAAATTAGCGTGTTCTATTGTGATAGTGTAAGTATACTGAAGTACAATTTTTTAGCTGTAACTTGTCTACGGATTTATTTAAACCAGCCTTAAAGAAGGAATAAAATCAGGAAGGAAGGAATAAAGGTTAAAATGTTACCCCAGCCATAATAACGAATCGATTGTCACCTTATTACTCAAAATCAGACGAAAAGCTTGTTTAAATACAAACATACATATCTACATACATAGACGGCTAACCCTTTCTGTTTCAGTAGTCGGGTAAAAATAAAACCTAAGTAACCTATGGCACGCTAATCGCTAGCTCTTTTAAACTGTGCCACGCTCCGCAGCCCGCAGTCATATTAGCACGGTTAGCTTGAAGTAATCCGAGGTCGTGTAGACACCTTGCTGGCCACATGTGCCCACTGCCCAGTACACCACAAATATAGGTACACTAACACATTATCGCTTCGCTGAAGGAATTCATTCGCTCGATAAGTCTAACATTTTAGGAACTTTGGTCAAGAATTTGAACTTCAGACTGATTTGAAGTTTTGGAACTCTTTGCGGCATACAAAAAGGATTTTCAAAACTATGTCGGAGTTGGAAGATTATTTGGCAGTAAATGAGATTATGGTAAAAGTTTTGAATGGCTGGAAAAGGAAATGCTGTGCCAGACATAATCGTATCAAGCCATTTCATTGGGATGTTTATTTATAACTTTTTTATACCACTAAGGTGGCACACAAGCATACGGCCCACCTGATGGTAAGCAGTCATCGTAGCCTAAAGCCGCTAGCAATACCAGGGGTATCACTAACGCGTTGCCAACCCTGTTGTTCATGAGGACTCACTGTGATAGCAGCATTACTACTAGCGCAGCATATCCTCGTGGAGCACTGGCAATTTTACTTACCGCAGAAACACAACACTACATCAAAGTTGTGTTATTTGACTGTGGTCTTCTGTATCGTGGAGGTACAGTCATATACCTACCTACTTAAAACTCTTTTGGGAAGATGATAGCGATGTTTTATGTATTTGTAAAATTTTTATTGAAATATGTTTAATATACGCCAATAAAAGTACCTGCCATTCAAACAACGTGCTCAATGTCGAATGTTTAAATACGCGACAGATTTCAATTTGTTGTCGATGAACCAACATTCCTAGTTCTAAAATATCATCTTCACGTCGCAGCCAAAATAACGATTCACAATTTATTCTCGTCGAGTGTTCCGACCTGCACTGTTAATTGTCATGTATAGTTAGCGGATAGTTTTAATATATATACATTCAGTATATATTAGCTTGAGGTTGACGGCCGAGGCTGGCAGGTCGCCAAACAATTATTTGACAGCTATACACTTGTCGCTGGGCCGACTGTATCGGAGAACAGTTTAGGCCCATAAACAGCCAGAATGCCCTTCTGAATCCAAAATCTGAATTCTACTCTTATTTTTGGAATGCGAGTCGAAACTCTAAGTACTTCTTTAACGCGGCAATAGAGAAGCTGGTCGAAGTTTGAGGATCCAGGATACAGTCACGTCTTGTAGATCAGGTTTCATGCATCGGGAACTGAACATGATTTCAGAAAATGCATGTTTTCCTAATAACCACATGAACGTAGCGTCGGTCAATAGCAACTGAATTATGCGTTTTAACTGTATGCACATGTTAATAGAAATGCCCATTAGAAAGTATTTCAACTATTGTATCTCTTAACGCCCTCTCACAGGGGTCCCCGAAGAGGTAGGCTAAAACATCCCCTTTTCACAGAATTTGGTGCCAACGTGACAGACGGTGAGTATGTCGCCGTCTCTTAGGCACTACATATGTCATTAAATTTCTTGTCAGACGTCTATTATACACACACCACCACGGCTCTTAATATTATTTACTAGCCTTCGACTTCGCCCGCGTAGCAACATAATATATAACCTATGTTACTCAGTGATAATGTAGCATTCTAACAACAAAAGGTTTTTGAAATTGTTCCAAAAGTTTTTAAGCTTATTCGTTACACACAAAAATACAAATCTTTCGTCTTTATAATATAATAGTATGTGTAGACGTAATATTTAGGTACTACTTACTTGTAGCGCAAACTTCAACCGATATAAAGACTATCTATAGTACTGAGATTGGAAGGGGTTACATACTAAGTCAATGCACTAGACTAATGCACAGTACACGCTGGGGCATGCCTTATCTAAGAACTGTTAGTGTTGTTGATACTTCTCATTCCAGGAATTGACCATTAGAATATAAGTAGGTTATCGACCTCTAATAACATATTAAGATTAACCTTTAATTATTATTATTACAGCTGAGACATTTATCAAAACATAGCAGATGGTCACCATGTGTTTGTTTCGCATGAGTGCCATAATATAGTGTTGTGACACACAACACAACCAACACAAAAATATTTAATACTAGCTTTTTTCCCCTCGACTTCGCCCGCGTAACAATATAGTATACTATTACCCGTTTTCCCGTAGGAATGAAGCATTTTCCCGCGTTAAAGTAGCTTATGTTTACCAGGGACAATGGCGGCATCTTATATATGTTCTAGCTATAAAGTTAAAAGATTTTTTCAAATCAGTCCAGTAGTTTCGGAGCCAATTCAATACAAACAAACCAACAAAAAAACAAATCTTTCCTCTTTATAATATTAGTGTAGAAGTAAAACTGTAAGTTATTTATTGGTGTCATTCTGTTGTGCAAAATCACGAAACTAAACTAATTCGACTCGACTAAAATCATACTATCCCTTTCTCATTTGCAGGGTTAAATAAGGATGGCAATACTTTTTAGTCGTGTCAAATTAGTTTAGTTTAGTGATTATGTACAACAGAATCGAACCCGTGATGTACCTATTAATAATAATAATAATGCTTGGACCAAACACCCAAACGCAAGGCAAACATATTTGTCACATAAATGTTTGCCCTGGCGGGAATCGAACCCGCGACCTCTAGCGTAGCAGTCGGGTAAACTAACCACTAGACCAGCGGTCTCGTCGAATTCTACAGTGAAAGTCATAAAATCTTGTCAGGTGCCAGTTGTACGTCCTCTATACTCGTAGTTACATTTGAAAACGTTTTTGTGTAGCTTTACCAACTACAACTTTCGACTACGATCATATTGCTTTCAACTATTTTTATAGATTTTTTGAAATCGGTTCAGTAGTTTCTGAGCCTATAGACATTTATCAAATATTTGGTCTACCCGAGCAAAGCCGGGGCGGGCAGCTAGTATAATATATGCTACTCAGTGATGATGTAGCTTTCTAATGAAAAAAGAATTATTAAAATCGGTCCAGTACTTTTTGAGTTTATTCGTTACATACAAAAATACAAATCTTTCCTCTTTATAATACTAGTGTAGAAAAGGGACAGCGTTTATTATTATCGCAAAATTCGTATGACAATTTTGATATTCAAAGAGATACATTTTCAAATACGCATTCAAAAGAGGTTCTTGCTAACAATTCTGTGGTTAAGTGCTTAAAATAACATCACATCTCATCTCATTAACCTAGCTGCTAGGAGTACAAACGCAAATATAAGTCTATCTGTGTCTATTGCCAATCAAATTCCTCCACTTGTAATCTAACGTTTAATTTGCGGTTTTATATCATGATCTATTATGTATACTAAACAAATAAGTATAAAACGATAAATAAACAGTACTGCGCGCGTCCCACACGTGGCGGCCATAAGCAATCAGCGCGCGCCGGCTTACGATCTACTGCCAATATTATTATATTTACACAAATAAAGAACATTTAAGAGTCTGCTGCGTATGATGAACAGAAAAAAAGGATTTTTATATGTAGGTTTCAAAAAATGATACTTTTACTTGTGAATTGATTCGTTCATGACGTAATTTGGTGTCAAACTTATCGGGGCGCCTTCCTACCACATCCACATCCATCGC
The DNA here is from genome assembly GCA_951449985.1 of Falcaria lacertinaria. Lineage (NCBI taxonomy): Eukaryota > Metazoa > Arthropoda > Insecta > Lepidoptera > Drepanidae > Falcaria > Falcaria lacertinaria. The sequence continues at coordinate 378,360 of OX602120.1, read as the reverse complement.
TGACCGCGAGCTTCACGGAATAATAAATAATATTAAAATATAACCGCCTAATAAAACTAGGACTAAATCCGTCCGTACGATTTACGACAGTTGCACAATAGCGCGCGACCGCAGTCCGGCCGTCGTAAAAACGCGCGTTCCCGCGGCGTGTCGTCCTTTTTACGAGCTGTTCTTCCTGTCGAGCCTAGAGTGCATCGCGGAATCTACTGCTCCAACCTAAATAGCAATTTTATATTCGTACCAGTTCACCACGCGGCACTACTACATTATTCGTGTGATTTCGATGAATACAATAAAAAAACTAGTAAGTTACACATGTGCCAGAATAAACCCAAAATTAAACTATCAGACACTCATATCTTAATTTGGAAACTAATTACAAGACAATTTAAATAGTAAAAGATTTAGGGTATCCACTGTAGTATGCGGAACATTATCTTATCCGTAACCCAATATGCACTAGTTATTAAAATTACAGAATGGGACCTCCACACCATACCATAACAACTATGGTTATCGACCAGGTAGGAATTCACATTTAATAAACTAAATTATTATTTTATATTAGTATTGACTACTTACTATGCATGAAATGCAAATTGTGAGTGCCCATGATTTTTTTTTCATTTAAAATTAATTTTTTCATAGATCATAACTGATTAATTTGTAAGAAAGTAAAGTATAGAATACAGTTATTAATCGGATATTATCTCATCGATTGAAATATGTAAAACGCCACAAACAGGGCTGCCACATCAATAATACCAAGAACACCATGTAAGCTATAAAATTTGACATATTTTTATAGGTAGCAATAAAAAATGGAATAGCGATTCTGTCATGCAACGGAGAATGTTGCGTGACAGGTCAATTTTATTAATCGTGTGTCGATCATTGAATCTAGTGGAGGTTAATATTTATCGATACACAATGATGTATTGTTTTTCTTTGTTCTCTTGTTACGCTCCACGGCACACACATTTGAATCATTCCAAATTATTTGTCACTAATTGCCGTACTAATTCAATTATTATTGTACAAATTGTGAATTACTTTATTCGGTTTCTAAAAATAGTATAGACTAGCGGCCCGCCCCGGCTTCGCACGGGTAGACATTGATATCAAATATTTTGTCAACCCGTGCAAAGCCAGGGCGGGCAGCTAGCCTGTGTTACTCAGTGATAGTGTAGCTTTCTAACGGTGAAAGATTTTTTGAAATCGGTTCAGTAGTTTCGGAGCCTATAGACATTTATCAAATATTTTGTCTACCCGAGCGAAGCCGGGGCGGGCTGCTAGTATAATATATAGCCTATGTTACTCAGTGATGATGTAGCTTTCTAATGAAAAAAGAACTATTAAAATCAGTACTTTTTGAGTTTATTCGTTACATACAAAAATACAAATCTTTCCTCTTTATAATACTAGTGTAGATGTAGATGTAATAACACTATGTGTAAACATGACTTATATAAACAATAAATTATACTAATTTGTTTGTTAGAGATAAAAACCACTATCAACCAAATAACTTGCTTGTGTAAATTAACCTCACGTGGTAGGACCCACCCCTAATCGTCTGATAAGCGGACCACGGCGCGTGGCGCAGGCGATTCCTTTTGTGCCGGACTGGCGTTTTGCATAAGTGGCGCTTGAAAGGTTTTGATATCCCGTTGGCAATCAATTTGCCGATCCTTCAAAAAGGTATGTACATAAGTAAAAAAGTATGTATAAGTGTCTGCTTGTCTGTGGTTGAAACGCAATGCCACGAGTCCGTATGTAGGCTAATACAAGCAATTGTATGCTAATCCGCAAAGAATAATTGAAACGATCTTATCTCACAAACCATTTATGTGCGCTTTATATTTTTGTTATATAGACTGTTGCTGTTTGAATATTATAAGTTGGTTTTATTTATGATATAATTGTTGATTATAGATACAATCGTTACATAGCTTTTGATCAATAAAATAACATTTTCGATGGAAGCTATGTAAACACTAATTAAAATCATCAGAGACATATATTAATTACGTAAATAGCCATTGTCGATCAGTAAGCTAGAATCACTGTAATGTAACTAATAAGTAAAGCTTATATCTACACTAATATTATAAAGAGGAAAGATTTGTATTTTTGTATGTAACGAATAAACTCAAAAAGTACTGGACCGACTTCAAAAATTCTTTCACCGTTAGAAAGCTAAACTATCACTGAGTAACATAGGATACTGCCCGCCCCGGCTTTGCACGGGTAGACAAAATATTTGATCTAAATGTCTACCCGTGCGAAGCCGGGGCGGGCCGCTAGCGCCGCAGCAGGTATACTATTTACTAATCATTCTATCGCACTCGAAGAAGATTGTTCGGCATTGATATTTTAGATAGACCATTTAGTCAATACGTTATATTACAATGCTCTAGTTTATTAATTACACTTGGAACATTACATGTAGATATAATGGTCTCATTGTCCATTATCGATGCTGAGTCAGTCGTGCTAAGTGCGTACGCGAAGTTACGTACGTGGTAATGCTCCCGTACGCGCCCACACTCTCTGTGGCCCCTCTCAGGAGCTGTTTTGATAACGATAATGGCATGGAACTTATTATAATGGCGTTTCATTAATTTTATAGTTTAAAGGTTCGTTATCTGTACATATAAAAGGCTTTGTCCTGAATGACTGATCAACGCACAGCTTAAACCGCTGATCGTAGAAACCTGAAACTTGGAGGGTGTGTTTTTTGAGATTCCTTGGTCCAATCTACTTTAAATTTTGTATAAAACCTTTTATAACACAATTTATGGAACACGTGTTTCGTATTTTATTGGTATTCATACCCTAACGGGGTTCAAAAGGGGTAAAAAGCTATTTTGGCGGTGATTTGATTCGACTTTAATTTAAATTACATTATATTTTGACATGTTTGAAAAGTCAATCTGATTTATTAAGCAAATACTCTTTAAAATTGGAATTGTTTATAGGGCTACTTTTATTTTGGAAAAAATATTAGGGTTCCGCGCAGCAAATAAAAAACCCATAAAATTATGAACAAAATCCGCACAGCAGGACCGACAAGTGGCGCTGAGTGATAAAATAACCTTAGCCTAACAATATTATTACTATTTTTAAGTTCAACACTAAACTCGATAACTACGCGTAAATTCAGAGAAAACGTTTACATATCGGCTATTCTTAGAAACGTAATCAAGGTTTACTTTTTGTCACTACAAAAAAGTACAAAACCTATTTATCGACTGTGCTATGAAGTGGAAAGATTCAGCGGCTAGATTTAATTATTTATGTATCACTAGCCTCTGCCCGCGACTACGTCCGCGTTGAGCTTAGAATCTCAGAGAAACTTAAAATTTTCCCGGCATAATAAGTATCCTATGTGTAATCCAGGTTATAAATTATCTGTGTTCCAAATTTTATCCAAATCCGTTGAGTAGTTTTTGCGTGAAAGAGTAACATCCATCCATCCATCCATACTTACAAACTTTCGCATTTATAATATTAGCAGGATAGGTTAGTCAAATAAAGTATATCAAGGTATATCAAGGCTCTGTCGGTTACGTACGGTGACCGCTTATCATCTAGCTATGTAACCAGAACATTTCACGTATTTGTAGATTACATTGAAGATACTATAAGACACACAAACGCTATGGGATATTTACTTCTCCCTCTTATCTCATCTCGAGGAACACTAAAGATCGCTTAAAAGGTTAGTTCCTTGTTAGTTTAGTTAAACACCAATCTAGCACAATTCCCGGTATCCTGGATTGTCTCAAAAGAAGCCTTAGGTCTGGTATCCACTAAAGCTGAGCGTGTAGTTGAAAAAGAAATAATTTCGGTTAGCCCAAGTTATTTATGGACGTGACTCCCTGTCTTCACTCTATAAATCATACATAATTCAATACGCCTTTATCAGCGGTTAATTTATTAATGAATATTTATACTAAAATATAGTTTCTTCACGATGGGGCTGGCATAAAGATTGTTTTAAAGCCCCTTAAAAATAAAGATAAAGAAAAAACGGTTATTGAGGATGATTGTCTCTCTCCACTTTGGTGGATACCGGGCCTGAATATCTATTTCCAATACCAGACAGCAATCGGCTAAGCACTAGGGCCGGGTCAACGTATTCTCTGCCAATTTTACGCTTGACAAATCAAACTTATGTTGTGTGTGGTACAAGGGTTAAGAACAAGAAAGGTAGGGCGATTTGGGATGTCCCGTGGGTTTTCCCATTTAAAATGGAACCGCCCGACTGGGGACTGTACCTCCACCTTGCAGAAGACCGGAGTGAAATACTACTTCATGTAGTGTTGTGTTTCTGCGGTAATTAAGGTTACCAGTGCTCCACGAGGATACGCTGAGCTAGTAGTAATGCTGCTAGCACAGTGAGTCCTCATCAACAACATGATTGGCAATTCGTTAGTGATACCCCTGGCATTTCTAGTGACTATAGGCTACGGTGACTGCTTACCATCATACTGCTTACCGTGGGCCGTATGCTTGCATGCCACCTTTGTAGTATAAAAAAAAAGAAAAAAAAAAAAGGGAAAGGGGTACCACACCTAGGGGGTAGCGAGTATCTTACTGGGACTTCTTTTACCGTTTTACCATTTGTTAAATTTTCATAATCATTCTCGGCCTTTTACATGTGAATTGATAACTGTCAGTTTTCATTTAAGATGACTCCCAAGATTATCAACGTCAAACGTTTTGCTACTTTCTTGTACCTAATTAAATTGTATTGTTGACTACGCTAGCGCTTGTGAGTTGCGTCGAACGTTGAGCGCATTTGCCGAATTTACAATTCTCGGGGCACCGATGACCGGGCCGGGTAACCGGGTTAACTGAGGTCTTCACTTTTTGCTCCCTAGTTGTGCTCACAATTAAACTTTTTTATTCAAAAACTTTCAGTAGGAAGTCCACGGCGGGTGGACACCCACTAGTGGGTCAAACCAGTGGGTGAATGGGTCACGACTCCCTTTTTATATAAACTAACTAAAAATAACTTCTTACTAAATTACCGTGGACTTAAGTGAGTAGTTTTCGAGCACATCCACAGATGGACTGCGTTCATGTGCAATGCATAGATTGTACAACATTAGATGGTATTCATGTGTTGTGTTGCTCGGCTCGGCAAGGTTTACGATATCCGGTGTAGGTACGTACTACGTCCATGCCTGCTCTTACTATCCGTGCAAGGTGCATAAGTAAGCACGTAGTTTGTTCGTTCAAGCAGTCATTTAGCAGTATCGCTTGTGGTAGATAGGTAGATGTATGCAGTCCTTGGATGCGTTATATATATCTCATAGTTATCTTCAAGATATATGCAGGGTTAATTAAAATCATGACCAGTTAAGTATTGTTCTGTTATAATCAGTACTTATTTTTTGACCGATTATAAGTTTGTTCTTTATAAATATATATATGGTATTGATTGAATTTTCTTTTGATCTGTATTTTTTCCTGATCGTTATCAGTTTTGTGATGTATAATCGCGCTTTGATCACTGCATTTACATTGAAAAACTGAAGTTTGATTTGTACATACAAGTCACTTAATTTAATTAAATCAACCCCAAACCAACTGCCTTTCGTTTTTCATCTCCAATTAGTCAAAATTTTCAATAACAAACGACAAACTGGTGAAGTTACAAATTCCTAACTTATCTATTGAGAAACAATAACTTACGAGTATCTCTATTGAGCGGGAAATTGTATTACAACTGTTTTAACAACTCTGTTTGGTACAAAAGGATCTAAGTACCTACCTACAGTACTAAAATAAAACAAATGAGATGGAAGTGTGGTGTGACTAATTTTAATGACGTCACATCCAATTTGAATTGCTCCAATTGTTACTAGAGCAATGTAGGACAATTCAATGTCATAAAACTTTACATCGGTACCTGCAAAACATGCCAATTTTTTTGGCCAAAGGAAACAAGGCCGCGTAACGGAACTATCTTGGACAGAATGGAACATTCGCAACTGAAGGCTGTTAAGACGTACCTTCTGCGGGATGCTTAGACATTGTCGTAAATAATTTTATTGTGTTACGTTCCCGTTCGGAAATTATGAAGGTAGTCTACAGTTCCTGTGTGTCGAGAAAAAGGATCAATTTATTTTACGCAATTTCCAATGACGGACTGTAAAGTAACAGGAAATGTATCCTTCGTGTTGTTACAATTATCTCTCTCTAATTTTATGGAACATTTACCTTACGTAATAAACACCCCAAAATTCCTTGAGAATCAGAACACAACTAAACGCAAAATTCAAGAATACATATATAAATAAAAGTAGTAACATAATGTTTTTTTTAAAAAGCAAGCTGTATTGTAATCCGTTTCATTACAAACGAAATTTGACATAGTTGGAAATGGCAGGGGCCCGAATGGCATCGTTAGAAATGTCACTGGCTTTGTTTCAAAAAAGAGGGCTCTCCCGTATCGATCCCTCGCAGGTAAACGGGAACGGATGATTTATTGCCGGCCCTGTTTGCTCACATAATCGATCCCTGTCCAAATGTACACCTTCCGAGCCGAAATCAACCGTAAAATATGCCCGCTAAGCAACATTTTACTGCACCGCCCGTCTTTAATGACTCTAAACGAAAATACCCGCATACAGAGTGTTGGCCGTAGAAATATTTGGACAATGCGAGTGAGCGGCAAATGTTCGTGCAGATTTTTGAAGCTACATTTTTAGATAGACGTTTTGTTTATAATAAAGATAAAATCCATGTATCGTTGTAAACAGTCGTAAACGTAATGTACATAATTTAAGCTTGGTAATACATGTTGTAGCAACAGATAATGCTGGACTGTTTGGTGATTATAATAACAAATTTCTCTATTGTTATGGTTTAAGATAAAGTGCGACGTGATTCTATCTGAGCGGAGGTGTAATAAAATTCAGCTAGCTGCAACATAATAGATGTAGCGAGAATTAGTGCATATCATCAAGTGTTTTGGGAAAGTTTTCTAGTCTAATATTAAAACGGAGCCCTTATAATTTTGTACCTAACGTTCGTACGTTGTAAGAAACATTCACTAAGACCATTGGCAGCACTAATACTATCTTGAACAAAACAAACACAATTTAATCAACGACCATCATGTTTAGGTGACAATTCTACTGATAAATCGGTCAGGTATTAGACGAGCCGTATGTTTGACACTTTATTATAAAAATGTAAGTAGAGTGAAAGAACATGTTGTAATAAGGCACAGTTACAAGGTATAGACTCAGATTGCGAGATAAACGGTTGATAACCATTATCAAACTGTCGAATCTGGAGTTTATCGACTAGTGACGTGCGTGAGTCGAGTTTATTATAGTTTTTATACGGACCAGTATTTATTCTGATTTATATTCTACGTGTCGTTTTGCATGCTGTACACTTTGAATCGATCGATCAGCTGTGCGTAGTGTGATGGGCCCTTTCGTGTTTTGGAGAGCAATTTGATATTATGCACAACCAATATTGGCGTGTCAGAAGTATTAAGTTTGGCAACAGATTTAATACTTAAGTATCTTATACTGTCCTATCGACGATGCTCCCCCAAATTTGGCGCCCGTCGCCCCAGCACGTGTCCCTAACGCCGGCACTGGATGGTGAGATGTTTCGTGTCGCCATCCGCGTCACTAGAGAGTGCGAGATTAGCGAGATGGTAGTTCTATCTTATCCTTGGAATCATGTCATGTTGTGCGCAAGAGTACAAGCCTTGCAGTATTGTATCTGTGCCCAAAACACATGTAACCCGCATTGAACGGTCGACGTTACGTCGATGCGACGGTGATCGATCACGACTCTGTTTAATTACGACTTACGAGTCGTGTTATCGACTCGATGATTTATTGATATTGCTTCGTACCGATAACGACACTGCAGCTAACCGTGCTCGCTGTAACTCTTATATATACATACGTCGATTATACTTATATACTAAATTCTAAACTTAAAAATATCGGACATGTGTGTGTTTCTGATAAGGATACCGATCTTGTGGAATCCTAGATATAATAACTTTTTTTTTTGAGTCTGTGTGTTTGGTATCTATTTAAGAATTGTTTTGTAATCATATGTCCTATACCTTGTCTGGTAATACGCTGTGTGAAAATGTCTGTTAAATATGAGACGCGGACAATGAAACGCGGGAATAACTCATTACACACTGGCTTATTCATGTTGACATCTCTTTGACGTATCGATCACATTTGTTCTCAGAATAAGGACTAAGCTCTTATTCTGAACAATTGTTGGCCGCAATCAAATTTAACCAGGGATACTCTAAAACAAGTGTACGGCCCACCTAATGCTAATATAAGAGTTAGGGCTATCACTAATGCGTTCCCAACATTACATAGGTTCCCTTCAATCATAGAAAACATGATAAGTACTTAATTTTTGGTATTTAAACAAAAATTAAAACATGTAAAACTTATTGTGTAAAATCACGCGAATGTTCTTTTTTTTATACCACTAATGTGGCACACAAGCATACGGCCCCCACCTGATGGTAAGCAGTCACCGTAGCCTATAGCCGCTAGCAATACCAGGGGTATCACTAACGGGTTGCCAACCATGTTGTTGATGAGGACTCAATGTGCTAGCAGCATTACTAGTAGCCCAGGGTATCCTCGTGGAGCACTGGCAGCCTTACTTACCGCAGAAACACAAAACTACATCAAGTAGTGTTATTTCAGTGCGGTCTTCGGTCGGGCGGCTCCAATTTAAATGGGAAAACCCACGGGAAATCTCAAATCGCCCTACCTCTCTTTAAAATTCATAATGATAATGCAATAATAATTATTAAGTGGGTAATTAGAATGCGCCACGACACGATAAAGGTGCGTTTCCACATGACCGTTAGATGTTATCAGAGTAACCTTGCATTTAATCCAAGATTATTAATTTGTTAATAATCCGCTTAAATACTTACACAGATCGATTATGATTGTCGCGATAGCTCCGGACGGGACTCGGGATGCGTGTGCGCGTTACAGAACATTTAGGTAATTACTATATCGCACAGGAGGAAGCATAAATGCACCCATCACGGGTAATTAAATTAACTACCTTTTAAAAGTAAAAAGATTAAAGATAAAATTTTATTTTTTATCATGATTTTGATGACCCAATAAGGCCAAAACACCTTTCTTACTATGTAGATATATTTTACTGGGTAACCTACCAGAAAAAAAAACTATTATTATAATATTTTATAGGTTTTAAATTAATTTTACATTAACGGTAAATTAAACTGTTTATCTAAGAAGGTACAGTCAGTCTGATAAGTCAGCTCTTCAAATTGATAGGATTTTTTTATTATAAAACACGGGGATACGCTGCGCTTGTAGTAATGCTGTAAGCATTAATCCTCATCAACAACAGGGTTAGCAACTCGTTAGGGATACCCCTAGTATTGCTAGCGGCTATAGGCTACGGTGACTGCTTACCATCAGGTGGGCCGTATGCTTGAGTGCAAAAACAAACTTGTTTCGGTATCCGGGCCCGGATGAAGGATATCACTTATAACCAATTTAAAAAGGAGGAACAATAATTTTCTTTGAGTGCACCTTCTGAAGCAATGTAACCACTCCAAGTGGATATTAGTAAACTTACCGGCAAGTAGGTAGGTTGGTAGCGAGAGAAAATTTTATATAAACACTTGGCAACACGTGTTTTATGAAGTAACGGCCACTCATAACGGATATTATCTTACTGTTATGACTGTTTGTATACTACTGACTATGCTACTGGTTGAGTGTTGGCAAACTTTGAGTAGTATGAACTGATACGTACTAACCGATTAGGTGCAGGAGTTCAGTTCTAGAAAACACGGCGTTTTACGTAGAATAGTAATATCAATTTTAGATGAATAGTTTCACTACTATGCGTAGTTAGTATAATGTAGGTAAAAAAGGTATAAAAATAAACTTTGTATAAAATCGTACTAATATTACAATAGAAGTAGTAAATGTAAAAGTTTGTAAGAATCGATGAATGTTTGTTGAAAACGGCTCAACAGATTTGTTTGAAATGTTGTACACATATAGTTTATAACCTGGATTAATTGTTCGATGTTGTGTTATATGTCAACTTGATTTGTATTTTCATTGCTAGATGTCGTTGATCGCTACGGATGACACATTAAAACTCGCGGTAGAGAGTCTCTGTAGCAGTCATATATAGTTGACGTATGAGTAAAGACTTTTGACTTTTGATTTATTTACCTCGCTTAACAAGGAGTTTTTATTATAATATTAAAACCTTGCGACAGCTGTTTTTGGGACTCTCAACATTAATATATGTAGGATACTTTTATCCCGGGAAAATGTTGGGTTCCTCGCGAACGAAGTCGCGGGCAGAAGCTAGTAATATGATATCGCGGGTCGATCACGATGGGTGGGCAAGTGTACAGAATGGTACAGATACAGAATGCGTAGGTAGTTATGAATTATGTTGATACATTGCGCGCCGGGTAATGTAATTAATGGTTGAAGGCCCGTGGAAATTCCTATTTTGCACTCCACTGTAAACCAGCTTAATTTAGATTTTTAAATCAGATATTAAAAAAAAAACTTTTATCGTAACACATCGATAAATAGGCAAGCACAGTTATGTATGATAAATAGTAAGTAGGTAGATAGATATCTACGCAGTTTCACAATATAGCTAGTTAATTTGGGTAGGTAGTCTTAAGAAATTACTAAGAGTAAGTAACAGATACATAATTACATAGCTATTATATATTAGGTAGGTAGGTATTACTCCGTCAGCTATGAAGGATACGGCAGCGGAACAAGCTAGTGAGGTAAACACCGTTAGTAATCCAGGAATAATTTATGCGAGCACATATTTGTAGCGACCATAGTGCGGAAACAAACAGCGCTTTGTGGAGTTTGTGGCAGTGTGACCCGAGCTGCCGGCCATCGAACCCGCACCGCGCTTTTATATCCCTTCAAACAAGCACTAATTATATTTAATGCGTTTTACCTGTAATTAGGAGGTGTTAGTAAATGTGAAACAGTGTTTAACGGTTTCGACGGAGTTTTTTAGGATTGTTTACACAGTTACGTAACGTTACGTACACGATTAGACTGCTTTATGAGGTGCTTTTACCAGTTCCAAGCACCCACGCTGCATCGCGAATACAAACACGCACTATGGCCGATCTGATGATTATTGTAAACACTGCCGGCGCGCGGGACGTTTACCCACTTAACACGCTTCTAATTATGCAAATAAAAACGAGCACGATATTTAATGCAAAATTATTGTAGCAATATATATAAACATACCTTATTGCTTTATTGCGGAGATGGAGGGGGTAGATAAGTATAATATTGTCAGTCCGGTTGTCTGTTTGTTTGTCACCCTATTTTGAAACTGTAGAACGGAGATTGGCGAGATTTTCGCTGACATTAAGATATGGATGGGTAAACAAATCTCATTTTCCAATAACCCGTTGATTTTTGTCTCAAATTCCCAACACGGGCGAAGAAGCGGTCAAAAGTTTGTGTTGGTTCGTGTTGAATGGCGATAAAATGCAAACATTTAGAGTTGTGATTCGCGGACATTCGGGTTGCGTGCGGATACCGCGTCCAGCCCTACGCTAAGGAAGATGCGAAGGTAGGGAACTCGTAAATATCCTGTGACTCACTCCCTAGTAGTTATTTTCGACTTGCAAATGAGAAAGTAAAGTGCATCGGGTGCGTCTACCTATCGATGTCCGTAGAATATTACCGCCCACTTGATCAAACGTTCGACTCGCTTCCATCTTTTTGTTGGGATTATGTATTTAATATCAAAAGGCACTCGCTAACTGTTACCTACGGAAACAAAGGGTGTGCCTAGCTATTCATTAATGATATTTTGAAACCATTTTTGTAGAGAAATGATATGCTTTTCATGTGGGTTTCATTGGGTACCCACCTATGAATAACGAAAAAGTGTGAAGTAGGTAGGTAAGGTACCTACTACATATTTTTGATAAAAGGTAGGGTGGGTAGGGGCATAAGAATAAGTGAATCTATTCTTATGGTAGGGGGCCCAATTCATTCAGGTTCTAGCTAATTGTGTATGTAGATACTTAGATTAACACTTATTTATAAAATGTTATTGTGTAGGTAGGCAGTTCTAAGACTGACAACGCTTTATTAAAAAAAACGATTATGTCAAGACTGCTTGTTATACTTTGCTAGGTAGGTATAATATAAATATATATATATATAATATAATATAAATATATATAAATAAATTAGTGAAGATTTTAATGTAAATTGGTTGAATGTAAAATAAATAAATACGTATTTTATTATGATTGTTTTTGCCACTCTACTTCTATGCATCGAGTAGCCATCTAAATACCTACCTACCTAGTGAATATTTTATTTGATACTAGCTGCCCGCCCCCGCTTCGCTCGTGTGGACAATTTTTTTTGCATTTATGGGGATGAAAAATAGATGTTGGCCGATTCTCATAGATACCGGATAAGCACAAAAAATTTCATCAAAATCGGTCAAGCCGTTTCGGAGGAGTATGGCAACGAAAACTGTGACACGAGAATTTTATATATTAGATAATCAAATAAATGAGTTTAGTAGCGAGTAGGTAATTCTAAAAATGTAAAAATAAAGTTTATTGCCGCGTACCAACCAACCCGCGTCGCAAGCCGCCCGCCGGGTTACGATAAATAAATAAACCATGCACCCAACCGGTGCATATATCTACAGTCGTATATCGTAAACGGATGCTTATCGCCTCAAAACAAATCCCAACGCTTATCAGGAGAATATCATAGGTAGTTATCATCGACATTGAATCAATATTAGGTTACCTACCGCTCTATGCCGCGCGGCGCCAGACGACGCGACTGAGATGATCCCTCTTGTCACACACACCACACACACTGCGTATTTCACCGTATTCTTAAACAACACCTAATTGAATCCATGTTATAATTTAAAATATCGATCAGTCACACGCGGTACGACGGCTCTCAGGCGACGCCGCGTATTTTTACTTTCGATCCACGAGATATTTTCGACAATAATCCGGTTTGCACATCACACACACGGCATTACCGCTTTGAATGCCCTTTATGATGTTAAACAGTGTAGTGACAACTTGTCATTGATCAGCTGAGCGAATGTTTGAAACAATACAACGACGTTTACGTAAACGAAGAAAAAATACAAAACACGTCCAACTAGCACGGCGTACCGAACGAGACTGATTGAGTTGAGTTGAGTGAAAGAGCGAATGAATAGACGAACGAAGGGAGAACAGAACTAGCGGGCAGCGCGGGGTGAGGTAAGTTATCTTCCAACGGCGCTAGATGGCGGTAACTGGCGATTTTTAAAAATGAGATTTTTAGAAGACTCGAATAAAATAAAATTATGGTGGGCGCGCGTAAAACGTCGTGGTTATGTACTCTGTGGGCGCGCGGGCGAGTCGAACCGATGCTAGTGAGGAAGGAGCGGAGGCTGGAAGCATTTCCCGGCTGCTCCGCCCGCCTCTTTATAAATTAGGAAAACGTTTTCGCATTATTTCCCGACAAACATTTGCTTTACGATTCGCCGTGTTTCTCGCTCCTTCTGATGTCCGGAATCAATTTGATAGAATCCACTTCAGACATTTTAAATTTCCACCTCTGTTAAACGTGAGGGAAATTAATGTGTGCCTTGCTTTTCCTTAACTCGGTCGAAATTTTATCAATTCAGGGAATTTAGTAGCGTAAAGTAAATGTAAAAATTCTATTAAATTTCGGATTGCGATTGCTGTAATCACGAATGAAAATCGATTAAAGTTTGCGAAGGCACTCCGGATGGTGTCTATCAGAGGGGCGATCGGAAGATGAACTCATTTTCGATTCCTCATTTCCCGGGAAAATAAAGGGAACTCTTTTGGACCCAGGTTCGTAACAAAACCGTTCAATAGATCGTATCTGCGAAATCTTTAAATTTGTTTGCTCTGTTAAGCTTGAAGGCCAAAAAATAATTTAAGAGGAGTGATGTAGCATTCTATAATCAATTTAACACTCAGTTAAATAGTTTAACTGTCGTTTATACAAAGGCAAGGTTTGCAAAGAAACGGAAATCATACTTCCTTTCCTTTCCTTTGAGGATTTCTTTATCTTGTAATGATGCGTGAGAAGTCAATGGTGAAGATAATAGATATTATTTCTTTAATTAGGTAAAATATAAACTATAAGTAACATATTTTACTTTATAGGCCTACCGAAGGAGGTGATGTTATCAGCTACGTCGTATACAAACATTCCTACTCTATGGTATATATTAAATGACGGATGACAGTCGCGACCATAAACAACGCACGGAGTGTCCGCGATACGGATAGATAACCATTGATTTATTGTGTGGAGGCGCCTTAAATCAATTATAGAATAGTGATGCTACTGACACGTTTGTATAGGAATGCATATATTTTTTAAACATTGTAAGAGTAGAAGCTTTTATATCATAGAACAGTACACTATCTACTCTGAGGTAGTCTTTATATTAAACATAGCTTATAGGTTCAAAATTATTCATAACATATCCATGGAAATAATGTTTTACTTGACAGTCATTGTTTGTTTCAATGCTTGGCATAAACTACAATTAGTTTTCATTTAAAATATAGTACAAGAACTTCTATATAAATCACTAAATCTTCACACAACATGTAATGTATTACTAATATGTATATATGTATCTTTCAATGTAACTTATACAATAACAATAAATTGAACATCTTGAAAATTTGTAAACGTGTTTAGGACCAATGAAAATAGAATAATTTTCATAACTTTGTGATGTGTGTCTAGTGTTCTAGTGTGTAGTTAGTGTGTTTTTCTAATTTATTTTTCCTTCCTGTTTGAAGCAATAAATGAATAAGGATCTTTATTACTACCGTGTTGACGTATGTACCATAAGAAATTATTAGTATGACAAATTAAAAAAAACTACAATTTGCCAGAACTACTATAAATATGCAATTGCAGTAATTCCGTCACTTAGACGATGTTGCTAAGTTGGTAACACTGTTCCCCAACTTCCTCTCAGAAGAATAGAAATCACTCTCAGAAGTAAGATGTCACCTACAAAAATAATGGAACAAAATACGATCCGAATTGAGAACCTCTTTCCTTATTTAATTATAGTCGGTCACGACTCACAAGACACAAGCAGCGAAACTTCACCGCTGCGTCTAGCTAGACAATGGCCTAGACAAATGTACCAGGGCACTATATCTGATCAGAAGTCATCTGTGCTAGTGTGAGTGTAGTACAGCTGGTGCGCCGTGCGCGTGCACTCAGCAGTGCGCGTTCTGTACACACGACAATACGTGTAAGGCAAGTACCGCAGCCGGTTGTGGACAAAACACCTTTCGATTATGTTCTCCTGGTACTCGGGCGAGAATAGATTCATAACCAGCGCGACTCCGCGTCTGTAGGTTTATTTTTTTTATTTAGAATTCTCAAATAGTTCATAGAGTATAAAGTTTTCTTATTTTAATAACACTGTTCTGTTTTAATTTCTGAGTAACTAAGTTGTTTGTTATTTTAAGAATCTGTGAAATATGTATAAAATAAAGTTAAATCGTTTTATTTTTAAAACAATTAAAGAAAACTAAATATAGGAATCAGGCTTTCTGTAGACTAAGAATAAACGATATAGTTGCTGGTATTCGTTTTCATTAAACATTAGGGTTGAACAACAGAATAAAATTACCGCCTTTTATTTTAAGTAGTCAGTTAAAAATACTGGTATCTGAATTTTTTATATTTGAATCGTTTTACTATCAAACACATTTCCTAAGCATTGATACAATGTGAACCCTTGTCAATGGAACACAGAGCCCCCTGTACCAAGGTGCATCAAAATACCTAGGGATTACGAGCAGATGTTAAATCAGTTTAACTGGATTAGGCCGTCCGTCATGAACTGCGCTTGTTATTCAGACGAAATCTGGTTTCGATAACCCATTGCCATCGGGCTTTTTGGGATGAGTTATGGCTAGGGCTGCCAGTGTTTTTAATCTATGAGGAAACATTCATAAACTACTGGCAGATCGGTCTAAAGTTCGTTGTTAAGTTTTTGTCAAATGCCAAACGCAAAGGTCGGTTAGCAATTGCTACTTTAGTTGATAATGTCTCTTTCTTCTCGCTGTGATCGCGAGTGATTTCGTGAAACGAAACGGAAATGCATTACAGTAAGCCGGAAAAAGTGAATTTTGCGAATATTTAGAGACGACTTTTAAACAAAACCGAGGTAGAACACATCATATGCGACTACTGTACGGGTCGCAATTTTTTTTTTATTTATTCACTGTATAATTAATATAACTGTAGGGAATAAGTAAGCACCAAGATTAATACCTATAACAATAATAAGGGATAAATAGAAGGATTTGGGAATGTGATCGAAGCCAAATGCCAGGTAGAAGCGGAATAGATGTAGAAGATGATAATTAAATAATAAAAAAACTGTAACGGGGACTGCAGACAGAAGCTAAAAATTAAGCTGTAGGAAGCCATTAGCATGTCGGGGCCGAGAACCCATAAGATAGATCCCAACCAAAAACGTTCACCGCAGCCAAAGAAGCTTTCACTTATAAAAAAAATATGACCATTCTAAGATAGCGCGACAGCCCTGAGTTCAACACCGGTGCGGTTAATTAAATATGATTTGTGTACGTTGTAATTATGGATAAATTTTAGGATATATATTTATTGTAACAGCACGGGAGCTGATGTTTGAATATGGTGCCGTGGTGGGAGTGTTCTGTGGAGAGTCAATACACTATAGGAGATGTTTCTTTACCATCACACTGCTTATATTTTAATTTGAATGACTGATCTGAATGACATCCTTCAATAGTAATTACTAATATTATAAATGCGAAAGTAGCTCTATTTGTTTGCCACGTTTTCACGATTAACGGCTGAACGGATCGTAATGAAATTTGGCAATGAGATAGATTATAACTTGGGGAAGGACATATGCTATATTTATCTAGAACTACACGGGCTAAGCCGCGTGTAAAAGCTGGTTCAATATAATGCGACGAAATAGAGCGGATTAAGTTCTGTCACCAAAAAGGGTTAACTTTAATGGATAAGTAAGTCTTAGTGACATTATCTTCAAGTGACGGGGATTATGGCAGGTAGACTGTGTAGCCGGGTTCTTGGAAGGAATCATGTTGTGATGAATCTTTAGGCTACACGTTTGACTTGAAATAAGAGGCTTTATATAAAAGTTACTTGTTTACAAGTCTTTATTTGATCAATACCTAATATCTAAGGTTTGGACATTATCTCACAGCGCTAGTAGTATTGCTGCTAGCACAGTGAGTCCTCATCAACAACATGGTTGGCGTCGCGTTAGTGATACCCCTGGTATTGCTAGCGGCTATAAGCTACGGTGACTGCTTATCATCAGGTGGGCCGTATACTTGTGTGCCAACTTAGTGGTATAAAAAAATAAAATAAAAAAAAACATGCAAATAAAATCGTAGTATCCAAGTGTTCATCTCATCAGCTACAAATCTATATTAAAATTTTATATAATTATATTTTTGTTTGTAGTAACCTCAGAAACTACTAGACCCATTTAACCTTCGCGATCTTTTTGTTCACATCACATCTTTTCAAAAGTTTCATTGTTATCGGATGAATTTTATAGGTGCACTTATATAAGGGATAAACGAAGAAACATATTTTTTATAGATACACCTACGGTATACTTATTGAACGCTCGAATTTTAGCCTTAAACAGGAACTGAGTAAATTTAATTTTAAAGCCATGATTTCTAAAAGGAAAAAAGAAAAAAAAATTTGAAGGTCATTCGAACACACGTTGGTAATAATACAAAAAGAAATAAAAAATATTTAAGGAGTTTTTGTCCGGCCAAGACGTTGCGTTATAAAAACACTGAGGTATAAGAAAATACAGACAGCTAATATAACACCCGAAAAGACACAAAAATCAATATCAAATGTAAGGTAACTGTATACTCGTGAGCGACGCGACGCTCGGGAACCGAACCCAGAGCTATCAGTTACGCGGTATGACGCCTCCGCCTGTGCCGGGTGACCGCACGACAGTAATAATATAACACTACACACATAATTGATTGACGTATGCTTATTTAGATACATAACACTACTTGATGTAGTGTTGTGTTTCTGCGGTAAGTAAGGTTGCCAGTGCTCCACGAGGATACGCTGGGCTTGTAGTATTGCACAGTGAGTCCTCATCAACAACATGGTTTGCAACTTGTTAGTGATACCCCTGGTATTGCTAGCGGCTACAGGCTACGGTGACTGCTTACCATCAGGTGGGCCGTATGCTTGTGTGCCAACTTTGTGGTATAAAAAAATAACATAAAAAAATCATACAAATAAAATCGTAGTATCCAAGTGTTCATCTCATCAGCTACAAATCTATATTAATATTTTATATAATTATATTTTTGTTTGTAGTAACCTCAGAAACTACTGGACCCATTTTAAAAATTCTTTCGTCAGTAGAAAGTTACATTATTCCTGAGTGACATAGGCTATATATAATAGGTAGTCTACATATTGCTACGCGGGCAAAGTCGCTGGGAAAAGCTAGTATGCGTATAAATTCTCTTTGTAAATACTTTTATTTTTGCTTAGTATTGGCAAGCTTCAGCGTTTTTTTTATTAAGGACTTAATATGTAAGCGTGAGAGGATATAGCTAGCTACAAGTAAAAAGATGGCTAGCTACTAGCTATGATTATTTGATGTTAAATATTCTCGACTAAGCTGATCTCGTCGAAATTTGACAAGGATATTGATGTAGTTTACCACTGAACTTTACATATGCACCAATATTTACAATACTAAATGGGTCACGATATTTTAGTGAACTGTCAAATCTCGAGTCCATATATAGAAAAGTGGACAGCTGTTCAGCCGATCCCTTGTACGGGATTGAGTAGTGAGCTATGCGATCAAATTAGTGCAAAATGGTTGGTTTTAATGTTTAGTTTGTAATGTAATGGTAGTTTGAACCAGTTGTGCGCATGTCAATTGGTAGGGTTGTCGATTCAATTGTATGCAAATTAGGTTAATTATAAAAGCAATTGTTGACATTAAGTCCATTGTTCTAATTGATAAATTAGAACAATAAAAGGTAGATGGAACTTTGCGTACAACGAAGTGACGCCGGCTACAACTACGCCTGGCAGTGTACATATGCACAAAAACAATGAAACTACGCCTTGCCCACATACTGCATTTAATTTTTAAAAAACCGCGTTACTTTGTTCGCATAGTTCCATCCGCTTTTTTTTATCTGAGACAAATTACTGTGGGTCTTACTTATAAAATCACATATTTTGTTTAGTGTTTCGATTATGATTGTAGTTAAGACAATATTAATAAGTATAAAGGCAAAGCTTTTTTCGACTATTTATACGTCAGATGTATGTTTTAATATGGTGTTATATTATTATGCAAATTTAGAATGTTAAATAGGTTTATCGAAGAGTTTATTAAGCTCATGTTGGTGGTAACTGATGCAATTCCTTCCATTCATCTCTGTCTAGCACAAGGACAAAACTAATTAAATGTTGAATATGTGTGCACTGTTGGCATATCCATACTAATATTATAAATGCGAAAATAACTCTGTTTGTTTGTGTGCTACCTTTTAAGGACCAATCGGCTGAACGGATCGTAATAAAATTTGGCAAGGAGATAGATTATATCCTGGGGAAAGACATAGGCTAAAAAAATGCAGACGATGTCGCGGGTAACAACTAGTTTTACATAAATAAAGAATACTACTATTGAGTCAGCTCATTTGTCGTGGCAGGGGCTAGAACGACGTGTAGCAAATGAGCCAATATGAGTATTGACCAGAGATCTGTTAATTGTTAACATTGGGGCCCTGCGGCAGCCCTAGCCAGTCCATTGAGCAGTGCGCGTGAGTGTCGTGAGTGCCTAACCATGGTATAATAATGCCTTACATGGGTGGGCAGGCTTTCGCAATGGTGGGCGGGGCACGCGCCAGCTGTATCAGTATTGCTCAAACTATTACGTATTCTGTGCTCAAACGTTGCTAATCTATAGCTTTACACCAAGATATATTAACCAAAGACCATTAATTCAATCTTTATGTACTACTAAATCATTGAAGTGGCAGACAAGCATACGTCCCGTCTGATGAAGCGCTTGCCGTAGTGTTTGAAAATCCTTTTTTTGAGCTTTCCACATGGAAGTAGGTAGTCGTGGGCAAAAGGTACACGTAAAATACCAGTAGTTAGTACCACCACTTTCAAGTTAAAGTATAAGTCAGCTCTGCTGAAAAGACAACTTGCTGCAGAGAATTTACGACGTGCCTATGTAAAAAACTATTTTATTTAATAACCCGAACGCTGATTATTGAATTCAGTTATCAAACTCACACACACACACACTCACACACACACTCACTCACTCACTCACTCACACTCACTCACACTCACACACACAGAGAGAGAGAGAGATGAGAGCTATAAAGACTCCAAGTTATTTCATGCACATTATTTACTTACCTTATAATTTTTTAATTATATTAATTGCCCATTTTTAAGATTTTATTTATATTATTATTCCTGCTTCTTAATTACTATTTACATTTATATAATTTACGGTCGTGGCCCTCATTACAATGTTCCCACACAACATCTGAAGGGTATGGGAGTGGCTGAAAATCAGCGCTACCAGGAGTTCACATTCCGGGCAGCAGAAGTTGAGCCATGCCCCTTTGCTTTTAATTATTTCACATTAATTTAGCTATAAATTAGAATTTAGTCAGCAATATTATGTTTTCTAATTACTTTAATGTTTAATGTATTTAAAAAGCAATAAACGTGTTTATTATTATTATTATTAAATATATAATCTTAGGTCTGATTTAAGCATCACTAGAACGACGTGGGAGGACACGGTGTGAAGTGAACGTAAAACAATGCCAGTATTTACATTCCCCAATACCTACACAGACCTACACATAATATGAACACTGAGCAGTACCTGTAATATATACTATCAATATATCTCAGACTAGCCTTTGTCGAAGACTTCCTCCGCGTGGAACGAAATAACTAAATTCCGTTTCCGCTTCAAGCCCATAAAAACTCTTTCTATTTCTGAGATTTAGTACCTAACAATGTTTTTTATTCCTTCAGTTAAAATCCGTTAATATCCGCTTAGCCGTTTCATGGATTAGCGTGGACTATCAAACAGCTTGACATAATAAATATGTATATTACAGTTTAAAAAGCTAAACAACATTTGGTCAAAGTTATGAAATCATTGTATTATTGTCATCCATTCTAAGTACGTGTGCAAATTTTCTAAACAATTGCCTGTCTTGAAGTCTTGAAGTGATGTTGAAAGATTCCGTTACATTGAAACCTACATCGTAATAAAAACGCAGCTGGATAATTGATGACAATAAACTATTTGAGCTTACGAAAAAGCCTTTAATTGCGAAATCACAGAAAGACACTTCAATTTATTTTATGTGTATGTATGTATAGATAGACTAGGATCTGTAGGGTATATCGAGCCGATATTGCGAAGGTAACATGATATATCGATGCTCGGAATGCGCTCTAGTGTCGCCAGTTTATAAACATCACTACGTGGGTGTCTTCGGCTAGCCATCGTGTGTGATCGGTTTCTTCGATAAAACATCGATATCGGTTCGATATAATGCTTGCTATCTCTCTCAGGTCGGTCCTTTTTTTTTAAACCACTAATGTGGCACACAAGCATACGGCTCACCTGATGGTAAGCAGTCACCGTAGCCTATAGCCGCTAGCAATACCAGGGGTATTACTAACGGGATGCCAACCATGTTGTTGATGAGGACTCACTGTGCTAGCAGCAATACTACTAGCCCAGCGTATCCTCGTGGAGCACTGACAACCTTACTTACCGCAGAAACACAACACTACATCAAGTAGTGTTATTTCCCTGCGGTCTTCTGCAAGGCGGAGGTACAGTCCCCAGTCGGGCGGCTCCAATTTAAATGGGATAACCCACGGGATATTCCAAATCGCCCTGCCTCTCTTTTTAAAAGCTCATGGTGTGATTAATCACTGTACTTAAGCTTAGAAAAACTCATTGGTACAGGCTGGGATTTGAACCTGGGCCCATCAGATCAGGCCTGTTGCTTCATCCACAAGGCCACCACGGCTCCCTCATTACTGAGGAACAGGGTCACTTTGTATCTTCGATTGGACGTCCTGCCTACATCGGTTCCGGTCTATTGACTTCCTCCGCTTGTTGGAAATTGATAGAGGAGGTGGCTTTCACTTGGTCCGACCAGCATGGTGATAGGGATAGGATTATGCTTGCATTGCGTTCTATTTCTCGAAATAGAACGAATCCGTAGTTATACTGTAAGTATGTAATACCGTCTCTCTCTGAGTGGGTATTTTTATTATTGTTTTCTTATAAATTGTGTTTCAACCGCTACCAAAGGTGGCAAAAAGGCTCGGAGGTGATGGAGCAACACTGAATTTTGAATAAAATTTTGTAATACGAGTAAGTCTGGTGTTATTTTGACATACCAACTTTTTGAAAAAATCTAATATATAAAATTCTCGTGTGACAGTTTTCGTTGCCATACTCCTCCGAAACGGCTTGACCGATTTTGATGAAATTTTTTGTGCTTATCCGGTATCTATGAGAATCGGCCAACATCTATTTTTCATCCCCATAAATGCTAAAATAAATTGTCCACACGAGCGAAGCCGGGGCGGGCAGCTAGTATTCTATATAATTTAAAATTCAGATTTCCTTGCTGTATAGCAGCCAGTACTGACTTTCTGTCAGGTTATCGATACCATATAGTTAATTTAAAACGCACATCACTATCAGTACCTCGTTGGCAGTAATTTGTTACTAGCGTGCTACCGATTCAGTGTAAATCTATGTAATGGATGTAACAACTTTATTACATTAGCAAAGCTATATTTTAAGCTTCGCTGGGGGTCCGGCTTGTGTAGCTTAGTTCATAACTATATATCTTTATACCGTCATATAATACAGTAGTAATATTACTAGCTTCATGCTTTATATAAAGTAGATCAAATTATCAAATTACTTTACGATGGAAAGGTAAGGAGTTTTATTAAGCGGACATGTATGAAGAGATTGATGAATCTATACAAATATTATTAAGAGGAAAAAAAAAAATTTTGTGTGTGTGTATGTTTGTATTGAATGGGATCCAAAACTACTGGACCGATTTTAAAAAATCTTTCACCGTTAGAATGCTAAATTATCACTGAGTAACATAGGCTATATTTTATATTGATACGCGGGCGAAGTCGCGGGGATACAGCTAGTGTAGAATAAGGAAAGACGAGTGCAAGTTAAGAGTGAAATGGCGATCTATGCTCTCGGCCTAACCCTTGGCGTGATTATATGTGTGTCGTAGATTTGATCACTTCTTAAAATGCTCGTTATGTTATATATTAAATGCATTTACATACGATTACATGTAAAATGTTAAGCTGGTGATTTGTGGACAAGTTTTTTGTAAATAATATTTTAGGAACTACAAAACTGACTATCTGTACAAACCTCATCATTTGTTATTTGTCGAAAATGTCTATTTATGTATTAATAAGAATGTTTTATAATATCTTGTCCGGCGTGAAAGTAACACTAAGTATAATTTCCAATTGAATTATTTTACGACCGCCGCCGGACACACGCCTGTAATATAATTTATTTACTTTAGTAATTTACACATAAATTATTTACAAAATTGTAAATTGTGTTTGGCCGTTTATATTACACGATTTGATATAAGCACAGTTTTTATTGAGACTCGGTGGATAGGTTTTGGTTGTTACAGCTTTAAACTGCTCAATGCATAAGAAACGTGGGACATTCCTGAAATTGGTGTAACTTTGTTATATACATACATACATGTATATACTGGTTATATGTTTTTCTTACATACTTGATATAATGATATGATAGATAACTTCAGGCTCCAAAAAATAATCAAGTGTTTTTTTTGTCTACATTTTTTACACAAGTCTTAGTCACAAAAACTACATAAATACCTACGACTTAGAAGAGAATCCTCTACCTATTTGAATTAGTTTAAAATTAGGAAAACGTAATAAAATTTTGCTGCGATTTTCATCTTCAATTATTATTATATTTATGTTTATACATATTTGTGTGTTTTTTTAACCGACTGTGTATAACCAGTATAATGTGTTATGAGGCTATCATCGTCCATCACTGCCTACAGTGCCTACCATAAAGATTTTCCAAATATCGTGATCGTATCGTCGGGTTGAACGGCAAAGTACCAGGCGTCCATAGCACCGCAGGAGGCCGAGTGAGGCGTTGCACCAGCAGATAGCAATCGATACCCGTTCCGACGTATTCGCTTTCACGATGTTTACGACCGACTCCAGTTCGATATGTTAATCTTGGTTAACCGAGTTGGACTCGCGCACCGAGGTTTCATACTAAAAGACAAACTTAACATTGCCGTTCGATCCGTAGACACGGGTATTGCGCTAACCGCAAATAATCCTACTAATATTATAAATGCGAAAGTTTATAAGTATGGATGGATGGATGTTTGTTACTCTTTCACGCAAAAACTACTCAACGGATTTGGATGAAATTTGGAACACAGATAATTTATAACCTGGATTAACACATAGGATACTTTTTATCCCGGGGAAATTTTAGGTTCCTCTGAGATTGTAAGCTCAACACGGACGTAGTCGCGGGCAGAAGCTATAAGTTTATAATACTTAATTGGCTTTTCTTTAAGCGGATACAGCAATACAAACCCTGTGAGCATTTCAAGCGTCTACTTGTTGCCAATATTAAGATCGAGTAAAAAAGAAAAAGGAAACACATTCCTATTTCTTTTTTTTACAGCTGCAACAAAAATACACCATCAGTGAATTTAACTGCCTACCTATTACGGATCATGAGAACCCATAGAACAGCAGCAAGACTCGCATAGCTGCTAACATTACTATATTACTAGGTTGCGCGGGCGCAAGCGCAATCGATAACCCACCCCGCCCATTTTTATAATATTAGTTTGGATTCAAATTAAAGCTACCTAATTCTACAATTACTACAATGGATAAGTATTTCCGTCTAGAGGCTTTCTCTCAACAAGCCTTACTACAAGAATTTGCTATTTTACTGTAATATTTAGACATAACTGCTTTGCCATTGATAGGTGTAATATGAATGTTTTTATTTACTCCCCGCGTACTTTATATGTATTTGATTGCGGCCCTGCTGAGTGCTGAGGCATTGTATGTATAATATTATGTTTGTGCCCTTTACATATACTGGCGAGGTAAGGAAATTGATACCATCATAAAAGTGTGGAAAAGTTTATTTTTGTTTACGCGACACGTTAGACTTAAATTTAATTAAATCCTCAAATTTGGCATCAAAGTTTTAATGAAAATCCATCATATGGTTTTAGCAAGATTAAAAAAACATGAAAAAAGGAAATTTCATCCCATATTGTTAAATTGGAAAAAAATGGAAATGTTTTTTATGCACGTGTAAAGCCGGAGTGTGTCAGTTTTGAGTCGATTCTGTTGTACAACATCACTAAACTAACCTTATTTGACAGGACTAAAAATGTCTTGCTATCCTTTTCTCGTGTGCGAGGTTAGATAAGGATGGCAATAATGTATGTCCTGTCAAATTAAGTTACTCTATGTCTATACCGTGAGCGACTTGGCGTGATGATA
Source organism: Falcaria lacertinaria (assembly GCA_951449985.1). Classification (NCBI taxonomy): domain Eukaryota; kingdom Metazoa; phylum Arthropoda; class Insecta; order Lepidoptera; family Drepanidae; genus Falcaria; species Falcaria lacertinaria. Next base: position 352,540 of record OX602120.1, on the reverse strand, counting down.
TTTATTTAAATTAGTTTAGTTTATAGATTTCATACAACACAATCGACTCGTCTTTTTAAACCTGCATATTGTAGTAAATGTTTTCCGATAGGTGTATCTTATGGAATTAATGCCCTATTCAGTATTTTGAGCACATCTTTATTCCAACTAAACCATTTTATATGAGATTTGTAGCCAATTCTTGGAATTCTTATTCGTCAAAGTTGTGAGCTCTCATAAGTTTACTAGCGCTATGACAGTTTCAATGTAAAGTCAGTTCAGATACACTTAAATATATTAACTTCATAAAGAAATACAGATAAGATATCGGAGTACTCTTTCAAACTTCTTTATTCTTGTTCCCTCCCGAATAATTACAGGCAGATACTTTGTAGTTCTACATATTATAAACTAGTGACCCGCCCCGGCTTCGCACAATACCTAATTGAATTATACATAAAAACGATCCTCAGGCATCACTCCGTCTATTAGTGAAAACCTCGTTATAATAAGTTTAGTAGTTTAAAAGATCGAAGTGTACAGACGGCAGGAAGCGATTTTATTTTATCAACCAACAGTATCGACTAATCAAATTAAATTTAAAGATTCTTAGTATTTCCAAACTTCATTAATCTGTACAAATTAATGTGCGCACGACTGCGATGAGTCCTTGGAATAAAAATTCCTACAGCCTAATTTTAAAACCTCATTATTTTTAGTAAAACAAAAACTTGTAATAAGGAGAAAAAAGTCATTACAACACTTGCACTATATGCCTCACATTTAAATTAATTTTTTTTTTTTTTTTTCTTATATTAGGTTACTTTTTCTAGCGCTTTTTTTACTATTTCTAAAAGTTCGTTTTCAATTTCTATTAAACTGTCAAAAAAACGCTAATATAATTACGCAAATGACAAAAACAATATTTCCAGTAAGTAGTTTAGATACAATAATAGGGCTGGGTAGGAATCCAGGCACATAATGTTATGGTAATGGCGGCCGTGCCTGGCTTAGCATATAGAGGTGTCTGCCTGATAGCCCCTACTACTGGAGGATATCCTAATTTACTGACTAATGCTACGCGCACTTCTTAATAATGTAGACAGGGCATTTTTCATGCAAACAAGAATACTGCTCATATTATAGTATGCGGTTACCGTAGCCTGTTTGCAAGTTGCAACTCCAAGCGTGTCGCCTGCTGCTATAGTAATTCTTTCAGGTGTTTTTTTAAACCATTGTTACAGTAGATCTACATCTTTTGTAGCCTATTTTTTTATTAGCCACATCAACTTGTGCCATCAAGTTCAATATTTTTTTATACCACTATATTGGCACCCAAGCATACGGCCCACCTGATAGTAAGCAGTACTAAAGGGTTGCCAACCATGTTATTGATGAGGACTCACTGTGCTAGCAGCATTACTACTAAGTACTAACACTATCCTCGTGGAGCACTGGCAACCTTACTTACCGCAGAAACACAAATTCAATTTCCTAATTATACACAATTACTAAGTATGTTTTTTTTATTTAGTATATTTTAGAGGCTCGAGCTCACGTAAGCTTGAAGCCATGAGACCCTGTAACTGACCCGACGAAGATGCTATGCGAATTGGGATATCCCATTCAAAATTGCAACTGGATGGGATTGGCGCAGGAACGGGGCGCGTTGGACAGAGTGAATGAACTAGCTGATTGCGTTGAGCCTTCGTAAGAATAAGACTGTGGTCATCTATTATAAATAAATACATACAATTTAGTATTCAGCGTCCGTAGCCTCCGTATAACAAGTTACATTCCCGCTGGAAGACGTCTAATTTGCAAATATATTTATAACGGATGTTTAAACCGCTTACATTTGCATTACGCCCAGCGCGGCGGCTTGGTTGACGATAAACAGTAATACAATTTATCTATAATCTATTTATATATAAATGAATGCCTATTTCCCTTGGTCGAGGCATCTCACGTGAGCGGCTAGACCGCTTTCGCAATTTTTTTTAGTATTTAAATTTGTTATTGTCAGGAGAAGCTTCTTATGAAAAGAAAAAAAACAAAGATCGGAACACTTTTAATTTCGGGATAATCTAAAGGTCCTTTTTTCTATGGTGTATTTGACATATGAATTCATAGCTAAGACAGGACAACGACTGTCGGGACGGGAGTTTCTTATATAATATGCAGGTCTATATACTAAAAGTCGCTAAAATGACGCACTGAGTTTCAAATAATATTATATTTGCCTCGTGCGTAGCAATTGGCAAGGTGCTGCGTTGCGTCTTGTGTCTCAAGTACTCGTTTAGATTTATTTAAAGTCTAGTCTAGACAATAAGGACTTCTTTTGTCCCTATCACACACAATGCATTAATTTTTATTTCTTTCGGCTAGTCCCTGACGCAGGAACAATTCTACTTGGTAATACTTATGTGTTTCAACGACCGTACAAATATTTGTATAGAATGTTTTGATTTAGGTTTGCACTGAATATCCAAATGATAAATACATAGACTGTAACTACTGCAAGCGATACTGGTTGTTTTTATTACAGTTTACATTAAAATTACTTGTAATCACACTTTAACCTTTGCAAATAAGCCAAGTCTTCATGACGATTATCATTGTTTGAAACATCAAATTGGAAATTTTTCTATTCGTGTAAATTTATAAGTCACAGAACAATAAGTGGTACCTGTGGTATTACTTTACATAACATCTACTTATACACAACTAGGCGTTAATATATCGCTCATATCTCTAGAAAAGCTCGTAAATTCAGAGAAGTGTGAATGCTGTCTCCAAAAATTTGCATTTTAATATAAAATTGGCACGTTCACCTCCTAGCGTACATATATTATGGACTTATCAGGTCCGTCTATTTGTCTGTTTGAATATATGAATGGATTAAGCTGATCGTGTGGGCGAAGATAGGCGTTTATGGGTTCTAACTTAAAGCCAATATCACATTTTATTTTCTTCTTTATGTGATTGTGAATTAAGGTTATTTTGGTTGCAATACTTGCAATGCTAGTTGCATTGCAACCTTATTTTTTATAATTAACATCAGTTCGAGTTCCTAAGTAAATAAATACTAAGTATTTTGTACTACAATGGTTACCAGATCATTGATTTTATTTCATATAGTTATGTTATTTCACATACAATTTAATTGGTTTTATTTGCGTCCACGCGACTTCTACAAAATGTTAAGGCCTTCCTTATGATGCCAGTTATCTCCTTGGCAAATAACATCAATATCGATTCATTGTTTGATATAATAAATGCACAAACAGACAGTGACATTTTGGCTTTTCTTTAAAGATATAGATTGTTCACAATGAATCAAAAAGAAATTCAAAAATTGAACTGCACAAAAAATCCAAAAAAGTTGGCGAATTCGCGCGTAGCGCACTCTGGGAGTGAAATTGGAGTTTGGAATGTTCCTGTTTTTCAAATTGTATCGGCATTCGGCGGGCGGCTGTGAAACGTGGCCATTGGCGCGTGCACGCGTGTCGCGCGATTTGTGCCGCGGTTTCGGTCCTCCGAACGGCTTGTTTTGTTCTGCGTGATTGGGTGGCTTTGATGTGCGACATTTTAGAGCCCGTGAAATTAGCCGATTTAGTGGATCGTGTTTCAGTTGTTTTTCATGTGATGGAATGATACATGAGGATTGTTAGGGCCCTCGCTTATACGTATACAGAAAATCTTTCAGCGTATAGATAATACATTAATTTCTTCATGTTGTCTTTGTAAATTGGTACCACGTTTTTCTACCCATTGATCTTTTGATAATTAGTCTCTCTCTTTCGCACGGTCATGATGTCAAACGCCAGGTAAGCGTTCTGTGGTTTAGACACGACTACGTAGGACTGGCAATTCAACCTTACTCACCGCAGAAACACAACACTACATCAATGTAATATTATTTGACTGCGGTCTTCTGTAAGGTGGAGGTACAGTCCCCTTCGGACGGCTCCAATATTAATGGGAAACCCACGGGAGATCTGATTTCGCCCTACATCCCTTATTAAACTTAGCGTGTTTTAGCAAAACTACGCGTAACGTGGTTAAGCTTGAGGTATGTTGGGTCCAAACACTGTCTTGTAGGTCTTAGCAGAAGGTCGCACACAACAAATTCCTCACAGCATTGTCACTCAAGTGTGGCCTTCTCATAGCAGTGTTATCTTCAATATCACCTACATCGAGCGCAAAGCCAACATCCTGACCAGAAGCGCTAACAGGAAAGTGAAATAGCCCGTATTGAATGTGAAACAGTGTATATAATCAGTTGTCGCCAGAACAAACAGACGGACAAGTAACTGGCCGCCAATGTAACGTTTGCTCAGCGCATAACTTAAGTATGCTTAAGTTACCAACACGAGCTGAACACACATCGATTGGTGCGCGCTATTGTGTTGCTTTTGGGAGACATTGGATTGTTTTAATTGTTGTAGGTACTTTATATAAGTAGGTTTTGGGGCATAACTGGTATTAGTATTTAGGTGACATCTAATGAGATTGAGGTAATTTTTTTTACTTGATTCGCTTATTTGAAAATATTTTATTAAAGCCCATTTTTATTACTCTGCCGAAAACTACTCAAATAAATGAATGAACAAATATCATAATCCCAAAAAAAATACACAGAGATATTTTGTTTTGTTTGTATGGATGTGTGGGATAATGCGTGGAACTTCAGAGGCGACTTTCGAAAAAATTCTCCATAGCTAATAAAAATATACCGTTTCTATTCCCGAGTTACCCGAGTTATGGTATTTGTTAATCTATGTATTATCCTATTTTACGCAAAGTTGTGAGCTAATATAAAATACTTTCTTTATCATGACAATTTCAAGTTAAAAACACAACATCAGCACTCGGCACTGCATTTAATAAACAACAACCAACGAACCAATTAAATGAAGGTAAATGGCTGGAAATTAATTTAGAAACGGCGTCAAATGTAATTTAAAGTCAACAAACGAATACAAGTTTTAATGGGCGCATGAATTATTTATTTATTAACAACATCTACATAAGAAACGTGTTCCGCGGGGTATTATGGACATCTTCATATTTTACCGCTTACAATTTGTTCGGCGTCTTTGCTTCTGAGATCTCTCTTAAACTTCTCACAAATACAAATGGCGGCATTATCAAGACTTTTGTTTTCGTAATTACGCGCTTAAATTATAGTAGTGGAACTTTCGTTTAAGGAAAAAAGTATCCTATGTCCTTCCGTACTTACTTATTTATAATATTATACTTTACTTTCGTATTTATAATAGTATATGCATGGCTGATACATGTCATAAAAGTCGTTTGAGTTTTAATATATTGTCCCCAAAAAATTAAAATATTTTAGTATAAGCTGTTGCGTATACTAAAATGTGTAGTATTTTTGCTAACCGAAACCTATAGAAATCGTCGCCCTATTGCGGTGCGCATACGATGAAATGCAATGCAACGTAAATAGTAATTATTCATTGAACTCGAATTAATTACGTATTTCATTCAGTTTCACATTACGAGGCCTAATCACCAGATGTGTCCAGACCAGCATAAACTGAACCCCCCTTGTTTTACCTTTAAGTGCAAATGTACGAGGGGATTCGTGTGGAGGTGTCTACATGTATTGGTCACCGTGGAGTATGCACGTTGAATGAATTATTTACTGAGTAAATGCTTGTTATTCGATACACTGGGCCGCGACGTGACAAAGACGCGGTTGGGATTGCGGTTTAACGAATTGACGGCTGGTACGGGGATAATATTGTAGGTACGTATTTCATATCCGGCTAGTTTTTTTTATACCACTAAGTTGGTACCATGTGGTACACAAGCTTACGGCCCACCTGAGGGTAAGCGCCTATAGCCCCTAGCAATACCAGGTGTATCTCTAACGCGTTGGCCACCATGTTGTTGATGAGGACTCACAGTAGCAGCATTACTACTAGCCCAGCGTATCCTCGTGGAGCACTGGCAACCTTACTTACCGCAGAAATACAACACTACATCAAGTAGTGCTATTTCACTGCGGTCTTCTGAAAGGCGGAGGGAGGTACAGTCCCAAGACGGGCGGCTCCAATTTAAAATGGGAAAACCCATGTGAAAGCCCAAATCGCCCTACCTCTCTTTTTAAAAACTCATGGTGTGATTAAGCACGCCGAGATTTGAAACTGGGCCCATCAGATGACAGGCCGTTGATTCAACCACAAGGCCAGCACGGCTTAAAATGTTGTGTCACGGCTTTTATATTGTGTAAAGATGTATATTTATATGGATTGAAAACATAGTCACTGAATGCGGCTATGGTGTAGGCACTGCATTCGGTTGTGGTGTGTGGGTTGCAAGACATGTCCCACAGCTTAGCTGTAATACCACAAACACGTGCCAGCAATTGTTTTAACTGTGATGTAATCATTCATTCATTCATTCATAATAGCTTTTAAACAACTAGCTATGTGTTATTGTAACCGGGGCGGCTGCATCGGTAAGTATTACAACATTCAATAAACACACATCTTTTACCTTTCGAGAATGATCGTGTTCTTGGCACTGTCAATATAAAATAATATAAATATTCTTATTTTGCATTTATTCTATTTTATCAAATTCAAAGAGTTCTTCAGTAACCTATTTGGGGTAAAAACACACATTTATCAACCTATCCATACTTATATTATAAATGCGAAAGTAACTCTGTCTGTTTGTTACCTTTTCACGACTAAGCGGCTGAACGGATCGTAATGAAATTCGGCAATGAGATAGATTACAACTTGGGAAAGGACATAGACTACCTGAATCTAGAACCCAACGGGCGAAGCCGCGGCAAAAAGCTCGTAGGTAATATATTTTTTAGCTGTTAGAGATTGTCTCCACGGTCACAATTCACACATCATAAATCACAATGCACATGATTTCCTCTATTACTACTACAAGTGTACTAACGCTAAGTAAAACGATAAATCCACGCGTAGGCGGCCGCCATTTGCCAGAATATTATAAACCGTGAACAATATAAATTATAAATTCTAATATGGAGCGAATGAAATTTCATAACGAAAACAAAATGACTGTGGATATTGCGCAATGTAACAGAATACCTAACATTGACACATAGAGAAGTATAAATACATAATATTGATTCTAAAAGAAGGAACTTGATTTATACGAAATCATCATTTAGTAATTTACTACTCACGGTCTATACTAAACCGTTAACGTCAATCGCACAAACAAAAGAAATATGTTTTTCCATTTGCCACACACGAGCAAGGCGTATCTTCAACGTAATAATGGATATATTTGAGTCGTAAACGTCGCCAATATATAAATAATCTAATGTTTACGAAAACACAATTTTATCGAATATTTTACGATCGATTTTTATTTGAATAAGTGCTAAGATATTTTTTATAAAATCGCGGGTGGCGCGCATCTATTGCCATGATCAAATATTTGATGCTATTTTAATCACATCATTACAATAATAATATTTTAAATGCGATACTTTGTGTGTTTGTGTCCTCTTCACACCTCAACGGCTGAATGAATTTGCATGAAATTTGCAATGGAGGTAGCTTATGAGCTGGATTAAAATATAGGACATATTATCCCGGGAAATGGGTTGTTCCTGGGGGATAATAGTCCCATGCGGATAAAGCCGCGGTTAACACCTAGTTATGAATAATTGTGGAACAGTGTGGACTAGTGTGGAGTACAAGTTAAGATTACGTCAGAAGTTTATATTCGCGATGTAATAATAATATGTTTATGAGTAATCAACCATCATCTCAATTCATTGGGCAGATACGCAATACTTGACAATGGGTGGTCCAGGCTTGTAGTTACTCGCATCATCAAAACAACACCATTGACTGGATCGTATGCGGGACTGTAAAGATATACAGCTATTATTTAAGTTTACCACAGAACACATAACATACCTACACACATTACTCTTGAAATACAATTTTAATGTCTATTTTTCTAGGTCTAACACTAGATGCAAAATTGCAGTGGGGCTCTCACATTGAGACCTTGTCAAAGAAACTTAGTTCAGCTGCGTTTGCTATTAGGAAAGTCAGACAATTGACAGATATTGATACTGTAAAATTAGTTTATTACGGATATTTCCACAGCCTCATGTCTTATGGCGTGTTATTATGGGGATCTGCGGCGGATCTGGATACGATATTCATTCTACAGAAAAGGGCAATCAGGGCAATTTTTGCCATGGGTCCCCAAGAATCGTTAAGAGAATTGTTTAAGAAAATTAATATTCTCACGTTACCGGCTCTTTACATCTTTGAGAACTTATTGTTTATAAAAAAGAACATCTGAAGTTTTCAGTTAAATTCAGACAACCATAATATTTATACAAGAAATAGAAACAAAATTGTGGCTCCTAGGTTTAGACTAACAAAAGTAAATAAATCATTTATGGGAAACTGCGTCCGTTTTTACAATAAAATCCCACAATCTATTACCGAATTAAATTATGATAAGTTTAAGACTCATGTCAAAAGAGTTTTGATAAATAAAGCCTATTATAAAATTTATGATTATGTAAATGATTGTTACATGAAAAAAAAAAAGACAGAGCACTGAGTTTCTTGCCGGTTCTTCTCAGGTGGCTTTTTTTCCGAACCGGTGGTAATTTAGACCTTCATAAGTGCCTTATTAGGGCCTAAACTGAATAAATGATTTTTTGATTATGATTTTGAATGTTGGTCTGTGCTGTGACTTTGAAATATTGCTTTTGATTAAGCTGTCAAAGTTCTTTGCACATAATCAATCCACATCGGGTTTTTATCTGCCTGTATGTTTGTTCGTTCCCGCTTATCTTCACCATAGCTAAACCAATTTGAGGACTTTTCAGGAAATTAGCTTCTTATTATTCTGGAAAACAAAGGATTCGGGATTCGAAATGCGGGATATTTTTGTCGTAGTTCCACGCAGATGACGTGGCATGGGCAAACGCTGGTTCCAAATATTTCATTTGTAGTTATCGCGCAGGAGGTCGTCAACTGTCTCGTACAATGGTAGTTCAACAAAAGCACTCCGGGAAATGTTGACTTAGGAAGTCTCAGGGAGCTCTAAGATAGGGACCACCTACGCTTGGCGACTGGCGACTGTATCAAGTGCCTGTCAAATGGGAAATAATGGCGTTCTGAGGGAGATCGCATCGACAAGATCGAGTGGAGTGCCTATAATCGAACGATCGCGAAGTAACACGACACCGATTAGTACATTAATTGGACTCAACTTCATATTCTTGAAAATCTGGTAATCGATACCCAAATGAACTTCGAGAATAGTTTATTCGGAATCGATTTCTCGTTTAACTTCTACCTCGCATGGCTTCGTGACAGATTAAGAGTCGATTGTGTTCAATTCGTGCCCCTCGTCGATCGTAATTGGAACGCGAGCGGTGTAGACGACAAATATCTTGAATGAGATGCCGGACGCGTTAGGTTTATTTTTTGGAGGGCCAGGGCTCGTTAGCCGGCTCGTGTCGGGCGCCTGCGCCTACAGCCGCCTGTCACTTGCGACGTATCTCCTCATTACCGCGAGATGGATGGGGAACACCGCGAGAGCCTCAGAGCTCAGAGAGAGAGCGTATTTATGTTGCCGCCAAAAATAACGCGACATTAATCAAACACCCCGATCATCGCACTAAACTCACCACATAATCCAACAGGTGCGCCGTGTAACACTATATTTGGTAACGTAATAAACGGGTGAAATGAGAAATAATATAACGGATAAAAATGACAGGTTGACGGTGGCGAGAAAAAAAAATGGTTCTAAGAAGCGGTAGCGAGCACGCGAGATATTTGTAGTGATAATATTAGTTCTGCTGCGATTCCTTGAAGGTTTAGGGTTTCGAGAGGGCCGGCTCGTGTGACATATTAATTGCTAATAGAATAGAGATGTGTTTCACCCGCTCCCTACTAATGCATTTTATACCCATTCGTCGCCTTGCGAGAGATTTAGGCAACGGTTGTCGTGATTTGAATTTATTTGCCGGTTTTAACATTCGATCTGTTTGCGTAACACGAAAAAATACCGATAAAATTCTTGGGAGATCGTAAATATGGCGTCGGTAATAAATCCGCTCGAGTGCATTTTTGTAGTAAAGCGATGGATATTCACGAAACCCGCATAATATATTAGTTGGTTGAACATATTTTAGATCTGGCAACATAAACATAAATATTTTCAAATGGCATGTATTCGATGTAATTAGGTACAATTCTACAGAAAATAACTTTTAAATTTTACAGCTTGTAGAATTAATCTTACATAAATTATGGTAACTGGTTGATGTACATTAAATGATATTATTAGGAAATATAAAAAAAAGAAATAAAGTGGAATATTTACATACCGATCCTCTCAACTGACACAAAAGAGCAAAAACCGTATCAGCTTATTTTTTTTCTTATAACACCTTAATTCTGTGAAGAGATTGAATTGTTAGAAGACAAAAACGGAAGCGTATGACAATTGGCAGGTAAAATGTTTACTTAAGGGCAATTTAAAGTTAAAAGCCCATGCCAAATTCCATTACAAAACCTTCAGAGTCACAGTCAGCGCCCTATCTCGCCTCGTTCCGTAAAATTTACTTTGTCACTGGCCATAAATCTTTCCGCGCAAAAAGTTGTCAAAAAAACAGTATGGCGTCCAAGGCGTTCAAATCCATCGGATGTTTACACAACAAGCGACGCGTTCACCATTATCACAATTTAGAACGTTTTTCTTCTTTTCAATGCTTTTAGAAATGTTTTGCTGGCTGGTTTATTTGCAATTTTTTCTCTTCGTTATTTATTGTTTTGTTGAATTAGCGTTATGAAGTTGTCAAAACTTCTCCAGGGACACGAGTTTTGTTGTTTGAAAAAACAAAATAATTAAGCCACGTCAGTGGAATGGTTCACATAGCACTTTTATCCGCAGAATTGATATTTTCGACGGAGGAATATTATGCCATTTTTGACAATATAAGATGTTTTTTAGCTGAGCAATGAATAAATTAATATCAGGCGCTTTGATGTCGAGTTCGTTCCTTTACTGCTCTGGAGTGGTGCCAATAAAGTAGGTAGTTTTGAGGAAAACTTTCTGCCTTGGGAGTCCCTTGGGTCATAACTTGTGACCCGATGGCCATAACTGTCGACTGGGACACTAGCTCGCGCTATCAATCCTGTTTTGCATCGACTATCGGCTGTCTCCATCTATGCCGCCATTTTGGAAGTCGTGAGACGAGCGCGCCAAAAAGTCTTGCCATACGAGAAAATAAACGATAGAACGTTTGGTTTATTTATTTATATTTGGCTCTTTTATGCATGAATAACTGTTTGGTGTCTTTAATATTATGCCTTCTTAAGAATCTATGTGACATTGAATATTAAGCAAGATAATTTATAATTAAAATTCTGTATTGCATTACAAACTCCTATCCATGAAGTTGTTTCTGAACAGGGAGATTTAGCTACAAAAATTTACAGCCGAAATGAGAGCACTATAAATGAGATATAAACCGTAATACCACGAACGAAGAAGTTCTAAAATAGACAAAAAATGCAAGGGTTGTCTGTATAAAAAGGAGGAGGGACGCCGTATGGCACACGGCTCGTTGCGGTCGCCGCGTGGGCCGTGCCCAATGTTGCCAAGCGATAATTTTAATTTATTACCGTGTGTCTTGTGCCATTGTCTACGGTAAAACAGCCAGTTAGATGGATAATATGTCCGTTTTATCGCCTAATAGAATATGCTGGGCTTAAGTGCCTGTGATTTATGAGGTAGATTGAGATGTACTGTATTTTAAAGCTTGACAGCTATCAATCTGCTGAATTCTGCTGTTTTTAAGAAGAGTTTTTTGACATAAACGATTCTCGTTCTGATTGATCTATCAACGCACAGCCTCAGAGGGTTCAATATAGATGTCTGAATTTGGCAGTAGGTTCTTTTTACAAAATTGGCATCAAGTAAGAACGGATTAGTGGACATTTCTCCCCCACGGGAATTAAATAGAGGACGAAATGTTTATATTTATTTGACAGTGATATCCATGAACATTTTTATCCAGACTTTTGTTTAAAATTAAGAACACAGTTTTTCTACGCATGCGGAGGAACAGGTCAGCTAGTTAATTTAATTTGCAAATATTTGTTAGCACGACACGATAGTATGGCTACATTGGTTCCTACACACACACGATCATAGCCAGCACCACTTGAAACTAAACGAAGATGTATTTCCAAGATGATTCAGCACCAGCTCAAGACATTATTCAGCTTTACTCGAGTAGTCTTCAGCAATCAGTCCGGATAAACACTATGAAGTTACTGACAGTTTCGTAAAATAAACAGTGCACTGACAATTTAAAATCGAAAGCTAAAAATACAAGCGTCACAAAACATGTCGCCGATGATTTATTTAACGCAATGTTTATGCACCGATGTGAATGGTTTTAGCTTACATTACTTACATATTTCTCTGCGTTTTATTTAACGATAATCTCAAGGTAATACGGTGCTAATTCGAATACATCGACTGTAAGATTACAATTTGTTTTCCTTTTATTTAACCAATTTACATTTGCTATCACGTACAGTCTTAAATTCTAAGGTGTTGGGTTGAAGATGGTTTGTTTTGTGTTCAAATTGGTGTTAAGGTTATCGAGTAGTGTAGTGTGGGTGGGTACAATAGGCTCGCGTGGGTTCATCGGGTGCGCGGGCGCAGCCTGGCATTCGCGCCTGTGGGGTTGCCACTGCGATAAATCTTTGATAAATTGTGTTGATTCTACTGTATGGTAAGTATGGCAATTCTTATCTTGATGTTTTTGGAAAGATCATTACTTAGTGCCATAGGTGCTTTATTCTGTCCGAATCTTCATGCAATTTTGGAACTTGTCGTACAAGCGTGGGCCATACTTAGCTTGCATTCCTACTCAAAACAAAGAATAGGCTTTACCTACAATAGGTACTTGTATTAAAGGGTACAGAATGATCGATAGAGAACTAAACTGGCAACAAAAATGTATGATGAGATTGATAAATCTAAGAGATGGATTTAAGAGTCATATCGTTTAGTAGAGATGTGATTATCACAAAATTGTGGCAGCCCTATAATAAATTTCCCATGTTTTACGACGCATCGCCGATGCGAATAATAATACAGATTAAAAACGTGTAAGTGGTAGCTGTTCTCGTTAAATACGCATCGGATTAGATGCGGGAATTTCGATTTATGGTACTCATATTTTGCTATATAATTCCAATCGTGTTCATTATTAGTTTACGTCTACAAATAGGTGCTGATGAAAAATATTTTTTTATTAACTTATACCACTAAGCTGGCACACAAGCTTACGGCCCACCTGATGCTAAGCAGTCACCGTAGCCTTTAGCCTAGCCGCTAGCAATACCAGGGGTATCACTAAAGCGTTGCCAACCCTGCTGTTGACGAGGACTCACTGTGCTAGCAGCATTACTACTAGAGATCCCAATTCGCCCGTATTATAATTTATTGATATATTTTGGCAGCCACTCTGAAAATACATTCAGTTTTGTGAGGCACGATACACAATGTGTCATCATGTAGTAATTTGGTTTAAATATGGAAATGCATAACGTTTTCTTCAAAGTTTTTTGGTTCCTTCATATTTCAAGTTGTTAGATCTCTAAGGTATGTAATTGAAGCGAGAGAGTTTCCAAGATACATGTTCACACACTACTGACAGCTTAGATCTACAACGATCAGCTTAACTTTAGAAATTAATTTGAATGGCCGAGTGATTACAAATCCTTCGCGTCTCAAATGACTCGACAAAAGTGAACAGTCGCGCACATAATTGAGTCAAAGTTTATAAGTTATTAACATAAAATACCTGTGGGTGGGCGCGTCTGTGGGTCCGTCCCTTTCTGAAAGACTCACGTGAGAAAGTGATTGTCACTCGGGCTGTGGGATCTCGTGGGACTAAGCAAATGTTTAATAGGAAAAAAGAACCCAGAACTGTGTTGCAAATAGTCCAACCTAGCTTTGTATTTGAGCATGAAGTAAGAATCGGCTTAGACGATAGTTTAGTTTGTACCCACCCAATTTATTTAACAATAGCTTTCCAGCGCGACTTCGACCGCGTAGCAATAAAATAATAATAGATAGTCTATGTTACTCAGTGATAATATAGCGTTAGACGGGTGAAATATTTTTTTAAATCGGTCCTGTAGTTTTTGAGTTTATTTATTACAATCAACTTTTTCTCTCTTTTTAGGTGTAGAGAGTTGATATTGCTGATAAGGGATTCGAACGAACGCGACTGGGAATTTAGACATTCATAAGTGTCTTGTGGCCTTAAACTGAATAAATGTTTTTTTGATTTGATTGACTGCGTTTGCTTTGGGTTGTTCAAAAGCCAATCTTTATATGGTAAAAGAAAAGTTCTTAAATCCACAGAAGTGAAATTAAAATGACTGGTTACCCTACTTACAATTACATAGACAATTAAAACGTCACACAAAATGCACAAAGCCATAAACAACCAGGAACAACCACAAACATAACAAACATTAAAAAAGAATAACACGGCCCGCATCCTTGCGGTCGAGAATGTCATCCGGACGTGTTTGTTTTTATTGTCTTTATTCCTCGTCTCTAGGCTAGTGTTGTACCCCTTTGAGAGACGTGCTTACTCTGCTTTAAAAATAATCCCCTTTTATGGCTAATCGACCGTTATAATCGCATTTAAACGCAGTTTTTATAATGGATTTTCTACTTAGTGCGAGTCGTGTGAGACTTGTTAGCCGTTGCTTTGTTTGGTTCACATCAGACTTGCTTTTAAGTCTGATGTGAAAGCGCGGAGAAAATAACTTACTATGAAATGAATTCTTCATCTTAATTTGTAGTTAAAATGTATTCATTTGGTGGTGCTTTGTTTAAGTCTAGTTTGAGCAACATTTTTTGAACCGTCTAAAATTTATTTAAATCTTGTTTGACTGTTGCGTCTGTCCAAATATAACGACTCTTCGTAAAGTCTTGGTTTTGCAATGACTCGTGAAGATCTAGGTTGTATATCAATATAACCACTGACAGTTTACCTTGACGTCGTGGGTGCAATCATACACGAAGTGTTACTACCTTCAACTCATCTCGAACTCTCACTTGAATGTACTCACTCACTTTTAACACGAATTAAACATTACAAAAACCGTTTCTTAACGTACTCAGTGATAATTTATTTATGAAGATTCTGGAAGAAGGAACAAGTGGCATAGAATATAGTATGTTTGAAATTCAATATATTTTACATATTGAATTTCCCTATGAAGCAAAGGTCTCATACAACATTCACGAGTTTGAAATAAGAAAACTTTCTCACTAAGTACAATGTCGAAAGTGAGTTTTCAAAGTAGTGGGCCATTCTATAAGTTTTGCGAGAATTAATCTGTATGTAAATTATATCCTCCACGCAGGTAGTCAAGGGGAGTTATTATTATTCGCGAATCTGTTCGATTCAAGCCTTCGCTTATTGATGACGACGCTGATCTATAAATTATAGTATCTACAACTAGCGCGAGATATTTTAATGAGGCATTAAGTCGGGCTCGTATTATGATTTATTCGAAAACACCAAATTGAGAAATAGATCCACGTGTGTAAATTTATTGATACTTTTTAAAACGTGAAAATTCTTCAACGTACTAATGTAATTATGTATAGGTAGGTACTTACATTAACTTTTGACACTAGTTGAAACCGCAGATAATCTGAAGACAAATAAAAACAATATTAACATAACAAGTCGAAATAAATCACACGTTTGATTATCAATATCAAATTACAATAATTTGAGACCAAGGCCTTAAACCAACATAAAAAGCAAGCCCAATCCGAAGTTCCCAAGCGACAAAACTCATAAAGCGATTAATTAAATGTCATAAAATTCAACAACAATCATATCTTTAGTGTCCCGCATATATGTTTTGTTTCCAACGCTAGCATTCGACAGCAAAAACCATAAGTTTTGGTGGGCCTGCGTTTTTTACCGCGTCAAGCCAGCTGCCTCGCTGCGGGACGTTGTTTTTTCAACAATAAATATCAATTCTCGAAAGCCAACAGAGCCCATTTGTATTTATTTAGGAGCCTCTAGCTGTGGTGCCACAGGGCTCGCTCTTGGGACACTTCCTTTTCCTTTTTGCTAAATTTCTATTATGAGATCATTGTGACAGATATAATGATAAGATTTACAACACAATTGTAAGCATTTAAACTCAAAATCATTGTCATGCCAAGAAAGTTGAGTCAAAATATTTAACGTAATTAGATCAGGGTAGAAGTGTATAATTTAAACTTACCTCCACTTTAATTAAGGCAGAGCATAAGAGCTAATTGGGTTGAATTCAATATATTTTTATTAATGTCATTTTAAAAAAACATCATATTGAAAATATAAGGATTAAGAATGTAATAAGTATAAATAGAATACCAATTCTAATTTTAGAACTACAGCGACAGATACTAAAACTCGTGCTAGCAGTGAAACTTCAAAAGGCACGAAACAGTACGTGCTAATGCTGTTTGTGCTTTATAAACGCGAACAAATCATTTGGTAAACACGTTTCAGGAAACAGAATGCACGTGCGTATTGTTACCGCCATCTTGTTACCTCAAATGGCACAAAATGGCCGACGCTTCGGGGAATTTCAATATTAATGACTTAATAGTTAAAGTTAAGCGGACAAGTTGAGCGGCAGTAAGCGGAAAGTAATTGCTGGCTAATGGCTAGATGTCGAACCGATTCCAAGCTTACTTAGTGGATATTCGTAATGGAAATATTAGTTACGACGCTTCTGCGAATTTGGTAATTTTTATTCGTGTTTTAGAGCAGTTAATATTGAAACATAAATTTGATAGTTATAGTCAGAAAAATACCATATTACGAACAGAACGTATTATGAACAATTTGGTGGTTATTCTAATGAAATAATTTGTTTTGTAAAATTTCCCTAGTTCATGCTATTTTTTATATTTTGGATTAATTCATTTTAGTTTTATATAGAAAGTACAAGCTTAGTGGATTCATGTGAAAGTCACATTGTGATCATGACGTGGCGAGCTAGCTGTATTTTGCAGGTGACCTGTATATGTCTATGTCAATGCTTATCTGGGGTCAGTCGGCGCCGGCCGGGGTTAGATAATGCATGTTTGGGTTTAGATTATGTTTGAGCTGGACATTACTACCTTTGAGCAGTTTTGGGAAAGTAAAGCATCAGATAATTACTTGAGAAAGGGATAAATTCTTCTATATAATGTACCTTTTAGATTGGAGCTCATCTCACATTTTTATATTTCATTTAAATAAGGCACCTAAGCTACTTCACCTTCAAAAATGTCAAGAGGGAATATTTACATCAACGGCTTACCCTTTTAAAGAATAGAAGTAGTTAGTTGTACTACTATTATAGCACCAACCAAACATTACTCAATACAGTTTACTCCACTGTGAAATAAGTTGTTGTAGTCAGTCGTTTTGTTCATCGCTGTTTTGACATGGAATGACATATCTATGATTCTGACACATGATACGTTACTCACAAGGTGAATAGCCTGGCGAGAGATTAAATCAGACCATTAGTTACTAATGCTGTTAGTGACAGGCTGACAATTACCACTATATCTAAATCCGTAAAGCATTTGCACCCTTCCAGTCCAATTTATGCCTAAAATCTACCAGTAGAAAGTTTAAACTCAATAGGGCGCGGTAAGTTCAATCTTGGCAAAATCCATACGACGTATTATAGACAATAATAACAGCCCTTAATTAAAAATAAAAATAACCTCACAGAACAATTTTACTGATCATTATCAGTGGCTTTATTCTATTTAGATGATTTATCTCTTCCGTCAAGAATCTCACCATACAATTTGATATTGATTCAATAAAATTTTATCACCGAAGCAAAGCTGGCTTAATTTAATTTGTTAAAATGCAATCACAGGTACTACCACGGAGTCATTGCTCATTAATTTGGTTAATACACTAATTGGGCAAGACGGGACCACGTGTGCCGTTAATGAGTTAGGTAATGGGTGAGCGTGCTCCGTACGTATGTATAACAGGTGTTTAGAATATTAATTTATGACCAACGTCATTAATTAAATTGAGATTGCTTCATTTGATAATGATTAAATTTGAAGGGAAGTTAGTTAAAATTATGAATGCATTACGCTAAAGCTTAGAATTTGGTGTTTTGCTACGATTTTTTAAATGGCACGAGCTTCATTTTTATCCTGTAAAATTAAGTAATCTTAATTCAGCCAAATAAATATTACCAAAATTGTTCGTCACAGCAGCGTCAGTCAAAACTTAGCTACAGACACATTTATAACACTCCCACTTTCGAGTACGTCATTACGTTAATATTAAATTATTATCAACAAAAACTGAATGTCGCACAGCTGTCAGATGCTATCAAGTGATTTACAACAACCTCTCATTGACTAATGCTTGGGCTTGGGCTAAAAAAATCATTAAAACTTTTACCAAAAACAAGTTACACTTTTTGATATTTTTTATTTGTCATCCATTGCTGTTACAGTGCAGCTTATTTATGCAACAGTGATATAAAGCCAGTAATGAGAGGGTATGCGTAGGAATGTGTCGTTTATAATTTGTAGTTTATGATTAGAATAAATTATGATACCTATGTGAACGCTGGTAGGATGACCATTGATCTTCCAATAATGTCGATGTGTGATCGTTTATTTAGTGTTTTGATTGTTTAGCGATAAAAGGAAGATAATGGTGATAAAATAAGTTATTTCTTTCCTTTTTATGTGAACATTTGACTCTTTACTAACACAAAACAGATTAAACTATTTTATTATTGATTCATATGTTTTTTTTGCTTTGTTTTATGTTTTTACGTATTAATTTAACATATGTTGTTTTACTATATATATACATATACTTTTAGAAGCAAGCGTAATTAATCTGGATCAATATTAATTGTTGAATGATACCTACCGGGAAATCAAATCAAATCAAAAATCATTTATTCAGTTTAGGCGCTAATAAGGCACTTATGAAGGTCTAAATTACCACCATTAATCATTTTTCTAGTTGGTTCATCTTCACCGTATTCACTCGTATTGATGATTTATCAATCAACCAAATTGACAAGTACATTATCATTATCCCATTGTTCTACGTCATACCTTACATTAAAGGGCAGTTAAATGAACATCTATTTCTGAAAACATCAACATTTAGACTACTTAAAAAACGCCCACTCCATTAAATCAGACTATAATTCGAGAAACGTTTGGTAAACCGAAAAAGGCGTATCCAGCTTAATCTTCCTATGCGCGAGAGCCTACAGAAGCATATAGAACATTTGAATTGATTCAGGTTTTACTTTGCGGAAATTCATATTTATAGAATACAAAATCTCCTCCAGCATCCTGCGACGCTGGTCCAGCATCCTGTGACGCTGCTCCAGCGTCCGACCATCGTGCTGCGGCGCTGCTCCAGCTTCCAGACCTCGATGTGACATCCCGCTGCTCGACCAACGCGGCGGCACCCTGATGATGGGACGTGGAAGTCCTGAAACACGTGTCGGAAGAAACCACGGCTGAGCTCACCTGGGCGCAGGCCGTTCGACCGTATCACACTCATTAAGCGGACAAAGCAAATTATAATATATTTTGTATTCTATAAATATGAATTTCAGCAAATTATAATATATTTTGTATTCTATATATAGAACATTTCTTTAGCATTTATCTAATTAGCGCATTTAAAGTTTGAGGATTACAAGCACCTCAGGGGACTTGAATTCATCGCTGCTTGGTTAAGAGATGCATTCTGAGATTTCTGAGGGCAGCTTTATTAGTACTTTGACAGCGGGTAGTTTGGTACGAGCTACGTGTATTTCTATCTTTCGGTAACAATGTACTTCTCCCTTAAAAAGGTATTTTTATACTTGTCATCGTTAAGGTGTTAAACTACTCATATTAAGTCTAGTGGATTGAACTGGTCGCTTTAACTATATTTGGCGTACCATATGCAGAATTATCAACTAAGTATCGTTTGACATAAGGTTTATTATCGAACAGGTCATGTATTTTTATGATTTCAGAAGTCAGGTTTAGAACATTAATTTCTGCTGATAATACAAGTAGACAGAAGCCAAAGTAGTCACTTGTGTATTTTAAAATTTTCTTACAATATTAAATCCAATTCAACAGAAATATAAATCGTAAAGTAACTAGAATCGATTCTTTCCCAATGGATGCGACGTTCGGCGAGGGTGCAGCTGCAGACTGATTTATATTCTGACTAGGAACAAACTTCGCTCGTATGTTCTTGTTTCGCGTGAATAGTAACTTAGACTTAGCGTCTGAAGCGATTTGGTAGAACTTAGAACTATTGTTACTTACTTTCAGATACTTTAAAGTGTATTGAATATTAAATTAAAAAAGGTATAGGCCCACTTGATTTATTAAATGAGCCTCTTAACCGATCTGGCCGATCCGCCTCGCCGGTACGTGGTCGGTCACCTTAGCCTGTAGACGCTTGCAATATCAGGAGTATCAATATCGCGTTGCCAACCTTATTGTAAAAAGGACTCACTGTATATGACCCACCAGTGGGTGAAGCCATTGGGTGCACGGGTCACAACCCGACCTCCTTACGGACTGTCAGCACTGCATGTCGTAGGGAATCCTTATTCACTGCAGAAATACAACACTTACATCCTAGTATTGTTAGATTATACTGTGATCTTCTGTAAGGTGGAGGTACCGCACCACCCAGTCGGGCGTCTCTAACTTGTCTTATTTATTTATTTATTTAGAAACACCAGCAGTATACATATTAAGAATTACTAAGGAAACATTATTAATCAAAAACAAGTTCTGATACGTAAACCCATTACAGGTGTTTACAACATTCGCCATTATGAGTGGTGGTAAGACAAAAATAGACAAAAAAGGGTTAAAAACAGATAAAACTTTACAAATACCTATCTGTACCTATCAACAAATAAACTGTTACCAAAACTAAACTAATTAAAATTCTAATTTCTAATTCTAAGTCTTAATAAGATGACACTGAAATTGTTAATATTTCCAACTAAAATGATTCAGAGAAAATGCTCACAATCTTTTCAAACGATTAATATATTTACGGTTGCACGTATGCACGTAAGACTTGTAATATTTATATTATAATTGTCTCAAGTGGACATGAACACAGCAAATGATATTGCCAATCAGTATGGGTTCCTTCGCAGGGTACGGAAGGCGACCCGGCCGCCGTGATTGACTCATGGCAAGTCACTAGTTATTGTTATTAATTACATATTTATTGGACCTCGCGCCTACCCGCGCCTGCTACGGAATGGGGTAGGCTGCGGTTACAGTGCAAGCGACAGCGGTAAGGTTGGTTAGGTAGTAAAAGTGTTGTCTATATTATCACATATCATATCAATCGAACTTTCGAGATCATTGGTTGAATGAGTGAGTGCTAATCAGCAGTCACTCAATATAAGTATAATAACCATTATACTTATATTGAGTCCCATATGTGTCGGAGAGGAGTTGTAACGTCCATATTGTTTGTTTCTCGTAATTTTAATTAGTAGTCAACTACGTCCGGGTTTCCGAAACCCAGAACTCTTCATTTTTGTAAAATTTGACACGAGTATATTTTATTATATTAAAAAATCTACAATATTCTCAAATATTCTGTTTTTTTTAATATGTTCGAGGATACAGATAATAATAAATAGGATATTTTTTTTTATAGCAAAGGATTTCTTACTACAACCGCATATAAGAGACAAAGCGCAATCGCTATCGCTTATACAACATACACCCTACCTGACCAAAAATTGAAATAAATTACATTGTGACAGTTTATTCGAGTGTCTCGCACCGATAATTTAAATGACATGTATCGTGCCGAGCGTTGGCGGGAGCGGGAGAGGGAGCGGGAGCGGTTACACTGCGCTGTAGATCTCATGCTCGTGATATTAGCGTCTGTAAGCTTAATCTGTTGTATTAAGCGCTAATGCAGTTAACAATCAGGTATAAACTGCATGTTCTTATTAGATAACTAAGCCATTTGTTTAGTATACTTAATGACCAGGCAAATCTGTTGCAAGAGTCGGGTTATTTAGTAGCTGTGTCTCATATTCTGCCTTTCTCTTGTGTTCCACCTCAAAGGGTACTCTGGCTAAATTTACTGGATGTGGGAAATTGTTGTGTGATTGTGGAAAAATTGCTAGTCAAATAGCTAGATTGTTTTTGGATGCGTGACATCAAATTGACGTCACTAGGCTGTGGGAGGGCGACGGATGCTTTACACATTTTATGTCCTATTTTATTCACACGGCACAGCAGCGGATTGCACCAAGAACTGCTTGATAAAGCGCTGAACAACAAGTTTGGAAAGGAACTTAAAAGTATATCATTGTAATGACGAGAATAATGACTGACAATGCGCTTATTACCACATTTTTTCAAATATTCCCGATCTAAACACATATTAACACATTTAAAACTTTTATTTACCTCGCGACGTTTCGACCGCGTTGCATCGGCCGTGGCCACGAGCTGACATCGCATTATTATGTCAATTCGCTTCCAATGTAATTTGAAACATGATGAAAATGAACCAAACAATAATGTACCGGCATTAATTCCATTATGTGTGTTAATTCCAGCACATAATGCATCTAATTACAACGATCCATTAATAAACAGAAATAAATGAAGCTGAAATTTAACGCGGCGCGTGTCGTAACGTGATGTAATTAACAGCACGCGTATTTATTTCAGCGTTTCAACGCACGGAAACGGAAGTGGTGTCGTTTCGTTTACCTTGCTCCAACCGCTATTACTTTAATTATACTATTAATTATATTTCTTGACGATTATTTTACTTGTTTGCTTGAGGTTAACTGTTTGTTGAACATCTGATGAGATAATTCTGGTATTGAGGTATATTTGATAATTTGATTAAGTGGTTGGGTCACCTCGGAAATCTCAGAATTATCTCCTATGAACATTGATTTATCCGTTTCAGACAATTTTTTTTTATAACACAAAGTTGGCACACAAGCATACGGCCCACCTGATGGTAAGCAGTCACCGTAGCCTATAGCTGCTAGCAATACGAGGGGTATCACTACGGGGTGCCAACCATGTTGCAATACTACTAGCCCAGCGTATCCTCGCGGAGCACTGGCAACCTTACTTACCGCAGAAACAACACTACATCAAGTAGTGTTATTTCACTGCGGTCTTCTGTAAGGCGGAGGTACAGTCCCCAGTCGGGCTGCTCCAATCTAAATGGGATAACCCACGGGAAATCCCAAATCGCCCTACCTCTCTTTAAATCTCTTTTATGAACTGGTATTGAGAAGCATGGAGCATGTTTTTATATATGACTCTTTGTATTCTTACTTATGTCCTTGGCCTCTTCTCAAGGAATGTATAATCTACGACTAAAGATATAAGCTTTGTGTTTTACTATATTAAGATAAGGTAGTAATTAAATGTTTAATGTAAAAACATGATGAAATCATTATTAAATAAAATTATATTCGTATGCCTGTTGGGGGAGCATAGCGTACTTTCCATTACATGTAAGTAGTCAATATCTGTATGTATGTTTCACATAACCTTCATATCCTATGTTCACAAAATATATTATTTGTATTTGTAGCTCAGTAATATCTGACTTAATAGCTACTGAATGTTATATTTCTGTGCAGTAATATTACCATTCCAATTGAAAATTGGTATATTACCCCAACTTTCCATTAATGCAAAAATATTCAAATAAACATCTTGCTGGAGCTTATAGGTACCTACTTAGCGAACCGAAGATTGAAAACACTGACCAAATAAAACAAAAAACATTTCTTTAAAATCCAAGCGAGTGGCCTTATTTTCCGAACTGGAACTGGGGTGTCCTGTTGGAAGGCGTCCAGGGGCATTGTTGCGTTTTCAAACAATCCGCCATTACGTGACAATGCGCCGCCATTTTGTGCAGCCCTGTCGCGCGGGAAGATGAACGCTCGTGTTTAGAAGTGCTCTCTGATTGTTATGAAAATGTACCGACTAGTTTACGATTCTCACTTCCTTGTACCTATTGCTGTTTAATGTTGCAGAGTTATGCAATATGCATAGTATAAAAATATTAACTTATTTTACTAATATTCCCTGGAACAATCAAGCACACCAATTATAAACGTTACTTATCGAGAGTAATGACAACAGATTTTATTTTACACTCTAGTTCTTTTTCAAAAAGGTTCACTCTTTGTTTCCCGGCAGCGTTTTGGTGTCCCAGACTGACAAATTGCACTCATTAGCCGCAAGCAAAATATCACTCATTAGCCGATCACGCCATTTTAGAAAAAGCTTGTAAGAGAAATTTCAGATCTGGTAATTCTGCCCGAGATTTCGCTCCACATATGGCGCCAGGCTCACCAATCTGTCACATTAGAACCCATACATGATCTTCGGTGAAATGTCTTGAAATCTACTAAAATTACGACTCTTTTTTTTATTAAGTACCAATAATAGTGTGAAGGAGAGAATCTCAATTTCAGCATTATCCAGCTCTAACTTGTACACTTCTCTAATTAACACCCTCTGGTCTCTGCAACAGACTAATGTCCCCACATCTGAGCCGGCACCCAAATGTCAGAAATAGAAGAACATTATACATCACGTATTTTCTTACGCAGTGGTTTAATGTTTGGAAGACGATCCGTGTTGTAGCCATGATCACACACATTATTCGTTTTATTTAGGTTGCTTTAGTCACCATTATGATAAAGGGACATATTTCGTAATCATTATTCTTCTGCCCTTATCCCGTGCATTTGTGGTCGGCACAATATGTGTTTCTCTTCTTTCTCTCTATCAGCCGTCATCTCTGTATTCACTTCCTTTCTAACCATGTCATCTTTCACACAGTCCATCCATCTTTTGAGGTCTACCTCGACCCCTGTAACCATACACATTCAAACATTAAACCATTCAACATATTTTGTATGTATTATTCTTTCAGAAGCAGCTCAGCCTCGGTCTGTTCCGTCCCTTGTCAGTTTTCACTAAAGCTGCTTTAGGCGACGTAGGTAATTTCTGAACCAATTGGTAGGTAATTTCTCATCCGTCCGGAATTTGTAATTTATACGCAGACGCCGATTGAAAGCCATTGCAAACTGGTAACCTATAGATTAACCTTCTTATTGATACGTTTTGGGACGTCTCTAGATCTAATGAACATGGCTAGAAATAAAAAATCTTAATTGTTCCGGGTAGTCTAAAATAAAGTCCTCCGCGAGGATACGCTGTGTTTATGCTGCTAACGTCATCAATAACGTGGTTGGCAACCCTTCCCGGTATTGCTAGCGGCTATAGGCTACGGTGACTGGTTACCATTACCATCAGGTGGGCCGTATGCTTGCAGGCCGCCTTCGAGGTATTAAAAAATGTTCAGACGGGCAAGCTCTAACAGAATATACAAAAAAATGCGTTGGCCGGCACTTTCAGATTTGAACCAAAATGGATGATGTCCTTTGGTGTAAACATTTTCTCATTAGAATCTGTAGGTCGTATGAAATATATTGTAGGGACTTGTTCAAGACATATCTGTAAAAGTTCTTCTATAATTATTCATGACCTTTTTCAGTTTATCTCTTATGTTTCAGCGATAAAACTTTACAGCAGCATTGATTCAAGCGAGGATTTAAATATCAGTACAGTATCTTTGGTATTTTCCTTGGCAGAAACAATTGAAAGTTGTCGATGGCTCCGTTTAGTACTAGGGTACTCTTATCACGGAATTTACTGCTCACACTATCTGAACTTTAACGACAACTGTCGTAAACCGGAGCATTACTGTAGACAAGCATACCATACTTTGACTTTTGATCACAAGATGTCGCTGGTGCTTTTTATCGAACTATCATTGTGTTCCTATGTGCCTACTGATATGTATTCCATATTTGATTGAAATAATCGATACTGTGTTTATTCAGTACTCGATTCGTTTTATTAATTTCATCATCAGCCTAAGGCAGTGTTTCTCAAACGTAAAACATTCTTTGGAATTTCGGTTTAAATAATGCATTATAACAATACAAACAGTTTGGGCATATTTAATGCTTGTCCCTTATCACTCACACCAAAACTATTATAAGTAAAAGGCATGGCTGACTTCCACATTGTATTAAATACAATCCCGAGCACAATGTCACGACGATAATAACTAGATACGAAATTACATCTCGCTGACAATAACCGCAAATCCGATTATACCGATTAGAATCGAATCGTATCGTTATTAAATCAATAACCAGGTGACTACACAATGGCAGCGTAGTAGGGATTGCCATCAATGCCTAAATTACCATAGATACGATTGATATAGTACTGTGGAACATGGTGTTGGTGTTACATTGACAAATGTGACTTGGATGATTTTATTTATTGTATGTATAGCTATATCAAAAGGGAGAAACTTAAATAGTAGTTGTCTTTTGACCTATTTAATGTTTTTAATTAATTTCGTAACGTAATATGTATTACGATACTTATTTAATTAGGGCACGAGCACATGATAGAAAAAAAATATGGTTGCTAGTGTGTCCAGTATTGGCGGAAAAATTACGAGAGTACCGAAAATTTGCTATTCGAATTTCGAACGATTCTTTTTCGAGATTTACAGTTGGCAATTACTATTGGTTAACCTAATAACGGTATCATGACCACTCTGAGCTAATATTATAACAATTTACATATATATGCATTAAATAATAGTGTAAGAAATATAATTAATATGTAGCTTGTATCAAGGTGAAGTTTGAATTCTCTTTACTCTTCATTTTACTTTCAGAATTTTTCTAACAATGCCTTGTGTAACGCAAACTTTTTGTACCCGAGGTACATTTATAATATCGTAAAATTTTGGAGGAATACCGTAAATGGAAAATCTATTTTTAAACATTATTAAAACCTGCACTATTATTGGTAACTGTCCGAAACGAAACAAAACGCTTTGCTAGCGCGTGTGATTTGCAGCTCTTGAGGTATTTTCTTTCGTCTATTTAACTTTATGAGATAATCTTATTTCTCCGAGGCACACCAGCTAATGAAATATTATACTCACACACAAAAAAAAACATCACTTGTGTAATTATTGCGAGGATCGAACCTGCGTCTAATTATGCCATAGGTCATTCAAATAAAACGAAATATTCCTCTGCAACAGTACATTTACATTTACATTTTACTGTGTTCATTGCTCAGCTTAATAATGTATTGTAAAGAATTCCAATGATGTTACTTGTCATCGCTGCACTGATGAAATTATGTGGGAACGCGAGCTAAATCCTGTAAGCCGATTTGTGTGCCTTAAGGCTGTGGTACACGGGATAGGTGATTGGATAAAGCGTCGTTGAGGCTTACAGGACACGGAAAGTTGACAATTGTAATTGTAATAGTTACAGAAGACTGCAATCAAATAACATTACTTTGATGTAGTGTTCTTTTTCTGCGGTACGTAAGGTTGTCAGTGCTCAACTAGGATACGCTGCGCTAGTAGTAATACCGCTAGCACAGTGAGTCTTAATCAACAACGGGTTGGAAACGTAGTGATATTGCTAGCGGCTATAGGCTACGGTGACCGCTTACTATAAGAAGTATCAGGTGGGTCGTAGAAAAAAAAAAGTCTGTATTGATATATAATTGGTTTAAAAACGTGTTTTCTTTGGTTTCCAAATTACTAAGTTTAATGAATACACATGCCTACTTATAACCATTTCACATCTCCTATAGAATTAAGGCCCTTATAAATCAGGCCACATTTGATTCACGAAACTAATACCCGCCTTAGTACATTTCGCCCGAAACGCTCCAGTGACCGAAATCTTCAAGTAATTAGGCAAATGAGTGTGGCCTCACAATGTAGCGATATCTCAGTCGGTCAGCGAGGAAAGGACCTCCTATCCGCCATCTTAATGCGGACTTGTGACCCGATGCACACTCCCTGATAACGGCGCTTGACCACAGACTAAAGTAGAGTAAAGACAGGAACGGAAACTAAAAAAAAGAGGGATATCACTAACGAGTTGCCAACCATTGTTGTTGAGGAATCACTGTGCTAGCAGTATTTATACTAGAGCGGCGTATCCCAGTGGAGCACTGGCAACCTTACTTACCGCAGAAACACGACACTACATCAAAGTAGTGTTATTTGACTGCGGTCTTCAGTAAGTTAGATGTAGAGTCCCCAGTCGGGCGGCTCCAATTTTAATGGGATAACCCACGAGAGAACCAATTGCCCCCACCTCTCTTTATGGATGTTACATTCAATATTTGTATATCTACACATCAATTTTAATTGTTGTAATGTACATGCCTCGTAAGGGCTGACACAACCTATGTAACGTAACAGTTTACATACGAAAACAGTTTAAATATATATTATAATTAAGTTTAATTTGAAGAGAAATGTGGAAATATGAACAATACAGTATGTATAGCTTACACTAGCTTCCACCCGCGACTTCGTCCGCATTGAGCATAGAATCCCAGAGGTACCTAACATTTTCCTGGGATAATCACATTTTCCTGGGATAATCACATTTTCCCGGGATATAAAATATTATTTGTGTTAATCAAGGTTATAAACATTACGTGTTTCCAGTTTCTAGAGCTGATGTTCTGTATACTGGCAGAAAGGAGTTTCTGTTCATCCTTTAAACTGCAAGTACGAAGATACGAAGCTCCCTTTTTACATAAGGTTGGTAATCCCTGGTATACCATCAGGTGAGCCGTGAGCTCGGTGGCTGCTTGTTAGGTTAGATTAGCCGGTTAGCGAAGCCTATGGAGCTTTAAAATTTTAAGCTAGATAGATAACAAGTTTATTCACCAAAAACTGCAATCACAAAAATATTTGCACAGAAAAAGAACACAAAAGTAAATTAAGACAAAAACGGAATTAGGGGTTAGTCTCAATTGGAACATAAAATATGTTAGTGACGCATAGTTGATTAACTACATAAAATTAGTGTTCAGTTTACAGCTGGCAAGTCTATGCAACGATTATGTCTATGGTGGTAGGACCGCAGCGCCCGGCTATCGGCTGGAATTATCTCCCAGCGCTTATCTGTCTTTAGACAACTTGGACACTTTCTTTATTCTCATAACAGCTTACTGAATACTAGAAATTACACGGATTATACAGCAAGAGGATAATTTTGAGAATTTATGAACTTGTTAAAAAAATTGCTGATTAAAAATTCGTCTACGCTTTATTGACGCGGCTCAATGTATTCTATAATTTATTCAATCGTTTTTGTTTGCCTTGCGTCTGGGTGTTTAGTTTGTATTATAAGTATGTATTTACAAAAAAAAAAGTATATAAGTATTGTATCAGCTGCTGGTTCCCATAGTTAGCTAGTTCCCATTGCTTAGTTTGGGGCCAGAAGGCGCTGTGTGATAATGTCCAAGCATTATTATTATTATTTTTTAACGTGATTTTATATATAGTTACATTTACGGGCTTTATTATTATTATCTTTGATTATATCTCAGAGTAGATAATATACTACGATTATATTAATGAAAGGGAAACATGTAGGAAACATAATTATTGTCTTTTTGCTTTTCAAATGTTAAGCCAAGTTAATAAGATTGTCTCAGTTGTCATTGAAAAAAGAACATTCTCTGAATGGAACAAAAGAAATGTCCACGCTGAGACATCGATAAAGAATTTGATTATCTTGATTCAATCTTCAGTGTCTATTGAATCATTCGACAATGGTGAGAAAAAACTCAAGCCATTTGTTACTGAAGACTCGCTAATCCTTTACAAATGTCAAAACAGATGACACTACCTGTCAGATGAAAATGATTTACCAAAAAGGTTTGTAAGTATAACCACAGTTTTTTTGCTGGAACCATAGAGTTTGTATTTTTGGCTGCGCTCACACAGTTCTTTTTATGAATTATGAATGAGAGACAGGATAACTTTTAACAACTCAAATAATGCAAAACCACTAGGGAGTTATTTAGTCCTAGTGTAGTTTGTAACTAAATAACAAAACCATGTGCCAATATTTTTTTTATTTCATTGGTACCTGTTAAGTGCCTAGTTAATTGTTGCTAAAAACAAAATTATGATCACTCAAAGGTAAGCGGTTACCTTCGCTGCGGTGACTGGACGCTCGCAATCTGGTGGCGACATATATCAATTTATGTACAAATTTACTAAGAAGTCTTTTGTACACCACTTTCCTGCATAAACAATCGGTGATCGGAATCGCCAAAGTAACAATAACGATGCTTTTAATCAGTACCGCGAGCATGAATAAATTACGTCAACGTTTTCGTATCGTCTTCGACTATTTTTGTATTCAAAGCGCTGCGCCGGTGAAAAGTGGAACTAAATATTATTATGACAATTTGACTTATGTTTTCGAAAACGTAGTTGATGATGTGACTTCCGACTAGAATATTCACGTTTCCGCAACTCATATCAGCAGGATCTTAGAGTTCAATACATTATCATAGATTTTTTTAAGTGCGATAATTCAACCTTTTTGTGTCTTTTTTTGGCCAAAGATTTTTATCTGTCCGACCGTCTGTTGGCTCTCGGGCCTTCTATTGCTGTAGGATTAACATTTGGGGACAATATGCGCTATTTACATAGCGATTAAACTATTAGCTGGTTCTGCCATTAGAAATTTAACTTTATTCTATAAGTGGTAGAGTATTATGTAACTGTTGTATGGTCTGATACATTTAAGTCTATAAGGATGCGTAAATCGTATATTTTATCGCAGTTTTTGTGCATTGATTGTTTAAGAATGACATGGTGTTTGAATTCACGATTCCTGTAGTTTTTAGGGTTCCGTACATTAAAAGAAAAAAAGGAACCCTTATAGGATCACTTCGTTGTCCGTCTGTCTGTCAAAATGTTTTTAACCTCAAGAACGCGTCGAGTTATAAAATTTAAATTAATATGAAATACCCGGGTCTATGGTCTCTTTCGGCTGTAAAATAATCAAACCTGTAAGTCAATATGAAGAAAAGATATGACCGCTTTAGTCGCAAATTGTCGCACATTTTGCGATTTTACAAGAGAATCAAAACCTATAGGGTACTTCACGTTGACCTAGACACATACATAATCTGTCTTGGTCACACGTAAATGGCTGGGCTGATTTTTAGTGTTTGTTATTGTCAGTAGAAGATTCTTATGAAAATAAAATTTGAAAAAAAAATCGGAATATTTTTAATTCGGGATAAACTAAAGAACCTCTGTTCTATGGAGTATTCGTCATATGAATTCATAGCTAAGACAAGACAACGTCTGACGGGACAGCTAGTATACATATAAAAATGAATCCCAATTTCCCTTGGTCACGGCATCACGCGTGAACGGCTAGACCTATTTAGCTAATTCTTTTTTATGTGTTTTTAATTCTCAGTAGTAGAATCTAATGAAGAGAAAAAAACGGAACATTTTTAACTTCGGGATAGTATGTACATTTTTCTATGGCAATTCGACATATGAATTCATAGACAGCAGCTAGTGTAGTAATAAGTAAACGTAGGGCAATCATGATTACAATTTCACCACGAAAATACGAAGCGTCTACAATAAAATGGGGAGGTAGGAGTTGCTCCAAATACTGCCGCTACGATGTATTTCGTTCTCCTTATGTTTTTATAGTCAGAATATAAGTATATATATTCGTATCGTACGTAGCTTTGTATGGAAATGTGAGCATTACCGTGGCTTTATTGAAACATTCGGGACCTTTATAGACCTGACGCGAGGAGTGTTGATACAGACCTACAACAAACAGATTTTTTTAGATGATAATGTTTATATAATTGAAATTCGGTTAAAAAATATGGCAACTTTTTTCATAACTATTCGCCTACAATGATATCACATCATAAAAAATACTAATAAGAGGTGCAAATTACTTTTCCTGAACTTTTTATTCTATCCCTAGCACGCAATAGTATGATTAAGGGTCAAAATTTTTCTTACATATAGTATTTTTGTAATGGTGCCTTCTTTCTTAGGATTACAGAATTCTAAATTTAAAATAAGGTTATTTTCCAATTTCGCTCAAGCAGTAGCGAGCTTTAATCATTACTCTGAGGCTTAGACAGTAAAATTATTTTTTTATTTTATGGTCACATATTCACAATCATGCCAAAATGGCAGATCGAATCGAAATTATTATGTCACATACATTGATATAGCCTAAGGTTAAACGTAGAGTTGTAGGGTTACTATCCCAGAAAAATAAAATGTTCAACTGGAACCAAATTTTATTTATTTCCAGGCGCACGAATTCACGACAAAAGCTGCTTAATCATAAATAATTATACGAAGAAAATATGATTAACATAATGTTTCCAAAACATATATAAATTATTAGCATATTCATAGTATCAATAAATACCGTTCATTATAATATATGTTATTACAGCGAGGTTATCGACTGTTAACCCCGGTCCGCCGATTTCTGAGAACACGATATCGTTTACTATGCTAATGTTCCTCTTAATAAAACAATTAACGGACATTAATTAACCAGCTTCATAAACGGAGGAGTTACATGTGGATGTGTTTCTCGATTCTCCGCTAAGGAATCAGGACTACTACGCCCTGTCTTGTTTATAAGTTAGCCTTCCTAGTTATTCCTGTCTTCATATATTTAACGTAACGTCTTTTTAAAAAAAAAAAAATTTGACCACTGCAATTGCATGTTTCTTTCTAGTATTTTTGGCAAATTATCGTTGAAACAACAAATTATTGCGGTGTTAGAGTTCCCCGTCAGATGTCAGATATTACACATCATATGCGACTACGTAAGGCTCGCTTAGTATGTGCAAAGCGTGGACTATGGGTGATAACTTTTTGTCCCCACAATCAAAGCAAACACAAAATATTCACCTATTAGTGTAACAAAAATAATTCGCATATGGAAATATACAAATAAATAACTTAAATATTACGTTACCCTGATACAGGAATCGAACCCGCGACACCAGGCGTACTAACCACTATAGTCTAGTGACGAGACCAACTCGATAACACTTCGTCATAAGTACATATATCACAGGACAGTAACAGAATAAAAAACAATTATCATACGACCAACGCTTACAAAGTACCTATTTTTAATTACTTATATCTGCAAAGGGTTCATGAAATACTACTTGTAATAGAATCGTTTTTCCGCTTGTTCCTCGTACATTACCAGCGATGTACAAGGAAAAAATATTCTTCGTAAATAACCGGGTAGTGTAAAAGGAATTATTTATACCTTCTACAAAACCAAGTTGCATTACCAGGGATGGCAGTGATGTACCTACTAGTCAGTGCCTTGGTATGTGTCGCCTGCGCCGCACATTTAGACAGACAGGCAGTGCTGACACGTTTAGGATGGGTGCGCATTACAATTTGTACCCGCCGACGGATTTAGCGTGGGACGACAGTCGGTATGGTCACAACACATACAAGCTACGAACAATAACACAGTTCGTAGCATACAAGTGATTCAGATGTATTTAAAAGCTTTCGCCCTCGACTTCGTCCGCGTGGAATTGGGACAAGAAGTTTAGTTTTTCAAAAATCCCGTGGTAGCCAGATATTTGCCGGGAAAAATATTAGTCTACATTACTTTATGAAAAGTACTTACCAAGGCTGGCTAAAATCGTTTATCCTTAACCGGAGTATTACGTGGAGAAACAGACTGTAATAATTAATTAAACGCGTTTTTGAGAGCAGTGTTTTTCACTTTTTTGGTTCACCTTTGGAAATAAATATCCAACACTCCCGAAATCATTCAATATTTTGTTTTATACATGTATGAAAGGAAATAAACATTAACGGTTTAGGTTGAGTTACTTTACATTTCACATTACATTTTATATTTTCCACCGCCCACAGATTTTCATTTAGCGCCCCCAATATTATAAGTTTCAATCGCCCCCTCAGAAACCCTCAACTACTGGGGGGTGGCACCGCCCACTTTGAGGAACTCTGCTGTGCATGAGTAAAACAACTATACATAGAAATACACTTTTTCATTGGATAGTCAATTAAGAGCTTAGATTCCTTGGTGTATAACTCGTATCCAAAATATCGTTTTCACATTCCAATGGTTTGAGTCTGTCTATGCTAATGTCGTTAATAGCGAAGGATATTGGCAATAAATTATGTCTTATTAAATCAGTGGACGCTAGTTATTATATTGGCAATAAATAATAACGAAGAGGTCTCTTAACTGGTAGGTATACACAGAACAAACAGTCGTTTATCCAATTAGTTTTTTGCCCCGACTTTATCGCGTTTATTATATGTATTAGCCTTGATAATAAGACTATTGTGACTAATGATATTTTGTTTATACAGTTTGCGAGATAATTTGTGCTCGAACTACAATGTAAACATGTATTTATAATTAATCAACGAATATTGGTTGTTTTGTGCTTTCGTCTTCTTGCATAATGTGTTTTTACAAGGTTTTTATTTAACTTGCAATATAACGGCTTATATTTCGTGAGAGTACCTGGTTGCTGGACACAGGGTTCGATCCTTCCTAAAGATCTCCTGAATGGTTGGCACACTGGGCATACACATGACATATTGCAAAAGCTTGTATTCAAATAGTTCTTACTATTTACTTACTTGCGTTGGTTTAAGCCTTATCGATTCACCGTTATGATCACAATAAAAAATCTACTTATTACATATTGTTAATACGAAAATATATCTTGAAACGAAATTAACTGTAACATAGTATAAAGAGAGGGGAAGTAGGTTTTCTTCTTCTTCTTCTTCCTAAGTATGGCAATCAATCCCTTCAGGGACTATTTTTGCCAGTGTCGAGTGTTAGAGAATTTTCATGTTGCAAAATTTCTCGTGTTTGCCGCATTAAAATGCCTAGTGTCATGCATTCTAACGCCCAATGGAGTTTCTGGAGACAACCCACGGCAGTAGCAGATCGTAACACGCCTTTAGATTAGAGGTAACCTATTGACCAAAATGATAAATCACTTAACCCAAAAGTCGTATTATGGCATTATTTCCAATGCTCCTATAAATCAGTCACTAAATGAAACTTTACTGCACATATCGGCACCAAAAATACACATTAAAGATCACTATAACACAATTTACGACACACTGGAAAAAATCTCAACCGCTCCGCCTGATTCCCGCCAAAAACTCCTAGGTTATCTTCATACAAACGCACCGCGCGCGGCTTGTATGTGTGCGCTATTGTATCTATGTGTCGACGCACGCACACTTTAACAAAATCTCGACCCATTTCTCAGTGCGCCAGTCGGGGCTAACACTGCACAAGGTTCACGCGCGCGTCACGGCTTTTCGGCAACGCTAAATGATTTATTCATCAATATCATCATCAAAATGTCTGATAATCGCAGAAGAACGTATTCACTGCCCTGCCCATGTTTTCCTAAATTATATTTGCAAAAGTTATTTATAAGGATGCGGATATATTACACATTAAAGTTTAATAACAAGGCGTTTCGTAATAGTCGAAACCGAAGAAAGTATTTTTCTGTAGCTAATTTGTAATTTTGTAATAAATGTGTGATTCAATAGATATGTTTGTATTAATTAAAAATAAATGTGGTCCTTTATGTGTAAAAATACTACATTATGCATAATAAAAAAAAATCAAAAAGCTGACTTGTATAAAGCACTAAGCAAATAAATTAAACACAAGCTCTTAGACTATGTTGCCGCCTGTACCATCTAGCGGCGACATGGCGAGTCGGGACCGCGACTTGACGTTGCCGCTGTTCATGCGGTTGCTAGCGAAGCGCGAACAGCCGCGCCTAATATTTAGCTAAAAGTGACAACCCTAAGACAGTAGGCAATTATATCGCGAATTGGGCCGGAGATAGCCTACTCCCTCTTCTTTATACTATGACTGTAACATCTAAATCACCTTATCTGCCATTCGTAATTTTTTTTAGGTTCGTACTTCGTCACAGGGAAGGATATGACCTGTTAAAAACTAAGAACCTAGGTATAAGCTGGGATTTTAAATTCTGACTACTATATTTTATAGTCGTGTTTTGTCAGTTACTTATGTCCGTTATTGGGCTAAATCAAAATGACACGCGAATGTAAATTAAAATTCAGATACGAGCATTACAAAAAATATGAGCAAAAAATATCGTATAACAAGTTATGATCACGGACAAAAACTATAATATATTATGAATGACCCAAATTGATTGATTGATTGATTGCAGAGCTAAAGAGGTTTTAATGAAAAAATGACGTATTCGCGTTAAGGATAAGTAGTTAATGGGCTCGCAATCAATTAAAAACAAATTAAAATCATTTTGATGAATAAATTACCGACATATTCAAGATACATGGTGATAATAATATGTACTAAGGCATTGGAATATGACCCAAGAACTGCGATGGTAAGGAGATGAATCAGAAAAATCAGAGCCGGTATTGAGTTATAAATGTTTAAACTAGCCCAAATATGTTTTATTTATTTTGATATCTACACTATCTATACTTCTACACTAATATTATAAAGAGGAAAGATTTGCATTTATGTGGGTTTGTATTGAATAGGCTCCGAAACTACTGGACCGATTTCAAAAATTCTTTCACCGTTAGAAAGCTACATTATCACTGAGTACTATAGGCTATATATTAGACTAGCTGCCCACCCTGGCTTCGCACGGGTGGACAAAATATTTGATAAATGTCTTTGCTCCGAAATTAATGTCTACCCGTGCGAAGCAGGGGCGGGCCGCTAGTAATAGATAGGGGCGAATAGATAGAATAAATGAATATTTTTAACATTATCCCACGTCTGTACAAATAATAATGTGATTTGGAAATAAAAGTTTTTTCTTAAGTTCATACCGTTAGCGTTATTTACATGTTTTTTAACAAACGAGTTTATTTATGATCTGTGGTATGTTTGTTTGTCCCTGCTAATCTAACTTGAAAAGGACCATCACTGAAAGTTACTTCACGAAATTATTCTTGGCTACTTTTTAACACGGCTTCTTCATTTATAGAACGTTTTTTTCCATACTCCACGCGGAAAAAGTCGCGGGCTTGTCTATAATAATATTTTAACGTGAACTTATCTAGTGCTAGTTTTTTTATAAACCAACTATAGTTTTTCAGAGCAAGCCGTTGGAACAAATAGCTTGCGGTCAAACTTAACCAGGGTTTACGACATTGCACAATTTGCACAGGTGTTACCCGGAAGGCCAAATATGCAGTTGGCCAAGCTACCGGGAAACATTACTTATGGTAATAAGGAAAGGCACGGTATTCTTAGTTACCTGACCCTAATTTATCTAAGTATATATAAATAACGGAACCGGCAGGCATGTATGAAGACATTGATGAATCTAAATCAAGCAAAATACGCGTGTGTGTAAGTCAAAACTGAAGTTGCGCTTGGGGTTTCCACAAACTTGATGTCTGCAAATAATTCCATACAAGTTCGGTTCTAATATTTATCGTCGACAAATTGTAGCGTCACATAATTACGGTGCGTGACTTTGAGCTTCTTTCTCTTGTGAGTATACGGTGCCAATACAGCTAAAATGAAGATTAATATACCGTTACGCACAATTCGTGGGCTAAGCTCATATTTCGTTCAATAAAGTGCACGTCACACTGTTTACACAGGCGCCCTTCGGAGTGAAGATTATGAACTCCGGCTGGTAGGAGTGGGGTAGCTAAGTGCTGCCAATTGTCACTTATCATGTTTCTGCCGAGGGTACGCCCCTATTGATTACGGGAGTTGGCGCTCTCAGACTAAAATGACAAGCGCTCCCACCACACTCTATCAGCAAACACCTATAGGTAAATAGAGGGACGAAGAGCCTTCATATACACATTTATACTATTCTCTCAGATCAAAGAAAAAATGTAGATAGATTTTTATGAACCACGAAAAGACGCCTGTTAAATCTATGCCTTGCAGTGTGAATATATACAATCACACGCACACATCTACAATTAATACAACGAAACTACGCCTAATATCGACTTGGGGCTTCTGTATATTATAAATCCACAAGTATGAGACTGTACAAAATTTGTGAGTTGGAATAAAATTTACATTATACCTTTATCCATTCTAATCCGTATCTATCGTAACCCCGATCCCCATCATCGCGTGATCGTCACGTCCATCTTCTGAGCACACACGGCGACGACATGACAGCGCGACGAGTCCTCTGTTCAGCTGCCTTGCGAATATTCCCATTTATTATATTAAATACTAGCTTTTTCCCGCGGCTTCGCACGCGTGGTGAATAAGTCAACATGTACCTTTATCTAAAATTCAAAATGATAGCTTTTGCCCACTGCTACCTATTTTAATAGATTTAACTTCAAAAATGTCGGATTTTCATACAAACTTTCATCCCCTATTCTATGCCTTAGGGATGGAATTTCCAATAATCCTCAAATACGTATTTATTTATTGTTAACTGAAAGGCCAAATACCAATTTTCATGCACTTTAATTCAAAAACGACTGATTTTCATACAAACTTTCAACCCCTATTTTACCCCCTTAGGGGTAGAATTTAAAAAAATCCTGAAATACGTATTTATTAACTTTGAACTGAAAGGTCAAAAACCAATTTTCATGCGTTTAAATTTAAAAACGACGGATTTTCATTCTATCTTTCAACCCCTGTTTTACCCTGTTAGGAGTGGAATTTCCAAATATGCTTTCTTAGCGGATGCCTACGTCATAACATCTACCTGCATGCCAAATTTCAGCCCGATCCGTCCAGTGGTTTGGGCTGTGCGTTGATAGATCACTATGTCAGTCAGTCAGTCACCTTTGAGTTATATATATTTATAGATGATATGGAAAGATAATGACAATAAAATAAGCTTATCTTACAAAGCGGACACATATGTATAATACCGACCAGTTAATTCTAGCAGTGAGTCTGATGAAGACTAAGGCGATGCGTAAACCGAGAATAACAAAATTTCCCATAATTTAAATATTGACACTGCCTGCCTACACAGCGTCTCCAACAAACAGTACCATATCCATTGTGTTCGCCCACTGCGCGTGGGCATATGGATATTATTGTATCGAAATACATATTTATAGTTTGTTAATAATTGTAGGTACATGAATATGCACTCTAAGGGTAGCGTGGGGACTAGTCGAATTGAATCATTGTGCAGGGAAGAGTTATAAAAAAAACCTAGCAAGCCTTACAGTAGTCGCATATGATGTGTAACATCTGACATCTGACGGCGTAGTCTACCACCGAGGTCCATTTGCCAAATCAAATAAACCCTTCCTTCGCTTTTAAGTGCAACATTATAAGACAAATTATAAGTATCGACACTGTGTTAAGTTTCCGGAAACCGTAACTTTTATTATTGGCATTTTTTGCAAATATCCTCTCATTGTTTGATTTTAAAGTTAGCGAATATAATCTTCGTCGTGCGTTGAATCCTGGGTTTTATCGGTCGCGGTTGGCATTCTAATGTGGTTGGTAGGCATTCAAGCGGCGTGCCGTGTGCGATATGTCCCACGATCGATTTGTTGCTAAACGTTCTCGGCAATATATGAAACTTTAATGAGCCTCGAAGGCCGTCTGCTGAGACTTGGCAGTCAGGTCGTGTTTGATGGATATTGGGAATTCAATTTCTACTCATGCAATATAAATAAGCAATTTAAAGTGTTGCTGAGTCCCCCCGGACTCTACAAATACGCAAGAGCTTGTGTTGTGAGCGTTCATATACTTACAAATATTTTTCCATACTCATAAAATGTTGTTAATTGTTATACAAATGTACGGTCCCCCTGATACGTGGTCACCATAGCCTATGAGCACCTGCAACTTGCACACTAACAACCATATCTTTGATTGAGGAGAATTACAGTGCTATATGATATTTTTATTCCAGAAAAAACAAAGCCCTCATGGAACTTGCGGAATCGTAATGTTTTGATAGTCCGCATGGATGGAATCGCCGGAAAAACCTATAGAGTTTATCAGATTTTTTATGAACTGATACATGATGTATTTTGAATCGCAATGTAACATTCGCCCTTGAGGAACAGGATGCGTAGATATTTAGCTATTCATACCTCGATTCCACGAACACTCGAATAATATATTATGTTTCTTGGAATCGATGCAGCTGATAATTCAACTGGAACTGGTATAATTTATTACACGTGTTTTATTGGCGGTACTTCACGGCGGGTAGTGCCGCATCTATCTAAGCCAGTGTTTCTCAAACATTTCTGGTGAACAGCCCCCTTTAGAAAAAAAATCTCACCGCCCCCCATAGTTCTTCATCAATTTTTTATATAAATATTTAGGGAAATATAAAATAATGGCTAAGGTTGTGTTTTTTTACATTTCGCATTTCGTTATACTTCCCATCGCCAACCAATTTTTATTAGCGCCCCCAATATTAAAAGTTTCTATCGCCCCCATATATTTGAAAAACTCTTTCACCAGTAGAATGATGCTACAGAATGCTACATTACCACTGAGTAACACAGGCCATATATTATACTGCTACGCGGGCGAAGTCACGGGTAAAATGTTAGTAATTTTAATTATTTGTTATATTCGTATGTAATAGATACTCTGAGCATCGTCTCAAATTGTGGGAGTGTCTAAAATATTTTATTCAGTGTTAATCTTTCTGTATAATTCTATTATGTATATACTTGTAAGTTAAGTAAATTACGTTAATAATATATTCCCTTTTGTAGAGAGAAGTTCCTTTTTTTTTAGTAATTACGGGTCAGCGATCGACTACGATCTCATCTGATGGTAAGTGAAGATGTGGTCGAAGGTGGAGCTCGCTTGTCCGTCAGTAGCCTATTCACTCTGGTCTTGAAGAGTCCCAGGTTGTAGGATTCAGGGATCACTGACTACGGGAGAGAATTCCAGTCCTTTGCTGTGCGCATTATGACAAATGATGCAAAACGCTTCGGGCGTATTGGTGGTATGTCCACAACGTAAGGGTAAGAGCTCTCCCCACGCCTAGTAGTCCGATGTCGAAAAGGTGATGGAGGAATTAAGTCGTAAAGTTCCTTGCACCCACGCATGCCTTGGCTTCCATTGCAATACCTATATCTTATTGTATGATATACCATATATGTAATTTATTTGTATCTAGTGTCTGCATAACCAACTCCTACGCTGGCGCCCGCCATTTATCGCCTACTTGTCTTCTGCTACAAAGATTATGTATCATGCAGATAAGATTGAGTTTTGATTTATCATTCAGCGGGAAAGGACTCACTAGTATTTTTATTCCAAACTCTAGAATCTGTCATATCTTTCGAGGTTATGTATGCATGTGTATGTCTGTTCTTATGGCATGAATGTTGCCTAAACAACAAGATGAATTTTATTAAACAGATTGTGGAAGTACTGGAAGTGGCATAGTGTATAGTCAAATACAGAGTGCTTATTGCCGCTTTATGACTATTTAATTGCTTTATTTTGTTTCTGAAAATTAATTATAGCTTGTGATAATTATAGTTCGGTTCCCAGCTAAATGGACTCGACTCACGCCATTTAACCCAAAGTCGTAAGTTAATTCAGACCTTAATGTTGCCGAGTCAGTTTCGATAAATTACTCGATAGTCTCGATACAGGCGAGCGATCAAGTGTCAAGTCTGCAGCAGTAATCTGCGCGCCCACCGCCCGTCAGGCGTTTGTGTGGTCGACTGTACATCTGTTTTGATCATTTAATATGTACTGTAAATAAATTAGCCAATTTGTTTATTCAATCAACTTTTTGCGCATATGGTATTATAATCAAATTGACTCATATAGAATAATGTAAATAAACAAACACGCAATTTATCAACTTACCGATATTTCAGTTGTTTCCAAACTTCTGGAAGGAGTAAGTATCTGAAAAGAATATAAATATTGATCAATAGTAAGCAAACGAAGAATAACATTATATGCCAGCCTTCTTGGCACTCTCCCACGTGACAACAATTTGGGACAAGTGTTTTATTTATTTTATTATTTTATATTAGATTAGTATTTTTTTCCTTTAGTTTTAGATTGAGTTATTATTGTCCCATATATATTACGTGTAACTCACTGAAATAAACTAATCTGTTACTAAGGAATCAAGAGAAAGAGGAGAAAAGGTTGAGTGGTTGGTTTGAAACTTAATGATCAATTCTCAGGTCGGGCAAAAATAGTTTACTACAGAGATTTCTTCAAAACCAAAACAAATAATATTTATGTTTTTACCTAACTAACTACGGAGAAGCGGAAAGAGGGTGATTTTAACAGTCTATATATGTTTATTTGTATTTACATATGCTCATCCGATTTTGATGAATAAGGTGTCAATCGATTCGTTATTATGGCCCGGGTAACATAGGGTACATTTTAACACAGCTTCATTACAGCTTCAGCAATATTACACCTTCGTCGATTATACCTTGCAAATCCAGATTTTAACTGATTTCATTTCCCATCGGGTTTCAGTTTTCAAACTTTTTACACGGTTGGAAAATCTGTAGAGCTCTAGCTCTACACTTTCATAAATGCCTTATCAGGGTGTAAATTCAATGTCAAATTTCCATTTGATTTTCAGTGTAGTGTGTAAGTTTAGACATGGATCAGTGACTGTTTAAGTAACTTTTATAAATAGCTCGGCCCACGTCAAATTATGAGCTGTCGAGCCCCGGTGGTCGTGAGGTGCTTTTATGACATCCTGTGGGCCCATGCCAGGCCGCTCATGAGCTTACACTATTAACTGTAATTACTAGTTAACTAACATCCATATGGTATTGAGCGATTTGAATTTTAGTCTCAGTCAGAGACTTGGAAATTCCCTGACATTGACAAACCGATGACTTAGAGGCTTGACTTCTACGCCAGACTGATGAGACCGCTGGTCTAATGGTAAGTACACCTGACTGCTACGCTAGGGGTCGTGGGTTCGATTCCTGCCGGTGCAAGCATTTATGTGATAAACATTTTGCCTAGCGTCTGGGTGTTTGGTATGTATTATAAGTATGTATTTAAAAACTTACGATTAGCACTTGCAAGTGCAGCCGGTGTACGATTAGGGTACACCTGTTAAAGAGAGGTAGGGCGATTTGGGATTTCCCGTGGGTTATCCCATTTAAATTGGAGCCGCCCGACTGGGGACTGTACCTCCGCCTTACAGAAGACTTGACTTGATGTAATGTTGTGTTTCTGCGGTAAGTAAGGTTGCTAGTGCTCCACGAGGATACGCTGGGCTAGTAGTAATCTGCTAGCACAGTGAGTCCTCATCATCAACATGGTTGGCAACCCGTTAGTGATACCCTTGGTGTTGCTAGCGGCTATAGGCTACGGTGACTGCTTACCATCAGGTGGGCCGCACGCTTGTGTGCCACCTTAGTGGTATAAAAAAACACCTTGACGACACCCTGGAGACATAGATTTTTCTATATGTATGTAAGCCAAGCTACGCCAAGCTATCCATCCTTTTAACCCGTCGCCAGCGCTTGACCGCTCGTTAACAATTTAACGACACCTAAACCGCATCCTGCTGCATTTGACAGCGGTGACGCTATAAACACCGGGCCTTTACGACCCCGGCCAGAGGCCACTGTCATATCGGTTTGGACATAAACCTTTTCTAGGGTTAGCGGTTGCAAACTTGAGCGTAAAAGATGCGTGTCGGTTGGATGACTTGGATGTCAACTCTTGCCCGCATAGACTGTCGTTTAAGTCCAGGACGCGAACTGAGCTTCAAAAGTGTTACGAAAACATTATATGCATATGCGTAAAATGTTTTATCATTAATAAAAATAAGAACTTATAGTTTATATATAACGTAGTATTGTAGTATAGTTTTTTTTATACCACACACACAAGCATACGGCTAACCTGATGGTAAGTCACCGTAGCCTATAGCCGCTAGAAATACCAGGGGTACCTATCACTAACGGGTTGCCAATCATATTTGTCGATGAGGACTCACTCTGCTAGCAGCATTACTACTAGCCCAGCGTATCCTCGTGGAGCACTGGCAAGTCTGGCAACCTAACTTACCGCAGAAACACTACATCAAGTAGTGTTATATCACTGCGGTCTTCTGTAAGGTGGAGGTACAGTACCCAGTCGGGCGGCTCCAATTTAAATGGGAAAATCCACGGGAAATCTCAAATCGCTCTACCTCTCTTAAAACCACTGGAGTTATTTTCATTATTTTATTTTATTAGTTTGATTCTCATACCAAAACTGTTTGATCACTCTGTAAAAATACCCATTTTAACTTCTGTGATATTTTATAGTGCCTTTACCGCCTTTACCGACCGTTCCTGGCAGCCCTTTACGAAGCGTCAGGGCCCATCTGCAGGGCATCCACCCTGGTCATTGTGCGAGTTACACCGTGATCAATTGTGTAGGGTTAT
This sequence comes from Falcaria lacertinaria, assembly GCA_951449985.1. NCBI lineage: Eukaryota > Metazoa > Arthropoda > Insecta > Lepidoptera > Drepanidae > Falcaria > Falcaria lacertinaria. The sequence goes on along the minus strand of OX602120.1, from coordinate 308,037 downwards.
GTATGATAATATGATTCGACCACGCTACAAATTCTGATCTGAGACTGCTAAGATGTGCGGGATCGAGTCAATGTGAAAACACGTGTTGTCTGCTTCACTGTTTAATTGATTGTATTATAATTCAGCCTAGTTGTTAAAACGCGCACAGCGGCAGTCAACTTGATAATTATGTATACTTATAATGATATTCTAAAGAGGAAAGATTTGTATTTTTATGTGTATGTTTGTAATGAATATGCTCCGAAACTACTGGACCGATTTCAAAAAATCTTTTACCGTTAGAAAGCTACATTATCATTGAGTAACATAGGCTATATATACTGCCCGCCTCGGTTACGCACGGGTAGACAAAATATTTGATAAATGTCTGCCCGTGCGAAAGCGGGGCGGGCCGCTAGTTGATAAATATAAACAAATGCTATTGTCCCGGTTGACCCGTACAGTCCAGATTGGTACCGGAGCTGTTAAAGTCGCTCACCTCGCGCGAGTCAAGCGCAAACGTTCCTTGTACACCCCGCAACTAGTCATGCTGTCCGGTAGAGAATCAATAACCTCATCTTGCGATATCCGTAGCATATATGGTATGATGTCTTTAACTCGATTATCCCCCTGTAATCAGCGTCACGGTGGGAAGTTATCCCACCGCCAGGCGTGGGCTAACCCAATTAATGAGCACGCAGACGCGATGCATTTACATTAACAATTCACGATTGCTCAAATGTCTAGATTAGCCACAGATTACCTGAAATGTGAAGCTCTTTGCAGCGTATCTTTGCAGCCCCGTAAAACATTATAATATTATAAATTTATTTTATTTAATATTTGATATATCCATTTTCTTTTGTGGTACGTAAACAAAAATGATATCTCTAACTGCATCGTCCTAAAAATAAATAAAATTGAAAAATAGTCTTACAAGATCTAAAAAAAATGGCCAAGTTTGTTGTTTTTTTGGCACACAAGCATACGGCCCACCTGATGGTAAGTAGTCACCGTAGCCTATAGCCGCTAGCAATACCAGGGATATCACTAACGGGGTGCCAACCATGTTGTTGATGAGTACTCACTGTGCTAGCAGCATTACTATTAGCCCAGCGTATCCTCGTTTAGCATTGGCAACTTTATTTACCGCAGAAACACAACACTACATCAAGTAGTGTAATTTCACTGCGGTCTTCTGTAAGGTGGAGGTACAGTCCCCAGTCGGGCGGCTCCAATTTAAATGGGAAAACCCACGGGAGATCGCAAATCGCCCTACCTCTGGAAATTATAGTAATGCAATGAAATCTATATAGATTTTGAAGCAGACGAAAATAGCTTCTATCCACAGTTACTCTCGATCCCACAGACTCCCGGGAAATAATGACGTAGCGAACACGCGCTTAGGGCAAATCCGTACCAACAATTTGCTAATGTATGTTAAATACATTGGGCCTAATTACCTCCCTTGGTCCCTTTTGAGGCCCTCCGTAATCGCATCATCTAAGTTAACTCACAAACACGAATGCTTAATACGTAACTGTACTGTGGAGCGCGAAGGCTCCTTAATTCTCCGTTTATCTCGATAGCTATCCTCGAATAGACAAGTTGGTAGGTAAATTTATTTTTAATTAGTTTATTTTCTTTAGTTCCTAATAAGGCACTTATGAATGTCTATTATACCACCGGTTCAAAAAATGCCTCCTGTTACAAATAGAACTAATTTTCTTTTACGAAATCATTAAACTAAAATAATTTGAGAGGACTAAATGTATTGCCATCCATATTTAATTTAACCCCACATGAGAAAGGGAAGTAGTTTAGTGATTTGTACAACAGAATTGACATTAATAATATATACCTATTCCTTTTGATAACATTGACAAGTTGTGAAAGTGAATAAAATCAAAGAGTCTCCATAGGATCCGTAATGATTCAAACGCCTCATCAAGTTAATGACTGATTTAACAATCATATATGGACTTAACTATTAATTAAACACATCATTTCATTTATATAGTTATTCGCTAACCCCGCAAACTTTGTGTTGCCATATAAATTGATATCTATGTTATTTCTGACCAAAATAAAAAAAAAAATTGGGGTGGAGCACGCTTATCCGTAATTGTATGAAAATATTTAACGTCCGATTCTCAAACCTACAGAATGAATGTGCACATATAAATTTTAAAAATCGGCCAAGCCGTTTCGGAGTTTTTAATTTGAGGTAAAGTTTAATATCGCTAGTTTAAAATTTGACGTGACGACACAGCGTCTTGCTGCTTAAGCAGACCTTAAGTTATGATGAAATTGGCGGTTCAATCTACGCTGGGTCGAGCTAAGTAATTACTTCAAGTTACTAGAGTGTTCGCGTGTACACGGCGAGCGTCTTTTAATTTAGTTGGAATTGCGCGCGAGGAAAGTGGCAGCGCTCGACGTTAGAAGTATTGAAGTATCTTGGCAATTAGAGCAAAAGTGTTGCCGAAGAGACTTTATTTTTTATCTAAGTATTTTTGTTTGCAGAACGTGTATTTGCAGACCCTACCAGTAATACTTGAATACTCTATCATCGCGGCGAATTGGAGGAGGGAAAATTTGTTAGATTTTTCATGGGTATGCCATTTCCCAGACAAATTTACCTTTTCTCCGCGACTGTCTGCGAAGCAATATAATAAATAACCTATGTTACTCAGTTCAAACATTCTGGACTTAGAATGTGTGTTGCCTGCACGGTACTTGTAAGTGAATCGTTTCGAGTTCAAAGTTTGCTGTAGCCTACTTGTAAGTTTGTCAGTGTATATTTTTTCCTTCGATAACTTTTATATGAAGCTCAAATCACCGAATACAGTGAATTCAATAGATTTCCGGGACCTTAACTTTATGAAATGTGTTTCATATAGCCTTTATGCTTGTTATTTGAGTCCATTACGGCGCATTAGGGTACCTCGGAGGGAGCACATTTAAGGCGTTTGACGTGTCATTTGTGACAATCGACCCAAATTGTTCCATTCAATGCTTTACACTCAATTAAATGCACAAATTCTTTGGGTGCGTGGAGCTCAGGGCTGCCAACAACAATGAAATACCAAATTAATTGGTCCCGGTAGTAACGTAGGGTTCCAAAAGACTGATAAATACTCCTTATTCTAGCCTTAGTCTATTTAATCTAATTAGGAGATGTATGGTATGAGTGTGATAGTATGGCAGTGTGATATGCAATTAGAAATCTATAAATCCTTGTTACTTTTTGCGTTGAGAAACTATCAATTTATGGACGTAATATCCATACTAATAAAATAAATGCGACAGTAACTCTGTTTGTTTGCTACCTTTTCAGGATTAAATTTCGTACAAAAATCGTAATAAAATTTGACAAGGAGATAGATTGAGTCCTGGTGAAGGACATAGGCCATATTTTGTCTTTAATGAAATGCAGACGGAGTCACGGGTCTATCTGAACTAATATTTATTTAAAAATTGGAATGGCGTTAGCATATACGCTTATATAATACTTTTTATCCTGGAAAATTGTGTGGTGCCCGAGGGATAGCCAAACCACACGGGTAACTTGTTCGTCGAGTAAAAGCTAGTAATTCATAATTTGAATTAAAAAAAAAAAAAAAACATGAATAATGGAATTCCTATATATGTCTCTGCCTGCCAGCCCTACAGCAGCAACGCGTGACAATAGGTGAGCGGATTGGTGCACAATGGGTCCGAGCTCACAATATTGTGATCACAGCGAGCCAGCCTTGTATCGGCAAACAATTGGCGCGTTTACCAGCCGCTATTCACTACCTCACAATGCTCACAACGCTACTGTATAAGTGTTTTCTTTGTTAATTTTGTACGTGTCCGCTGAACTACGGTTTTGCGAGTTATTTAAATGTGGAGGTGATGTCGACCTTCTTTTGTTATTAATTAGGCTGTTTATAATTTTTGTGTTATGCGATTCAATTTTTTATGATTGTTTATAGTGTTCCAAAATTAAATTTTGGAAAATTTGGTCACCATTCTTGTCTGTCTGTCACTGTCAAACAATTAATACATATTTCAGTTATTTTTTACTTTTAATGTTGAGTGGTGTTCTTATTATAAATTTGTAACATTTTTGTTTCCAATTTGTTTACATAATATTGCAAAATAAACACGCATGTTCATTCATTATAATCGTGACGTGTTACAGTGGAGACGAATCCAAAGACATCTTGCGACAGTTATATCATATTAAATCTCACTGGAATAAAGGAACTTTATGAATTGTCACTTCATCCGTGTCTGTCCGTCAACCACTACCACTTCATAAATTATTTTTATTATAGTTATGAAGATAGATGTGGGCGTGATGTAATTTAATTTAATCCTTTTTAGACTTTCAAGTTAAGTTGAAGTGCTTCTGACGCGAAATATGAGACGAAATATAAAATGTGGTGTGAACCTTTTGAAATATATTTACACCTCAGGGTAGATATTAGATAATATACTGTTATCTCATATTAAAATTGTTATCGTGTTTCACGCTTCATATAAAAAAAATATGGATTTCCAAACAAACTGTTTTAACGGAGCTTGAAAAACTTGGCCATGTTTCAAGTTGCTAGATTAAAATTACGATTATAAAAAACAAAACCCTACAAGCATCTAAGTGTGTAGACGGGAGGCGCTCATAAGCTAGCAAAATATACATATTTGCTCCCAACCCCAAGATGCTACAATCCTCTCAACTCCACTCTAAAACGTAATAAAAGAATGTCGCATTCTCCAATCATTCCTCGGCCAATAAGCGGGGCGGGAACAAATCGCGGCATCCCGAAATAGCGGTGATTAACGCGATTATATTTATGTATCGCGGCCGATGTTGATGCGTTAACGCTCCTCCGAATAAAACGATGCACAGAAACGTGAATCACGCGGCCCTATTCACGTCAATGGAGTATTCTAAAGTTGCGTAAATGCAGATCAGTAGAGGTGAAATTAAAAATATAGGGCAGGCCGTGATTCACCCTTCCGCCGTGTTCATCTATGTACTTAATATACTTTTTTGGAAATCAGTCGTCGTAGATATGTAGACCTGACTTTTACCAACGGCTTTAGCCGCGTGATTCTGAATGTATAGCCTTATGTCCTTCCCCAGGTAATAATTTATGTTATTGCCAAATTTCATTTCGATCCGTTCAGCCGTTTAGTAGTGAACAGGTAGCAAGCAACATACAAACAGAGTTACTTTTACTAGCATTTATACTATTCGTATGGATTATTACATTACTGTATGGAGGTATTATTATATTACTAAGCAAGTAATCTAGTACCTACCAGCTGGTAGGTACAATTCTCCAAACAAAACGCAACAGAATCCGGTGCTATTTACGACATTCCGATTTTATTTATGTTTTCATGTTCATTTAGTAGCTCCATTAAATTCCTTTTCTCTTATGTTTAATCTTTGCTTTGGCCACAACATTATAATCTAAATCTTTAATTACACGTGGACTCGTAGTAGGTTATGCATTAATCATCTCTGTCAATTATTTTTAATAATTTTTCATCATAACAGAAAAAAAAGACAACTGTCCAAAAAGTTTTAATCTTTTCCAGAATTGCAATGTAGCTTTACACACACTAGGTATTTCATGTGGGTATCATATAATCAAAGTAGGTATCCTACATTGACCTCGCGGATAACCCCGCAAAATTTCTCCAGAATAAGTATTCACCAGCCAGTAACTGTCATGTTGACACTTCATCTTTTACGAGTTGTTGTAAAACGCACAGTTTAACTGCGACATTAATAACTTAATCCAACACTTTCCAACAATTATATTTAACTTTCTACGCGACCATTTTGTGGGGAATTATATTGCGAATCGTTTCGGTTCAGACATTGTTGGACTGGAAAGGATTTGCTTCCAACTTCCAACATTATCGCCTTCATATTCTTAGGCTTTAGTATTATATACACTAAGACTTTATTACTACATATGTCTATAGTGCCATCATAATTAACTCTACCATAACCTCACCATGGATACAGCAATGAATAGATTTCCCCTATAGTTTAATTCCCTTCATAATTATACCAAGCTTCTTTCTTCTGTATATGCACCAATACTTTATTATAATTACTAGCGGCCCGCTCCGGCTGCGCACGGGTAGACAAAATATTTGATAAATGTCTATTGCCCGTGCGGGTAGACAATAGACATTTATCAAATATTTTGTCTACCCGTGCGAAGCCGGGGCGGGTTGAATATATAGCTAGTTTAATATATAGCCTATGTTATTCAGTGATAATTTAGCTTTCTAACGGTGAAAGAATTTTTGAAATCGGTCCTGTAGTTTCGGAGCCTATTCAATACAAACCCACAAAAATACATGTAGATGTAGATGTAGAAGTGTAGATGTAGATTTGTTTCTATACCTATACTTCCTACAGTATCTTGCGTAATTAACTCTTTCCCTACATCGTCACTGCATGCAGCCATCATGGCAACAGCGACAGCCACCATCGGTCAGTGCTAACGAGCTTCATAACGGACGGACGAGGTGACACTCCGGTTGTAGCACTGACTGATCGCTTCCTATGGACGTTGTGTTAACTATGTGTGGACGGCACTGTTTCATTCAAGCTGAATTTGGACTTTGTAGTGGCTCTGTATATATGGTTAATGCAATCATGTAATACTATAATACGATCTGTGGTAAGAGTTTGTCATCAATCTTCTTCCCGTTGACATTTATTTGGATATAACTGATAGGATGACCATTATAAAAAAACAAAATACTATTTTCAAATTTAGGTTTAATAAGGCACTTACAAACGTCTAAATTACCAACGATTCAAAAAAAAAAACGCCACATGAGAATCATTAACGGATGTAATGTGTCCTTGATTCACTTAAATCCATAAAAGGCTTAACGCAGAAAACATAAATAATTATACATTAGAAATAGTAGTAACAATTTCTAACACAAATACTTTTGAAACTCGTGAAAATGATAATAAGGAGTCTTAAATTAGACCTACATAAGGCTTAGACAGCTTAAACTTATCTCGTCTCAAACTCCGTGATCCTAGTGCGACAGTGCGACCCTCTCATGATGACTTACTTCCCTAAGAGGCGAGACCAAACACAAATTGTAAACAATTACACCAACCATCAATCATCTGGATCGCTTCGTCCGAGTAATTCTCCTCAGTGGTGTCACGATGATCCATCATTTAACGTGTGCACTCGTTACGAGCCATTCCAATTGTTTGGGAAATTGTTACACAATTGTCCATCCTTAATGCCTTTTATTTTCTCTCATTCTTTTGGAGACAAATGCTTAGGTGTAGCCTCAGAAATAGTGAAGAAGAGAATTGTAATTTTAATTAATAGATCGTATTAATGGAATAAACCTTAAGTGAGACTTAAATCATAATTAATACTGGCCGTATATAAAAAAAGTATTCTATCAGCTGCTGGTTCCCATAATTCAAGCTTTGCTTAGGTTGGTTTATTATTAAGATGATCATTCTTGCAGTGTTCTGTAGGTTAAATGTAGCCTTAAGTGATTAAATGAATTGATATTAACAAATCCAAATGTAGTCACTGCTTAAATGCCGCTAGCCACATGTTTATCATATTTATGCTATCCATCAATCTGTCAGACGTGTGTGCTCATGAATACAAACAGATAAATTTGTTCATCGATATTACTGTGTTATGAAATATACATTACGCAAAAACATCATTAGAAATCTACTTTATGACTTTTACAATACAGTTCAAAATTCTTTAGCTAAGTTACCGATTACAGTAACGTTTTAGAATGATATTCAAATTAGTTTTTTACTTTTTAATCTTTACATTCTGCTTCTGGAATCACTTCATAAATACGGTTAATGATTTTGTAATTTTCATTTTATTGTTGTGTGGATAAGGTTAATGTTTGCTTGTTAACGATGTGTTGTTTTTAAGTTGGCCTAACGGATGCCGCGGTAGGGTGGATATATTTAGCTCAGAATGTACAACGGAAGTGCGTACGAGGTGTAATATTGCAAGGATCGTTTTGCTTCGTTTTATCGCTCAGAATACCATTAACGCCACACTAATAATATATGCGAAACAAGTTGGTCACGGTGCTGCTTGTTTCATATTAGTATTTTTTATTTATGCTAAGCCTTAGCGATTGAATAATAAAAATATCTGTTGATAAGTTCTCTAATTTTAACACATTCTCGATTTGGCTTACATTTTGTAGCATATAAAAACCAACAATAAAAATAAATAAATTAACTAATGAGTCTATCAAAAAAGTCATTGTCATCCAAAGGCAAACATGTTATTCGTAAAAATAATTCATTTTCCATTGCAAAGTGTAATTTGCCTAGCGTACACAAAAGCGTCGTCTACATACATCAGCGCTCAGTAAACAATGCGAGTCAACGCTCCACAACGTTTCCTCAACAAACCTACCTTCAGGAGTCGATAAACCTGTCAAATATAACTTCATGTTGTTTGATTCAACATCTACCACATCCACGACCTCACTATTCCAAACCCAACACTATAAGGCAAAAGCCTTGGTTTGAATTCAAGTGACAAAAAGTACGGCGGATAGGCTTTTTTGTAACGGGCAATAGGTGAAGGTGTGGAAATAACAAGCAAGTTCGTGTTGAATATAAACTTTAGACTCAATCAAAACGTGTGCTTCTGAACGGACGTGGTGGCTGTTGCAGACTTTATTATTGCGTAGACCGGGCGCAATATCTTATTTTCTTTATTAGAACTGCCTTCAAACACAAAAATATTTCAGATGAATTTCAGAGTTTCATCAATTCGTAGATTGTACAAAGTAAAAGGTTTTTAAATATGCGCAATGAATAATACTAGAAATAACAACGGCGATCGGTTCATTATAATTTATTATTTTGTAAAGCTGCGTTAAAATTCTATACGACGATAATAGGCCTACGTATATATCTAAAAAGACAGAAGGAATCTATAGCCAGATGTATTTTGTTGAAAGAATCTCCATAAAACAAGGTGTTTCGTATCTAATAATTCCTAGCTCTTCAACGAAAATAGTTGTCCAATATACGAGCGATCTATATGTGGCGGAGAATGGAAGCTTGTTTGTTGACTGTGAGCTGCACAGATACTGTTACCTACCATTAGTGACTGGTGGAATTTATAGCACGGAATTTTGGACGATGTAATATTTAGACGAGCTGTTAATGTTTAGATATTGTCTAGTTGCATAGACAGAGTTATACAGATTGCATTACAATAAAGTGGAATTACTTTTGATCGCATGAAAATGTATCAGCTATTTTGCAATCAAATAAATTTGTAATATAAATACCTAAAGCTAAATCACGATTAAATACTATTTTGCAAGACTGATCAACTCATCTTTAATTTACCCTAATATATCTATGTATATTAATATTATAAGAAAAAGGTTTGTACTTTTATTTGTAGTGAATAAAGTGAAACCAAGTGGACCAATTTTAGAAAATCTTTCACCAGAAAAACTTTATATTATCACTGAGTAACATTGGCCCTATATTCTACTGCTGTGTGGACGAAGTGCTGAAAAGGCTAGTATTTCAGAAAACAAATATTATATTATTATGCCACAAAAATAGTGTGTAGCTAGTACCACAGTAGTGGTGTGTCCTGTGCGACGAATTCCAATGAGTCCCGAGCCCCGTGTCATGATCGATCCTCATCCATCACCCGCGATTGGACGCCAGTCAGCTGTTATTGAGTAATTGTGGGACTACGCTGTACTGCAAGGTTCAACCAGATTGATTCACAACATGCAACGGCATGACTTGACAAGTTGGATTTACTTCGGTACAACACAATTGTCAACGCACTTCTCATCGTACCACAGACCAAATTACTGACTCGATTTGGACTGGACTTTAACTGACAGGTAAAGGACGCTATCAGAATGTGCGTGTTTTAGTGCATACACAATATGAGTTGATATCAGATTCATTGAATTGATTCAGGTTTTACTTTGCGGAAATTCATATTTATAGAATACAAAATATATATAAAAAAAAGCAAATTATAATATATTTTGTATTCTATGATATCAGATTCTTTGTATCGGCCTGCCAATGAGATGCTTGCATATGTGTCTTAAGATGAAAATGTATACTTGAAGTAACTGCTTATCTTCAGGGGTCTTCACTACGCCTCTTAACCACGAAAGTAAATAAATAGAGCGATAACATGAGTGAGGTAAAATTGAAGTACCACAGTACAGTGAGCAAGCAGACCCCAATAGACAAACAGTACGTGCTCTCTCCTGTTTGTACAGATGACTGGTGTCTGATACTTACCTACTGTCGATTGCCACTGATGTGACAACTTACCAGTGACTACATGGATTCTTGATACTTGAATTTTCTAAATTAAATGTCTTTGCATCAGTTTGGTATCAAAACTAACAATAATTCTCGGTCGTCGTTGTTCTATGGATATACTTCTGTTGTCCCAAGATGAATTTCTGTGTTTTATCTACAAGATTTATATGTGTCCCCATCACTGATCTAATATTATGTATTATTGAATGTATTAATACACTATGTATTATTATGTCAGTGGTCACTATGATAGTTTTGTTCAATACATTGTTCTAACAGTCAAAGAAATAATAAACGAGCAAACATGCTATCGACTTTGCTCGTGTATTACGGAAGACAATAGTTTTACGTACAAAATTGTACTATAAACGGGCCAAGATCACAACATCATCGCAATATTAAAAAAGTTTACCTATGTAGGGGTTTCAATTTTGAACTATTATGGACCAAATTGAAGGATGACAACGGTTTTTATATTAACGTTTTCGTCGGAGAGAGATGTTAAAATTGCACTCTCCTTGACCCCGATCTTCGTGACCTTGACCTCTAGATCTATCTTTGCCTTATTTTTATCTTATTAAATAACAATGACGTCACGTGCAATCCTCTGACCATCAATCAGAACAGACGCAGGTCCTAAATAATTAGCTGACTGTTGGTGCTCCCGTGTGCCACAGACTAACGAGCTTGCAGCTCCGTATGTCGACAGTCTAACGAGTGTGTGGCAAGTTCAGACGGCCTAACGAGCAGTGCTAATACAATCAGCAATCAAGTACGTATACTCTGTGATTTCCACTCTGACCTATTTGCCTATCCTGTTTAGTTTAAGTTGTTGTGATGGTTGAGACAGCCTATTGCGGCTTACGGAAACTACTTACTGAACAAAACTAATTTTGTTGAAAGCACTGTTGGTTTAGTGGTTGGCACAACCGCTTGCTATGTAGGGGCCGCGGGTTCTATCGATAATTTAATGAATTTTGTTTTTTTTTGTTGGGTGTTTGGTGTATATTCATAGAATATCAGTCGTCATGTACTCATACAATAAGCTTTACCTAGTTTGGGACCAGATGGCGCTCTGTGGTAATGTCTTCGCGTTATGATTATTATTTATATGTAATAAATATTATTATGTAATAAATATTTATGTAAGTTATTAATTTATGAAATTGAAAATATGACTATCGTATCATTATAACTCAGCTGTTTTAAAAAACTATGTAGGTAGTTCTCAAATAATTTAGTTCTACTGATAAAGCAAACCGATTTCCAGCTATGTTTTGTCAGCACGATGTTACTCGTGTTACTCTCAAATTCTTAATACATTTTGTTCGCACGATAAAATATTCCAATATCTCCTGGAAACACATCCCAAAATAAAATTATATGGATGACAAACCCGATCCGACACAAATGTAGCGAGTCCTCAATGTACCTAACAAAAAATATATATGTTGGTAAATATGAAATTTGCCGAGAAATTGATACGACGCAGCGGTGACACCGTCTGTCGGTAATACATCCGGACGTTTGGCGAGAATTCAATTTTGACACTTCGCCGGGGACACGACGTGTGACGTGGGTCCCGCGTAATAACGTTTTACGTCCAAATTATTTTATTTAATACATTTTACGGCGAAATAAAATTCTTTTTTCGTTTTCTCTTATACCTAAGAATATAAATGATTTCTGTTACCTTTAACTGCCATCTATGCTGAATCAATTTAAGTGTACCGTGAAATGTGAGTATTATTGGGAAGCTAAAATTCTTGTCTGGTTCACGAATTCCTACTGAATGGCTCAATATCTTTCCTTTTTATAGCGCTAAGTTTGTTTACTGTATCCTAAGTACATTGCAATAATTCTTCACCTTTTGGCGATTGCAACGCGAAACCTAGAACAAGGTTTCCTGATCTGGGACAGACCGAATTATTTTTTTCTTATACCACTATGGTAGCAAACCAGCATACGACCTGCTTGAAGGTAAGCGGTTACCGTAGCCTATGGACGCTTGCAACACCCGAGGTATCACTCGGGCGTTGCCGACCCTACTAAGGGGTCTGCTTACACATTAAACACTAAGAAAGTATTGTTGGAAAGAGGGCAGAGCGCTCGTGTGGCTAACACATGTTATTTAAAATTATATGTTGTCTGATCATAATATAATCTCTAAGGGGTCTGTCGTTGAAAAAAGGTTGGGTAAAGCTGCCCTAAGGAATTGCTTTGTCAGCAATCTATTTGACAAGTCCATAGGCCCTCTCCACTTGCATATTTTAGGTGTTGCTTACTCTTTCATGTTACGAGAAGAGAACACTTGCTCACCCATCTAAATTGTTTACTTTCGTCGACTCTTCATTAACTAAATGCGTGCTTGGAACGAACCCTACCGCTAGTTCTCATAAACTATTGCGTTTTATCTTACACCTCTGAGGTCAGAAAAGCAAATTTCGAGCGAACGTGACCTAGATTTGTCCCGACGCCTGCTGTGCAAAATAAAACTCTAAGACCTTGTAGTAAGGACCGTGGCAGGTGCACGATGTAAGATGGTGTATTCGCTAGGGTCAGTAGGATTGGCCATAAAGAATTATGTAATCCACGTAGCTGTCGCCCCGTGCGGTGTCGTAAGCTCGGCCCCGACTGCGCGTAGTCCCTGGTCAATGAGGGACCATATCATGAGCACACTAACTACATAATGGATCTATTCGTTGTCACTACAAATACTTCGACAGGTAAAGATGTGCGTACAAAGTTTACGAAGAAATTAATATCTTGGAAACAACCAATATCTTCAACAGCTATTAGATAAAAAGTATTGTAAGCTTGTGCGTTCCTAACCAATATCAGCCACACGATGAAACTTTAGCGACATGTCACATGTCGAAAATACGGCTAAAAAAGCTTTGCAGCTTGCTACATTATTTGAGAGTACCACCTTCAAATTAAAATAAGTCATAGCTGACATAAAAAACAAGTAAATATAATTACTATATTTTTATATATTAGGTCCTTACATATGAAATTGGCGTTTTGTATGGGAGGAACAAAAAGTCGAATATTTTTTAATATAATATATTTAATTAATCAAAGTATGAACCATTATTTTCTATGCACTTTTGCCATCTCATAGGTAGTTCATTGATCCCTTTACTAAAAAAACCAGTCGGACGGGAATCAATAAAATCTTTGAAGGCGATTTGGACTGCCCCATCGGAGTTGAATTTTTTCCCTTGCAAGAAGTTATCCAAATTTCGAAAAAAATGGTAATCTGTTGGAGCAAGGTCCGGGGAGTACGGACGATGTCTTAGACTTTCCAATTGAAGCTCTTCTAATTTAGTAGCCGTCTGTAGCGCAGTGTGTGGTCTAGCGTTGTCGTGAAGCAGCAGTGGCGTGGAGCGATTGACCAGCCTAGGTTGTTTAGTCGCTAGCTTTTCCATCATGGTTTGCAATTCCTGACAATAGACATCAGCCGTAATAGTCTGGCCAGATTTGAAAAAACTGTAATGAACAATACCGGCACTAGTCCACCAAACGCTTACTAGTAACTTTTTTGGGGTTAATTTTCGCTTGGGGCAGGATTTGGCTGGCTGGCCAGGATCTAACCATTGCGCTGAGCGCTTCCGATTATCGTAAAGAACCCATTTTTCATCACAGGTAATGATTCGGTTTAAAATACCTTCATTATTGTGCCGGTTTAGTAATGTAACGCAGCAGTCGACGCGCGTTTGCCGGTTTGTTTCAGTCAATTCGTGAGGTACCCACCTTTCAAGCTTTTTAATCTTCCCAATTTGCTTCAAGTGAATTAAAACAGTTTTATCACTAACATTGCAGCCTGCAGCTAACTCGGACGTGGTTTGCGATGGATCCGCTTCCACAATAGCCTTCAACTCTTCATTATCAACTTGAGTCTCAGGCCGTCCACGGGGCTTGTTCTGCAGGTCGAAATTTCCAGAACGAAAACGTTGGAACCAAAAACGAACTGTGTTTTCTTTTGCAACACGACCGCCATACACATCATTCACCCTTCGAGTTGTTTCCGCAGCACTAGTGCCACGGCGGAACTCGTACTCGTAAATAATGCGATATTTAAGGTTTTCCATTTTGTAAAATGAGTGACGCAAACAGAAAAAAACAGAAGAAAAAAAACAAATGAATGACGATCATCGAAGCACAAATACATGAGTCTATAGCTGTACAAATTTGAATTTGGAATTCCTTACCAAAGAGGAGAAATTCGTGATTAAAGTGGCCAGTACGAAAAACGCCAATTTCATATGTAAGGACCTAATATTTTTTGATGTCATCATAGACACCGAACAAATAAAATGTAATATTTTTTATCAATTATAATAACATTAGATCAAGCGAGCGATGAAGTTAATATTGCGGCTCAGAATAGATAATAGATAATATGCTACGTACAAATTGCGGTGAATAGTACACAGTTGATTGGCAATGAGATGGTTTATCGGAATCATTCAATTAGCTAATGAAACCCTTCTGTTAGCTCGATCTAATCTCCAAACACACCCGAGTCACATCCCGGGAGGAGGATATACTTAAATTAAATCACCAATCAAATGAAACATCGATGAAATTACTAATTTCAACTGCTCTGGGAACTATTCAAGAAGTTAATAGAACTCCAGTCATTAGTTGTAGAGATAGCAGCATAGCAGATAACTTCGTAAAGTATTCAGTGTCTTAAAGCTACCTTTAAGCTAGCTTGTGATTGTATGTAGAAATTCATAGCAAGTATATCAATGGTAATTGTCAAATGTGTTAGAATCTCTCTCAATTACTGCTTATCAATCTTTTACAACTGTCCTACAACATCTGGATCTCATTCATACACATATCACAATATCTGTATATTTATAATACACAATCTCTCTCACTGTTTCTTTTTCAATTTTTTCATCAGTTCCATCACTAAGCTTATCTGTCAAACTCGTTTGACATTCTACGTTTTGTTAAAAGACAACCTAGATAGGTTGAAAAAGCTAACAAATGCATGTTCATACCCTCTGGCAAAACCGAGAGCATTCTCGGTGTTGCAAAAAGAAAAATAATATTTGAGAATACTGGTCACACAGCTCCATCTCGTTCTGAACTAAGCAAAGTTTCTACTATGATCACAAGCTTACAATACATACCTACCCAGTTTATCTGATTCACACTAGGTGTACGGCAAACACACTTTAATCAAATATTCTCATGATAAGAACAGATACAACAAATAAATATAAAAACGAAATATCGGTATATACACAAGTAATATCGACTATAAATAATGTGTATCTCGCAACACAAACTGTTTGCACAAAGTTTATTTTTGCCGCTCGAACTGTTTCAAAGTTGGTTCAGGTGAGCTCCACTTGTGTGTATGGAAAGTCGGGATCTTTTATTTGTTCACTGTGATCCAAGTTTGTTTCACTCCCCGCAAGAATAAAAAATCTCCCGGACCAGTTGCACCGTGGGCTACCATACTTTTATGGACTGATTAAGAACTGTTTAGTAAGTAGTTAAATATCCCGTCGATATCACTTCCATTGTTTTTTTTTTCAATCGTCAATTTAAAAATATCAGAAAAGTTTTTTCTTTTGTCTAAACTTAAAAGCCTCAGTCCTATTTTACCTGTCGCATACTATATTATCACTGAGGAACATAGGCGGTATATTATGTTACTACACGGCCTAGGTCACGGTGAAAAAGTTAGTAACATATTTAAGGGGGCCCGCAATGTCACCTCAATTTATTTCACACTAGCGACCCGCCCCGGCTTCGCAACGGTTACACAAAACCTAAATGAATTGTACATAAAAAGCTTCCTCTTGAATCACTCTATCTATAAGCTAAGTTCTGTTTTTGTAAATACAATATCGACGACTTAATAAACTACTTAACTGATTCCTCTATCTATTAAAACCGCATCAAAATACGTTACATAGTTTTAAAGCTCTAAGCATAAAAAGGGATAGACAGCGGGAAGCGACTTTGTTTTAAATAACGTAGTGAAGTGTTGATAATGCTTTGTAACGGTTTCAATCAAATAAACGAATTCCACTTTCAGTAAATGGCTGATCTTCGCAAGACGCAGAATTCTGTCAGTCGCAGACGACGGCAAGCAACTAATTAGCACCCACACCCGACACGACACGGGGTGACACCCGCCTTTTACTTTTTCTAACTTCACGCCTGCTTTATTAATTCGACTCGATTGCCAGGAGTTAAAGCTTAAATCCTTGCCATTTATTGGCTTAAATGGGTAACTTATATTTAGTATTCATGAAGTATCTGTTTTAAATAATACTTTTAATTAATATGAAGGGTTATGTCTATGGTCATACGCTTCTTAAAATGACTAATTGTATTTATAAGAAACTAATTGTGGCCCGCGGTTTCACCTAACCATAACAATTTAATCGTATTTAAGCCCTTAAACTTATAATATAATACTTGACGGGTATTAGCTTGGAGAAAACCAAAATTATTATAAGGCTTAATTCTTCCTGAGATTTCATGAAGAGGCAGCCAGTCGACCCGAGTAATGGTTTTATAGATACAGGTGAAGTACGAATGTTATTCTCTTTTTAAAATTGTATGGAGCATCGAATCAACATCTTAAGGCAATTAAAAACGACAGAATCTCAACACATTTAAAACCCCCATCAGTCCAGACATCAAGTTAACGAACCGTTCAAATCTGTCACGCGGTATCAGGTTAACTGGCTGTTAATTGGGTGCAACCCGACTCTTTACATTTGTGTCAATTAACACTACAGTTAAGATCAACGATAAAATGACAAGAATTGATATCTACACGATAAAATATTATTCCTAGCGTCTAGCCCAGGCAGTGGGCGGGTGGACATTTTGCAAAGCGGAAAATATTCATAATACAATCAGCGTACAGTCTGCCTATTGGTGAAAACTGAAGATCTGAGGTTACCGCATAGATGCTGTTCGCATATTTTGTGCTTTGTTACCTAATCACTCCAAACAAGTTGACCTCTATAATTAGTAAGGAAATAGCTAGCAACCCAGGGAAGACAGGCTTTTACTTTAGAAAAACCGAATTCCTACCGATAAAATACCAGAATAATTGCTCTAAATAGACTTATCCTAAATCTACAAGTGAAGTCGCGGGCAAGAGTTAGTTATAGTACAATTAATAAAATTCATGAAAGAAAATTTACTAGATGAAATATCAAGATTTACGCAGTCACTTAAACACAGTCACACAAACACTTAAGACCACTAAAGAATATTTTAACAAATTCTTAGTTCTTTTCCACGTTTAGTATACATTTTTTGATATCCGATAAACCTGCAGCATTCTGTCAATCTACAAAAAAAAATAGTACAAAAAGTGATGAGAACTCGTACAAATGTTCAACAGCATACCATCTCTAGTAAAAATAACTAAGACCAATAAACCTTTTGAAATATTATGTGATTCCGGTGGCTGAGCAGCCTTCAACATAAGGCTGGGCATTAACCGAAGCCTCGTCGGGGGCCTTGTTAAGGCCCATCAGATGTACCAGCCATTGTGGGCCACAAAGACCGGTTTCCGGGGATTCACACTGAAGGATAAATTAAATTGTATATTTTCTTGGCTTAGAGGTAATATACATTAGATGGTGAGAAGAATAACATATGAAGCCACATTTGCCAATATTTCAGCAGAGCTGCTCAAAGTTTACAATTTCAATAAAATTATTATATACTAGTAGCAGGGTGGACCTTTATCAAATATTTTGTCTACCCGAGGGAAGCCGGGGCGGCTGAAAGAACTTTTGAAATCGCTCCAGTAGTTTGGGAGCCTATTCAATACAAACATACACACAAAAATACCAATATTTCCTCTTTATCATATTAGTATAGATGTATTGTTATATAATAATGGATTTTTCTGAAATTTTGTGAGCTTCCGATTAGCTTCTAACCTAGACAGATCGATAGAGAATTTAAAACTCTATCGAACTGCATATAAAACTCATTTTCGACCGAAGTGGGGCTTCATTTGTTTCTCCTTTTCACCATCGAATATGTATTCGGCTTGTGTTGTTGCAAGGCCTAGGTTCATTCTCCAGGTCAAGCAAAACTTATATGATTTATATGAAGGCTCCGAAATGCAACAAAACATAAAATAAATATACCCTAAGTGCGGACTAGTGGTTAGTTAACCCATCTGAAGTACATAACGATTCAATAAATGTGGTGGCTCGTTCGTAAGCACTGCCACATTACAGTACAATCGGGCACAAAATACGCGGTGTAATGACCGGGCTAAGGGGTAAGCGCTGAGCGGTTTTTGATACTTATAAAATGTATAAAGCTTAGAAACCGTTTTCATGACAATATTTTTTTTAACGTGTTCGAATATTTATTATTACTACGGTTTGTTTTAATAAATAATTATGCAACACCGTATACGTTACAACGTAGTACTATGGTAATGTAAAATAATGACCGCGTATGTTTTTTTATACACCAGGTGGCTAACAGGCATACGGCCCGCCTGATGGTAAGCGGTTACCGCAGCTTATGGACGCTTGCAACACCAGGGGTATCACTCGCGCTTGCCGACCCTAAAATGCACCGCTATCGCTACTAACTTGTCCCATCATACACACTCACCAAAAGGGCCATCATTCGCGCATAACCCGGTCGTTTCACCATTTCACCTGAGATCCGGACCGGGCGGTGGGCGTGCAAATGGTTTTATTATCCGGGACCCAGTCGTGATGTTTAAGAGCCACCTGTGAGCGAAACCCAGTATTGAATGACACGGTTATACCCGGATTTACAGGTATTTATCAAAGGGACGGTGTTAATAAAATTGCTGTAGAATTTGTACTTAACTACTTAATTTGTACGAATAGCTGTAAAATATAAAGAGGGTTGTTACCTAATTGTTTTATTTAATAAAGTTTTATTATTATGGGTGAAATCAATATAAATCGACTCTTTATTGAGAGTTTATTCTATTAGAACTTTAAAAGGTCAATTTGCCATTTCAACATTCTAATCCGTAAGCCAATGTACAAAAGGGAACAGGTCTTGCAACTTTTATAAACGCACAAACACTCGATGGAAAGTCCTCCAACCGAGGGCGGCGCCTCGAGAGCAATGAAATTTTAACCTCCGTTTACAGGTGGCCGGTAAATTCCAGCGGCGAGCGGATAGTACCGGTATTACCGTCGCGTGCCCGGGCCACGCGGCTGCTGTATCGTATACTAGTTCCATATTACCCGAACAAGCACTTTTGACTATGAGTGTACTCGTATGTTTCGCGAATGTTGCTGCGTTTTGGTTACGGTAAGAGTCTCCGTGTTTGAAACTCAATATGGCAGTAAGAAGTGTGAATTAAATTATTTTATAGCGATTATTTTGTGTTTTCCCATGAAATCTGTATGTAGCTTTACAACAATAGCTAGTGATATAAGTACTAGACCCGACTACAATGCGTTGTCCTCAATTCGTTACGTAGCGTGTGAGGCAGCGGGCTGAGAGAATACGGTCGCCACACCAGTAACCATGTTGTAGTACGTGTTCCAACACATACTACGATCTCAGAGTAGATAATGGTGTCGATTCTGTTTTCAAAATTACTAAACTTAACTTATTTGACAGGTCTAATAGACTTGCTATCTCTGTCTCACGTGCGAGGTTAAATAAGGATGGCAATATTTTTAGACCTGTCAAATTAGTTGTTAAGTTTAGTATTTTTGAACAACAGAATTGGCAAGCAACCTATATAGTACTGCAATCATGGTCGTTGGCCGTTGCGATTATTTTTATGGTTCAATACTACGTGCCCCACCTTAACTCAAATTGTTTCGGATTTCGAATACGGCGCGAAATAAGAATTAAAAAATTTAAATCCAATCATTTTTTTGTGTTCTTAATACAAATATAGATCGTGTGATTTTTCAGAATAGAACTGGCCGAGATTTGTACAGCTGTACGCGATTTTGGCATTTTGACGTTACCGACCTGTGTCCAAAGCGTAGGTCCAAAGCGTGTGCATTTTTTTAATGACTTCTTATTAGCCATGTCATAGAGCTATTAAATAAGGGATGACATGTGTCGAGGTCATTACGGAAGGAAAGGGCGCGGGCTGGTCGTATGACAATATCCGTGGAGGCTGCGTTCGGCCCTTCCTGAGAGTTGCCGGGCGGCTTATGGAGATTAATTGAAGGCATTTGTGCAAGGCAAAGGCTATTTGTGTTCAACTTCTGGGATGAAGCAAGGTGGTGGGGATGGAAAGATAATGGGGAATAAATGTGCCAAGCGAGTTCAGGCCCGTCGGGTAGACTATGTAAACCTATCACTGTCGCTTTGTCGACCTTATATTGAGAGGAATCACTAAGATAATAGCGATAGAGACGAATGGAGCTCTAGAAATGCTACTCACTTTGAATGACAATAAGTAGGAAGAAGTAGCGTTATTTGGCTAAGGTCTTATAAAACCTTTTCTTCAATAAGGAACAATAATACATAATAACAAAAATGTGATTTATTCATCGACTGTAATCACCAATTATTTCACTGTTTGCGCAAAACAATCAATTTTAATAATCATCTGAAGCAAACGATTCTAAGAAGTATTTGAAATAGATAATTTGTTTGGCCATTGACCCTAAACTAAGCCAATCTTGTACTATGGGAACCAGCAGCTGATATAATGACTAAACATGATTTATTTTTGTAAATACACACTTATAATACATATCAAACACCCAGACGCAAAGGTGGGAATCGAACCCCAGCGTAGCAGTCAGGCCTCTATCAGCGGTCTCATCAAATTCTGTAACTATATAGCACTAAGTAGTTAGACTATTTAATAATATAAGGAATACAATAATCAAGGTTGTAACTATGCTAATTCACAAACTGTTCAGAGTTCCAAACTCAGGAGGTCGGAGCGGTGAGGTCGGACACCGGCTGGGACGTGACCCCCGATCTTGATTTATACAGGAACTACGGCGACACAGACCTGTGCCGGTAGCAGGAACATTGTTGACAACGTATTCAAAAACGTACCTCGCGAAATGTCAAAATTGTCATACTAATTTTGAGTTCCACTTTTCACCGCCGCAGCGCTGTTCATTTTTCAATACAAAAATTGTCGAAGGTGATACGATAAAGTTGTCGAAAAGGTTCATGCTACCGGCACAGCTAGCGTACCAGAGGAGTCGTTGCAAGCCAGGAGCAGTTCTAATACAGAGATATTTATTTGTTTCACCGTCGGCGAAACTCGAATCCAAAAAAAGAAACCCACAATTAATCTTGGTATAATCTATTTAGATTTTTATCTAAGCAGACCAGATTCAAATTGCCTTCCAATGAGAAATATGATTCTGAGAATAACTTGTTTTGATAATCTCCAGTACTTAAAAAAAGGTTTTCGCCCTAATTTTCTTTGCTACAATATACTCAAACTCCCATATCTCATCATCCTTTCTCTGAGTATGTATTATCTTTGTCCTGAACACTGTAGAGCCTAGAAATTTAAAGCTTTTTTAATACTTCACTATTTTCATTAAAGGAACTAATGACAATTTGTACTTTGAACTCCTGTATAATAATATTTTCAGCGGAATATTAAATTTTATTTAATTTTTAACATTACGGGCACAATACTTTAGCTCTTAAGGACAAAGGAATCATAACCTAACTTATTGTACCGCAGTCAATCATCAAACTCAAACTGAAAATAATCTTTATTTGACTAGACTTTCCAAGTACTTTCAAATCGTCAGGATCTACCACCGGATCGGAAGGTCTTTTTTGCTGAGAAGAATCCGGTAAGAAACTCAGCAATTACTCTTTTCAAATAAAATACATAATTTACATTTTAATTACTTACATGACAAGAATATATCACAAAAGGTTATCACAGGTATTACAAACCTAAGCTAGTAATTATCATTAAAAAGGCTTGATGACCAGCCTCCACAATCGAAAGCAACTTTCCTGCAAGAATGTGTTTATGTATCCCTGTGTACCCGATAGGTGAGGTATTAGTGAACACGGTTACCTGCTCGCCGGTGATCAGCCGGTAGATAGGGCGACCCATATATCAGGAGGTACCGTTATTTTTCACCGCTCAGTTTTCAGCCTCCGATATTTCACGTAATAAATCTGAGACGTCCCTACAAATTGGGGTTACTCTTTCACGCTATTTGTTCACCTTGTATCCGTATTTCTCCTTCGTGTAGGTGTAATGAAATGGGAAAAAATATATACACCAAAATTAACACTCAAATATTAAATAGAAGTTCCTGATTTGTATTGTCAAAATAACAGCTTTTAACTACATGCATGTGAAAGAG
The DNA here is from genome assembly GCA_951449985.1 of Falcaria lacertinaria. Classification (NCBI taxonomy): domain Eukaryota; kingdom Metazoa; phylum Arthropoda; class Insecta; order Lepidoptera; family Drepanidae; genus Falcaria; species Falcaria lacertinaria. The sequence goes on along the minus strand of OX602120.1, from coordinate 285,354 downwards.
AAAAAGCTGTCTGTTTGTTCCAGCCTATCTCCGAAAGAGTTACTATTTCAAAGGGAATTTCACTGGTAAATATCTGATGTAATAAGGGGTATCATTATTAAAAAAATATTAGCATTATTTAAAAAATTACAGTTCCACGCAAAAAACGTATAACCCATGAAATTGAGTACAAAACTAATTCCACGCGTACGAAGTTGCGGGCACAGCTAGTTTTCTTTAAAATCCATTCAGCTGTTGCGTTGTCATTGAGGATTTAATGTCAAACAAACATACGAACGTTCGCTTTTATTATATTAATACCTATACTATACTATAACATATACGTTTTATGCCAGTAATCTAAATTGTATATTATAAGAATGAAACTAGGTCAGTGTTATATACCCACCAGATGTATGTTGGCAAGGCTCTAGTGAAATCCGTATCGGAACTAGGCACCGGAAACGACGGTCTGCCGGAAGTAGACCTCATTTCCTCTGTCTACAATACTAAAGCTAGCCGAATTAACTGGTATACTTTTTTGGGAATATATTGTGCCTAATAAGAAACATGACTCGGTATTGATAGTGCCTTCAAATTGTTAGCGATAGTACTTTATTTATATTGGGAATGAAACTCATATATATAAAAAAATAGCAAAAGCCTTGTACTTATGTATAATATAATATATAATATAAATAAATTGTCACTATGAAATATTAGTACACAATTATGTACGCAAGCTTAATATAAATAACTTAAATTTTAAAAATCAACCCATGAGGTTTTACTTGCCATAAATAATATACTGTATACTTACTGATCCTAAAAATGATGGTCTGGACACTAGGACAAAGTAATGAAATTATTGTATTATCATCGGTCCTTAATACGCGTGCGAATTTTATCAAAATGATCAGACGTCATCTCGGAGTCGGCAAAAGGGACGTTGGGAGATCATCACCAACGAAACGGATCATTGGTATGGTACATACATATATACTGACAAACATACAGATAGAACTAATCAAATCGTGTTAAAATGTACTGACTCGTCCTATTTATAAGATTATAAGATATTGAGTCCATTGTGCAAACGATGCTCTAATAATAATTTAAAATAATTTAAAACATAATTATATAAGACAACCCTACACAGACACACACACACACACACAAACAAACACACACATAGTTTGATAGTTTTTCTAGTTTTCCTGAATTCATATACTTTAAGCTAATTTGTTTAAAATGGAACATGCAATAGATATAAGGAAGAGCGGAATCTCCTATTACAAGCACACCCTTGCTTAAAAGGAGGCTTCCGACGCTAAAATGTTAACCTATAATGTTACTGAATAAACAATTTATTATTATTATTATTATTATAAATCACGTCTACATCAAAAGTGAGATAAAGTTAAAAGCTATGACGTCACGAACACTACGAAATATCGCCTTAAAATACCACACTATAAATTATTGAACATAAAGCGAGGGAATAAAGTTTATATTTCAATATCCCGCTGGTTCATTTTACACCACGCACGCAAACTTATCAATGCTGTTTTAAAAGACAAATTCATATTTTAATTCCAGAACAGCAAAGTTCTTTTTCGAATGATGTTACTTGGCAGTATGCAAATGTATTGTGGTTATGAGAGTCGATATAGTGTTACACCAAAAGAGGCAAAGGTGACAATATCTTGGGCGTCGGTGTAAACTTAGGAGCGGAGCGGTTTAAGTATTTATAACAAATTAAGTTAAATTAACAACAGCATAGTTGAAAAAAAAACCGGCTGCGCGTAAAATTATGATATACCCAGTGTCAATAAAATTAAGGGGAATCCAACGACACCTCTCAAGCTAAAATACATCACGGAGTTAAGGCTACTAAGCGTGCCACAGGAATATAACATTCGTACATTTGATCAACATAAACCTCGTTTCGGTGCAGTCGGGTAAAATATCACGTGATGTCATCTTTCTCAAGGGTTAGGCAGAGCGTATAGAGTGACATTTGACTTGCACACTTTTGCTTCTCCTACAATCCTACATTAATAAAATCTTCCTACGTGACCAGCAGTTTCAAGTACTTTACCGTCAACTTAAAGTTCAGAATTCAATTCTTGGAGTATTTTGCGACTACCTGTAATCTTCTAATGTATAAAATTATCTTGTCACAGTGTTTGTAACAAAACTGCTCTGAAACTGTTTGACCGATTTTTATGTTTTCTTTGTGTATATTCGGTAGGTTTGAGAATGGGACGTAAACTATTGTTCATACCCCTTACTGATAAGGTGGTCAAAGCCAAAATAATTTAAAAAAAATTGGACCTTAATAAATATGGCAAAACAACGATTCCCTGGTCAGCTAGTATTCATATAATTCGCCGGTCGCTTGTGACTTTCAGCATTAGTTATTATTATTTATATCGCAAGAGGCGCGAGGAGCGTGCGAATATAAATTAAAAATAAACTCCTCGGTCCAACAGGCCGATATGGAAGTTTTTATTACTAGCCGACTCAAAAGAGAGGAGGTTCTTGTTTATTACTTGAAAATCCGGTATATACTACGGTCGTTAAGGACTAAAATATAGAAAATAAGGTATGTTATACTGAGGTTATATGTTTTGAAATTGTTTTTCTAATATCATGAATCACTATAGAGTGTTCTTGATACCCGAACCAATCATTGTTTGAATTAAAATTGTAAAAGCAGTTGTGTTAGTGCCAACTAATAAGGATCAGGCATTATAGTTCTATCTTTTATTAATTCCAAAATATTAATTAAATAAATGAATTGTGGCATAACAAATATAAAATTCTAAATCATTTATTCAGTTTAGGCCCTTATAAGTCACGTATGAAGGTCTACTTTATCGTAATATAAATAAAACTGATTCCATTATGATATAGTATGAATGCCATCAGATATAATATTTGACAAATATTGAGTAAATCACATCGTATAAGGAGGTCAAATAAGTAGCACTGGACGGGGAGAAGTGGAGGGAGATTCATCGGCTGCACCGACCAGAGTAAAACTCTTAAATGAGAAGAGAAATATAAAAACTAAATAACTCCAGCACATTTGGCCGGCTTGACAATCACTCAATGACACACGAAACCCAGACGTCGTGACTAAGAGTTACCAAAATCTTTTTTATCTTCGCCAAAAGCATTTCTGTTGTAGTTTTTTGCTGTTAGCTGATAAAATGAGTGATTTACCGTCCCTCAGGAGCGTCGTTTCGAGTGACTAGAGCCGGGAGATAAGTGTTCCCAACTATATCGGGGTCTCAGAAAAAACTGGCAGGTATAGTATTGGCAGATTTGGTTTCCTTCAAAACTAGACGGTATATTACCCGAATACTGAAAAGCCAGTTAAATGTGATGTCACATTAAATTTTGAGTGGCCTCCGATTTTCCGTGCGTTATAAAATTGTAACTGTGTAATTTGGGTCGTCGCGACGTGCTTCACGTGGACCTTCAATCTTAACTACGGTATTAGGCCATATGAGAGACAGATCTTATATTTGTTTGATGAATTTAATTGAAGGAGTCCTACAAATAGTTATGTTTCATATAAAGAACAGGCAGTTTAATGGAAAAAAAACTGGGTCCTGCCTACCTACCTGGGTCTGATGGCACGTAATTTCTGTATGGAGTAATGTATGGGACATGCATGACTTTTGGTAAATACTGTAGGACGTATTCTTGAAGGGATAGACTTCTCAGAAATGTATCATCACTTGAAAGAGGAACAAACTTTGGTATCAGCGCACCAAACATGAATACGCCAGCATTACTACAGTACTCTTAATTAACGTGGTGGACTATCCAACTAATCAAATCCTTTTATATCCGGCCAATATTATAAATGTGAGGGTTTGTGAGGGTATATGCATGGATGGGTAGATGTTTGTTAGTCTTTCACGCAAAAACAGCTAACGGATTTGGATGCAATTTGGAACACATATTACCTGAATTAACACAAAGGATTTTTATCCCTAAAAGTTTCCTGTGGAACCTCCTCCACGTCTGAACACCATTCTAAAGTCAACGCGGATGGAGTAGCGGGCATAAGCTAAAATAATATGATAGTTATGTTTTTAGATATATTTATCAGTGCGTATCTTTCTATAATTCCTGTCTGTAGAGTGATATTGTGAGAAGCGATGTTCAAAAAAATAAATTTCCATGAAAAACATCAAACAAAAAACGATTTGTGAAAATGTTTGTAACAAACACCTAAAGGTCGTCCTCCATTAAACGGACTATAAAAGTGAGGTACTAATTATTTCATCACTCATTAACATATTTATCAATTGGAACATGCAACAGAACTAATTCGGTCCCAAACACATAAAATAAGATGTAAAAAGTGAAGAGGCGACATTTGCGCGACAGCCTGGCGACGACCGTCAAGTCAAGTGCTGGCCCTGGCAGGTAGCCGGAGAAAAGTGATGCGCACTGGTCGATAAAATTAACACATCTTTATCGAGATACGCAGGTTAAACATTTAGTCCCATCTTATACTAGTGCTAATTATATTGTTTACCTACTGGTAAGGTTAGTTAATTTAAGGTCTTAATAAAAACAAACATAATAAAACTAATTGTTGCTTAAAAACCACAAGTATAAATGAGTAGGCTAGCTCAGGCCAGAAAGATTGGCGTGACGAAGGGGAGGCCTATGCCTAGCAGTAAGGGAATGTAGGCTGAAGATGATAGTAATGTGGATAAATGAGAATACATGAACTTCGAGTCTCAAGCTTTTCAATACGGATTGTTATTTTGTGCAAATTAACAACCACTTCTGACAGGGACCACTGTGGATACATCAGGTCAGCTTTGGTTTATTTAAGTAGTGATCATTAGCTGTTGAATTAATTTTTTCTTTATAGAATACAAAATATATTATAATTTGCTTTGTCCGCTTAAATGAGTGTGATACGGTCGAACGGCCTGCACCCAGGTGTGAGCTCAGGCGTGGTTTCTTCCGACACGTGTTTCAGGACTTCCACGTCCCATCATCAGGGTGCCGCCGCGTTGGTCGAGCAGCGTGATGTCACATCGAGGTCTGGATGCTGTGGCACTGCTCCAATTATGAATTTCCGCAAAGTAAAACCTGAATCAATTCAAATTTTTCTTTGTTTTGCTTAAAAAAATTGGAACATAATTGATTAGTGAATTTATCGATATGTTATCGATAACTTCACTAATCAAATATGGTTCCCATCTCTTCACGCAAGTCTGTTTGACTCTATCAAGCTGGAGATGCTTATCTCAACGGATGCACATTACTTGTGGCCACTCGAGAGGGACCAAAATGCCGTCACATGGTTTCCTATTGAATTAGTGATCTTAACTTTTAAAGACATGTGGAATGCTAATTTCGTCGTAAAAATTAATTGAAATTAGTAAGTTATTGATAAGATTACAATGTTTCCCGAAGAGATCTGTCTACGAAATGCATTTTAACAGTTCCTATTTAGATTCCCATCTGTTAATGGTCTCTTGCTTTGGATTTTGGAAATATGTTCGAATCGAAGGTAGCTGTACTAACGTTAGTCGACCAGCCTTCATATCCCTGTCTTCGCATATTGACAGTACATTGATAATTGCATATAAATTTTCAACTCTTTATTGCATTTTTGGGTCAAATTTCAAAATTCCTTTCTTGAGTTCAGTACTTAAAAAATCTCCAACTACAGCGGCAGACTGTCTGTGAATTGATCAGTCAGTGAGAAAGCACTTTGCACTTTGCTAAAAATCTATAGTACGAACAACTCATTTGTGCATGGCTGGTTTTAGGGAAAACTGATTTTTTTATACAACTAAGGTGGTAAACAAGCATACTACCTACCTGATAGTAAGCGGTCATCGTAGTCTATGGACGCTTGCAACACCAGGTAAGAATCGAGCGTTGCCGACCCCTCAAAAATCGCTCCACACCCTTCTTGCAGAACTCCAGCTGTACTTCTTTGGGAAAACCTCGGCGAAGGAGTTCATTCCACAATTTGATATTTTGTTCTTATGACAGTGCATCATCTAGGAGCTCTGGGACCCTAACTCAGCGTAGAAACACAGCACTACATAAGACTAGCGTTATTTAGGAACGATGTTCCTTAAAGCGAAGCGAAGTTCCTACTATGAACGGGAGATAGTGTTATGTCCTCTCTTAATTTGTGTACAAGTGTTTCTTGTGTCTAGTGAACAGTATCGCTGTGGATATAAATAATAACCATGATATCTTAAGGCACGTGGTTCGTATTACAAGAGAGGCGCACCTCCGCTGCCGCTGCGAGCAGACAGTGCTTATTAATAGTGTGGGTATCAATTTACATTGAGGGAATTTAATAGTTAATTTATTGAGCTTTTAAGTATAAAAGTGTTGGAAATAACATAGCTGAGTGTGTAATGATAATTTGGACGTAGTAATACAAGTTATGGGAAATATTTTAGGAGTATAGATTTGATATACAAATTTAAAGTGCAGGAAAAATATTTCATTAGTAATACCTGTTTTTTTAAACATAATTTAATATAATAATTACACAATTTCAACGTAAATGACCAATTAAAGAAACTTAACATAAACAAGACTAAATTGTACAACATAAATACATTTCAAACCTCTGTCACGGTGAAGTGTGTCAAGAAGGCTGGCGGCATTGCCACGCTGTATTGCATTAGGTTTGAAATTAAATTAATATTATTTTAGTATGAAACTAAATATAAATTTATACGACGATCCATGTTGTTGGCTGAGAATTGGTGGTATGTGCCTAGAAAATCGAAATTCTCACATTGAATATATAAATATTCTTTCGTGTGATATGATAGCACCGTTGGTTTAGTGGTTAATGAACAGCTCCGATACTAAGTATTGCTGATTTGATCCCACTGGAACTACAAAAAATTCTGTTTGTCGTGCGTCTGGGTGTAATTTAATTATGTTTTTTATATTATAGCAGTTATTTCACGTGATCAGTCACAGTTGAAACCAAATAGATACAAATAAAGGACCGTACTATGGATACGACCAACACGTGTTTAAGCCCATACATGCTCATACACCAGGGCCGGTGGATGAAACGTTAATGCATTAAGTTCCGGTGTTGTTCCTGTGTGTACACACAGGAACAACGATACCCCTTGCATTACTTATCTATTAACAACTTGTAACTGTTACTAAGTTTGATCCTTAGCGATCTCTATTTAAATGCAGTAAGTAATTATTATATTTTAGACAATAATAGACTTTTTAAGAAAGAAAGAAAGCAAAATAAGGCATTTATTCGTAACAACAATACCACTGCAGGTTTGCTTAGCTTTTAATCAGCTAGGGCTGTACGTACGGCTGTAATATGTCCAGCCATTTATAATTTGTATTATTAATCTTCACCTTAATATTTATCTTTATATAAAAGAACCCGTTCCAAATTGAATGTAAAGATACATATCACCACGCCGAGTCCCTCACAGGGTAGGCAGAGAGTAAACGCTATTCACTCCTGACTTGTTAACTAATAATATAATTTTAGTGTGTATTATAATTTGAACAAGCAAGTAAAGATTGCTTAGCTATATTGGTGCAGAACTTAGCAGCAATAAATGCGAACGTGCGCCCACCCATGGTGTTGTGTTGGCGAGTGCAGTGCGATCCAAGATGGCGGAGTGGGTTTGTGTTTGTTTAGCGCACGCGCAGGACTCGCAACGCTGCACTGGAGTGCAGGTGTGCGGTGTCCATGGTAATTATACATTTTTTGGATTATTCATCAAAATATGTAACTGATAGGTTAGTGTATCTGTATATGCAAGTGGTTTTAAGATCGGCATCGCGCGAGTGATAACCTTGACACACGATCAATCTTATTTTGGGTATCAGATCTCATACAAAATATATCTGGTTAACCAAACTATTATCTACATCTATTTTAATTTGAGCTACGAAGTTGTCCGTAGCTCAGATTTGATGCGCATGACTTCACACTTAAATGTCCTGAGTTCGAATAAATAAATGTACTCTGAAATCTCGAGGCCAGAATGTCTAAATGACAATCAGAACTGTTATATCCCCATTAAAATATATAACATAATTTATTTAATTTTAGAAAATCCTAGGAACAACGTCACCACAGTCACCCTACAGCGCATACAGTGCGCGTGCGCCGCCTGCGATGACAGCGAAATGCGCGCGCCGAGCGATTTACTGCCCGCGAACGTCCCGACGCACACACTTCCGTTTCCTGCTGCATTTCGCTGTTTTACTATGGACTGTTTGCTTTTATTGGGACGCAGTAAATTATCTACACTGAGCTTGGGAGGAGTCACTATTGCTCCAGGATTTATTTACTCAATATAATTTATATATTGCACAGATATTTAGCCGACTGCCTAAAACTCTAAAGAGAAACAACAAAAACATTTAAAAAGGCACTCATGGACCATCTATAACAAAAGGTATATTTAAAAAAAAAAGCTGTTTACCTACCTTATCATGTTATCACTAACTTTCTGCACGTCTAATATGTTATTATAATATGTAAAATTGTAATTTATTATGAGAGTAAAGAGATTTTAACCTATATAAAGATTTCAATATTTGCTTTTACCATGGTCTTATAAAACTATATTACTAGCTAGTAGCATACTACTAACAATAATTCAACAAAACTCTATTTCGCGAATCTATAAAGTGTGCAGTCAACACACAACAGTGCCGGTAGCAGGAACATTGTCGACAACGTTTTCGTATCGCCTTCGACTATTTTTGTATTGACAAATGAACAGCTGCGGCGGTGAAAAGTGGAACTAAAAATTTGTATGACAATTTTGACATTTCGCGAGTTACGTTTTCGAATACGTTGTCCACAATGTTCCTGTTACCGGCACAGATAACGAAATAAATATTTAAAAGTAATACTTTAACTTTATTCAAAGACATATTATTTACTTTACTTTCTACCCAAACATGTTACATTGAGTGAATGTCTAATGAATATTACACGATCGTGCATTTCTCCTGTATAATAATGCGAACAATAAAACTCACCAGCACGGCACTTCAGCACTCTGTGGGTATCTGAAAAAAGAAAGACAATATTTAAAAAATACACAAATACCGCAAAACATTTAATCACAGTACCGAAGTCCAATTGTTTTTAAACTTATGAGTAAAGTAATCAATACAACACTTATCTTGAGGCACCTATGACTAACTAAAGTTTCGTATTGTTAACGTAGACATTTCCATGTATCTGTTTGTTCATACATGAAGGGAATCAAAGCATTATAAGTTTGCGGTACTAGGATTACGCACTACGAGTTTTTGTTCCTTTTACATACGATAGGGGAAATGTTTACGTTTACGATACAAATACTTTTTCGCATATCATAATTGCTTGAGTACTCTAGAAGATAAACACATCCTTCAATAACTGAGTCTCAACAATAATTACAATGCAAGTTCCGCTGTAAGCCACTAATGAGGCAGCGACTATCCGGTGACAAACGCATAATTATCCTTTGCACAGTCGGCTAACTGTACCTTGTAATTTGGCGTCTACAATTGAGCTATTATGGAGAAGGCTTGGTTAACTATCGCTGACGCAAATGTATTATTAGCAAGATTATCTCCCAGGAAGTATAATATAATCATCATTTATTTAAGAGCTAGTCTCTTGTCGGTGGACCAATCGCCAAGCCGTTCTATCGTTAGCCATCTCTTTGACCTCTTGGTACGTCTTAACGTTAGCTTTCGTCTTTATCTGTTGCAGGTAACGTATCCTTGGCCTTCCTCTGCCACGCTTTCCTTCGATTTTTCCCTCTATTTTTAAATACTGTTTCCCCGCGACTTGGCCCGCGTATCAATACAATATATGCCTATGTTACTCAGTGATAATGTAGCTTTCTAACGGTGAAAGAATTTTTGAAATCGGTCCAGTAGTTTCGGAGCCTATTCAATACAAACCCACAAAAATACAAATCTTTCCTCTTTATAATATTAGTGTAGAAGTATAGATATCAAAATAAATAAAACATATTTGGGCTAGTTTAAACATTTATAACTCAATACCGGCTCTGATTTTTCTGATTCATCTCCTTCCAGAGTAACTATTAAAATATCGGTAAAATTCTCACAAGCAAAAAACATGTTTTTTAAATATATAGTTTATAATTCCTCTATCTTCCACATATCACTCACGTCACACAAGCGTTCATCTTAAGTGTAGTTTTTTAAATGCACCCGTGCGAATCCACGTCGGGTCACTAGTTACTAAATAACGCGAATGGGACTCAATCAGAAACTAATTTGTTCAAGTGAGTGCAAAACGAAGCCGTGGAAGATCAATGTCAGATATTCTAGATCAAGTAAGCAAAGCACTCAATGATGGAAAGGTAAAGGCACTCTGAATCGGCGGGCATGTATGGAGAGATTGATGAATGTAAAAGAAGCAAAAGTGATGTGTCAAGAGTGAAATAGCTCCTGTACTCTCTGCCTACCCAGCGAGGACCTTTAGTGCCGACTGGGGTTAGTATCTTCATCTGTCAAAAGATCGCAGTTAAATATTTTTTCCTAATTAGATGTAATGTTGTGTTATGCTGTTATGATTACGGTTACACCAGTTCCTTGAGAATACGCTGTGCTAGCAGTGAGGAGATCAACTTAATAATTAGGATCGGCATCGCGTGTGTGATACCCCATAGGCTACGGTGACCGCTTACCATCAGGCGGGCCGTATGCTTGTTTGCCACCTTAGTGGTATACAAATATATATATTATAATAATAAGGTTTGAAATGTGCTAGTGATACCCCTAGTATGGCAAGTCTCTCGTCTACACCTATGTTACGGTACCATCAATCGAGCTACGCGTCTACTTGGCACTTTATAATAAAATCGGTTAATAAAAAACGCATTATCAATACCATTTCAGCTTGTATATGTTACTTATAAATGTTTAATGGAAAAGAACAGTAACAAAGAATGTCCTGAACAATGCTGATGAAAGGAACACGACTAATGACAGCATTCGACAAATGAAGTTATGTCGTGACTGGAATCATTACGGCATTGCATACAGTATGAAGGATTCCTCATTATTTATTGATTTCGTGAGAATGGACGACTGGAGTCATAGGACTTGACTGAAATCTAATAAAGAAGAAAAAATATTATGATAACTTACTGTATGTCGTAAACCCGCGTAGAAATACTTCTGATGGCTTACACATACAGGGTCCCCCGGTTGGTACCATTCAGGTAAGCCGAGACTATATTGAAGTAAATGCCAATCTGGTCTCTATTATGATATTTAAAGTCTAAAATAAATATAAAAAACATACTATTTTATTTTATTTCTTTTGGTTTTTAAAAGAGTAGCTGTTAGTGAGAGTGCTGAGTTTCTTGACGGATTCTTCTCAACAAAAAACGTCCTTCCCAATCCGGTGGTAAATTCTGACGATTTGAAAGTGCTTCTCTGTAAAATCTAGTCAAATAAAGATCATTTTGAGTTTGAGTTCAAATTGGGGATAGTAAACATGGTATGGTACATCACTAGTGTTATTTACAAGGACTTAGGGTTCAAACATAGGAACTTCAACTTGGTATAGGTACCTAGGTCGTTGACCTCTGATATTTGAGGATGTATGTTCAACATGAGGTATATTATTCACAGCTGTACATGGCCTATGTTACTCAAGGGTGTAACTTTTCATTCATCGTAGGTTACGGATTATAAGATTTATAAGCTTCTTTTCAGAAAAATATGTATTTATGTATTGTGTGTAAATAAATAGATTTGTAGTTTAATTAATTGAAAATGAAACATTTGTCTTGGAGATATATTTTATTGTAAGTGACAGAACATTATAATGAGTTACATAATTCGAAATCTAGATTTCTTTTTCTTATGCGCCAGTCGCGCACAAGTATTATATCAGTTATCTGCTTATAGTACACAGCATTGCGTAATTTTGAATCAGACGGCACTGTGTAATAATCTGTACTATAATCATTATTATCACTACTATATATTTGTTTATGTCTCGACTAAAAATTGTATAGTGGCTACCAACAATGTCATTGAACTCAACAACAACGCAGTACCTAGAGAGGTAGATAATGGCATGCTCTTCATAAAAAGTGCGGTACAATAAAAGCATGAATTGTCGGAGCGCATCGCTAATGTCTAATACAATTGTAGCGAGTGCTGTTCATATAGCGAGGGCGCATATGCCGGCTCTGCTGCGTAGGGATGGGCCCGACCGCTACAAGTGTTGATATCGATAAAAATACTATTACAACAGTTACAGGTGTAGTTAAGAAGAGGACGTTAGAGGTTATCGAACGTATTATTTATTTATTTTAGTCATGGTAAACATACAGCATTATGTTAGACTTGTCCCAACTTTAGTATTGTTTTTGTATAACGGATATTTTTACAACATTCCAACTGACTAGGTAATAAGAACTTAAAATAATATAGGCAGAGATAGATATAAAGTAATATCGTTCTTTTCTAAAAAGAAATTATAACGCATTTTTGTCGTATTTTATTAATTGAAAACTTAATCATACGAAAATCAAAACAATTATAGATACTAATAAATGTTAGATCTAAAAATAGTGTTTATTAAATAAATAAAAAATCAACATTTTCGATATCGCAACAATCCAAAATCAATACACAAAAACGCGTACAGTAAAACAATACACCGTCATTCATAACAAAAGCATTAGAGTTAATCCCCCACGATAGCTGACAATTAGATGTTATCAAACCAATTTCGTCATCGACAATATCGACGTGGTCGCAGCCCTGTGGTCCCCTTCGGTGCTTGTCATTAAGGGTGATCCATCAAAATGTCCGCCAGGATTTAGGGTGTTCGACGCCTGCGCGGTAGCGAGGGGTGTAGGGGGTCCAAAGGGCGGGTAACAAACAAAATTAGATATTCGTACGGTGTCCCCGCAAAGCGAGTGAGAGTGCATGCTGATTGATTGCTTTGGTAGATTTGCATTTTTTTTAACCACTACGTATTATTGGCATATGTCTGAGGTCATTGTCTTCTATCTATCAAGCGTTGGTTGAACAAGTTTGTAGTCTTTAATAATTGGTTATTATCATTTTCTGTAGATTGTGTCTCCGTTTTTATTGCGTAATTGGATACTTTTCTCTGATAACTTAATTATTACTATTATTATTGAACTGTAAAACATTATCACACTATTCACTAATCTAGCTCTGGTGTATTTTGAAAGACATCATTTCAAATGAATAGATACTTCTAATATCTCGCATTATTATATATTATTATATACTATGCGAGCTATCAATCTCGACTTCTCTTCGAAATACGATACAACTTTATCAACCTCAACTCCTTTGACGTACGAAGCTCCTAACAATACTACCAGTAAGTTTATAACTATATTATTGCCTGTATCCGTAGCCTTGGTTCGACACCGAGGCCCCAACCAAGCCACTACTTCAACTAAAAACAAACACAATCTGAAAGCAAAGAAAACCAACACAAACGGAGAGAAGAGCAATCGAAAGCACGTCTTGAAACATTACAAAACTAGGGGCTTCATTTGAAAATGAAACAAAGCGCTACTGCAGCCAAACGGACTACTTAAGCGTTGAGAATATTGAAAAGGGGAACTTGCATTTTAAATTTCCGATAACAATACAGCTATATGCATTTAATTCCTGGTATAAAGAGACTATAATTAGTGAGTAGTTATATGGTGAATAATTTGTAGAGTAGCGGGCCTATGTGCGTGCCTTGCACCACTCCACTTAAGTAGAAGTTCATACTTCTTCCAAGACAGACAGCCCGAAGTACCTACCCATATTAAACAGAATTCTTAAAGCATAATACGTAAATCCCATATTATGTTGGCTTATAGTTAATTGATATGGGTATGAAAGTGAACAGTTATTACGGGAAATACGGTAAATTATTGAGGGTCTGGTGTTTTGATTGGTGCATTAATCAGAATAACTCTTTATAATACAGGGTTTATAACGACGCTTTTACAATTTCTTAATTCCTGTATTGTGTGACATGTCTCAATCAGGTTTTGTTACTCCATAGGGTCCATTAGTAAATTATTTAGTTGAAGTACCTACGTTTTCTTTCTGGGTACGACGATCTGTTCATAATGTCGGTTTAGGGAGATGTCGGCTAAAAAAACTTACTTATACTTATAATTATGATTCGATCTCATTTACGCTTTATTCATCACAATTATTGTTTATACCACTATGGTAGCATATAGCATACGGCCCGCCTGATGGTAAACGGTTACCGTAAAGTTTGGACGCTTGCAACACCAAGGGTATGATTTGCGCGTTGCCGAACCAAAAATACTACTATTAATGTTCGTTATTTTTTATCTGTAACTATATATATTAGGATGAATTGTTTTTTCTTTTGACGTTACGTCTTCTATAAATTTACTCCCCAGTAATGAGATGCTTACGATTTAAGAATTGAGCATATTTTTTAACAAAAGAATAAATTTTACGTCAATTTGAATAAGAAGACACGGCTAATGCAAGACAAAGGGAATATTAACCAAATTATGTCAATGAGCCAGAAATCTCAACAAAGAGACAGCCAATAAGGCATCGAAACAATAACGAATGGGAGTCGCGAGCTGATATAATAATCGAAATGAGAGGAGCCTTTGAAATGGGATTGAGCTAAATTATCCACATCCCTTTCCTCCCTATAGGCAACTATAGGGCTTCGAGTTGTCGATGTTGGGACGAACAAGACCAATAAATACTTCTTAATACAAGGAAAACAGTGAATAATGTCAATCAAAAAATAAGGTACGGAACCCTAAAAAAATTTCCTAGTTCCATACAAATACTTTAAGAGGTTAAAATTTGGTTGTTTGAACTTTCTAGGACGAATCATTATAAAATGATTGCACTGATATTATACATCCCTGAGTAACTTAATACATTCTAATAATATTTATTAGAAAATCAATATAATTTAATTAATAAGACGCGTGGCCAGTACATTCATTGTTTATTGACAAAGCCTTCTACGAGCCATACAAAGATCAAAATGAAATGGTAGCTTTCATTTTGATCTTTGTATGGCTTTCGATGATTCGTTTGGAGTAAATTTGGTAAACATTGTAAATACATATACAGAGCACTGTGTTTCTTGCCGGTTCTTCTCGGGTTTTTTTTTCCAAACCACTGGTAATTTAGACCTTCATAAGTGGTAATGACATGAAAACGGGTCTTATACGCGATATTAAATTGTTTATTTACCTCCCGACGTTTCGACCGAGTTGCATCGGCCGTGGTCACGGGCTGACGGGTTGAGTCAGTGACGTTAAAAAACTTCAGGGCCTAAACTATAATAATAATAATGTTTAATAATAATTGCTCGGACATTATCACACAACGCCATCTGGCCCCAAACTAAGCAAAGCTTGTACTATGAGAACCAGTAGCTGATATAATACTTATATACTTTTTTTTTTGTAAATACATACTTATTATACATACCAAACACCCAGACGTAAGACAAACATATTTGTCACATAAATGTTTGCCCCGGCGGGAATTGAACCCGCGACCTCTAGCGTAGCAGTCAGGTATACTAACCACTAGACCAGCGGTCTCGTCAAACTGAATTAATATTTTTTGATTTTGATTATTTATAACCGATCATTTTAGTGAGAAATGGCCTAAATGAATAAATAATTAACACCAATACGCACCAATAGCGGTGACATCGCTGTATAACTTTAAACTTCATTAGAAGGAGGTTTTACTCATGAGAAGGCTATATATCCTATATCGATCGTCGGAACGGTCATGTTCACGTTACGCTGGCGACGGTCCAGTGGCAGGCCTTGCACACAGGGTGTCCCTGTCCAAATTAATAATAACAATTATTTTTTTCAATCCTTTATCTTAATGTAGTTTGTAAGTCATATTACTTTTGTCAACAAGCTTATTTTTGGAAAAACAAAGTAGTGGTAGTTCAACCAAAGCATTAAAATTATTAAAGCAAATAGGGTCAAGCCCTTAACAAGACATGTAAGAACATGAGATAATTAAAGAGAGAATCAGAAGATCTGTATAAAAAATATACCCTAGTTTAGGCCTATGAAGGTCTAAATTACCACCGGTTCGGTGTATATATAAGGACGTGAGTAGTTTGTAATTTTTAACCACAATTTTTTATTTCAATAACATAATTTGATACGATGCGTGCCAGCCCTATCTTTCACGTTTGTGGCTACACCGCACCGCGCCGCTACACGCTCCACGGCTCCATTGTGCTACGGCGTAGCGCTACGATATATTGCTACGGCAGTAAATCGCACGAAAAATATTTTCCGTGCGCAACGTATTGTATGTGACTGTCCAGTGGTTCAGGGAAATATGAAATGCGTCTGTGTGTTAATGTATTCCAATCCCGTCAGGAATTTGTTCAGGATTGGCTGTGATTGACGTGTGGTAATTTACAATCGCCGCAAATATACATTGAAAAATAAACATTGTTTGCACTCAGTAAAATTAAGCTATTTTTATATACCGTAGATGAAGTTTTATACCAAGTAGTTTTGAGAGTCGGCTGCAAAAGATAAGGAAGTATATACATACATTGAATTACGATTTACGACACTTTCATAATCTATATGAAAGTGTATGTAGATCAACGTATGCGCATTAATTTGATGGACTTAGATGTATTTTATTTAACATTTAAACTCATTTACTACAGACTACTGTATAAAGAATCTGTCAGCACCACAATCCAAGAAAATTGTGTTCCTAACCTTCACCGTAACCGTAGACAACCATGAATATTTCTTAGTAAAAGTGTGAACCACATTATCAAGATGCACTTCAAAGATATCCCGCAGGGCTTACATTGTGCCCTCGCGAACCGGCAGACTGCACACAGCATATAGGACTGGAGGTAGTGCAGGGAATATCAGGCACTATTGGATTGTTTTGTTAGCTGCCATAAAATATAATCACCATTAAAAACATTTTTGTTTGATTGAAGTCAAAGAGGTGTGCAAGTCAAAAGTGAAGTGTCGCTCTATGCCCTCTGCTTACCGAAAAGGACGCGTGATGATATGTATGTACCATGTAGTATGCATATATGGAAACAATAAGTGTTTCTAAAGCTACCGTTTCTGGAAATAAGCCATCTGAGAAGAACCGGCAAGATAATCGGTGTTCTGTCCGTTTATCCGACTACGCTGAAGGAAAAAGGAGGTTTATGATTTCAACGGTATGTATGTATGTTCTAAACTACTTATTTCTTATAATAATTACAACGTCACAGAATAACGATACAACACATTGACATTGACGTATGTAGAACTGTTTATGTTTCTCGTATAATGAAGGAAAACTTTTAGCAAAGCCTTTCGTAGCCATCTTCCTGTGCACCTGCCGCTGAGGCACAAAGCGTACGAACCGGAATCGATCGCGCGACCAGACGACCGCATACTCAGTTCCCTGTCGCCCGCACCGCCGGCGTAAATACTATTAATCGCTTCGCTCACTTGCATAGTACATACTTATAGAGGGGCTGCGAAGCTAACCAACCTTTGCCAGTGGTTGGATGGGTGACTACTCACTCCAAACAAATCCTACCCTTGCATCAGAGAGTTCGGTCCCAATTGCTAATTCATGTAAACTGTACAGATTTTTTTCTGATTGCGAAGGTCAGCTAGCAGGGGGCCTACTATGATCGTACTAGCAGAGCTGAAACAGTTCTTAAACAGTCATTCTTTAATTTGACGTACTATGATGGTACCTAGCAGCGCTCTAATAAACCGCGCAGTTCAATTGACGCGCAGTGCTTCAATTTCAGCACGCTCAGTTAGCAGCGCTCTTGCAGCGCTCTTTAGTCACTATCTTGAACAAAACGCACGTTTGCTGTACGATCATAGTAGGCCCCCAGTACTTTGGTACCAGCACAGTTACACCAGTACATTAGGTAAGTAACTAATATTGTAGTACAGGTCACAATATGTATATTTTTGACTATCATTAATCAGTATCGAAATCGTATCGCTGACAATACGCTCATCACCTTATTTTATATTATATTTCAAAAGTAGGCAATCGACTGATCGAGCCAGACAGTAGGTGTGACCACTAGTAACCTAAGATGGAATACATATCCACAATTCAAAAGGTAATTTACAAAATGAGAGCTAGCACATAAATGAAACGCGCTATTTTGCGTTCGCAGAAAACCATTTGAATTGATGTTGTACATTAAATTATTGGACGCTGTAAACGTTACAAAAAGCTCATCATATGTCCTTTGCGACACTATCCATGTCGCATTCGAAATAGGCTTCTAAGTTATATGTACAAGCAATACTAAGGTGTAAGATCTTTGAAGTATTATCTCTGTCTGTCTGAGCTCTCATCTCTTAAGTCGCTACTCTGTAGTATGAAAATACGCAGCTCTTTTGATAAAAGAAAATATATGTGAAACGTCTTTATTTTCTCTCAAAGTATAAAGAAAATACGCTGTCCAGTCCTATGTGGGGGAATAATAAATAATCCAATAATTCGCCTTAAGCATATGCACCCTTGGTGTAGGGTGGGGAGCTTACCATATTGGCTTCTTTTCAATAAAACCATATATATTAGAAAATATTTTAATATGTTTTTTATTTAAGAAAAATCAACTTACAAGTCAGAAGAGATGATATTGAAGAGCAAGGCATGAGCGAGTACTTAAGCAATTTTTAAGGGAGGTAACTTTTTATTTGATTTGAGTAGTAGTTATTTTAATATTTACCACGTAGGATATAGGCTCTCTATCATATCCATAATATTACATGTGCGAAAGTAACCCTGTTTGTTTGTTTGTTTGTTTGTTTCCTAACTTTTTAGAACTAAGCGGCTGAACGGATCGTAATAAAATTTGGCAAGGAGATAGATAATATCCTGAGGTACAACAAGTTCAGAGAAAGTCACAGGTAACAGCTAGTATTATAGTATATATATATATAAATTAAGGTTATCTAAGATTTTATCATATGTTACACGAGATCAAAAAAAATTACTGCGGTTTTTCAGTAAGCCGAACATGGGAATTATGACTATTGTTGAATCGACAACAGGATTACAAGAAATTAAGCAAGAGAAAACACAAAAAAACTTAACTAAAGAATATATATAAACGAAGACCGTCAGAATGAACTCTGCCAGGCAATGGGTTCAAAGATGTCACGACGCTAACTTCACAAGGGTCCTATATATTATATGGCGACGGTGTCCAGATTTATTGCATCTGGCGGTCAGAAGTGTTACCGTTGAGAACTTTATTGCGCGTGAGGACAGACGTTGAATTAACTTCGCTTTAGGATAGACACGTAGAACAACCCTCTGAGGTTTTATGTCTTTAAGTTAAAAGAACGTGACGACGACACAATAAAATATTTAAAGTTTGTTTTGACTTAAAATCTTTTTTGTGGGTTTCTTTGAATGCTACAAAGCTATTCTCTGACGGTGAGCGGTCACCGTGACCTATGAAAGCCTGCAATACGATTGATAGCACTAGCCCGTTGCCAGGCGTATGTTGAGAGGAATCGCTGTACTAGCAGCTTTAGTGTATAAAGAACGATAAGAAAGATAAAGTGAGTGGAAGAAGATACCGCAGAAGGCCAAGCTCTAACTGCCTAGATCAACTTGACAGAGTACTCAATGATGGAATGGTAATAAGCACTCAGAACTGGAGAGCATGTGTAAAGAGCTCGATGAAACATAATAATAATGCTCAGCAATGCTTGGACATTAGCACACTATTAGCATACATTGTACTATGGGAACCAGTAGCTGATACAATACTTATATACTTGTTTTTTGTAAATACATACTTATAATACATAGCGAACACCCAATGGCAATGGAGCCCGCAACCTCTAGCGAAGCAGTCAGGTGTACTAACCACTAGACCAGCGGTCTTATCAAATATACCGTATGATAGTAAGTAAGTAAGTAAGTAATTTATTCAGATATTATAAGTACAGTATACAGTATACCAGCTTTTTTAATACAATTTATTGAATGATGGCTGTAGCAGAAGAAGCAAAAGCTGTGCAAGTCAAGAGTGATATGGCGCTCTATACTCTCTGCCTACCCCGTGAGCGACTCAGCGTGCTGATATGTATGTACTTATTTGTAGGTTATCGTATCGCTCAAAAACCCAACTTGTCACTGAAAACCCACCCCTATTGTTTTTGTCTTAAGAAATGCTATGGATATAAATAATTTGTGTAAAAAGGGTAGTAAATCAGCGGTTGTAACCGAAGGCAGTAAATTAAGGACGCGGGGGTGTGCGCTGTAATTAAGCCTGTTTTAGTTGGTGTTCCGGTTTGGAGGTTATTGATCGGGCCTATAATGTTAAGACGTCAGTGTACAGAAAGGCACGGTTGGTACAATTTATGCCGAGAGCTGTGGATCATATGCGTCACGAACAATCAGAGGTCTACGACCAGCCTTTACAATTTGAAGTTCCTTCGCCCTGGAGTGTTTATCTTCATGCCAGTATCTTCGGGGTAGAGACGGAGTATAGAGCACTATTGTAAGAATATAAATAAATATACAAGGCGCCTCGGTTGGTATTATTTAAGCCGAGACTGTATTCATGTTAATGCAATTCTAGTTAATATGATGATATCTAAAATCAATATATAAGTAAGGTTGCCAGTGCTCCAGGAGGATACGCTGGGCTAGTAGTAATGCTGCTAGCGCAGTGAGTCCTCTTCAACAACATGGTTGGCAGCCCGTTAGTGAAACCTATGGTATTGGTAGCGGCTATAGGCTACGGTGACTGCTTACCATTAGGTGGGCCGTTTGATAGGGTGCCACCGTAGTGGAATATTTTTTTTTTTTAATTTCGCAAAATAATACTGATGTGATGGCCCCCACTCATCCCTACTTAGGTTTAAAGATATACATGGTTACAATTACTTAGGGTTGCAAGCATAGAATTTCCATTTCCCTGAGGAACTTCAAAAGGTCACAGCTTGGTATAGGGAGCTCGTTGACGTCCGATATTTGTAGATTTATATTGAACATGACGAATATTGTCCACAACTTTCGGCTTAAATGGTAACAACCGAAGCATCTTTTATAGATATCAAAGAAACTGCTCACTATTCAACCTTAATTAATTGTACAACAATTAAAGTGGTTTTCCCAAGATTATACATATATAAAAAGCAAACACTATGCCTCAAAAAGCCTTGGTCCATAGAGCGCGTACCAGGAGCACATAAATCACGAGACACTTTGTGCCGTCTCACGCAGAGTGGCACAGATTTGACCTGAATACTGTTTGCTTACGTTGAGAAAGGTGAATCTCTCGCGCACCATTGACTATCACTTAAGTGGGTTCGCGTGAGTAGTCATTAATAACCGAGTTATACCAAGGAATACCGCTCTCATTTATTATATGTGTTGGGAAAAACAGACGCTTTCCCTCAGGGTCTGTGAAATAGAAGATGCTCGTGTCATTAGGAAGCCACGTCTTATGGCGTACGGAGATTACACGTTGTTTTCATGAGTCGAGAAGAGCTATTAAGGCAAATTTAATGTTTAATAGAGTGTTAGCATCACTTGCGTATTTTTATATATCTTATATAACATTAAACCTCAGAGTAGATAATATACGACGTACAAATTAAACTAAACGAATTATTCAAATTATTTGACAGGAAAAATAAGATTGCCATCCCTATGCCATCCCTACACATGTGAAAGGGATAGCATGATTTTCTAAAATGACTGTTTTTAATTATGATTATTTATAATTGGTAGAAAGCTAGACATCGTACTTTTTGCCTCAGAAAAACAAACGGCTCTTAGGATTGTTTATTGTTTTCTTTTATTAACACGGTACCCATCATCTAAACCTTCAAAATATTTTTCATGTTGACTGTACTTTGTGTTGCGTGGATGTCCTGGGAATACATTTGTATACGGAAATAAAAGCCGGGGAGGTGGTGGGAATGACATTTTGGAGGTCTGGGCAAAAACCTTAGACATACGGGCAAAATATGGAACTTGAATAATTGCTGGTGGTGTAGCGGTTTATCTGACTGAAGTCTCGTGAATTATGATCCAGTAAGCTTTTAAGCAATACAGGTAGATAATTTTTATCAATATAATAATGTAGTAATAAAGGTCATTCATCTGTTCAAGCTCTACAAGGAAGCTGTACAGAGAAAACAAATAAGCTTAAAGCTTTTAAGCATAGTAAGCACTTACTAAAAAAAGCTAAAAATTGCATTAGAACTACATATAAACCGCACGAGTAGCCCAAATATTCCTACCGGTTAAAGTCAAAGAGTATCACGTACAAATGTCCTTAGATATTCGTAAAAATATTTTAGTATTTTTTTTTGGAATCTCGGTTAAAAATATGCGTGGCTGTAAACCGGGTGGGGTCAAGTCGTTTGTCACGCTGCGGGGGGCATGGGGGACAGGGGGTAGGGAGTTGAATATGCCACGTTTTCACTTTTATCCACTCCGCTTGAGCAAGGACGCGTGTGAATAATTTAAGCGGTCTTCTGGTGTTACTGCGGAGTTTAAAAAATTGGCCAAGTGCGAGTTGGACTCGCGCATCGAGGGTTCTGTACTGTTTGTAATAGTAAAAATTCGCTCCTTATTTAAGAAAATACAACAATACACATTCATTCTGTGAAAATGTCAACTGTTTACTTGTGACCAATATGAAGATAGAGCAAATAACCCCAAAAAAGCATTTCTAGGATGGGCGCCCCCTTTTTTTTTTTTTCATTTTTAGTATTTGTTTCAACCCTGCTTGAAGAACCCCATACTGTACTCATTTGGGAAAACACATTATATGGAAGTAGCAACTCGATATGTCGATGGAAAACTCTATCTTGTGCCCCATATGCCACGATATGCAAGATATACAAGATATGATCACACTACCTTATTACATCCAAGATAATATATTCCATATTAATAAGAACGAAATCAGGCTCACACGAACGATTCCCCGTGCCGCTTTAATCCCGCGCGCAACGGAACCAAAAAATATGTGCACAAAAACAGCACTTTTTAAACGAAACGTGAAATAAAAGTAACAACTCGACACTAAGGAATAAAAAAGTGTAAAACGCAAAATGGAATTGTTTCGAAGCGTTGGAACGATACAAAAGGCTTTGGAGCTTACAATGTGACGTCACAATACAATATTGGTGACCGGCTAAGCACACGCCAATGTTAGCGAAATTAGCTATAAATTTTTGTTTTTATTCTGTAGTGCTGACAAACAAGCGTACCGCGCTATTTGGTCTATCATCAAATCGTATTTGGTCCACAATCCTGATGGGAAGCAGACACCTTGGCGTATTGACGCTTGCAGTACCCGGGGTATCACTAGGTTGTTGCCAACCTTATTGTTGAGAAGACGCACTATGATGTCCTCTAAGACACAGAATCAAAATCTTAAAATAAAAAAATATATATTCAGTTTTTTTCCCAAAGGAGTAGAGGTACAGCGTGGGGTTCTTGAAGACGGGTGTGAAGATTATTGAAGGGTCGGCAACGCGCGAGTGATACCCCTGGTGATGCAAGCGTACATAGGCTAGGGTGACCGCTTACCATCAGGTGGGCCGCATGCTTGTATCAAATTCGGTAACGCATATCATCACGCCGAGTCCCTTTTAGGGTAGGCAGAGAGTATAGAATGCCATTTCACTCTAGGCTTGCACATCTGCTTTTTCTCCATTCATCCATATCTTTATACATGCCTGCCGGTTATGAGTACTTTTTACCTTTACATCATTGAGTACTGCAATTCGATTTTATTGAATTAATATGGCGTGTTTGCCATCCGACCTGCACTGTAGAATGATAAAAGTGTTATTCAAATATCAAAACCAGCGGTAGGAACATACATGATATTTTTAGTCCAAATCAAATTTCACTAAAACAAGCTGGTGGACATTCAAATTGAAACTGTAACACTATGTAATAAGGCACATAGGGAGGTGAAACGAGAGTAGAGATTGGAAAACAGCAATCATTTTATATTTCAGTCTAACAGGATTGTATTTGAATCATTAATTGGAATAATTTAATGCGTGACAGGCGACAGCTGTTCAGCGACATTCTCTCTTTAGTACTATCTGTGTTATACTAATAATATAGATTCTCGATTCAATAAAAATGAAAATAAAAAACCTTTGGTCGGCGGCCGTTCTTGTTTAACCAGCGAAAATAACAATTTCTCCTATCAATCGACAATCAACTTACTGATACTACATTTAAAATACATTTTTTTTCTATATTTCTAAGGTGGCACACAAACATACAGCCGACCTGGTGGTAAGCGATTACCGTAGCCTATAAACGCTTGCTACACCAGGGGTATCACTCGCGTGTTGCCGACTCAAAATGAATAACTACAACATAGTTTTATTAAACTATCGAGATTCAATACAAAATGTTGATTGTAGCTTTTGGGAGTCGATGCTCGTCACGTCCGTAGGCACCCTTGAGACGTGTCACGTGACCTAAGGTCTGTAAGGTACGGGTGTTTAGCACTAGGGTCACGTAAAAGGACAAAGAAACGCTGAAAGCTCTTGAAATGTGGTCTTGAAGGAAAAGATAAATTTGACAGAAAACCTATTAAATCAAGTGAAGAGGTGTTAAGATGAGTGAATGAGAGGAGAATATGAAATCTTACTGTCGAGAGCAAGAAGACAAGACTCTTTATATATTTTTTAAACCAAGCTAATTTTCTTGTTAATTAAACAACTGTGTTCAGGTCACCAAACCCTTTGATGTGATACGCTAACAGGGGTTAATGAGTATAAAAATCGGCATCTTTCAGCGGCCGCCATATTAGATTAAAATGTCGACATTTAGATAACTATCTCGAATAAGTCCGCGCACCGATCTAAATAATTTGCGTGACACCAATAAAATATTCTTGATCCAGCAAAAGATTCACCAAAATAAATTAAAAGGGATACAAGCAATTCAAAAGGTAAACAAGGCGTACAAAACTATTGTTTCTTTTTCCATTTTGTCTGGTTTAATTGTAGCATTGGGCTCCATTAGCGAGCATTCGTTATTATTCGGAGGGGCTCCGTGTCGCGACAGAGAATAGAAAATATATTTATCTCTTTCTCTCTCGTTATTGATATCAAATGTTCGATTCTTCAATTCATATTCAAATGTAATGAAACGTCGCTGCGCAGGCACCTATAATGTGATATCCTAAAACAATTTGGCGCGCAGCGGAGCCATCAAAGACAAACCAAGCAAGGAAAACAACATAATATTTTATTTGGGAAGAAATGATAATTCGACATGAATACAAATATTCCGTAAAAAGGAAAATACTGTGGGAATGTTACTTGCTACGTCAGTAATGGAGTTATAGATGTAAACAAACAGATATAAAATAGTTATAGCTTATAGATTACTTGAGTAAATTGAGAACAATCTTACTCTATGAAATAGCACCAACAAAGAAAAGTATGGTAAATCTCTCGTCTCCCCAACTTAAGACAATATTGTTTTGTTACTATTAATATAAAATATAATAATAGTATGTTAATACTAAACGAATTTGCCCCGGCAAGCCGTCACGCGAAATTCTATAGGCGAGAAAGGCCGAACAAAAACCGGATTAAACCGGTTATCGGCGGCTGCTAATAATAATAGTGTCCCTGGTAATCCACGGTGATGGATGACAGCCCCTCGCTGTCCCCTTTTAATTGCCAGCGTGGGTGACGTCAGACATGACGAATTTCCCATTTGTATTATAATAAGTTCGGCGCCTTAGTCAGTTCAATAAGACCCCAGAACGATATAAAATGGAATTTCGAAGGGTGCCTTCGAGTGACTTTAAGAGAACAACGTGATAGAAGTTAAGGCGATAGCTATTTTCACTGAGAAGCGTTTTTAAGATTATTGCACACCTATGCTACACTAGAAATCCAGGCTGATTTTTTGAAATAGTCTGACATAAAGACAGACAAATTTTATTACGCGCTTATACAGGATGTGGTTTTGAATTCATGCCATATTTGAGAACCTAACAGAAAAAGATTATTCAAGTAGTTTAAAAATATATTAATAATTCTGTGGTTAATAACTAAAATATAAGGTGATTCATGGTCAACCGGAATAAGAATTCTCGAGCGCTCAGAGCGCTTTAGGTATACCTTCGCTTGTTTTACCTATTTTGAGTGAAGAGCGTCGCATACACACAGGGTTATTTTAAAGACACGGTTGAGCACAGGGGGATTTTTGTCGTGCCAAAAAAAAGTCTATCATTTAATTATTGATTTATGTTCTATTGGAGGCCAAGCATGACTGAACCTCCACCTTACAGATGATGGTAGTCAAATAACAGTATGTACTCTACCGTAGTGTTGTGTTTCTGCGATGAGTGTGGTTTCCAAAATTCCTAGAGGATACCTTGTCCGGACTAGTAGGATACGTTACGTTACGCTAGAACAGTGAGACTAGAACAGAGAGAGAAGAGGGTCGGCAACGTGCGAGTGATACCCCTGGTGTTGCAAGCGTCCATAGGCTACGGTGACCGCTTAACATCAGGTGGGCCGTATGCTTGTTTGCCACCTTAGTATAAAAAAAAAAGAGGATTGGCAACGCGACCGCTTAGGCGAGCCTTGCTTGCCAACATCGCAGTATAAAAGTGTTGAAACACAATTATGAATATCACAAAGCGTCATCAATCATCGCTTCGGTATCCGAACACTCAAACACGATCGCGAACATCCGACCATCTGCGCTGTCTAGCCTGCCTACCATCCATCATCCCCTGTCCAATTACACCACATACACCGTGCACACGACACCACCCTTATCACTATGGTGCAAAGTGTAAATTGGGTTGCCGCGACTTATGTATAACATTGTGTTGATATGATTATAAATTGGCAATATTGACAAGTATGATGGTTCGTTTATTTTGGACTTTAATGCTTCAGTAACAAATACTGTTATGCGAATAAATATTGGTATTGAATTGTTACAGATGTTGTGTACCGCGTTACGGCAGGTTGCTGTCGATTGATCGCTTTGTACGAGGAAGCAGTTCTAATGTCGATAGTGACGCGTCGATGGAATCAACATTACGTGACGCGTACGAGCCAGCTGTGCACCAATAATATTTAATCAATTTGTCTGTCCGTCAGCGTAAAGTAAAGTTGCACTAACAAATTAATACATTTATTTCAGATATAGCGTGCGTTATGAATGTACGAAATAGGGTGCCGCACTTGAAACTCTTGTCGAATTTTCAACGACTTTGAATTTTTTTTTTTTTTTTGAGCATTTATTTACTAACAATTCTACAATCAATTCTTCTTCTTAATTCATTAAGTTGGTGTGACTCAAGTGACTCGAGTGGCTCGAGGCAAACACGCATGTTCATCATACGAGTATATTTTCATGACGTACTTCATGACCTAACATATTTAAACAAAGTAAAACCTACATGATTGTTTGCAGCCAGTATTGCTATACCTTATAAGAAAGATAAATAAATAAACTTCCTAACAAATATTGTAGCTAAACAGAGGACCGGTATCCCAAATAGTGGAGATGTGAGTAGCACGTACGTTTGGGGTACATTTGCTAGGGACCGGCCGGGCCCAATCACACAGTATTGTGGCCGGCCCTATTCAATTACTGACGACGAACGATGAATGTGCAAGTACCCGATATACTGATGAAAGGGATAGAATTATGTGCAAACAATATTACCTACTTGCAAGAAATACTAAGCTTTAAAGAATCGCACTTGGAAGAATTTTGAAAGCTGCAGAGGTCAGATGTAAGCGTATACCCCGGTTCATAATTAATGATCTCTTTAGCCTGTGGATTTCTGAAGTACCATGCATATAACTAGATATCTCGCGCACTAGTAATGAAATGTTACAGATATCGCTAAAATTATAATTTATATTCTATTAACGGTTACGCGCGCTATATTAGTTTTTTCTGTGGAAACACGAGTTTTGAAGATGACAACATTTTTGGCGCAATAAAGTAAACCTAATTGAAGACAATATAAGTAGTGTAGCGCTTACAGACGAACGAACAGTCGGGAATGCTTACATTAAAAGAGTTCAGTTTTCCATTTAGCTACGAAACGCTATATATATTTTGTAATTATGCTATGCATTTACTAATACTAATATTGTTTTGGTTATGTAAACGTTATATACATAGTTTGAAGATTGCTATGCTACGCTGAGCTCAAATTGACCCGTGGGTGAACAGCCTCCGGGCGCTCGTTACGGAGGTGCGGGCGACTCATACCGATCAGCTAGGAGCTGTAGGCTACGTACTACGCTACGGTGCTACGATGCTACGAGATTTTCCAGTGACGTACCACCTTGTCAAATAGTCTAGGAAGTTGGTTGTCGGCACGTAGATAAATTAAACCTTCACATACAAACTATTTTTTTATTATCATTGTTTGTTGTTATTTTATCAATAAAAGTGCTGACTACTATGCTGTACTGTAGGCATCCGCTAAGAAGGGATTTTCCAAAATACACCTTCTACGGAAATGATACGGGGCTTATAGTTTATATGGAGAAACAAGATTACATAGACCTTGTGTTTAAAAATTCACAGAAGAACTTATTTACATTAACTCATGATATACTATCCCCTTTTTTAGTATCGTATTTTAACAGACACGGCTGATTTACAATTTCATAATATAGATTTATCCCCAAAAGGCGTGAAATGGGGTAACAAAGTCTGAAAATCAATACTCCGCATTTAACGCAAGCGAAACTGCGGGCAAAAGCTAGTCTATCTATATATCTATGTACCTAAATATAGTATGTATACGATGGTAAATAGAGTGGAACAAATTTTTTTTTTTTAACATTGCAATTTAGATAAAATCCCACAGGCGGACGTCTCAATTAGCTCAATATATCTCCAAATGACACATCGTCATGTCCGCAGACACCTTACAGTAAGTTAAGACGAAGCATAATGACCTATACTCCCAAATAGTTCGTCGGCAGCTCAGCCGACAGTCATTATGATTCAAGTCGCGCCGCGGTCAGACAGCGCTGTGTGCGCGCGCCCTGATCAACCGATAGATTCACTCGTACGGTACTCTTCGCGTTAGTGGTACTTGTAAGTGTGAAATACATACATACAAGTGGCAAAATGTATATATATTCATATTATATTGTCGTCATGATACAACTCTAGGTCATCATTCTCCTGCCCTTATCCCATATTAGATGTGGTCGGCGCAATATGTATTTCTCTTCCATACTTCTCTATCGGCCGTCATCTCTGTATTCACTTCCTTTCTAACCATGTCATCTTTCACACAGTCCATCCATCTTTGCTTAGGTCTACCTCGACCCGGTTACCCATCCACAGTCATACATAAAACCTTTCTTACCATGACACAACTCTAGGTACCAACTATAATATAAAAAATACAAATATTCTTTATTTCACACCAAATAATATATATATATATATATATATACCAAAATCATTAGCAATAGTGTAAACAAAAGGCAACCTTATCACAAAGCGATCTTTTCCAGGCAACCTTTGGGTACATAAGAAGTGATGTGGAAGAGAAAAGAATATACATCACTGTCCAGACAGACGTTGTCCTGTCTTAGCTATGAATTCATATGTCAAATACACCATAGAAAAAAAGACTTTTAGTTTATCCCGCAATAAGAAATGTTTCGGCTTTCTTTTCCAATTTTTCTTTTCATAAGAACCTTATCCTGACAATATAAAATAAAGAATTAGTAAAATCGGTCTAGTCGTTCACGCGCGATGCCGCGACGAAGAGAAATAGGGATTCATTTTCATATGTATAAAGATATACATAATGATGATGAGAGATGATTAGTAGATGAAATAGAATACCCATAAACTAAATAAACAAATTTTCGATTTACAAGGTTTATTTTCCAGCCGTTGCTTGATTTGATTTTATCATACATTTATTTCGAGTAGTAATATGATAACATGTCTAAACGACAGCCTATTAGAATTTACCTGTTGAATAGAATTAGGTAGCTGTTAAACATTTTAATAATATTAAATTAAAATTGTTTTTTAATAATATTAAATCCTATATAATCAGTTGCCGTATGTACAAAAGATTATTACTTGGGAACAGCTCGACCGGTATGGCTGATTTATTTGTGTCTATAATATTGGGTCTGTAATATTGGGGTCAAAATTCTTGGAAAATCTATTGGAAAGGTCAGAAATTTTAGTTAAATTTTAAAATAAATTAAATTTAAAAAAAGTTAGTAAATAATGCATCCAAGCAATACCGAGGTGGGCTGCGGTTTAGTTAATTTATCACATACAGACATACACATCATGACGCCAAGTTTCTAGCGGGGTAGGCAGTCCGTATTAAACGTGATATTACTCTTGACAAGCAAACCTAATTTGCTTTTAATAAAATAATAATAAATAACAAAACAAAAATGTAGTTTAATCATCGTTCTAGCATTGTTTATTAAATAAGACTATATATAAACACAAATTATGTCTCTCAAGTGTACTCACCCGAGTTCGCCCCAATTTCCTGCAACCAGCCGTAACTCTACCGTAAACATTTACTGGTTTACTATTGTTACTGCAGATAATGCAATGTCAACTTTATCCATACACCTTTAAGGTTCGTTTTGTATTAACAAACAACGCGTCGTGAGTCCATCGACATGTGTTAAACAGCGTTCGTAAAGAACCAGCGGTTAACGATTGTTTGGCGATTATTTTTAAATCGTTACGTTCGATTCGATTTTATGATTATTATCGATACTTAAATTAATGACTCCTACTCGATTTTATTAAGTGCTTACAACTCTAATTTTATTTTTATTTCACTACCAAACTTTTATTACTACGTGTCTACTAATATACGCGTTATTAAAAGGAAGTCTACTTTTAGGTTTAAAACTTAGTTGATGTCACTGAATGATATTCGAATGCAATAAGTTATAATATGGAACTCGAATAGTCATGACGGTCGCGTAGGGCGGGCGGGCGCCGCGGGCTCTGGGCGGCGAATGAAGCCGCCTTAAGTCTACCGCTCTTTAAATGCGGTACCGACTTACTTATGTATTCGTTAAGATATGTATTTTATCCGAGTTTTTGTAGTGTTTATCCGACTGAGCGACGAAAAGGAACGTAATGAGTTATTTTAAAATAAGCTATGTGATTATAATTATAATTATGATTGAATTCAGACCACAAGGTGATTATCATATATATACTTATATATAAAAATTAATCCCTTTCTCTCTTGGTCACGGCACCACACCTGAGCGGCTAAACCGATTTACATAATTCTTTTTTGAGTTTGTCATTGTCAGGAGAAAGTTCTTATGAAAAGAAAAAAAAAATGAAAAAGAACATTTTTAATTCCGGGGTAAACTAAAGGTCCCATTTCCTATGGTGTATTTGACGTATGAATTCATAGCTAAGATAAGACAACAACTGAAGGGATAACTAGTAAATAAATAAACGTATGTGCATATACATTTCTTCAGAACAACATTGAACAAAATACATTTATCTGCGTGGAAAACACCAATCAGCGCCTTTTGAACGGAACTACGATTCTCAAGATCCTCAACGACTCAAAGCTTTGAAGAGAGTGGAAGGCTCGCGTCTTACAATCAGCTTAAGCTTTCAATACTGGGAGACGTAATCGTGTTCGTACGAAGGTAAGGTCTTTTTCAACCTACTAATAGAGCTAAGGATGAACCTTACAGATGCGATCTTAATATGTCTCTGAAGTTTGAAAGAAATATCAACACGTTTTCCCACAAGGGTCCCCGAAGATGTAGGCAGAGGTGTTACAACACCCACTTTCCACCGAAGATAATTTGGTGCCAACGTGACAGATGGTGAGTCCGTCGCCGTCTCGTAGGCACTACATACGGCCTTGAATTTCTTCTCAGACGTATGCAGGTTTCCTCACGATGATATGCTCATAAAGGTGGCACTAATGCACATAAGTTAGAAAAAGTGATTGGTACAAACCGGTGGGAATCGGAATAGGGTCGCTAGAATAGCAGACAAGGCTTTATAAATACAAGGTCACCACGGCTTAAATATCATTATTCTGTCTGAATACCCCGTGAGGGACTTAGCATGATATTGGTGGCAATTCTATTGTTCACCTGTCTAAACATAAGCTTAACTAAAATATTTGGTAAAATAATAGGTTTGATTGTAACTTTTTTTTCATTAGATATATTTTAATTTATAATACCGTTTGTTTCTTAAAATAATTGCCTATTCTGTTGTTCATTGAAATTTAAATATTCATCGTTTTCACAGGACCTAATTTGATTTGACAGCACTCTAACTTAATTCGACAGTTATAAGCTTAAATTTCGTGTAATTTAGTCCTAAAGTGTATGTGACACGCGAATCATCAATGGGCATCAATGGTGTTGATTGTGTTGTACAAAATCTATTTAATACTCGAGTTCATGTTCGCAATGTGTTGTTGAAACATCGTAAAAGTGTAATCAATAAGTTCCCCTCACTGGCAGACTTATAGACGAGTGGCCATAACCGCCCTGCAGCTATTCATCTTTATGAGTTTGTAAAAAAATTACGATCTATCGTGTTAATACTAAACTGTGGTTGATCGACGATCATTGCGGCGATACACTACACTGTTGCATTATAATAGATATGAAGGGGATCATTACGTTAAACGATCAAGTCTTTACAGGACGACGGGACAATAAATAAAAGACCAAACAAATATTTCGATCACTAAAAGATGAAAAAAAAATACTTCTACGCCTACAGTTTGTATCGAAATATTATTTAATTGTTTTCAGCTTTAGGAAAATTCAATTTTGGCCTTACAAAACTCAGAAATAGTGCTTTTCGTTTTTGCTAGAATTCTTTAAATCGGTCACGTTTCATGGATTTATTGACCTCGTAGCTTGATTTAATAGCCATATCTATCTATCTATGTATATAGTGAGTGATACACGGCACCAACATCTTTCGTCGACTCTTATCTTCCTCAATAATATAGGCCAAAAAAAAAACATAATTTACAAATTAACTCTGATAGGATTTCACCATAAATTTTGTACTTTCCAGCAATTACCTACAGCGTAAATCGCTCACAATACTGTTGTAGAGGAGTAGCTACCTACATCATATCGAGATCCTCTGAAGACTTCACTTCGCCGCTAGAGGGCGCAACATTATGTTTACATTCCATTTGCTCCGCAATATTTTATTAACTTAGATAGAAAGAACAATTATTTGAAGTGATACTACGTATAAAACGAAAGTTAGTGTGTTTACTCAATCAGTGATCAGTGATTGTGCTCGATAGCTTATCAAATTACTGTGATTTACGCGTTATTGTGCCGCTTTAGTTAACCTAACTTTTGCCAACTTTAACGCTAGCTGCGTTTA
This sequence comes from Falcaria lacertinaria, assembly GCA_951449985.1. Lineage (NCBI taxonomy): Eukaryota > Metazoa > Arthropoda > Insecta > Lepidoptera > Drepanidae > Falcaria > Falcaria lacertinaria. The sequence continues at coordinate 251,853 of OX602120.1, read as the reverse complement.
TTACTATTTATAACTGTTGGTGTGCTGCATTGGGTCTTTACAGAATAACGGAACAAATCAGTGTCCATATATAATTCTAACGACAACAATTTTACTTCCAAATTGTGCACAGTCACTACTTCAGCTCGTTAATTTCACACAGCGCCATCTACATAGTGACCCGCTTATTTGCATCTCATGTGACGGGCGTGCATCGATCGCTTGCTCTTATCTACGCTTTCTCGCACTAGGTGGTGCTACTAATCGTTATTACTTTCTCAGTATCAAACTTATCATTATGAACTGCAGCGGTTGCAGAAAACTACTGTCTTCGGATACAGCAATTTTGGCATGTCACATCTGCAGAGACAAATACCACGGTGAATGTTTAAGTATGACATCGCAGCAATTCCTTGAACTCACAGAAGAGTATATGAAAACTTGGTCCTGTCCTTCGTGTAACAGCAACATAACGCGTCGCACCCGGTCCAATTGCCGCACTCCAGTGCACGGTCGACAATTGCCCACTGTAAAAAGTGACGACTCTACGGACGTTTCAGTCAGCCCTGCTGAACCGCTAGTGCCGGTTTCTAGTATCGTGAGTTCGAAACCTTTGGGCGAGATCGATTTTGGTACATTTATTCAATCGTTGCACAGTCAACTACAGGAATGGCGTGATGAGACGAATAAGAACATGCTTAACATCAGAGATGACATAAAGAACTCATTATCACAAATACGCGATGAAATAAAATCATTAAAAACTGAGCAAACGGGTATGAAAGCGAATATTTCACTGCTGTACCAAGACGTGAACCACTTGAAAACTTCTGTCGAGTTTTGCGCCAGCGAACATCTGCATTTTAAGAAGTGTCTGGAAGATGTTACCAGCCGCGCCAACGAGACTTGCCCTGCTATTACCAACCTGGAGGCCAAGATCGATTCCTTGGAACTGCAAGCTAGGCAGTGCAATCTGGAGTTTTGCAACGTACCCGAGAAACGGAACGAGGACTTACTAGATATCGTGCGAGCCGCCGGCGTCACCCTCGGCGTGCAGGTGCCGCCGTCAGACATCATCTCCGTCCACAGAGTACCACATGCGCACCATGATAGTTCCAAACCCAAGAATATCATTATTAAATTCACCACACGGAGGCTGCGAGATAATATACTTGGTGCTTATCGCAAGACGAAAACCCTTAATTCAGATCAGCTTAGCATCCCCGGCACACCAACTCGAGTATACATCAACGAGCATCTTACGCTTAAGCTTAAGCATTTATTTCGTAAATGCCGCGATGCCGCAACCCGCTATGGTCATAAGTATGTGTGGGTCAAAAACGGTTCTATTCTTGTCCGCGAGCGTGATGACTCGCCGGCCTTTATCATTCGTTCGGAATCGGATCTGGAAAAACTCAAACCCAAATAATGCACACTTGTCGTTATTTAAATTATTTTTTTACTTAATATCTTTAATTATTTCTTATTTATACTTATTCAATCTTATTTGGAATGCACCCATTATCGTCCTGTTTTCTAATACATACAAGTTTACTCATTGTTTATTAATAATTTATTATTTGAAGTCAATAATTTTGAAATCTGCTCTCATAAATCTCTCTTTGCAAAAATGTCGTAGTCTTCTGTTAATCACAAACAATTACACACACGGCATATTCCTCATTATACATACTCCACTCAACGGACTCTCCTCTTCATTACTTATATATTTATACGAATTTATACACGTTTCTTATTATAATGGCTAACCATAATTTATCTATGTACTACCAAAATTGTAGAGGTTTAAGGACGAAATTAAACACATTTTACATGAATGTCCTCTCTTTCAGTTATGACATAATTGTTCTCACTGAAACTTGGCTGATACCAGCGATCGCTGATAGTGAATTTATTGACCAACGTTACGTTGTATTTAGACGCGATCGTGACCGGTTGGCTACGAATAAGCAGGATGGGGGTGGGGTGTTAGTCGCAGTGTTGCGCGGCCTTCGACCTTCCGAGTTGAATTCATCTAGCATTGACATAAATTTTTCGCCTCTTATCGACCATATACTCATTGAAATACCTGCCCTAGACCAACATAAGCGTCACGTCATTAGCGCTGCTTATTTACCACCTTGGACTAATTCGGTAACCTATGAAAGTCACTTTGAACTTCTCCAAGATACTCTTTCCGCACCTAACGTCGGTAACATATATATTCTCGGTGACTATAATCTCCCTGATATTCACTGGTCTCCATCTAATTCCTCTTATTCTAAATACAATGAACTTATCTGTACCGATCCTACTCCTCGCGGTCTTCAGCTTAGTAGTTGCATGTCGTTCCTAAACTCTGTACAGTATAATATAATAACCAACGTGAACGACAAAATCCTCGATTTATTAATATCTAATGCACCCTGCCTAGTTCAGCCTCCGTTAAGCCCTCTAGTAAGCCCTGATACGCACCATCCACCCTTCATATCAACTCTGTCTATTGACGTTCCCGAGCACGCACTGAAAAAAAATCCTGTGACAAGATATAACTTCCATAAAGCTGACTATAATCTCATAAATGCAAAATTATCGGAAATCGATTGGAGCCAACTTTTATGTACCCTATCCGCTGATGATGCTCTTGATGCATTTTATAACGAAATTCATGGTATTATAGCTGAACATGTACCCCTAACATCCCCTAAGTCAAATAACTTCCCAATTTGGTTCTCGCATTCTCTAATCAAAGTCTTTCGACTTAAACAAAAAGCATGGATTAAATGGAAAAAGTTTAATAACCATTTAGATTACATGAAATTTTCAGACTACAGAGCACTTTTCAAAGAAAAATGTGACAGATGCTACAAGGTCTACATTAAATCAGTAGAAGATAATATTTCCACGAGTATTAAACATTTCTGGAGGTATATAGCTAGCCGTAAACGCAAAGTTGGTATTCCGCAAACTATGCAATATCAGAACGTCAGATCGGATGACCCTGAAACTATTTGCAATATGTTTTCTGATTACTTTCAGTCTGTCTTTGAACCTGCATCGCCCCAACTTAATCGATGGAGGCCTCCGTCCTCCTCTTACAATAATAATGTCCATATCACTGACTTATTTTTCGATGAACAAGAAATACTAAAAGAACTTAAATTACTCGATCCATCTAAAGGAGCTGGTCCTGATGGAATACCCCCTAGTTTCCTTAAAAATACTGCAACTAATATATGTAAAGCCTTGCATATCATTTTCAACAAATGTGTTACTCAGGGTGTTTTTCCTGAAATTTTGAAGCGTGCATACATCACACCTGTTCACAAAACTGGGTCTAAGCACAACGTTGAGCAATATCGGCCCATTTCTATTCTGTCCGCCTTATCTAAGCTCTTTGAGAGGCTGGTGCACAATAAAATTTACCCGCTTTTACACAACATAATTATTGAAGAACAGCATGGGTTTGTCAAACGCCGATCTACTACTTCTAATCTAATACAATTTACAAACAACCTTTTCGAAAACTTTGACAAACGTACTCAAGTAGACACCGTCTATACGGATTTTAAAAAGGCTTTTGACAAGGTGGACCATGAAATCCTACTTAATAAATTAGCGTACAATGGTATTCGTGGTAATTTACTCCGTTGGTTTTCATCTTACATTTTAAACAGATCCCAAAGAGTGGTTGTTAATGGTTACCAATCTAGCAGTGTTAAGGTTACTTCTGGGGTTCCTCAGGGCTCTATCCTGGGTCCTCTCTTGTTTATAATATTCATAAATGATATCAAGCAATGTTTTTCTAATTCCAAATTTCTCCTGTATGCAGATGATTTAAAAGCTTACAAATCTATAAATACAATTAACGACTGCATATTGTTCCAGGAAGATCTTAACAGGCTTACGACATATTGTGGTAACAATAAATTACAACTCAATCTCTCTAAATGCAACTTTATAAAATTTACAAAAAATCTAAACATTATTTCATACTCATACAATCTTTGCAACGCACCTATTAATAATGTTGAATTAATAAGAGACCTCGGAGTCCTTCTTGACAACCACCTTTGCCTTGACGCACATGTCCTAAGCATTGTTAATAAGGCATTTAAAATGTTCGGCTTCGTTCTTAGATCTTCCACTGAATTTAAAAGAGCGTCTACTTATCTTTATTTATACAAAACATTAGTACGCTCACAACTAGACTATGCTGTACAAGTCTGGAATCCTTTTTACAAAAAATACACAATTGCTATCGAGAAGGTCCAACGTAAATACTTGCGCACTATGCACTACAAATGCTTCCACAAATACTTACCATATCCACACTTGTTAATTAAATATAAAATCACAACTCTCGAATCAAGACGTATTTACCTCGAAGCAGTTACGTTGTTCAACTTAGTCCACAACAGAATCGACTGTACCGAGTTGGTCCGTCAGCTCTGCCTTGCCGTCCCTCGAACCTGTACCCCGCGTGCTGTACGCTCAAACTCACTGTTCGCTCTGAATACATGCCGTACTAACTCTGGACTTCGTGCCCCCATTCGTCGTATGGTTGAAACCTTTAATAAACGCTTTGAAGCTATCGATATTTTTGCCAGTACTTCCTATAGATTTAGGACTTCTCTTATAATTGCGCTTTCCAAATATGACTTTGATTTCAATGATTAATATTATGTTATAAAATACTTTAGAAGACGATTTTTGTTCAATTATTATTTAATGTTATACGACATATTGCTCTCCACATAATACTTTGATTGTATTGTCAATTTCATTGTATCAAAACTTTAACTTCCATATTCCATAGTATTGTTTTTATCTATAATTGTTATTTTCTTTTAATTTACTACTTTACTATTTTTTCCCTCTAGTGGCACTTTTTATGTAAACCTGTTATCAAACTGTGGATAACGTCGTTGGCTATATAATTAACAACATGTTTCTAGTCTATACGAGCTTGTACTCTATATTATGTAGCTGTTTGTTTTCCCTTAATAAATAAAAAAAAAAAAAAAAAAAAAGACAATCTCTCGATATCTCCCGGTAAGCCGGGCCTCACTCAGGCTGACATATTTTTAATTAAGCGCCACTTACCCTTGCGCGGGTAATACCCGCAATTTATTACCCGACCTCACACAAGACGGGTAAAGCTTTTTAATTCCATTACGATGTTTAAAATATTTTTTATATTTACACATAAAAATACTACTGTGATTTAAAGCATTTGCTCAAATAATGGTTTTACTAGATCTACAAAGTAGTGCTGTATAATGATAGGTCCTGTAATGGCCATGTATGATATTGACGAATGAAGAACCAAAACCAAAAGAGGTGTGTATGTGTAAGTCAAGTGTGAAATGGCGCTCTATACTCTTTGCCTACCCCCCCGTGCCGTGAGTGATTTGGCGTGATATATATATATATATATATATAGGTATATGCAAAGGATTTTTCTGATAGTGCATACTAATTGCTAATATTATAAAGCAGGCGCTTGTAGGATTTTAAATCCATAACACAAAAATCTCTTAAACTTATTCCACAGTCCGAGCCGGCATTACCTGTAAAATATATTTTGCGACGTCAACCATTTTCGCACAAAGCTTATTTATGTCATAACGTCAAATCTTTAACACGGGTGGTATCGGAAAATGAGAAGATTCTGTGTACGAGGTTGTATACTTCCAAGGGATGTTTAATAAGCCTTAATATATCAATTTTATAAACAATAAACCAAACGGTTATGTTAAGACAATACTCGAAGCCGTCAATTCTTAAGATGCGTCGGAAGCGAGCGATAAGATAGGCGCCACAGCCGGATGTGACGTGTCGCCGCGCGTAGCGCCAGTCGATAGCGATCGACGCTTGGCGATATCTAGAACCTTACTGTTACTGTTTACACTATGATTTTATTGATAACAATAATATTCGTACATTATCAGACAATGCCTTTGTAAGGCTTTGTTGTAACTCGACTCGATATCATTAAAGTACAATAAAATGATGGTTGAGAAGACCAATCAAACCCGAACCCATAACTGAAAACTGCATCAAAATCGAACTATTCGTTTTGGAGAAAATGGCAACATGGATTTGAATAATTGCTGAGTTTCTTCGAGATTCTTCTCCGCAAAAAATCGACCCTCTGAATCCGGTGGTATATTCTGACGATTTGAAAGTACATATTTCTAAAGTCTAGTCCAATAAAGATCATTTTGAGTTTGATAGAAAGCATTCTTTTTTTATTAAATTATTTTTATAGGTACATTTATACCCACCCTGACTCAAGGTAAACACAAACAATAAAACAATTATCTTCTTCAACAACTCAATCAATTATGTGACGAAAGTATTCATCAATTTAAATTCTGTTTCTTTTTCTATTTGGCCGAGTTCTTATTGCAAATTATATTAACCTCTTCGGAGATCTTAATACCTATACTAATTTGTGCAAGCAGTAAATTTGAAAAATTAGAGTATCAAGCTTAGATAAGTGAATGGTTAGATTAGAACATAGAAACATATTATGTGTGTATTATTTATATTATTTAAAATACGAAATGAATACATAATTTTAAACTACAGTAGTTCGAATCAAATACAATATAATTTTATAAATCCTACGATTAAAATGAAACTATTAAGGAACGTGACAGTGCAAATAAGCAGGTGCGGTGAGTCCCAGGGAGTGCACCGCACTGCACTGCACTGCACCTACTCCCAGTGTAAACAGCGCATACGCTATGCGGATTACTGCCACCGGCCGCGCGCATGATCCCCCTGAGAAACACACGCTGTCCACTTACACTGCATTTGTCTTTATTTGTACTGTCACAGAGAATAGTGATGTATTTTTAACGGTACAGTTAGTTATGGTAGGCCTCCTAATGCAAGAGTACAGTAGATAGATGCTAACATCAGCACTAGTGTACGTACACGTTTTGTTATTAAGTACAGGACAGCTATTGACCACGATCTCACCTGATGGTAAGTGAAGATGTGTCGATGGAGGACCTCGCAAAACCCTTCCAGAAAAAATAAAATGTTTTAAAAAAAATGTTTCTCGTTTCTCCAAAGATGACCTTCCGAATCCGGTGGTAGATTTTGACGATTTGAAAGTACTTCTTCGTTAAGTCTATTCAAATAAAGATTTTAGTTTGACTCCATCACTCACTGGATAACAATGACAGTTTGATGAGTCACTAAAAAGAGACATTGCAACTGTCACTTATGCAGGGAAAAGCAAGTGAAACATAAAAACTCCAAACACCTTCGCAGTTTTATTTCAAATCAAACCTCACCCTTATTACAGGTAACCACATCTTCAGTCCATAAAATTAGTGTATAATAGCGTTATTATGACCCTTACAATTATAAAGCATCCCTAAGCGATGGCGATAAAGTTGCGCACTACAATGGTTTACGAGCGCTGCGGCGTGCTATGGGCCTATAAATTATCACCATTCTTTTGCATGGGGTGCCTTGTAGTTACTGATGCCTCGTGTAGCCGTGATAGGGGATTTGTGGTAATCACGTTTTATGTATTGAACAATGATGTCATAAACTTGCTATAAGACAATGGAATGGAACTGTTCGATGTTGTGTTATATGATGTGTCAACTTGATTTGTATTTTCATTGCTAGATGTCGTTGATCGCTACGGATGACACATTAAAACTCGCGGTAGAGAGTCTCTGTAGCAGTCATATATATTAAGTTGACGTATGAATAAAGACTTTTGACTTTTGATTTATTTACCTCGCTTAACAAGGAGTTTTTATTATAATAGTAAAACCATGCGACAGCTGTTTTTGGGACTCTCAACAGGAAACATCTTTATGAAAACAAACACGTTGAAACTTGAAGTGTCTATGTTATTGTTATGGTTCTGCACTATAAATAATTATTATATTAATTGTTATCACAGAATTGTTATTATATATTTCCTGCTCTGATCGGAGGCTCTTGTGGAGGCTGTCCATCAAGCCTTTTGTCAGTATATTATCAACTGTAAACTTTTATTAACTACTTAGATTTTAAATGCAAACACTATGTTTTGTATATATGTTAATTACTTAATACACATTTATATATTCTGTGAAATACATGTCACAGAAATATGCTGAGTTTCTCGCCAGATTCTTCTCAACATAAACGACTCCGAATCCGGTGGTAGATTCTGACGACTTAAAGGTGCTTTGTTAAGTCTAGTCAAATAAACCACTTCTTTAGTTGTAACTAATATATGAGTAAGTACCATATATAAAACTAAACATACATATAACTCCCTCTCAAATGTTCATCCCATCAAAACACAGACCATTCATTCGACGGGCTTTCATATTATAAAAACAAAGTTTTTCTGGCAAAAGAAAATACTATATTTTCAGGCTCTGAAGCCAGAATGAAAGAAATAACGAATCATCATTACCTAAATACCTGTGCAGTCAGAAAGAGAAAAAAAATACGGAATGAATTCCGCGCATTGTGGCGAGATGATGACCTACGTGCACCTTTTTATTCTAACACCTCTTTAAAATTTAATAATCTGCCAGGAGCGAGCATTACATGAGCAAAGGATCCCGTACACGTAATTAATTAAAGTCCCTATTATGGCACAAGAATGTCGCGAAGCTTAAGTACTAGGGGGCTGAAACATATTTCTGAGAATAACCGATAACAAACATGAAATAATTATATTATTGTAATGTTTTTTGTCATTGGTTTGCTTTCAGACTTTGATATCATTTAATATTATACCGTATTAATATTAGCTGTAGTAAATCGAAACAACATCCTACATTTTGAATACGGCTCATAATTCCATAAAAAATAAAAATGGAATGAAAATTAAAATATATAACTACACAAATGCTAACTAAGCTAAGCTACATTAAATTGCTAAACGTGTCTAGATTCCAAATCGCTTGAATCCATATTTGATAACTAAGCCCAGGATTACACGTGGAACCCCAAAATGTTAACCAAGGGCGGCGGAGTTCCGCAACTATGGCGCCACCGTCGCGTCGCAGCGAATGTAACTTCAATAATGCAATATACAGAATGAAAAGTGCGCGAATTGTGGCTCTTTCATGGAATACTCTTTGCATGCGTCGCGCGCTTTGTGTAGGTACAAACTGAAAGTGTACGCTGAAAAGAGGCTCTATCGGTGAAAAAACAAACCAAGTATTTTGGTATTAGACATTCACTGTGAGTGAGAGATACATTCGACTAATTGAGAGTAGCCAATAAACTGTTTTCAAGAAGCATGGATAGCCATCCATGCTTAGTAGGTACCACTACTAATAGAAAATATTTCTTTTTTATAATTATTTCAAATAACATTCTCATAATAAATCGAAAAACAAACCCTAACTGTAAAATTGTCGAGTAATGAGTTCTCATAAATTCTTCAAATTACTTTTTAATATTGTACGTTTGAAATACGTTATTTGGTAGTTTTTGAATTTCGAATTAAATATTAGTTCGTTAAATAAATATTGTATTTATAATAGAGTAGTGAAGCTCCTCGTGGCGGGCACCGGTGGATCCCTGCGCTCGAAAGGCCAGTAATCCCGGCACGAGCCCCTGATTGATTACCGGCTGCGGGCGAGCGCGGGGCCCGGGGCTGTATTGACACCCTGCTTACGGGCTGCACAATCACTCACCACGCTTGGGGATTACATATAACTCTTGGTAGGACATTGCAAGGTTGGGAAAGGTTTGTGGTAAGTGATGTAAAATGTTTTACGTGGTGTGTATCTAAATCATATCATAGATTATTACAGGTACAAAAAAGGAGTTTAGAATTGTCAAAATTTACTGTTGGTTTCTAAATAAGTTTTATTTTTATTTTTTATTCTTGCATCTCAGTGAGAATGCTATTAAGGTCTATTAAAAGAACTATATAATACGGTTCGATTGAAAAAGAACTAAAATTGTCAGTGGGTTTACTTAGGTATATGTTAAAATCATCAATGTTAAAATGTTGTCCGTAAATCCTTTAGGCACGCAGCTTAGGTACTAAGAAAACGAATTTCGATACGACTTGCCATTAGGAGACCGATGAAGGAACTTCTTTTAATGGTAAGATATAGGATACACAAGCATAAAGTAAGAAAATTATCCGCAATCTATTTTCAAATTTCTACACTACACAAAATAGGTTAGATTCGATTGAAACAGTCAAATAGATTCTGCAAATGTTAGTGCAAGAGATGCGGTGGAGGGGCAAGGTGAGGTGGAGGCGCGAGGGGCGATATGCGAGGTGCTAGTCCGGGGCGATATGCGAGGTATCGGAAACCCACTTTACAAGTGTCTGCGACACTTCAATTCTAACTGCAATCACATCGTAGAGTGTGTACCCAACACAGTAAGCAGCTCAGGGTTTCTACGGCAGGGATGCCAACACACCTACCTATACACAGGTGGAATAAACGAACCACACCTGGAAGGAACCTTCCATAAATATCGAGGAAAGCAAATTTAAACGAAGGAAACATTCCAGTAAAAATAATATTTATATCACGGTTTATCTATCAGTGTAATGGAATCTTTATTAACGACTTCAATATGCTTGAATATTTTGAAAATGTCAACACTATTTGCACATCAATTAATTACCGAGACAAATGAATCATTTCATTTTATCCTATTTTGCTGTCCAGGACCATCAGGATAAATTCATTTGGTAGCGTCTTTTATCTTACCTTTCATCGGTAATATATTTCTAAAGATTTATTATTATTACGCCTATCGTACAATAAATGGTGACCTTTTTATAATACCTATTATTATATATAAAAGAAATAACCGTAAACGGAATATACAGGGTTCATTTATTCCATAAACGAGCTCTTAACTTTATGACCTTCAGCTTCAACGTTTTCCCAGAAAGAGCGATGCATAATTAAATTCGGTGAATTGCCGCGCGAGGCAGCTAGCGGGAATTAGTGGGATGGTAATTTTAATCGTTAGCCCGCATTTCATCCCGGATTAAGTTACATTTTTACCAACGTCGAAAAGCAGGAGGTGCTCAGTTAAAAACTGTTTTTTTTATAAATATTATATTATATACAAGACAATTCGATAATGTAATTGACAGGATTGTAATTGAAAAATATCCAAGTATTATATCAGCTGCTGGTTCCCATAGTCCAAGCTTTGCTTAGTTTGGGGCTAAATGGCGTTGTGTGATAATGTCCAAACATTATAAAAAAAAATGCTACCATAATTATACAACGACGGTTACAATATTGTACCAAAAGGTTAATGTTGGATTGCCAACACTATTGATATAGCTAAGTTTTGAAATGCCAGTTAAATCTGATCCCACGTTAATTGTGAGTGGCCTCCGATTCTACATTGTATTTTGACGATGCTTCAAACAGTTACGTGAGCTTTCAAAGTCTGAATATCGTTTCAGTATTGGGCCGTAAGAAAAATAACCTTGATATTATTGCATAGATCCATGCCCGTACCAACCCTACAGCATCCCCTTTTCCCTTGGGAGTGTAGGGACAGCAGTCTGATTCCATCACGGTGCGGGTTCGATCCGAATGCTATACTGTGTGCTTACCGCACTCGTACTTTTAGAGGATGCAATTTATGTGAAGGAAATATCCTACGATTTGACTCCCGGTTACTAGTTTACTATCTAAATATTATATATAACTAAAGGGTGACAGACTCGACTGACTGACATAGTGATCTATCAACGCACAGCCCAAACCACTGGACGGATCGGGCTGAAATTTGGCATGCAGGTAGATGTTATGACGTAGGCATCCGCTAAGAAAGGATTTTTGGAAATTCCACGCCAAAGGTAGTAAAATAAGGGTTGAAATTTTGTATGAAAATCCGTTGTATTTTAAGTTAAATCCATTAAATAGGTAGCAGTGGCCAAAAGCTATCATTTAGAATTTTAGATATAGGTACAAGTTGAGTTATATAGCACGCGTGCGAAGCCTCGGGACAAAGCTAGTATCTGTATAAAGTATTCATCTCAGTTATGTATTATCATGAGCCGAGCTGTTTTTTATTCTTCTAAGATTGTATATAAGCATACGACAAAACATTGACGTAAAGTACAAGTTCATACCGCCTAGTGTTTTTGATTTTGTACGTTAAGCAGATATTAATTTTTCCTTTTATCATTTTCAATTGGTATGTAGGTAGAGTTGAAAACCAATATAGCAGCTTTACTTCATATCTTCATGAACATATTTTTAGAACAATAATCTCTTTATAATGACAATCTTTTTACCACTATCTTAATCAACACTCCTGAACTGAACCGATACCTCTCGCTCTGTCTATATCTTTCTCTCTCATTGTTCTTCATTCAAAACACTTATATTTATTTTTAAATCCTACATGTATAGCGACAAAACGTTGAGAAAATAAAATTCTTTTAATATTATTTTTTCTTTTAATAAATGTCAAGTCCATTTATCTATATACCAGCAACTCTCTAAGGAATCAATATTAAAACACCAGTTACCGACTAAAATATAAGTTGCAATACCTAAGTAAAGTGTTAGTGACCGGGGTCGTATTTCGAAAAATATTGATTTGAATCTGACGTCATTTCTTATCAACAATTGAAAAACAGCGATCTTGGCAGCAAAACAGATTGTTTCTATTTTGCTGCTACGTCAAAATGACGTCATTACTGTAGGTATTGGGTATATCTTACCAAGAACTATTTCCGACTACGTATTCGTTTTGCTTTCGACTATTTTTGTATAGGCAAATACCAGTACTGATAGCAAGAAAAGCCCTCAAAGTTCATACAAATGTTTAGTTCCACTTTTCGCCGCCGCAGCGCTGTTCATTTTCCCGTACAACAAATTGTCTTAAGTAATTCGATAGTCCTCCTGCTAAGGGTTCTGAGTAAAACCTTACAAAATAAGGCCACAGCCTCATGTCGTATCTAGAGCATATACCTCGAGACGAAGGTACAATTCCCTCCTGTTTGCTCGCAGGCGCCTCCCGAATCAAATACCATTTAATTGGCTCCCTTGCACTGTCGACTGCTAGTCGGTAATCTCGGCGGTGAATTGAAATTGAGTTTTAATGAAAATCAATCGGAGTGTTGTAGATTTACTTAGATTACACTCTGAATTAAAATGACACCTCACACCACACCTTTTTATTTACTTAGTAGATCATTGACCTCAATCAAATGTCATTTAATCTAATGTATCAAATTATTGTGTATTGTATTGTATTGTATTTTATATACAAGAAATATTTCGTAGCATAAAATATGTTATCTCTTCTTGTATCCCCAATTTCCAGAGCCGTGAACTTAAAATTCGAAAAGGCTTTAACCTAAGTATATTTTCGAAAGTAACAATGAAGCCTGACAGCTTTGTGTACTGAACCATATCTTCCAGCAAATAACAACTTATATTCGTTTCGTTCGCGATGTTCGTTCTTTCCGGTCCGCTGATTTCTCATAAATTGATCCGATATAAAACTTTCCCGTCACTTACTAGTACCCGTTATTTGAACGATGCATTCAATCTATCGACTACGGTAGTCTTTTATTTATCGTAGACGCTCTACGACTTAGCGTAGCAGCGTAGCATGTACTTCAATATAATAAGCGCTTTCATTTTAACGAAGTTTATTAAATCTTTAACAGTTCAGTTAATTGAGAATCTTTTAAATAGTATTTTTCTCGCTCAGAAGCTCCAAAGATATTTTATTGGAAATTTAGATTCGAAATCTACGTGTGAAGGTGCAAATTCCTTTGCATAGTTTGTTATAGTCACCCTCTGCAAGGCTGGAGCTTAAACATATTGATGGTAGTTGGATAGTCTGTGGATGCAGGGGCGGCAGTTTATAGGACGCGGTAACGGCCACGATAATGTTGACACGGGGAAATGACGCTATTAACTTCCGTTCGAGGAAAACTGTGTATATTGTTGATCTATTGGTTAAGGTTTCTTGATTGAATCTCGTCGTGTGCGTAACGCTATTTTTTCAGGTTTTTAATGATGTAGGTATATAACAAGTACCTTAGTTCACGTGAGCGTGCAGTAACGTTATCGGAAAAAACACTTTATTTGTAAATAAGTCAGGAATGACTGGACGCACTTCAAAATTTCGGTCACATTTATGCGTGCTGAGGTACTTATTCTCTACATCATTAACATCTTGAAGGAGGCAACATTTTGCTAGCGTTACGCACACACTCTCACCTCTATATTAGTTAAAAACTCTCTCCATGTGATGCCAACTGACACTTGTCCTACTTTTAATGATAAAAACGAAGGGTTGGTCTACCTACCGATACAAGTGATATATTATGGAAATTATAATAATAATGTTAAACGACACCGATGGTTTAGTAATTAGTAAGTCTGAATGGTAACTAGGTGTCGCGAGTTCAATCCCCATAGCAGGGCAAACAATTATGTTTCAACATAAAAGTTGATGACGCTCTATTGATACCCCTGGTATTGTAAGCGACTGCAGGCTACGGTGACGGCTTACCGTCAGGGCCGTAAGCTTGTGAACCTTACTGGTATAAAAAAACCGACAAGCAGTTCCTAACACTTTAAATTGTAAACACGGTAAAGTAATATGAACTTTATTAGTGCCTTAATAGGGCGTAAACTGAATAAAAAAAAAGCTTTGTTTTTTACTGATAAATTAATAACCTCTCCCGTTCAAGAGGTACAACTAAACAATGTAACATCTAAACACGAGTTAATGACCCCGTGCCTTCAGACAGATGAGGCCAATCTGCTGAGAGGCCAAATTACTCCGCGATGACTGGCCCCCGACTGCGATGGGTCCACTAATGGGGGTCCACTCGAAACGGGAAGTCATTGCTTGTATTTATTTGAAAGGTGTTTATGCGAAGATAATAATTATCTTTATCGCAATAAAATAAATTGATAATAAAAGACAGTGACAATCACAAAGATGTGAAAAAAAATGAAGATGATATAATATTATGCGAGTGAAATACTCTTATGTACAAAAAACACATGCGTTTTATTCATCAAAATTATGATGATACTTTGGTGAGATATAACCACGTCCTCGAAATTGTATATGGCATTAAAAAAAATGCTCTCCGTACTATCTACGGCCAGTAATGATACTTAACATTGGAAAAGGTCCATTGTATCGCGTTCAGTACACATCCAGTAATAAAATTATGTACAAAACACTTCCTTTCGTGCGCAGTGCGAGCCAACCTCCACAGACACATGGTAACCAACTAATATGTATTTGCATACAATTAATGAGTACACTCCTTCCTTTAGGTTCTTAGATGGCGGCGCAGGCAGCGAGCCAAGCTGCCTGTGCAGTCTGAAGCAATTTGCACTCGATAAAACGGCTCAAACTCAATCATTCGATAGTAGTCGCCGCTGTCGGCGCATTGGTAACTCACTTACGAATAGTGACGCGACGTGATTTAATCGATAAATAATTTCGTTTTATTTTTCATTTTAGTAGTTTTTAAAGAAGTTTTAAAAAAAAATCCGATCCTTCACGTAGAATAACGCATAATACTCAATACAGAATATTATGTGCAAAGCACACGTATTATACAGAATATAGCCTATGTTCCTCAATGATAGTTTACTTCACTAGACCAGCGATATTGCCAATTTTTACAATGAGAGCCGTGCTGGCCTTGTGGTGTAAAGCGTTGCCTATTCTAGCGAAGAAACTTCTAATTCCACCGGTTTGTGATTAGTCACACCACGAGCTTTACAATGAAGAAAAACATCGTGAGGAAACCTGCATACGCCTAAGAAGAAATTCAAGGACGTATGTAGTGCCTAAGAGACGGCGACGGACTCACCATCTGTCATGGTGACACCAAATTATCTTCGGTGGAAAGTGGGTGTTGTAACACCTCTGCCTACCTCTTCGGAGAGCCTTGTGGGAAGACGTGAAGATATAATATTATTATTATTACAGTATAAAGACTTTAATTTGTTTTTAATCTTAATCGAATGTCTCGTTCAATTGAATAGCGCAGCACTATAACTGTGCCCTACCGTGCACCGTCGGAGCGGGGCGCGGCGATGGCGTCTGCTCTCCGGTAGTACTGGTTAATTGTCATGGAATGCAATTACGCCCAACGTTTTGCTAAGGTGCAATCAAAGCATTCAAGTCGTGGTGATCGTGTTGTTGAGACCAACTGGTATTTGCTGTGGACCAGGTTGAGCCTCGGCGACTTGCACCAAGTTGTATAAACTTAGATACAACAATTAATTACACCTAAAAAGCAAATAACCGGCCAAGTGCGAGTCGGACTCGCGCACAAAGGGTTCCGTACACACTTGTAGGTAAGGTTAAAAGTAGGCGAACTTCAAATGAGGTCATTATTCGTCGGTGACTCTGAACAGCGCGAAACAGGAATATTTTTTAGTAAATTTGCATTAAAAAAAAACTACATATTTACAGTTTTCAGTTTTTCCCGTCACTTGTGCTGTAATACACTGTTTCCTGCCAAATTTCATGGTTCTAGGTCAACGGGAAGTACCCTGTAGGTTTTGATTCCCTTGTGAAATCGCAAATAATGCGAAAATTTACGAAAGAAACGGTCATATCTTTTCTTCATAATGACTTACAGGTTTGCTATTTTCACAGCTGAAAGAGACCATACACCCGGATATGTGATATTAATTTCAACTTTATAACTCCACGCGTTTTTGAGAAAAAAAGGTTCGCACCATATTATATAAGAATTTCACATTTCCGATGACACCCCCAAATGTCACCCCCAGTGTTGTCACATGGAATCTACTATCCCCAAGATCCCACCGACCAAGGTGATGGCCTGCTAAAGGTATAACTTTATATATCATACATGACAAGTATTTGAACGTAAAATTATGCATGAATTCATTACTACGCCGATAGGAGCACTGACGGGGAAATAAATTAAATTTTTGCTCGGACGCGGACACATGTCCTTCAAGTCATTAATTAATTAATACAATAATACCGAAAGGCGTCCTACGTCACATCACACGTCCTTTCAGTATAAGCCTCGGATTACACTGAGGGTTTTGTCACCGTCACGGTATTGTAATTTGTATTATCAAAACATTTTAATGGGTTTCTATCACGTTTTTTATGAGTGTTTGATATTTCATTAGATTTTTAATAATCTCCTGTTTTGGAGATGAGGAGCGAAATTACGTTCTTTGCTTTATTTTAGCCGTGGTGGCCTTGTGGTTGAAGCAACGGCCTGTCATCTGATGGGCCCAGTTTCAAATCCCGGTCTGTACCATTTTTTTCTTTTATATCAACCGTAGTCGTGATCTGAGGTGTAAGAGAGAAATAACAAACCATTATAAAATTATAAGCTGACACTGCACATATCCTAATCAGGTTCCTCCAGGCCGAAACGCTTCCCAGCTTTACCATTATTATTGCCATTACTTCCAAAATAATTAGACATCTAATTCGTTAAGAGCTTTTTAACCGGTGATGCTATCTCACTCGCTCGTCGTTTTCTATCTCTATCACACTTGACACTAATTAAGTGATTCAATTATAATCGCGACCCTTGTTCGTAAAATTAACGTTGTGCCTACTTAATCCTTCCCGACTTTGCGACACTGCGCCCATATGGACTGCTTAGGCTAATTTATATATTTTTTTTAATTAAACCCAGACCTTTATCGTTTAAAAGGAAGGCGTAACAGTGCTAGTACATATAATACAGAATATATATATATATACACTACATAGCTGTCGCTGAAAATTCATAATTTTTATACAATAAATAAAAAGGATTACTAGAGTTATATGTTACAAGAGAGGGTTCTCAATTATTATTGTAACTCATTCGCATACTAATACTAAAAAATCCTATAAAGTGTGATTCCATTTAAATAATATACATTTTACTAAAATCAAATTTTGCTATTATTTTATAAAGATTTCGCTACGAAGCTCTGTTCAAGAAAAGTTTATAAAAAGGTAAACAGGATAAGGGCGACAGCTCCAGAGGCGAGCGTTGGAGTCTCGTCCGCAGAGACCGTGACACCCGATACACCGCGACATCACTCTACGAGCTCTAGCTACGCTCTACAGACACAATGACTTTGTGGTAAGGTCTCATGCACAATACACTTTTACTTTTGAATGTGTATTATTTAAAAGACTATACCGTGATACAATAATAACTTGCTATACCCGAGAATATTTTAATGTGGCACAGTGTAAAAGCGTTTTTATTATTCTATCGATCAATTTAATGGATGAATACATTTTGAATTGTGTTTTTTAGTCTTTAAAACTAATAATTTATTACTTATACCAAGGTTTGAAAATCTACACTATACCTGACTAATATAAGCTATTTTAATATTATCGTATATATTTCAATGCGGACAAAAGCCAGTAAGACTAACCACTAATATTTTACTCAGTGTAAAAAGCGAAACATTTCAAAAATCAAGAAAATCAAGTGTCAGATGAGTGTATTGGAAAGTTTGTCGTCTCCCTCTCGACCCCGCATCGTACCTGCATCGTCCCCGGGGCGCCGCCGGCACGGCACCACGGGAGCTTCCCATTAACTGCTAGCCTTTAGACTTCCGACAAGCGCCCCGACGGCAAATAAAAATATAACTATACAGGCGAGTGAGACACCTTCGCAACTTTGTGTAATGGTAATGATGTTACAAAAAAATCCCATAGTATTCTCGTGAGATCGTCAATTCGGTGTTAAAACAGCACGATACCTGCGTATAAATAGAAATATAATATCTATGCTCTTACGTACTACGAAAGTGCTCTACTTCTCAATGAAAGTCCCGATATAATAAATTTTTATTTTAAATAGAACAAAGTTCAGTCCTTGCGGAGATTGGTGTGGATAAACAAACAGTTGCATAGATAAAAAACGTCTGTTTTCGTTTGTAAATTAAATAGATCTTCCGATGCTACACCTACACATATATTATAGCATTCACCTAATAATATAAATATAAAATATTTGTATTTTTTGTAATGAATAAACTCAAAAACTTCTGGACCGATTTAAAAATATGTTTCACCAGTAGAAAGCTATATTATCACGGAGTAACAAAGTCTATATACTATAATTATAATCTACACCCATTTGTACACCAACCAATGGTAGAATGTGATGCCACTGTCATCCTTGTCCTCCTGTTCATACAAATAAAGCACTAATTCTATTTTATTGTAGTATATTGAAACCCGAGCGAAGATGCTAAGAAAGCTGGTAAGTAATATCTATATTATCTACTGTGAGGTAATAAAGATATAGTTTCTGCCTTTTATATTCTGTCACCAACGGGAATGCGGTGCATGTGGAGATAAATATGGCGGGTGAATATCCATTAATATGCGTCCGAGTCCCGCCGACGCCTGCGGTCACACCGTTATGAGATTTTATATGTACACAGCAAACAGTGTGCTGGCAGGCAATTTATTAAGAGAGAGCCATCTAATAATGGAGCCTTAATCTACGTTACTTTTTAAAACTATTAAGTTGGAGAGCATATTAAATACAAAAATATTATTTAATTGTATTTATTCCGCTCGAAAATATTTTAAAACGGAACGGATTGTTGTAACAGGGTGCGATGAGATGAGATTTTTATTCGACATCCAGTACCCTAATAATTTTAAGTACATAAGATTTTTCACCTCTAACCTAACCAAAAAAATACATATCCCATTTGCCACACTTTACAAAGTATAGATGGGACAAACAGAAGTCATTAATCATTATATTTCAGTCGTGTTTACATAAATATTATTGGTCCTTCAAGCAGACTTTTTTACAGTAATAATATCCTCTTTTCTCAAACGTTTGTGAACATAGGCGTAACCTTCTTGTATTCCAATTCCAATATTTGTAACAGGGGAAATGGACAAACAACCCTGACTATCCGTATTTGTAAATATTCGTACCAAAGGCTCTGTCCGAAGGCAGCCGACCGTGACCCGCGAAGAAGACTCAACTTACACGCTCGCGTGGCTAACACGCTGCGTGTTGTCACTGAAATATGTACCCTGTTTTAATGTGTTTTGTTTCGGATAAAGCTGAGGCTATAAAAATGCTATATAAATCCGCCGTTGTGCTCCCAAAGGAGTACAGGGGTTCTTCAAGAAGGGTAGGAAGAAATTTATAAAGGGTCGGCAACGCGCGGGTGACCGCTTACTATCAGGCGGGCCGTTTGATTTTGATTACCACCATAGTCGTTTAAAAATATGGTTAGTTACAAATGGTTCTTTGCGTTACTACACGTGCAGTTTGTGTAGTCCGTTTGACAATATCCTTGGACATTTCCGTCGGTTCACTTGAATTACAACATTACTAAACTCAGACATACAATACAGACAGACAGATACATGAATCTATCACAAATGTATACAAACCTATATATCATTAATATTTTTTTAGAAACACAACCCTAAATTGTTTCGCTTGCTACGCGTCTACGCCATCGCTACGCATTCAAATCATGAGCTCACATTCGTTACGACGAGCTTCGCATTAGCAATCGTGTATCGACACGGAATGAGGAGTTCGAGTTCGTAAAAACTTCAATATGAAAGAATGTTACACTCGCAGTACTTCTACTTCTTCAAAGGCTAATGATAAGTACCTAACATCAGGAAAAGTACCTACGTGAAATTAGAATAAAACTTTGAACAGGTTTAAGGTTAGACTCCTCTACTTTCGCATCAACACTAAATTGTGGCTGAAAATAATATGCAAACTTAAAAAAAAAGTAAATAATTTAAAATTAGAACCGCATCCAGAATTTATTTTTTTCGCTCTACTGAAGCATCTAGCGTCCAAAGGCCAGCCAGCTATCCGAGTGACTATAGCAAGTGAGGCGAGTAGACGAGACTCGAGTTATTCGATTAATTCGCTCGCTCACACTTTTATTTGGTTGCTTTTACAGAAATATCAACTGTACGGCCAGGCGAAGTTAGTAGTATTTTAAGATGGAAGTATATTTAATTAACATAGCATTTAAGAGTACAATGTGCACAGAAAGACAGATAAGAAAGAAATAAAATTACTAGCTACTTTTTTATACCAATAAGTTGGCACACAAGCATTCGGCGCACCTAGTAATACCAGGGATATTACACAGTCCCCAATCGGGCGGCTCCAATGTTAATGGGAAAACCCACGGGAGACCCCAAATCGCCCTACCTCTCTTTTTAGCTCACGGTGTGATTAATCACTGTACTTACGCTTAGGAAAATCATTGATACAGGCCGGGATTTGAATCCGGGTCCAAAATATGACAGGCGATTGCTTCAACCACAACCACTTAATGAATGGCTGAGACTTGAGACAAATCACAGGGAAAAGGTAAGTAATTGTATTATTAAACTACCTGTGCCCGCGACTTCGTACGCGTTTTTGGAATTTGTTCACAATTTCATGGATTTTATTATTGTCGCGCGAAACCCTAATTATTTCCCACCAAAACCTCGATAGATGGACAATCGACCACAAAAATATTTTTTCAATGCCGACCTATGAGATTAGTGCATTCAAGCGAATAAACTCTTCAGCTTAAGGATTTACGACCTGTGATGTGCTTGGTAATGAATGTTGTAGAGTAATTGAACCTTTTTGAGCAGACTAGACTGAGGAGGTTCGTATCTCTTCAATTAATTGCAGTACTCCGTGGAACCGTATAAAAGGAACACAAATCATCAAGAAGGCTTAGCTCCCGTACGCCCCATTCGACAACAAAAAAAGCTAAACAGGCCTGCATAATAAGCCGCATTACGTCCTGATCAAAATTTCAGCCAACTCGGACCGGAACTCGGAACCGGAACTGAAACCAGCCGGCAGATGGTGCGTTTCCTCTTATTGCTGACCGCGGACAAAGCCTGCCGCTTTATATACCCAACACTTTATATACTTCCTTTAAAACCCGCAAAATGTGAGCTTATATCAACGCAATAAGTGTTCTACAGACTGCACGGAAAACTTTGTTAACCTTTGAAATATGCAACTAGTTTACCGCGCCGCGTTATCTTTTCATCTGGGATGAGAGAATGTAGGCTTTACCATGTAAGATTTAAGGAGCTATTGATGGCATGTAACTGTTGGTGAACGTTTAATAAAATTATGTAAGTAGTTAGGGGAAGCTGCGTCGCTTATGAATACTAGCGACTTTCTTCAATTTCAAAAACATTACTACTCTAAGAAGAATTGAGGAAGAATTGCTATAGATCTTAATAACCAAAGTTTGGACGTTAGTCTAGTGGTTAGTAAGCCGGACTACTACGCTAGGGTTCTCGGATTCAATCCCCGTACAAGGCTATGCCATTATCATTTTTATTTGCCTTTAGTCCGATGGTTTGGTATGTATTATAAGAAACAGTATGAAGTATGTATTCTATACTTTTTTGTTTTTCACTAAAGTGGCACACAAGCATACAGCCCACTTGATGGTAAGCAGTCACCGTAGCCTATAGCCGCTAACAATACTAGGGTTATCACACAGTTGCCAAGCATGATGTTGATGAGGTCTCACTGTGCTAACAGCAATTCTACTAGCGCAGCGTATCCTCGTGGAGCACTGGCAACCTCACTTACCGCAAAAACGAGTAGTGTTATTTGACTGCGCTCTTCTGTTCGGTGGAGATGCAATCCCGAGCCGGGCGGCTCCAATTTTAATGGGAAAACCTTCTGGAGAAACCTTCTTATTCTCCTACCCCTCTTTAAAAACGACTATACGTCGTAATACCCACATAGTACGAGCTTTGCTTAACTTTGGATCAGATAGTGCTTTGCTACCGTAGCCTGTAGATGCTTGCAACACCAGGGACTTTGCGCAGGGACAGGAACGCGCGTTGCCGAACCTAAATGGTGCTGTGTGGTAATATACGATTAAAAATTCCAGTTTTAGTATAGTTAGTTCTTCCATATCACTTGTTATAGGATCAAAGGAGTGTGTCACACGGCAGATGCCGCGATAGGCACGCTCCTGATGCCATTAAGCTGGTTATGTCTCAGTAATGTGACTCAGAGCAGTTTTAATTACTTTAATATGAGTTGGATACTTGTCGAGCAATACACTTACATGTTCACATGTTGAGCGTTTGATCATTTGCTATGATAATGAGATGCGATGTAAATTATACCCGTTATTAATAAGTTACTCATATCTTTGTGAAAAGGTCTGATGAAATGTTACAGTACAAATTTTTAACTTTGACAAAAGTTTACTTACATCCATTTAAGAGCTTAAATTGCATTTAGAGATATCCTTGATGTTACAAGAATCCATAGGGTGCTGTAACCGCTTACCATCAGGCGGGCCGTATGCTTATTTGCCACCTAGAACTAACAATAGACAGTCATGGAGACTGCCGACAGAAGTGATTAAGTTAAACCTTTGGAACAACACGTCACAATAGCATGTCGCATGTCGGTGACCCGAAAGTTTTGCCTCTATTGAAACTCTTTCATTTTTCCTTTCTAGCTGATAGTTTAAAGTCTCACATACCTCACTTCTTTATGTTTGTTTTCCCATATCGCTGACACCTTTCCAATTTCCTAGAGAGTACCTACTAGACGCTCGAATTGTATGTAAGCTGAGGTGAGAGACGCACTGTTCACACTTATGCGACCTTTTGTTACCCATTTCACGTAAGGCTGCTATATATTCCTACTGGCTTTACTCACATCGTATTCATATATGTATACGTGGATACATACATAGCACGCCAAGTCCCTCACGGGGTAGGCAGAGAGTATAGAGCGCCATTTCACACTTGACTTGCATCGGTGTGATACTTATTTTAATATATTCATATTAAGAATATCATTAAATTATTTAAAAAGAAATTACCAATTGAATAGCAAGCTGCCAGGAGCATTCTATTTTAACGGACACGACCAAGGAGATCGTTGAACTGAACTAGGAACACCTTTAAGTAGTCATTAAAAAAGCAAGACTCCCCATACAGTGCCCAAACTTGCATATGCGCGGTACTGTTCGCCAGGGCCAACCCCGCGTCACGTCCACGAATGAATATGCCCCACCCTTCACGCTCCATCGCCTCTGATGGATGCTCCTCAGCCGTATGAGTAATTTCCTCCTGCCATTTACCTTTATTGCTCTTTAAAAGCGCGTGGAAAGTAATTTACAGCCTGCGAGGAATCCGCTCGTCACGGCGTACGCGTAATATGGTTATCGGGTTTAGCAACGGCCTGTATATAGGTCGGCTCATATCGTCGCGTGAGTAGCAAAAGCGTGTCTGTAAATCAACTGGTATTACAGGGAGGCGTTTTAAATTAAACACTAATACAGGTATATATAAGAACGATTTCGCCATAAACTACAGAGCTGTTAGGAAAAAAAACAGAGCAAACCTTTGTTTAATGTTTACTACGCGTTGATCTTCTAAGTTTTTTGTTTTCAGAATGAAATGTGCTCCAGTAGAGTTGAGACTTTTATCGATTAAGTTCTTTACAAAGTTGTCTTATTGCGCCCCACAGATGGCGCTATACAGAGAAATATTATGCAAATATCGCCGCCGGGAGCTGTGCTACACTTTCATTCTGCTCTGGTGAATCCTCGCGGGCGCGATGCTAACTTGCAACACTGTTCTTTGTTTGTTGGTTTTTTTTTTACTTTCTGTGTTTGAATGTGCTATTTCATAGGTATCTCTGTTTATTCGTTTGTGTAAACAGAGACAGCGTAACATTCATACATACATTAAAGTCAACTGACTGTAAGATATAAACTGTTAATATAAATTGTAGAAGTTCATAAATGTACTAAAATTATATACTATCTATCTTTATTTATTTTAGCTTGTAAGTATTTTACTGTGTCGGATAAAAATACTTGGAAAGGCTCTGCGCTGGCGCATATATAATATAATCTGTATAATCACCTACGTTAAGCAACCCTACTAGTGGTCAGGAGTTGGATGGCAAAAGGACTTAACAGACGAGCGAGCCTTACAAATGTCGCATATGATGTGTAGCATCTGACATCTGACAAACAAACTAAAAAAGATTAAATTATTAGGCTTATGAAAAACTGTAGTTGATTTATGTAGTAGAGTTAAGAGGAAATATTTGTATTTTTGTATGCGTGTATGTTTGTATTGAATAGGCTCCAAAACTACTGGACCAATTTCAAAAATTCTTTCACCGTTAGAAAGCTACATTAACACTGTGTAACATAAGCTATATATTATACTAGCGGCCCGCCCCGGCTTCGTGCGGGTAGACAATAAATGTCTACCCGTGCGAAGTCGGGGCGGGCCGCTAGTCTACACTAATATTATAAAGAGGAAAGATTTGTTTTTTTGTATGTAACGAATAAACTCAAAAAGTACTGGACCGAATTTAATAATTCTTTTTTCATTAGAAAGCTACATCATCACTGAGTAACATAGACTATATATTAAGACGGGGCGGGCCGCTAGTTGTTAATAACTTGGAAGGCATTTAAAGGAATGGTCTTCCCGCAGCCGTGGCTACTCTTCAAACGGTATAAGAAAATGGTATCTAAACAAGTCCTCCACTAATTACCGTCGAAAGTTTTTCTCTTTTATCAAATTTGTCGCGAATTTCTGTCGCCCGAGGTGAAATAAGTTTATTTTTAATTATGTGCCGCGGACGTGACCGTTCGGGTTGTTTTGTGAAGAGGCCGAATTAAAGTACCTTAGTTTGATTAAGTCTATTGCGGCTTTTCCAATTTTGTCACTTCAAAACGTAGCCTAGAGATAATTAAAGACGGAAGAATTTTCTGCGAAAATCTTTTTTTTTAAGATCAAAATTTTCGTTGTTTGGAACACGAAATGTATCACGGGCCCTTTCAAACCTGTTACTTTTTTTATATACCACTAAGGTGACACACAAGCATACGGCCCACCTGATGGTAAGCAGTCACCGTAGCCGCTAGCAATACCAGGGGTATCACTAACGGGTTGCCAACCATGCTGTTGATGAGGACTCATTAGCAGCATTACTACCTACTACTAGCCCAGCGTATCCTCGTGAAATACTGGCAATGGCAACCTTACTTACCACAGAAACACAACACTACATTAAGTAGTGTTATTTCACTGCGGTCTTCTGTAAGTTGGGGGTACAGTCCCCAGTGGGGCGGTTTCAATATTAATTGGAAAACCCACGGGAAATACCAAATCGCCCTACCTCTTTTTGAAATTGAGCAAACAACGTCCATACATCCATCCTTACAAACTTTCACATTTATAAAATAAGTAGTATTTATTATATTTGAAAATATATTAATTATCTTCAATTTACCGGCCGCATAACGCTTTATTCAGTGCGTAATTAATTGGCATGGCAATGCAAACCACAGGGCTGGGTTTGAACAAGAGTGAACAATGGAGGCGCTGAGCTGAATTAGAAGACAAAGCTACGTATAATTCACATCTGATGGACAATGGTACGGAGGGTGGATGGAACAAGCTATTACTAATATGTATTTTAAATTTAATTACGTCGCCTTGCAAGTAAGAATTTCGCAGTCTAATGTAAAGTCTGCCTCCATGTCTCCACGACACTCCGAGACGCACAACAATTTAAATTAAGAATTCGTTACTTGGAAATCGAATATAATTTTGTTGAGTACAGATAGCAACAAAATGTTTAAGATCAACTAAAAGATTGTGAATAGGTACTTTATACTAGGTACTGATGTGTGGGAAATGATTACCTACCATAGCCTATAGACGCTTGAATACTACAGCAGATAGGACAAAATAAATTCCTTTGAAACCTTCCTACACATTTAGGGAATAGATTTTTCAACACTGATTATGTAACAGATCCCGGGGGCCCGACCCGACCTCTACCACGATGCCAATAACACAACCAATCTCTAAAGTTTAATTACAAAGATTGTCCCGAAATCAACTTCGTCACTTCAGGGTCACCGACGCGAAGTGACGGATCGCAGGTTTGATTTCCACTGAGACTTACTGTCAGCTGGCAGGGGTCGAATATAGGATTTTTTATATTAACAGGGGCTCAACATTTGCACCGTAACGCTCCAGAAGTTTAATGCATTTTAATATGCTGTATGAAAATTGATGAATGAAGAAGCAAAAGAGGTGTGTAAGTCGAGAGTGAAATAGAGCTCTATGCTCTCTGCCTACCCTGTGAGGAACGTGGCGTCATGATATGTATGTATTTTAGTATGAATTTATTTACATTTAAAGACAGGCCGTTTGATTGATTGCCACCTTAGTGGTATAAAAAAACATAGGGACATTAACGCGTAAAATACAAACTAATTATAGCAAAGACCATTCATGTGATTACCACAAAACAACGGTAAGTAATGCCCCCGCGAAAGTTACTTGAAAAAACCTTTCCAATCCGCACCTAGTAGCTTAGGTGCATATTACAATCTAGCGGTTTTTAGGCTCGTCAAATACTGACATCTAACAATAGCGTAGAGCACAAACCATATTTTTTGATGTAAATATCGAGCGTGGTTTTTGTCTAGATCATCTCGCCAGTCGAAACTAGTTCTTATTCACATTAAAGGACACAGTTTAATCCAAAGCTCATACAATCTCAGTTGAGCCAATTCCCCCAAGAGTTATGTAAATTAGGCTTTGAAGCTGAGCCCTTGGAATGTAGAGCCACCGGCGCGTCCGACCCATTTACTGGCTGTGTGATTGTAATTCATCACCGAACACTGCCGTTCAATTACAAAGTATTACTTTATCAAGTTAATGCTATTCTATTCAAATAAATAGAAGTGATGCGTACACTGAGTAACTAAACTTGCATTAAAAAATGCACTATATATCTACTTCCTGAGATATAAAATGTTTTAAATAAAATTGCAAGGCGTAGTTGAGTAATAACGATTGCAATAACACCCTCGCAAATGTTGCCATCGGGTTGTGACGGCGACCAATGCAAGGAGACCCCTCTATTCAGGGTCAGCTGCGAAACAACACATCTACCCAATCTTCCGTGTACATAGAGAGAGAGGATGTACAGAAATAGAGAGAGATAGGTATCACGCAATCTCAGAAAAAAAACAAAGGTGCAAGATGTTCTTAATTAGAGAATCAGTCACAAAAGAAGTCTTACATAAAGCAGGTTCTAAGTATGAACGTATTTTTTACCCGACTACTGCGAAGCCGAAAGGAAGGGGACTGTCAATCGATTAATTATTATGGCCCGGGTAACATAACCTATGTTCTTTTAACCTAATTCAACAAAAGGAGGAGTCAGTTTTACCTCGTAAACAAATTTAACCGAATTTATTCTTTTTTTTAGCGTGGGTTTAAATATTTTTTTGTAGTCAGATTAGTGTTTTTCAAACTTTTGACTATTACATTTTGAGTATCATTACAGTTTCTACATATAGTACAAAACATCAGTGTATTACAGAATAGTCAAACACCTATGGTTAGTTATTTATTGGTACGCCGCAAACAACATTGAACAAACAAACAAATAAACCAGTCCTCGTATTTTCAACATACATTTTGTCCTCGACCTCTTGACATATAGTGGCGTCGATTCTGTTTAAAAAGGTACACTAGACTTAAATGATTACGCCTTCACTCTTGGCTCACACCGGCCAGCCGCGAAGTTCCTAACCTCTGCACCTCACTATCCCAAAACAGGGGAGGTCAACCAGCGGTGGGGGTGACAGCGACGCGTCCGAGCGTTCGCGTTGTGCACGCGACGCACGTGCGTTGCAATTTGCACGCGCACCATAAATGAACAGGGGTTGCGCACCCCTGCTACGTAATGCTTGTTCCACAGTCAAAGCGAAAGGAATACGATACCTTTGCGATACTTTATTTAACTTGGTAATTGGATTAAACAATTTCAGTACAAATATATCAGGGTAATTATAACAGACTAGCGGCCCGCCCCGGCTTCGCACGGGTAGACATTAGTTTCGGAGCAGACATTTATCAAATATTTTGTCTACCCGTGCGAAGCCGGGGCGGGAAGCTAGTATAATATATAGCCTATGTTACTCAGTGATCATTTAGCTTTCTAACTGTGAAAGAATTTTTGAAATCGATCCAGTAGTTTCGGAGCCTATTCAATACAAACCCACAAAAAATACAAATCTTTCCTCTTTATAATATTAGTGTAGAAGTGTAGATTAGTGTAGATGTAAAAAAACTACACGACAAACAGTTAAAAAAATGATATTTATATTCATATTTATGACCTTATTGCATAAAAAAGCAAGATATAAAACAACATAATAATAAAAGCTTACATTATAGTCATGTACTGTTGCGATACATTATAAACCTAGTGTAAACTTACCGTAGCTCGTAGCTGCCACTGGAACACGCGCTAACGCAATCTGCAACAAAACACAATTTATTGTAAGTTCAGATTCCTTATCGGTCCGCGCCGTGCGTGACATAACATTAATATTAAATTGATCTGTCACTATGACAGACGTCAGACCGACCCTTGAATGTCATTTCATATTTCGAATGTGACACTGATTTTAAATGCAGAGTGGCAAATGGCAAGAACAAAAGTTTTAAATGACTATTACTTCTGGCTGACTTAAAATGCTAATAAATCTAGATGAATTCTCTTGAACAGTTTATATCATTATGTTTACATAAACAATAGCCAAAAGCCAAGGTCAAGCAAACTTCCTCGTGCTTATTTATAGTGTAGATGACAGCCCAAAGCATATATGTATATGCACATGTTATACGATATATCAATAGCTTTTGGGGTTTATTTTTAGTATTAAGACCATTTACTTAATCAAACACATTTTAGCTAATAAAAAACTGGAATGAAAATGGAACCACTCCAACGCCTTCCAATTTAAGTTAGTCCAATACAAGTATAATCCGGCTGAAGTAAAACGCCACCCCATTCCATACAACTCACCGTATTCGCCTCGACAACAAACAATCCTTTTGAATTACTTTACAACTGGTCACTGTTCGCGGTTGTAAACACTGGCTGAATATGACGCCGGTTAGTCTCCGTCAAAAAGGTTTATACTACAGATGTGAAAAAGAAAACATAGGGACGTCATTCGAATTTATGGTTTTATCGTAACTCCATACTGAGAATGGAAACAACTATTTCCTACTACTATTTCCCAATTAAATCTAACAGATTGAAACGATTTTTTTTTTACTTTTTAAGTATTTTAAATAGAAAAAAAACTAAAATCTTTTCAGAAATAGAGAGTAATCAGTCTAGTCTAGTACATACTAAAATAACGAATCAAATTTAGTACTTTAGGTGGGGTTCTAAATCGTTTGTTTTAAGGGCAATGCGCGTGTAATTCCCCATGTGCTGCCAGCGTCCATAAGATACGTTAACTGCTTACCATCAGGCAGACCGTATGCTTGCTGCCACCTTAGTGCTATAAAAAAAGACGCTTAAAAATCTTAAAATTAAATAATCGTTGAAAAAAAGTAAATGAAGTAGTGAACGTGACAAGAAAGGAATCCGCGACAGCTTCGAGTCTCGTCTTATTATGTTAAAAATCTCTTGAGCCTCACAATAACTCGTCCAAAATGGGTGCTATTAAATGGTCTTCCACGTCCATTGTGACTCCGTTGTATTCGTAAGTATAAAAAGATGAGTGCCGCCGCCTGTGGCCAGGACTTATTGTGCGAGGCTCGTTATATCTATTTATTTAATTAAGCCTCAACCGGACAAAAGACAATTATTTTTGTCTCGCTTTCATTAAATATTCTATTTATAATAATATCCCGACGGTCAGACAACGCGGACTTACGTTTGTGAAATTCCATCCCATATTTCAATTTAAAAGTTATTATTGGCTGTAGCGTAAAAATATTCTGTGACGGTTGCAAACGAGAATACGGCCAAGCTGATGGTAAGCGGTCTCTGTAGTCAGTAGACGCTTGCAGTATATATAACTATTTCGTACATCGTGAATGAGCCCGGTATTTATTTGAGAATAGAACCTGCTTATTTTTAATTGGAGTTACTGGCTGAATAACAGAAAACGCGCCAAGAAAAGAAATGCTCAAAAATACACCAAATTGTTCGGCACGCATAGTGACTAACGTTTACCCAACTTAAAGCGCTTTGGGCAAAAAAAGCCACAAAATTCTTAATTAAAACATTTTTTCACTAGGCTAGTCGGGATCGACGCTTGGAGAAATTCCTAAAGAAGCCTTTAATTAATGTCGTTGTAAGATCCTTAATTGCGATCCGACGTCACTTTGACACGCAGCGCCTCTTACTGACTACGCCGAGAGCTAGGGTTTCAATTTGAAAACTAATCGCAAATATTAAAATTAAGCATGATGTTGAAAATGAGTACTGGCAACATATCCTTTGTGGTAAAGATCGTCATAGACTTGGTCTTATCTTATCCGTAACTTGGTTGTGGTACCTCAGTTCAATGCTGGTTTCTCGATATTATACACCAAGTTACTGCCTTTGTCGTGGATTTAGAATAACATTCCTGTAGCCTTAGCAGAAGGACAATCGAATTGCTTTCGACTTTTTTGTCTCATGGGGCAATGAACAGCGCCGCGGTGGTGAGAAGTGGAACTAAATTTCTTTTGTGAACATTTTGATGTTTTAAGAGTTATATTTTCGAAATTTAGTCGAAGATGTTCCTGCTCCCGTACTGGTGGTATATTTTAGACCTGTACCTGATTGAAACAAGTTAGATTTCTTTTTATTAAGGGTAATTGCTGAGTTCGTTGCCGGATTCTTCTCAACAAAAACGACCCACCGAACCCGGTGGTAGATACAGACACTTTGAAAGTCTATTCAAATGAAGAATAGGCTTTCTGCTAGTGACAATTGTTGCCTAAGATAATAATTGGCAGCTGGGAACGTGCTTTCCGAAGCACAGAAGGACCGGAAAGTATGGAACTCGTCTTACTACTGGGTATACGTTACCATCTCAAATCGATATGTGCAATGATATTGCCAACTCTGCAACTCTCACAACATGTACTATTAAAGCTGAAAGTTTACGTAAAAATATTAGAAGGTAAAAAGAATTCATAATTTAAAAATATCTGTTGTAATTTTTTTAAGAACACTTTTTTATAATTAACGTGGCCATATACAACCTCAATTTAAGACAAAAAATATTGTTATTCTCTCCTTCGTCCAGTTCTCGTCATAACTCAGTGGGTAATGTCGGCAATGTTTTTGGTAATGGAGTTCCGCAGCTGATTCTGTTAATTGCACAACTTTTGTTTATAAGTGTTATTAACTACGAACACATTTAACAGTGCCTAGCCTTCTGAAAACAATTCTATTATCTACATAAAAGAAATAAGTTTCTATCTGAAAATAAGAAATAACCGCTTTTTCATAAGCTAACACGCGTATTTACATGATATCAATATCAAACAAAGAACAACCATTTTACTCCGAAACTTCGGAAACGGCTGAACGGATTCCGTTTTTGACTATGAGGTAGAGGATTAAACAGAAAGTAATTCAGCCTTCTTTGTACCCAGAATTTATTTAATATTATTTTTATTTATGTATATAGAAAACAGGATCTAATTTGGACAAAACACGGGGTAATTGCCCCTCTTGCTATAGAAATTTTTGTCTAGATCTATCAAAAAGAATTTCAATAATCTAAAACGACCTCACACCCATGCCTAAATTCACACTTCAAAAGACATGTAACCAAAAAAAACTTCTTACAAAGATATAAATACAAAAGGCCAGGGCTCCACGACTAGGCTTCAGTCACACCCTTGAAAAAGTTTAAAAGGTTATGTGGAGGCACTTCTCACCTCCGCGACGCCTCGGCTGCCTCGCTTCGCAAATAAGCCCATGTAATTAGGCTCACAAGAACTTAACGCCACGTTTCAAATATAAATACGTGAAAAGGGGTTTAAATAAAAAAATATCTTGCGGAGTTTCATTCGTTTCATGTAGAGCTTTTACATATTTACGGAGACTACTGATTAGACATACTTTGTGTGTTGACTTGAATCATTGAAGGAGAATGCATTTTCATTTATACCTTCACGCCTTCCCACAAGGGTCCCCGACGGAACGACAGAGGTGCTACAACACCCACTTTTCCGCGAAGATTGTTTGGTGCGAACGTGACAGACGGTAAGTCCATCGTCCCTTAGGTACTACATACGTCCTTAAATTTCATCTCAGTCGTATGCAGGTTTCCTCACGATGTTTTCCTTCATCGTAAAGCTCTTGGTGTGACTAATCACGTTTTCAGAAACAACTTATTGGTACAAACCGGTGGGATTGTGAATTAGAAACTGTTGCGGAACTTTAACAAATTAAATGCAATTTCAATCTTAGAGTAACATTGTATATACTCTGTCTGAAGTGTAGGTTGTATGTGTATAATTTTTAAACACGGGCTAAGTTCGCTGGCACAAGCTAGCTTCATATAAATCCTTAAAGATAATTTGTAAAAACACAAACAAAAGTAGGAAATCCCCGGTACGCGACTAAAATCTATTCCTCTAACAACGCGCCTAAAACACTCATTTTCATAAATCACGTGGCGGCAGAGATTATACATTTAATATTCATAGAGCGATGTTTATTCTACGTCCGTTCCATTTGGGGCGCGGCCGTAGACAGCGGGGCTCTCCACTGCGGACGCCACAACACACCCACAATTATATGATTATGTACTACATTATATAATTATTATCGCGTCTCGTTTTCAATTTCATTGGTATCACTTAACGTGAGGAAAACTTGATAAATTGTGTGTACTTTAATGACCATATTGTAATAAAAACAATAATAGTGGCCCTATAAAAAAACCGGCCAAGTGCAAGTCGGGCTCGCGCACCGAGGGTTACACGCGTTCTTGACAGACAGACAGACAGACAACAAAATCTTGCGAGTAGGAGACTGAACTTGGTCCGTTAGACCCCCATAGGCACGTATACATCAGTTCCAGTGATAGTATTTGTCAACGTCACGGTGATGTATCGTATCGGTGACTTTGGTTGGGGTTCATGTGTCCTCGTATTATTTAGCGGTCGCCAGACAAGCTGATTGAGGGAACGAGCCCGCGTGGCAGATCACCGCTGCGCTGGACCGACAAAATAAAGGCGGCATTAAATCTTTCCGTGAACGAATGCACTAGACAGGCGTCAATACGTGAGGAATGGCGACGGCTTGTGAAGCGAACCACCACCCACACTGATGACCACGACCACTCTGCCAAGAGTGCAAACGACTGAGAAGAAGACAAGCTGATAGGAAAGTGTAGCCTTGCCATGCTACCATCCTAGTAGTCCTATATAGTCCCATTATCGATAGATGACCTCAAACATCTGTTAGGATCTCGATATTATAAAATTTGGTTATAGTCGACCGTAGAGGCAGTGAATAATATAGGCATAAGACTGTTATAAAAGGGCAAATAAGGATGCTTACTTAATACAGGTACTATAAACTATTTATCCAAATTTAAAAAGAATAATCTATAAGATCTTTTATCTATATAAGTAGTAGGTGAAGATCTGTTTTTGTAAATGGTTTAATCTGTTTTGTGTCACTAAAAAGCTAATTTAGAATGAATACTAACACACTTTACAATTTAAAATATGTTCATGGCAATTAAAAGTCAATAATAGGATTGTTATCACAATTTCACTTGAGGTGGAGCACTACTAATTAGGGTCGGTACCGATACGATTTGGTTATCACATTACAGGAATCGATACAAACCCGAATCACACTTTAATCTAATTATAATAACTCGATTATTCCGAACATTTAAAGAGTATTTGGATCATGAAATATAATATTATAAATTATGTCAAATTATTTTATTGATTTCAGCAGCCTTAGCAGAGTGCCTATTGAATGAACAGCGAACGGCGTAATTTGGAACTGAAAATTTGTATGAAAACGTTTTAATTTTTTATACCACTAAGGTGGCACACAAGCATACGGCCCACCTGATGGTAAGCAGTCACCGTAGCCTATAGCCGCTAGCAATACCACGGGTATCACTAACGGGGTGCCAACCATGATGTTGATGGCGTTTAATGTTCGCAACTTATTGCAAAATGTATACCAATGCATTGCTATATTCAAAGGAAGCACACCTATGTAATGTACAGATGGATATATTTAGTAACCCGTTCCAAACATTTCCAAAGTGAAGAAGAGACATGAGTTAACAAGAAGTTAAAAAGTACCGTGATTGAATAACATGATATCATGATATGTATGCATGTTTTAATAAATATTTCGTAAATGTCCGAAAACATTCCTCAGAGACCATATCCTTGCGTGAACGAGGTCGGTACGGGAAGGTAATGCAACCCAAGTCCGCAGAATTTCCTAGGAGGGCGATATTGGACACCGCGGGCGCAGGGCTTCCATTTCCAAATTTAAAAAGTCCAAACAATACCGTACATCTCATCTTCGGACCAAACCTCTCGACAATACGCTGTGCTGGCAATGCTGGCATATTTGTTGCTAGCTCTATGAGTCCTCCCTTGACTACGCGATAGTAATACTCCTGGTATAAAATTCGTCTACAGACTATGGTGACCGTTTACCATCAAGCGGGCCGTATGCTTACTTAACACGTTGGTAGTCCGAAAACATTTACAAAACTCAATGATGAATAGTGGTAACAGGGAGGATTCAGTCATTATTATTTATAGTTTTTTTTTATTTAGTCAAAAGTCCGGACTAAATTAAAACGCCGGACCAAGTCCGGACGGAAGTTCGAATGTCCAGATATAACCGGACAGATTCAGCTAGGTGGTAGCCCTATTCAGGCGGGCGCGAGGTGTGAGCCGGCTAACTGACACATTACACTTCACACCATGCTTCAATGAGCAGGACTCCGGTTACTCATCGTAATATATTTGAAGGTTCTACGTAACCTTTAAATATTATACTTAATCTCCTAGACCAACCTCTCATATCCTACTTCAGACTAGGTACTTATTAAAAGTCTAATCTAGGATTGACTCGCCAATAAATAGAATGATTTGCAAATTCAATGTCACGGCAAAATCTGAAGAAGTCGATGTCTTGTAAAAATCCTTATGACATTAAAAAAAATCGTCATTTAATTAGGTTTTGTCTGTGGGGTCATAATTTAATATTGTTTTTAATTAAATAATTTCAGCTCATAGGAATTTACACATTGTGTAAACTTTTTTCAAACCAGTTAGTAGCTGTACAAGCCCTGAAGCTTGATCAAATGTTCACATAATAAATAATATTTTTCTGTTAATATCAATATTCTAGTGCTGCCGGTTGATGGTATCCAATACAAAAAATAGCAATAAAAGCCGACAAACACTTATCAAAATATATTTACTTAAAATCAAACATTATTTTTAAATGATTAAATTCAAAACCAATAATTGTGAAAAAAGACTTAGGCAATCGCTTCTAAAATTAAAATATGTATAGTTAAAATGGTTCTTCCTTATAGCATGCGGTCAGTTCAAATAATTAGTATAAGGAGTTATCACACTCAATAATTGGCCAGTAACAAAAAAAAACGTAGGATGTAACTAAAACATATAAAAAGATATGTTGCATTGATTCAGGTGCTACTTTGCGGAAATTCATATTTATAGAATACAAAAAAAATTAAAAACAAAGCAAATTATAAAATATTTTGTATTCTATAAAAAGATCTGTTACTTTGACAATTCACGACTCGGCGAAGAAGCTCATATTTTCATGATAATACTTAAATTTAGAAAGACCAATATCTTTTATTACCCTCCCCCGCGTTAGGCAGGAGAGGTACAGTCGGACTCATCCACACAAACTCAATTGTAATATACAATTTTAATATGCATCTGAAAAAGGGGTGCAGTAGGGTTGGCTATAACTAAGACATCTGATGTACTTAAAAATTTGTCACATAGTAAATATATAGATCTTCCTTTAATTTGTAATTTAAAATGACATACAATTAAAAAAGTAAAACTATGATATTATACTATAGATAACTGCTATCGTGGAATTTACAAAAAACTACAGAGTATATCAGCTACCTAATGATATTTTTTTTTTTATTTTGATCGACGATGAAACCTATCTACCATATATTCCACAGATTTAAAAAAAACTTGGTCACTAGAAAGTGGCAGCCCTATTTTAGTACGAGGGTGGGATCGATCCCGTGGGAATCCCTACGTAGGGCCGACTGAGTGCAAGCGTTCACACCTTGCCTGAATGCACTTGATCCCCACAACAGACCTTAGCTAGGTCTGGCCTTATACTTTTTAAACCACTTTGGTGGACAAATGAGGATACGGCCCGTATGGTTAGCGGTTACCGTAGCCAATGGACGCTTGCAACGCTACTTGCTTGATTTGTTCTTTGTTCACCTTGCAAGAACCTTCTCACAACGTTCAAAATATTAATATAACCATAAATTGTTAATTCAGTTGAGGCCCTAATAAGGATTATGAAAGTCTACTTTACCACGTTTGCCGTACTTGAAGGAGCCCATGCTGTACTCCCCAATACAAAATGCGCATCACATCAACATTGGCATCTAGCTGGCATCAATAAATGCGGAGCTAGAACCCGCATCCTAGCGTAGCAGTCGTAGGCCAACGGTGACGTCATGAAAAGCTGCGAAATATATGCTACGAAAGCTTCGCGGTATCTATGAAACTTGTTTGACACGTATGATAGGACTTAAAAGTCGGTTATCCTATAACCAGACATGTAGGGCTAGATGAAGTGAAGTTTACGTATGTCTAGGTCTATGATGAATTTGTAGCGTGTTTGAAAACAGAAACAAATATACCTACTTATTTGTATGTACCCTTCATACGCACCGGTACTAAGTACACACAAAATTCCAATCTGAAAGCATCCGAAAGGCAATCAGGCCCCGAGGCTCTGCGCACATGGCGCTCGTTGCCATGACGACGGGGTCAACGACCCACGCCACACCACTGCACATCAAAACTGCAACCTTCCCGACTTCCAACAATACAGCCTTCTTTTAACAGTAGGTACTTTTGAATTTCATCAAACGACAAAAATAAATTAAATTGAGGGTGGAAACTTAAAAAATCTTACCTTAATCACTGAAAGCGTAGATATTGCTTATACACGAATTATAGATTTTTTAACGACACTGCTTTTGAAAATTACTATCTACAGTTAACACTAATATTTTACTTATAATACCTAATTTAATTAATTATTTATATTTCGTATACAAATTCAGGCCACCGGGATCACACAACCGATTCGTTAAAACACTATTCTATTCTCTATGGCTACATCGCAAATAACACTGACCACTCGAGACATTCCAATATCAAATATCGTTCACATTTCGAAAAAACAACTTTTAAAAAACTGTAAATGGAACAAAAACGTTCGCGTGCCGGTACATGTCAACGAATGCGGCCAGCGCGGCGTGTTCGGCAACGCACAAAGCGACCATTTATTTTGCTACCTCCAGAGCAAGATGACAAACGATTCTAAGCCTTATTACACAAATCTACCGGCTTCCCATTCTTTTGACAGGTGCAAAGTTAACGTGGTATTATTATACATTTGGATTCCATTTTCAAATTTTGCTGTGGAAAACTAGCTTTTGCTCTGCCGATGTAAATGCCAATTTCCTTTTCACCCCTTCAGCTTATTGAAAAATCAAACTTGTACGTAGTAACTTAAGGTCGAAATTAAATAAACAAATTCGCGTAGACAATGCGCCACGCAATGACGTTTCCTACAGAAGAAACAGAAGTAGATTTTCCAGTGGGTGTGAAAGGGACAGCAGATCCCGAGGGAAGGCAGTGTTGGGGTTGCATGCGGAAGGTGGCAAAACGCAAAGGATCGATCTTAAAGAGGCAATAAACTGAAGAAATGGCAAGTGCGAAGGTTAACTCGGCTCGTACAATTTTAATATCTACTCAGCACGTTCATAAAAAAAATCTTACTCATATTTTTAACTAAGGAAACTTTTCTTAACTTAAATTGACTTTTGTGGGATTAGTTAGTACTTCAAGAAAATACGAAATTCATTACAGCTAGAGATTTTTTTTATTTGTACTTATATATGCAATTTTCATTGTGATTAATATGAAGGACCGAAAAAAATAAAAATATAAATTAGGTGTATAAAATAATAATCGGTAACCTGGGTTAACCCAGTTGTTATTGGAATAACAAGAAAGAGTGCGTGTTTGTCCTAATTGCCGGTTTTATTGTAGAGCGTTGACCACACAGCACAGATAAAAAATAGTGGACCTATTTTGTACTAGGTTGTTTAACTTATTAAAAAAATTAGTCTAAGAACGATAGCGATTGCCAATGACATTGCCGTCGCAAAATACGACAAGTATTTTTTGTATTCCCATTAAATAATTGAATTGAATTGACATTGTTATTAAAAATCATTATTTTATTTTTTCCTTACAATGCGTACAGTTAGATAGATATCCCAAAAATCCAAAAAAGTTGAGTAGGCACCGGTGGTGTACTGTACATAAGTTACTATTAGCTACGTCAGAACCACGCCAGCAAAGGGAATCTGTGATGAGTTGCTGTTGCTACATCGCACTCCATACATATGGAATCAACAACAGGGTTGGCAACTCGATAGTGCTATCCCTGGTATTGCTAGCGGCTATAGGCTAAGGTAACTGCTTACCATCAAGTGGGCCGTATGCTCGTGTGCCACCTTAGTGGTATAAAAAAAACGTGTAACTATTTCAATACGATACGTTGACTAAACTAAAATAACGCGCCGTACCATCAAACGTCATTATTTACAAGCTCTTGCTTACTTTCACCAGTCCGGTGTGTGTAAACAAATCTTGCAAATTAAACCTAACTACTCGTATTTGATTATATACTTGTCAGTCAGTACACATATATATCAAAGACTGACCAGTGGTATCAGTACCCATTCATAAGTGTCTTAATAGTGCCTACATGGAATAAAAAAAAAATGATTTGTTTTATTATTGTCGTATTTTCTTGTTAGTCGAAATACACAACGAAATATCAAAGATTTATACTAAAGCGTGTCCGCGATCTTATTTACTTTGTGATGAACTGTGAACAAAGTGAACTGTGAAGTGAACAAATCAAAGAGTAAGATCAATCGCAGTGACGAACCTCCAGGCTTGCGAGCAACTCACTCATTCGGAAATCTGCCTGACACACGACATGACATGTTCCATTATTTTATATATGTATAGGTACTAATAGTAGAGGTAGCTTTACTTTGTAAGTAGTAAGGGTGATTTCTGAAACTACTGAAGTGACTCACACTCACACAATTTCGGCTTAGGTTCTCATTTGTTTTTCTCTTCCTGTATTTCATCTTTCAGCGCTCATATCATGCTGCCAGGCATGGCTTTATCTGTAAAGGCTGTATCTGCGATGAATTCAAGATGTACGGGGTGAGACGGACCCGTACGGTCATTGATAGTTTATATTTTTGATAGTGAATGATAGTCCGATGTGGAGATTAATTATATTTTATAGATAAATGATAGAGGATAGATTAAGCAAACGCGACCGATATGTTACAGTTTGATTGACGTACTGTGCCTGTAGTATGAACATTTTTCGACTGCGTATTCGAAAATGTAACTCGCGGGATATCAAAATTGTCATACTAATGCTTAGTTCCACTTTTCACCGCCGCAGCGCTGTTCATTTTTCAGTACAATAATAGTCGAAGGCGATACGAAAACGTTGTCGCAAATTATTCATGCTCGCACTACAGCTATTATATTGTCTGTCGCGTAAACTTCTGAGGAGAACAAATGCATGGTTGGTCCGTACCTACACAACCTGACACAACAACACAAGGTAGTGCTGGCAGCTACTTCGTATCAAGCTCACAAAAGGCAGCTAATTATCTCAGCTGTTCACTATCAGATCAGGCTTGCTTGTGTAGGCTCTATGGGAATTTTCATTTAACGGAAAATTCACTTATGTCCAAAACTAGCTAGTCCTGAAATCTCATTTTTAATCTCGATATGTTTTATACTCATTGCTTCTTCGGGTGAAATATCGACTACTACCTATGTGAAGTCTGAAGTCCCGTCAAAATCCGATTTGAAAGGTTTGGCTTTAACTTTAATTTTCATAGCTGACTTATTGTTAGCGCGTGTAGCAGCATCGACCGCGCACTCCTAAGCCATCTTCAGAATATTAGCCTTTATTATTTTTCATACCCTAGCTCAAAGTATGCCCCGGGGCGACAGGCTATAGGCGATAGTTATAAGTGGGCAGCCGAAGCGGCGCAATCAAAGCGGTGCGGCGAGATCAAAGGAGCCGTAATAGCTTTTTAGTGGGTAAGTGGGGACGGCGGGGGCGCGACTTGAAGTAGTCGGCTGACTCGTTCTATCGAGACACAAGGTTGCACGCACAGTATACCTCCTTGAGATTTCAGATTCAGTGATTTTTTATTATCAATCAAATTTTAGTAATTAGATAGTCGTAGTTGTAAATTAAAGAAAACACGTTTGTTTGATTGGATATTAAATTACCAATTATATTTTTTTATTTGCTTATAAAATTACATACCATGGAAGCCGACAAAAATATAGCAAACGAGGTATTTTTTGATTTTGTCACCTTGCTTAGGCATTCTGACCACTAGACCATGTCACGTGGTAGATAGTCGTCAGTAAGTTAAAGAAAGCGGGTAGGCAGCTTCTTATATATTCACAAGAGACGTCTCGTTAACAGTTTGCTAACAATTAAGGGGACTATTCATATAACTATGAACAGAGGCTTAATGAATTCGTTAGATGAGGCATGAAAGTGATGTGTCAGCAATTAATAGAATACAATTGTATATCGAAAATAGGTTACTGAAATAGTTTAATTGGAAGGTCGGTACGTTCTTAAAAGGGGGTTAAGAACACTGAGAGAGGATGTTCCCAAATTAAACCCTAAGAGAGGTCAATTTTGGATAGAAGTTTTTATCAAAGCCGTCATTTCTGAAGTTAGAAACATTAAAATTGATATTTAGGTTTAGTACAAAAGTAAAAGTAACCGACATTATGAGTTCTTAAAATAGTGCGTGAACTTTTTTATTTAATTGTATGTGTATGTGCCCTTATCACATGAAATCATGGTCATGTTTTTAAAGCTTTTCTTTTCATTTTTTTTAACAAAGCTCTTTTACATCTGTGCCGGTAGCATGAA
Organism: Falcaria lacertinaria; assembly: GCA_951449985.1. Taxonomy (NCBI): domain Eukaryota; kingdom Metazoa; phylum Arthropoda; class Insecta; order Lepidoptera; family Drepanidae; genus Falcaria; species Falcaria lacertinaria. Next base: position 209,714 of record OX602120.1, on the reverse strand, counting down.
CTTTTTCGACAACGTATTCGAAATCGCAACTCGCGAAATGGCAAAATTGTCATACTAATTTTTAGTTCCACTTTTCTCCGCCGCAGCACTGTACATTTTCCAATACAAGAATAGTCGAAGGCGATACGAAAACGTTGTCGCAGTTATTCATGCTAGCCCTTCTGATCAGTCGTATTTTTCTGGTTATGATGTATTCTTCGCGACAAGATTTAGATACTTGATTCTTTTGTGTCCATTCGGAACCGGTAGGCTAGAATATTGTTTATTTGCTTAACAGGGCAAAGAGAAATCTTCCATTCATATCTGTCGCTGTGACTATCTCCACACTCATTAATCGCTCATTAACGTCTAGGTAAGTTACAAAACATTTATATTAAGTCTTGAGCCTGTCTTTCAATAACGTTGTTCACCCATCTGCCGTCCACCTCAAATTATATACCATGTCACCAATGTAAGCGAACCAAGTAGCAATAGCTACAGCCTACTGCTGTCGCCAGTCGCAGCAACAGCGTCACTTGCAGACGGACAATGTTTGCATCCAGATATGAGCCAGCTTTGAGACCGACCCGCTACTGCGGGGACTTATTATGGAACTGCTCCGCGTATCTGAATAAACTGAAATTGTTTAAGAACACTATTTAGTAAGTTGAGTTAAATAACTAAAACTAAAACTTCTGTCTAAGATTTCGATTTATGTATATATATATATATATATATATATATATATGTTTTTGTAAGCTTACAAGTTTATATTTTTTTAAACCCAAACATCCATTGATTTATTTTACAGACAGTCCTTTTTTGACAGTGAATGTAGGTTACTTTGCTTCCCGAAAAAACACGAATTTCGTAGGGGTTTAAAAAAACAGATGTTGTGTTACGTTTCCTCTGATCGCTGCATAGCACACCTACCCTCCAGAATACCTCGGCGCGTCCTCCGCGCCGCCGCGCCGCAAGCGTGACCCACATGCTTTCAGTAGATTTGCCCTATCTCTGTTTGCCATCGCAATCCTGCCTGCACTGAATACACCTCAGACTGTCTCAGACATCTTATAATGCACGCATTTAAAGTTCGCTCACAGTTATCGTCTCAGAGATTGCCTCATCATGTTGCTTACGTCACGTATGTGTGTGTGTGTGTCTTTGGTTAATTTTACTCTTGTCTTCAGCGCATAAGCAAAGATCTATAAGCTATGGTGACAGCTTACCATCAGGCGGGCGTTACGCGTAGGGGCGTCCGTGATTATTATCTAAATTTACTTCATATCAATTGTTTTCACTCCTCTTGCTCATCGTTACAATATCATTAGTATGTGTTATTATATTGTAACCATAGGGATTATTTAAGTACTTGAACCGATCATTCATTTTCCCTAGAATATATAGATACTCTAAGGTCGCAGACCTCTGCTCTGATATATTTTGAATAATTCCTGTGATATATAACATAAATAATATGTTATCGTCATAAATGGTACCGAGCGACACGATAAGTACCTGTATTGAGTGAAGCAGACGTCGCGAGTCACTAGTCAACAGAGCTTGGTGTCAAGTACAGAGTCACTCCAGTGCAGAGCAGGCAATTAGCAGCTTGCAGTCGGAGACTTTTCCATTACTCGGGAACACGCTTTATCGATATTGGGAATCGAGATGTATTCGTAATCGAGCGAAAACTGAACAGAAATTTTGATAGCAAGGTATAAATTGAAAAGCCAAATGAAATGAGCTGGGTTTACTGTGCAGTTGACTTGAATTAATATTTTTGTTAGAGTTAAACTAACTGTTATTGATTTAAGCATTTAACGTTCTTGTAAAAAGTTGCATACCCCTCTGCCGGCACTAGTATATATGGTACTATATAATATATAAAAACTTGACAGAACATTAGGCGAATTAATTGGAGTAACGGTCAGTACGGGTAATTTCAAATTACACGATCCTAAATGAGTGGTCGGGACTAAGTTATAAGAAAACTGTTCGTCGATCAACGTCATCGAACGAAATAATCGAGAAAAAAATAATCTAAGAAGAATGTATTTTAACATATATACCTACGCAATACAGCTTTAGCTGTTGGCACATATTGCTGCAATCTAGCTCAAAAGTAATCTTTCTTAACTTTATAAACAAATAAATATCCACATGAAAATTTTGTCTGTACGGCTAGCTAGGCCATAACAGATATGTACTTATGAATGTGAACCATTTTATCAATATATTTAAATACACTTCACGCGTGGTGGCACCAGTCAAGCTACTGCACCCGGGAGGTGACGTCACTTCATTGGGGTTGTCTCCAACATGTCCCCAATTAGCAACAAATTGTGCGGCATCCTGCAGCGTTCGCTAAGCCCCGGATATTGTGTCTTCTGCCAATATCACAATCTTCACCCCAACATAAACATTTTACACAACGAAAAACAAATTTACCAAGCATTTAGGCACTCTGGAGGGGAATAAAGTTGCAACTACAGTGAAGTTGTGAGTGTGTAAAGGAGATAGTAGAGTGATGTTATTTGTCTGCATGTTAAAATGTGTATTTTCTAGTGAAGATATCCTAGCGAGAAGCGATTTTTTTGTGTGTTTTGAAACTGGTTTTACGTGGTTCAAAATTATATACATCTATACTAGCCTATATCTACACTAATATTATAAAGAGGAAAGATTTGTATTTTTGTGGGTTTGTATTGAATAGGATCCGGAACTACTGGACCGATTTCAAAAAATCTTTCACCGTTAGAAAGCTACATGATCACTGAGTAACATAGGCTATTTATTATACTAGCTGCCCGCCCCGGCTTCGCTCGGGTAGACAAAATATTTGATAAATGTCTACCCGTGCGAAGCCGGGGCGGGCCGCTAGTATATGATAAAACTTAGCCAATATTATACTATTATTTATAGAATTCAATGACAACTTACCAATAATGACAACAGAGGATATAGCAATATCTGCCTATAATACTGTATCGTATTGCCCCGAAACTTTGTAATTCGTTACTTAGGCTGTAATTACTTTGTATTTCATTTTCATGAAAAATCGTACGATCAAAGTAAACAGCCTTTGGAAACTCCAATCAAATGAAACGGATCCTACGAAATTGATGTACGAGTGTTTACCGTCTAAATTTCCAATTTACTTGGAAGGGAATAGCAAACAAACATTAGTCTGTTATTGAAAATCGTGCCAGTTTAAGACTCGTTGCGCCATCTGTTGGCGAGCGGTTGCAACCCCCAAATACTATCAAGTTATCCAATTAGATTTTATACAAACGCCGTGTTTTATTTTCTTTTAACGTTTTTTCTCTTTATTATTTTGCCTGCATTACCAGTAGTATAACTTTATAACGTAATCAATAATACTTACAAAAATGCATTATTTTTTCAAATGTACTCCTTAAACTAACTAACTACTGTATACTTTGTTTGGGTGTGTAATGTAAATTCGTAATAAAATAATAGGTTCATTATTATTTTATCAGTCCTCAACTCATTAAAACTTCAAAAACATTAAAAACGCAAAAAGTAGTAAAAAGCGTGCGTTGGCCGGGAATCGAACCCGGATCAACTGCTTGGAAGGCAACTATGCTGACCATTACACCACCAACGCACTTGAGGTGCTCATCTAAATTTAAGACAATTCTTTAACAAATATAAATATGTATATCAGTGTCGGGACCGGCAGCATGAACTTTTTCGACAACGTTTTCGTATCGCCTTCGACTATTTTTGTATTGAAAAATAGTCGAAGGCGATACAAAAACGTCGCTAATTAATTATTCATGCTCGCACTACTGATAGCAAAAGCATGTTACTTATGTATTTGTAATACTGTAATTCCTATGTAATAAACACTGATCAATAATATTCTTTCATAGCATTTTTTATAATTACCAACTTGATAGTCCCTTAGAGATACAAAGGCTAATTAAAGTTGCAACGACTCGAGAGCATCTTAAGTTCTTAGCCCTTGTCGGCATGCGAATACACCGCGGGTACACAGCGAGCGCGGGTGGAGTGGGCCCTGTAATCAGGGCTAATAGAAGCGCGTGTGCTTTGATCTGTGGCTCAAAGCGACGAGGGCCGAACTCGCGAGACGGGGCTAGCCGGACGAACTACTAGAGCTGGCACATTCATAAAACTAAGCTACTCTTTTATAATTCTACTTGCTTTTTAATTAAATATATATATTGAAAGATTCATATATAAATGATTTTTTTACCATTTACCTACTTAGACATCTTATCTGTTTTGTCATATCCTGACCTACTCGTAATGTACATATCCTGGCCAGAATCATCAGGATAAATAGACTTTGTGTAAGCTATATATTATTTTTATACCACTAAGGTGGCTGTGGCGTAAAATCATACGGCCCACCTGATGGTATGTTTGACCTGAAGTTTTCATCTGACTGTTATCGTAGCTTATGGACGCTTGCAACACTAGGGCTATAAGGTGCGCTCCTTACCCTAAAATTTTCCTACTACGAAAACGGAACATTACAATCAAGCGGACGGCCCTCCTTATGGTAAGTTGTCAATTAATGTGGACTTACTGTACTAGCTGAAGACTGTCTCTCATTGTCAGCACACTGAATCGTCGACGAGCTATCGTGCACTTACAACCGCAGAGCAGAAACCCAAACATTCCAGCAGAGAGGTGTTATTTAGCTGCGATTTGTTATAAAGTTACTCCATGCTTTTTATGGGAAATTACTTCCAATACAGGGTGCTGTTATCATTTATTGTCCAACGACATGACAAGATTCTTCGCTTCTTTCGTTCAACATGTATAAGCCGTTGAGCTGCTATAATTTTTTTTTTGTTTTTTTTAACGTCAGTTCTACGCGTCACAAGACTACAGTATCGCAAGTCACAGAGACTGAAGAGTAAGCGTTGGTAGTGCAATATTGTTTTCTTTCTGCTTTGCGCCCGCGCCGCGTTAATTGATTCCTTTGTACGGTAATGGCGGCCAGATCGCATCGCGAGCCCACATCCATATTCAACCTTGATGTGACGCTTAGTGGCCTGTTTAATTGGCTCCCCGGAAGGGCGCCATTGTCGTGTTCCGGGGTCATATTATTAGAGATGCCTCGTAATTGAGACGTCACAAAAATGTTCCCGCCAGCTGACGGTAGACTTGACACCGATCCTAATTAGGACCGGTCATTTTATTCAAATACCATTAACTGTACGTGTTGATGGAAAATTTAATTTATTAAGTCTACTATTAATTTTTTTTTTTTACACATAACATAGGTACCTACTACCTACATTCTTTATCAGAATATCACTCGCGCGTTGCCGATACTAGGTACTTAGGTCTAAAAAAAATCCTGCCCCAGTTGAATATTATTCGACTTATACTCACACGTAGATACAATTGAGCTTCTCTGCCACAGTAACCGTTTACAACTCAAATAAAATTTGTAGAATGAATAAATGTAAAATATACGATCACATGTGTCGCGGACTTTGAAAACATCACACATTATTTTCCTTATTAGTTATTAAATACGATATAATCAGTTTACTATTGGAAAAATGATAAATTACTTCGTTATAAAAACACGCTAAAAATATATTTATCTTGATGATTCTGTCAAGGATATTATAATAAAGTATTGTCGTATAGTTGTATTACAATATTGTATTGTCATCGGTCCTCAATACGTGTTTAAATTTTCAAAAATTATTGAACCCAGTCAACATTACCTTGAAAGATTCCGTTCCATACATACATAGGTACATACAAGTGGAGCTAGTATAATAAAAGCTTGAGATAAGGCTGGAGATCTCCTGATGAGTCAGTCAGTGATTAATATTTAGCATTTATTTAGATTTTTCGTTTCAGCCAATAGCCAAATCACTGACCAAAATGTTAATCCGACCATAAACGGTGCAAACAGTGAGTATAGATTATATTATAGAGTCAAGCCTTCGCGTATCGCACACCGGAACACGTGTAAGCAAATACGGCTCGCAACGAGAAAGGAAATAATCCGCTTATTGACCATTTTATCACAAATAAACACAGCTACAGTCAAACACACCGGTTATCATCGGGCCGCGACAGTGATTGATGTAATCGTGTCGCTGACATACCTCCGAGTGATAACACTGTTTAATTAGATTTTTTAAAATGTAACGCTTAAGATATGGATTAAGTTATGTTAGACATCCGAATACTTGGATAAAATTGTACTGTGTGATTTAGAAATAAATTCACACCTTATCAACATCAAAATCAAAAATCACTTATTCAGTTTAGGCCCTAATAAGGTACTTATGAAGGTCTAAATTACCACCGGTTCGGAATAAAAGGCATCTGAGAAGAACTGGCAAGAAACTCAGTGCCCTCAGTGGTCTCCCTTTTTTTTATCGGAACCCAAACATCCATAAATGAATAAATACTAAATATTACAACAAAATTCTGGCGGTCTGTGTGTTTGTTATATTATAACGGAATTCTGGCAGTTTATGGAAAATTCCCAACCAAATATATTTGTAAGCTCCATACTTACTGATTGTGGTGAGTCAGTCAGTACCCGGTATTCCACTATTACTTCAATGTATTTGATTATGAATCCGCGTTATGATTTGAGTGGTTTATTCATTCAGTAGTCGCGCATGATCCACTTTAGTCTCGTTTCGTTTCATTAACAATAACAGCACATAAACCAAATAGTCAAACGTTTTCCAAACACTTTAGTTTATGGGATAAAAGTAAACAGTTCATACGACAGATTTATGTGCGGTACAGAAAGCTATGAAGCGCTTTGTATCTTCAAACGACTGGAACAGATAATGGATGGAAATCGGATTACCTCCTTAACAATTTATTGTTGTACTGCTAGCTGTAAATAAGTTGACACCTTTCATATGGTAAGTATGGTACAAGGTGGCTTTTGGGACCGCGGTCCCGAAAGCCCGTCGACTCAGCGGTGTAGTATTTTTGACAATATGGACAGGGGTGTGAGTCCAAAAAACAACATAATATGTAAATTGGACATTATCACACTGCGCCCGCGCCTACTGGAACCAAACAAAGCAAAGCTAGTATGTGTTCCATACTCTGGTGATACTACCAGACTGATCGAATTCTCAACCATTCTTCGGTAAAATAGATATATGTATATAAAACATGCCACGCAACCAGATTACAGACAAACACAAGTATTGACCATGCGCGAAACGAACACGCAACGCCGTCGCCGTCAGCTTTCTAGCCACTGGACCAACGGTGTCGTCAAATAACATGAACCTTGACACCCATCCAGCTAGAGCCCCACAATGAGAACAAACCATTAGCACATCAGCGCGTGCGCAGCGCACTGGAGCCGCAATGAAAACAAACTGATGGAATTATTATCGACAGCCAGCACTGTTATTTTATTCGTTATTTAGTAAATGCAACTAATGTATGGTGACGTTCACAGAAACCAGACTGCCGGTCGATATATCAGTCGGCCAGGCCGTTACGGCCGCCTAGCCGTGATGTATCGCCGCATCTGTTCAAATAAAAACTACTAAAATTATTACTTTACGGTGTGTAATGTGTGTGTACACCCATCTTATTTATATTATACACTTCAAACATACTGAAGGAATAAAATACTATTAACAATAACAGAATATGAATTTCATAACTTTATGTTCCCTAGAGGGCGCTATACTCAATTTAATATGAGGTCACATAGCCTACAACTAGGGGACGATTAATACGCTTCCAACAATACCCCATTTGTCAAATTATGATAAGTAGTTATGCGGGAAGAGATTTCAAAAAATCTTTCACCGTTAGAAAGCTACATTATCACTGAGTAACATAGGCTATATATTATACTAGCTGCCCGTCCCGGCTTCGCACCGGTAGACAAAATATTTGATAAAAGTCTACCGGGGCGGGCCGGTAGTAAATTATAATTTAGCCCAAGTTCCTGTACATTGCAAGTAAATTCCCCAACTGTTAACAATCAAATTAAATTTTAACGGAAGCTGAAATACGGACATGTTCAGTTGTGAAAGCTGGCCTATAGTATATGGTAGCGCGGCTGGAAGCGGTGACGGCTGCAATTTCCTAACTGTCGGCTCGGAGCCACTTCCGATCGCTGCCCGACTGTGTCTGAGCGCTCGCCGTCAGGGCCTGTCACACCCGCTGACAAGCCAAGTTTTATTATACGACTAGGGTGGCAAACGAGCCTACGCCTAATTGTTAGTGGTTGCCGTAGCCTATGGTCGCTTGCAACACGAGGGTTATCACTCACGCGTTGCCGACCCTGCAGAAATCAGAAATACTACTGCGTAGTACTGTGGTGAGTAAGGTTTCCAGACCTGCTCAAGGATACTGTGCAAGCACAGTGAGTCTTGAATCAATAAGGCTGGCAACACGCCAAACGTTGCAAGCGTCTATAATATCCTAAGCTTTTTTGTCACTTCCGAATCACTACATAATATAAAACAATGACGCTTCCCGCTGTGTCTGTCCCTATGTATGCAACGGATTCTGATGCGGCATTTTTTAAAAGATAGAATGATTCAAGAGGACGGTTTATATATATAATTCACTTGTGTTTTGTAAATATGTTTAACTTATATGGCTAATGCTGGCCGTGCGAAGCCGGGGCGTGTCGCTAGTCCGTATATACTTAAATAAAAAAAAACTGCGCCCCCGGGTGGGCTCGAACCACCAACCTTTCGGTTAACAGCCGAACGCGCTAGCCAATTGCGCCACGGAGGCGGATGCTCCTGATGTCGAAATAGAGTATCATGACCTATGCATCATTAAGTGTATGACAAAGATAGATATACGAATAGAAGCAACATCGCAAACCAGTTTTACCTGTACAAGACCTTACAGAACTGCAACACAATAAAGGTAAAATTCAAACTGTGTGCCTCATTCCTCACAATTTCTATAGAATACTGAACTTGTTGGAAAACCACAGCGTCAATCGTAGTTTGTACCTGAGGTATTTGAGCTAAGTTAAAGTTATGCGATTGAGGTTATGTTGACAAGCTTTTGGCTGAGCTTAGAACATTTGCAACAGAAGAACAGTTAATAATTAACGTAATTTCATTACGTAATTTTTGTAACAGTACATGTATGTGTCTTTACGCGCCAGTGTTACGGATACGCTATTTATTTCATAAGTGACTTGTTTTGGTATTAATCTGTGAGATAACGGTATACATTTATCTGAAATTCTGTTATTGTGTTCTGTTTTTTGGTAGTACTGATTAAAATATTGCAAGGGATATTATTCAAAATTTTTCGAACAAAAAAAAAGTTGTCTGTGCCGATGGCCAATCGATCGGCGGGCACTAGCTGTACGGCGTCGGTGGAGCGCGCCGGCCTACCGGGCTTGCTGCGGGACTTACAAAGACTCTCAGAGGACCAAGACTCCGCCGATATCATCTTTATCCTCGGCACATCCGAAGAAAAAGTCTACTCACACAAAATTATCCTGTATACGAGGTAAAAAATCACTTCCCGTACCGGGAATCGAACCCGAGCCTCCTGGGTGAAAGCCAGGTATCCTAGCCACTAGACCATACGGGATATATTAGTGACTACAAAATTTTGATAGTTATTATAGAATTTGAAATGTTTATTTAATAATAATTGTACTAGTATGTTAAATGTATACTCATAAATACTAATAAATATTCTGCATAATAGTTTTTACTAAGAAATAATGAAGGAATTATGAAATCTTAGAAAGTTAAACACAGATACGACTGTGGCGGATAGACCGATAGAGACGAAATTAATATGATTTTGATAATATAGGAATGTCGTTGATACAATGAATTAGGGAAGAAATATTTTATTGATTATTTCGTATTCATAATTTATTCTTGTAATAATTAATATTACCAGAAAGAAGAAGAAAGAAATTTTTTTTTATTTCCCCCTCCAAGCGGCACATTTTGCTTTACCATATACAGTTAAGAATAAAATTTCTAAATAAATAACTAACAACAATTATTTAAAGACAGAGAACAATATACATAAATTTATTGTGCATGTATTAATTTTATTTATAATACTGCTCGCTAACTCTCTCTTCAAATGCAAATTATAGATTGTGACAAATTTTCGAAATTATAAGTGAAGCTGAGTTTTGCGCTAGGAATAAAGTTCTTTAAGTTATTCCGACCTTTCACGGTTGGACGTAGACGTAGATTCTGTGTTTCAAATGCAAATAAAATGAGTTCTATTCACGTAATTTCCTTGATGAGGTGCACACCGCTATATAAAACTCCAAATTCAAAAGCAAGGTGCGTAACGCCATGTTTTGCTTGCTCCCTTCTAGCGGCATCTAGTGAAATCTAACGCAACTAATTTGTGCAACTTGCCGCTAGATGTCATTCTACACAAGTGTTCTGTATACGACAACAAGTTAGATTCTTTTACATCTTTTATATTGAATTTTGAATGGTATAAGACCTTTTCCGAATGAATTATGTAAGTAATGTTAGCGAAGTTATTTCAACCAAAACTGGAGGAGAGGGAAAAATGGCGAGGTATTACCATTTATATGTAAATAAGGCGTATCTTACGACATGTGGTCAAACAGAAGTTACTTGGCAAAGTTACCAAATTATGCGAAAACTTAGCAGTCTCTCTGTGGCAGACAAATTGGAAATATAACTCACTATTTGTTGGAATGCCTTGTCGCTGGGAAAGTTTTGTAAGAGTTGATATACGACATTGGTTTCTTTTGCGTTCATACTTTGTACGAGTTTCTTTACTTAGAAATAATTCGGTCAAACCTTTTATGAGCCGAAATATGTCTTTATTAATACATACACAAAAAACAAAACAAAAATAAGCGTATTAAAATAATCTTGACTACATAAGCTATTATTATATTACAACGCGGGCGAAGTGATGGATTTTCACTATATGAATTTACTTCAACCGCAGTAGCATAAAGAGGTTTCTTCGTACACTCTTACAAGAACCGTATCAAGTCAAAGGTAAGCACACACGGGCACGGCGCCCTGCAGGCCATGAACCGCAGGTGCGGCTCAGCTGCGTGATTAATTCGCCAAGTTTCTGCGCGATATCAATCATAGCTTTACACTCGCGCTCACGAGCAGGAACGTCCATCATTAATTCATAAAGAGCTATACGTATACCTACTTGGTTCGAAGATTAATTGCATCGAGTTTGTTAACAAAAGAACCTTATGCTAGATGTGTAGTACTAAGTAACCTAGCTAACTTACTCCCTTATCGTGGGAAGATGTTATAATTTTATATATAAGGTGCGTTCTTTGTTGTATAACTATTTTTGGAGTATATGGACAACGTTATGTATACATATTGCTGATAATACCTACTGGAATAAGATTTCTCGTGCGTGTCGGATGTGTCGGACCTGTCGGACGTGTCGGATGTATTGTGTGTGGCGGACATGTCGTGTTTCGGATGTGTCGGACATGTCGTGCGTGACGAACGTGTCGTGTGTGTCGGACGTATCGTGCGTATCGGATGTGTCATGTGTGTCGGATATGTCGGACGTGTCGAATATAGAAGAAGATGCTGGAGAGCAAGTCAAGACTGAAATGCCGCTCTATACTGTCTGCCTACCCTGAAAGGGAATTCGTATTATGTTATGTATGTATGTCAAGCAACTTTAGGTGCAAAAATATAAATACTTCGCGGCTATGAAGTACTCAGTACTAGTGGAACGTTCACTGAAGAACGGCAAAAGTTTCCCAAAGAATAGTGTTCTCCAATCTGAATACAGCAAGTTTCGAGCGGCGGTCCTTGTTTGCAGTAAAAACCTGTGAAATGAAGAAAACGCGGATCTCCACAATACTTAGCATAAGTATTCCTTGATAGCTAACTTCAAGGAACTTTACGATGCAAATTGTATTCTGATGGTATTGCCAGCATGCGGAATAATTTATTCTGACTGGCGAGTTGCAATTGCGAGCTTCGGATTAACGTGAATTATATACCTATACATAATTACTGTTTGTTATGTATATTATAAGCATTATAGGCAAACACTGGGTGTGGACGCGCACGCAGCCTTATAATGAGTCCAGAGTAAATATTCCCTGATATAAAAACGGTATGCGCATTGGGAACACGTGCAGTTTCATTATCTTAATGAGTATAATGTTTTATTCATCGCGCGCCGATTTCAGTAATTATTTTGCTTTTTTTACACGTTGTAGCTACCGTCATAAAGCCGCTTATAATTTTCCTTGTGGCCAATTAAAAACACATTTTTGTTGTGTTTTCATAAATGTACATCCTTGACGTAAATGAGCTACGTTGTTCGCATGCAAAGAATTTTGGATGTGAAGTTACTTAACTCAAAACAATTGTAAAAGTCATTGATGTTATGAAAGATAGAAAATGATCGATTTCATTAGATCTATCACACTGTTTAGTTATTGATATTACATAAAGAAGGTAAATGATTGATTATTGCGTTTTACTTGGCTTACAGTACGCAAGGTGACCGGTAACCGCAAAATTGTTTCGCATGGCCAATGCTAGCCACAAATGAATTACAGATATAAACCTTCCTTTTCGAATAGGTGGGATGAAAATAATATTTACCTAAACCCACGCAACATACCGTAGCAGTCAGGTTCTACCAACCTGACGCGGCGACGGTGTCATCGGAATAACACATGAACAAGTGACGGTAATGCCTCATTGAGAGCTATTCATGAAACGTTCGCTCCTCAGACGTAGGTATATCTCGCGAACCCTTTCATCCAGTGAGTAATTCACAGATTAAATTATACCAATCAGCATTAGCGTCGATTTACACAAATTGAAATAACATGGAAAATATCTAGCGGGTCGTTAGCTGGTGTAGGGCTGTCGCGAGCACAATGTGTGTGTGTGTGTGTGTTCTCCTGGCCGATTTCGGCCACGGCGACCGCTTTAACTCCTAAGGTGGCGTTCATGTGCTCGCATGTGGCTTGTGTATCCAATCTTTCTTGTAAAGAGCCGCGCGCATTGCGGGCATGTGAGCACTCCGTCTACATAATTATAATTGAACGCCGCAGGTGGACGGGCTTTCAATTCATCACATCTGGCATTCAGCTCAGAACAGCGATTGACCTCAAAACCTTGGATTATTGTCTTAACCAAGGATCTCCACTCCGGTCGCTTGTCAGCTTGCTGTTCCCACCGCGAGGTCTCTGTGTTGCACTTCTTCATGTGCCGCTTCAGTACATCTTTGTACCAAAGGATCTGTCCGCCATGCTTCCGTTTTGATAACGTCTTTCTTACTAAACTACCGTATTATGATGTTTATAAGCTGCTAAAAGACACTTTTGATCTAAGTCGATAAGATCTTTCCTTCCAAAGAGGCTGCATTAAGAGCTGTCACTAAATTCGTTACTTCAGAAAGCTAAATCTCAATATTGGTGAATACAGTAGCTAAGTGTTATCTTTCTGCAAGGGAGAAATAATGATGACAAACAGAATCGAAATTGAATACATAATTGAATTTAATTACGAAGAATTTTATTGTGGATCGCTTTGTTTAAATCGCGCACAGCTTATTTAGTTAAACTTCACACACTTCTACACAACTTTTGAATTTGAGTCAACCCTAGCAGCTACAATTTGCTCTTTGAACAAGTCGCATTCATGTGTAGAGTTAGTGCATGAAGCGAAATTAGAATGTTGTTACACTCGTATCCGGATTATACAGTTGTCGCTGCAGTTGGCAGCGCCGGGCTGCGCTACCAACCGTATAGAACTAATGAGATAATCACACGTCCCTGCTCTATATGGTTGGTTTTAATTTATGTTCATTTAGACAACTTAAAGATATTTAACTAGCGACCCGCCCAGGCTTTGCACGGCCAGCGTTAGGCATATACGTTTAATAATAAAACCTGCAAAACACAAATTAATTATACATATTATAAGCCTTTCTCTTGAATCACTCACTCTATCTATAAAAAACCGCATCAAAATTCGTTGCGTAGTTTTAACGATCTAAGAATATATAAGAACAGACAGACAGTGCGAAGCGACTTTGTTTTATACTAATTAAATTGGTGTGGGAAGAATATTCTAATAAAGCTATTTCACTTTTTCAATTCAATGAACAAGTCATTGAACCAAATATTTCTAGATAAAGGCCAAGCTTAATAAATGTATGTACTGTGAAACAATCCGCAAAAACAACATGTTTTTGAACACCCTGTTCAAAACACAAACTTGCAAATTTTCTCACGGAAAACGCTGAGTCAAACAAGTGTTACAATTCCGCCAGCCTAAATAAACAGCAAAAAATCGCTTGATAGCGCTTGATTAATGACCGCTGTATCAAGCGGTAGCGACGGGCGTGCGATTAATCGTGATAATGCAAATTGCGTGTCAGCAACCCGTCGCCTGTCGCCTGTTCCCGCCGCCGCGCAGTACGGGCGCTGCGGTCGCGCGTCATCAATCATGACGACCTTCTGATACAAATTGCGCTGAACTGAGGCTTGTAAGGCTTGTGCACTGTAGACAAATTTAAAATGTATTTCGTTTGAAATCAAAAATCAACTTAGAACCCAATAAGACACTTAAGAAAGTCTACTTAGCTGGCGCGGCGGTTCGCACAAAAAGCCACCTGAGAAGAACCGGCAAGATTTTTTTTAAGAAGTTCGTTTGTCATCATGAGCTCCTATTCCCTGCTCCTAGACCCCTTACCAATAAAACATTAATGAGATGTTTTTTCTTTATTTTTAAGCCGGGTACAGCGTGACAGCCAATCATTGGAAATGGCACCGCAATACCAGGAAGATTATTTAAAATTATTATTAGGAAGATTATGTTTGTAACAAGTGTTTATTCTATAAATCGTCCAAGTCTTTGAACTGAGTAGCTGTAGAGGCCTTCGAAATGAACAATTCATCCTTTGCATTAAGATTGGAATTGGTTCAATAAAATATTGTATGTCTATAAGACAAATCGTTTGGGAACCTCTAGTCTAGAGCATGGGCATTGAGCATAGCATGGAACCCGCTCGTGTAGCGCGCTTCATTAGTCGACAGCTGTCGGTGACGCGCCGCGCCGCAAACACTAGCTATGCAGCAGTTGGTACAGATCCTTGTGACTGAGTGAGCTACCATACAGCGCTATCTATTTTGCTCAAGTGATACTAAAAAGTGTTCATATATGGAGCTGAAAGTCTGATAACAGATTGTAGCCAGGTAACCGATTGCCCTGTAGAACGGATTGCGAAGGTTAGGTTGCAGTCGCTTTGTGCAAATCAGGGAACTAGCTCACCGACCAAACTTTGTTTGTGATAACGTTAAGACTATGAATTAAAAAACACTATGATACCTATTTATTTAGGCAAAGGCATTACATATTTCCAAAGTCATAAGATATGTTTGCTTAGAAGGCTAAAACTGAGAGGAATTTAAGAACACTCAAAAGTTTGGTAAAAGCCATGTGAAGAAACATACTGCTGCCATACGGGGTAGGTAGTCAGACTAGTCACTATAAAGCGTTATCTCACTCTTGACTTGCATAGGTACCTATTGACAGAAAACAAAACGCTTTTCTGTTTATTGTTAACTTAGTCTTTGAGACGTCGAGCGAGGCGCCGCCCCCGCGCCCCCGCGCCGCCCGCCCAAGATTAATGACAGTCACGGAGCAGCCGAGCCAATCAGGCATTACTTCTAATCTCGCCGGCCACTGAATTAGTTTAACCACGCCGCCACTTCGCTTGACATATTTCAAACTAATGGGCCATCAATTGATTGGAAATTCTATTCACTACGTTTTTAACTACTTACTATATTTTCCTTTGGGTATAAGACAATTTAAATTTTGACATTAACTTTTTTTTTTATTTACTTAGGTTGCAAGCCAAGTCTTGAAAGCCATCATATTTTCAGCCAGATAGTACGAATGTATTCGAAATCTTTTAGTTTTATTCGTTTGTATTTGCTAAATCTCTCTGGCGAAGTATTATTTTGATTATAATCGATACGCACCTATGTAGTATGAACCTAGTTATGTTTGGGGAGAGCAGTCGGAGGATACATAAAAGAAACGAGTTGTTGAAAACAGTTCACTGCGGACTGTAATATCAGGATTATAAGACTTAATTCTATGCGTCATATTCTTTTCTAGCTAACATAATTTCTTTTTTGTACTCAACGGACGCCCGTTCGCCGAGCGCTAGACATAACATGATGCCTTAGTGCAGCTCAGTATCACCCACAGTATATGGTACAAAGGGTGCCATGTACCAACGTTAGAAGCACCATGCATAAGTACTGTGAGACCTGGTTGGTCTTACACAGGGTAGGCCGGTACGAGATGGTTGAATGTAGTATTATGTTTACTTTTAAATAATTTGTTATTATAAGAAAAAATATACAAATGACTGATTCTGTGACAAGCCGTCGAATACAGCAGACGTTTTGATTTGGTAGCTAGTTGATCAGTTTTTCCAAGATCCCAAGATTTCCAAAATAACCGTGAGAGTCCGATCCAAGTCGGGATTGTGCTCCCACAGTACGTACTTACATACAATATTATATAGAGCAATTTACATATTCATCACACCAAGTGACACGGCTCCATTGCGAAATTAATTAGATCCATCGAAGTTTGAAATTATCCTTCACGTCCACGACCAACTAACGTCGTAGTATCGGGTGACATGTTCTCAATATCCTCTGGTTATAAATCACTCTAGTACATACCTAGATGGCAGATGACGCAGCCAGTGTGGCATCTAATTAAATCAGTAAAGCTTCCTATAATACCATAAGGCGAACCACTGCGTCAGAAACTGACCAAAATGTGTATTATCTACAGTACCTAATTCATTACATTAGGTACTTGGCGGCAGAATACCTAAGCAATAAGAGGCCTTTCCTCTCTAAGAGTCTGAAATAAAAGGCATTTACTAAAATCACAAATAACAATCAGAATAAAAAATCTATTTTCCAATAATTATTTATCTATACTAATATCTAAGAGTAGATAATATATATGCTAATATTATAAAGTATGCTTATATTATAAAGAGGAAAGATTTGTATTTTTGTGTGTATGTTTGTAATGAATAGGCTCCGAAACTACTGGACCGATTTCAAAAATTCTTTTACCGTTAGAAAGCTACATTATCACTGACTAACATAGGCTATATATTATATTGATACGCGGGCGAAGTCGCGGGGAAACAGATAGTTACAAATAAGAATGACTAGGTATGGTTTGAGGTTTGATTATCGGTTTATAAGGAACGGAACTATATATTGATGATATATGATTATGATGGACCAATTCAAATGACGAAAGCATCATCGGAAATAAGAAAATATTCAGATGGGTATCTCTTCTTCTGAATTTCTTCTTCTTCTTCTTCGTCTGAATATTTTCTTATTTCCGATGATGGATTAGAATAGTTGCCTATCGCCTATGTGATGTATCTAACTGTTTGTTTAGGTATGATAAACAAAACACTTACTCAAATAACATTATTTTAGTGTGGTATTTCTAAAATAACAAAGAATCAGCAAGCACGTATGTAGACTTGGGTCCACATTGTCTGAAGCTTTGTTTTAAGTAATAAATACTTCGCAACCTGGGGGCGCCACCATCAAAGTACTCTGTACTCGCCTAAGTTCTCAACTTGCCACTCAACTTAAGTTTTTCCGTCTGCTCAAAGGGTGCACTCATTCATTATATCCTCGGAACAGATTATCGGCTTTTAATTAACGCGCATCCTAGACGCTTTGTGCAGCAGATGCTTTAAATAGTTCAAATTCATATTTACTTTTTAAATTTGAAAATAGTTTGTAATGTTACCCGCAAACAAGACGTGCGTTGAGGCTCCAGGGAAATTATATACATTTAGTTATATACACAGACCTATATCTATGGGCTATATACTTGTATATAATCAAAGTGACATACGTACTTTTTAAAGGCTCTTTGAAACAGATTGTCTACCTGCTTACTATACAGTCTATATACATAAATATTTTTTTTAAAACATTTGTATTATGCATTATAATTATAATATGTGCACTACTGAGCAAAACGTTGTTTCCGTTTTAGAAAATACTAAAATGTTTTTTTTTTCAGATGTAAAAGCTTTCAAAACACGAAGCGCGGCGAAATATGTCGCATCCCAGGATGTACGGTAACGCCATCTACCGGCGGACAGCCAACACCGATTCGAATGCCACATGTTCAGCCAGAAACATTTCGACTATTCATACAATATGTTTATACCGGCAAGGTAGGAATGTGTTTTGTTACACTACTCATGGCTATAAAGCTTGATAACTTTATTTTTTAAGCGCCATCTAGTGCTTAAACCTAACATTAAATTTTAATAAGATTACACCAAGCTGGCTCCTTACTTTATATGGTTGGCCGCTAGATGTCTCTTTAGAACAATTAAATTAATGACATGTATTTAAAGTACTATCTGAGGTACTATATATATATTTGGAGAAACTTTGCGTCAGTATTAAAACCTAAATTAAAAAACTGATTCCTAGCTCCTACTTCAAGACTCTGGAGTTTTCGAGATGATGACCCTAGCTGCCGACTTGGGCGTGGAGGACCTCCGCTCAGCCTGTGAGGATCACGTTACTTCCACGCTTAGCGTGGAAAGTGCTTGTACCTTACTAGCAGCAGCAATGGAAATTCAAGATCGACCAGGTATTTATCTGGACCAAAATTTGGAAGCTTCTAAGACATGCGATGGTGGTGTAATGGTCAGCATAGTTGCCTTCCAAGCAGTTGATCCGGGTTCGATTCCCGGCCATCGCACACTTTTTATTTTCACAATATTAGGTTTGTTATTTTAAATGCAATATAACGGCATTGTTATTTTAATTATGGAAAATTATTAAAGAATATTTTGAACCACTAAAATTAGAGAACAAGCATAGCAACGACTCGCGTATATACGATGTGATTCAAGGTATGTTTAAATGAAATTTTGACATTATGAGCGTTGTTTATAATTTACGTTATTATACCTATTGCTGTGAGCTATTGCTATATATTCTTCCCAACTACAAAGAAAAGCACTTCTAAATTAATGTTATCAGAACGCAATTTATATTTTTCATACACAAAACAGAACGTATCTAATATGAAATAAACTCTCGGTCGCCATTGGCTATACGTTTTAGTGATGTTCGTTTGCACCATCGACTAAATTGGATAAATTTCAAATCACCGTTGTTACACTGTTATACTTAGTTGTCGGCATGGATATATGAAAACGATGGTATGATGGGATAGTAGAATATACGGGTGATATGTATATTAAGTGTATTGAACTCATAAATTATAGGTCTAAGAAAAAGGTGAATTTTGACACCTTTAAAAAAGTGACGTCTTCCAAAGGGTAACACGATGCTTGATTAAAAATATGAATTGATGTACAGAACTGTCAAAAGCCTTTTATCTTGGCCCTATTATAAACTATCTATATTAGAAAACCATCTTACTCTAAAGGGCAACAGTACTTGCGGCCCAATTCATGAAATATTCTCTGCCTGTGTTTCAGTCAATGGGACATTCTACTACTAAATGAAAAAAACTAACCTGATATAAAATATTGTGTGTATAATCAACTTGGTATAATTTGCTTTATTAAGTTTTGTTATATATATATATGTTTTATATAAGTATTAAGTATTAGTAAAATATTTATAACCAATCGCATCAATACAAAAATAGTATCTATTCGACTATTTTTGTCACATCACTATTGATTAAAAAACGGCGTCGGTGGGTCGAGCCGCGGGCGTCCTTCTCCTTTTTGACACTTCTGACGGATACTAAGCTAAATTGGCGGCTTTTGTTTTGCGTAATTTTTGATAATAATCTAGGAGAAATACAAACTAAATATGGCATACAAGGGCCCACCGAAGGTGCAGAAGGTGATGGTGCAACCCATCAACCTTATCTTCAGGTATTTGCAGAACAGAAGTCGTGTTCAAATCTGGCTCTACGAAAACGTGAATTTGCGGATTGAGGGACACATCGTGGGATTCGATGAATACATGAACATTGTCCTGGACGAAGCCGAGGAAGTCCATATGAAGACGAAGAATAGAAAAACTATAGGAAGGATTATGATGAAAGGGGACAACATAACCCTCATCCAAAACGTAAACCCGAACGCGTCAGTGTGATAGGTTATGAAGCTAAGCTAAGTGAACATTCATTCCTAGTTGTTAAAACAATACAAGTGTGATGCTACTATCTCGTACCAGTGTTTTATAACAAGGTGTATTACTGTAAGCTCCAGGTCACCAGTTCTTCATTAAATTTAAGAGTAAAATCATTTCTGTGTTTTATTACTTACTGTTTGATGCAAAAACTTATTAAAAGGTGATAAACAAATGAAACCATAGTTCAAATCACACACTGATGAGTACAGTGATTGTACCTAACAGCTTGGAAATGGTGATACATATTGTAGTATATGTTTGTGTTCCTTGTGTGAGACACCAGCGCAAATTTTTTTTTCATTATTTTTTCCTTTTTTCAGCCATTTACATGACATTATCATGAGTGGTTAGAAGTCTTCTATCCATCATTAGCCTGGTGTACTCTATCCAATTATTTTGATATAATGCAAAAAATCTTAAATGTACACAGAAAACTGCAATGAGCTCACTCTCAGAAGCAATTCATATGGCAATCTATACAAATACATATTATTCAGAGAAAATATTAGTATTTTTGTTTTTAATGAAGTGAGGGAAAATAGATAGTGTTTAATAAAAAGCTACATTAAAGAAGATATGTATGGAAAAATAAAGCAATTGATACAGCATAATATAATAGACTAGTTTTATAAAAATTGGGTCAAAGCTTAACTAAAAATATGTTTAGCTGATTTGTCAGTATTGGTCTCCACTCCTAAGTGGTAGATTAGGTCTACGGGCTCAAAAATACCTGTTGGTAAGTTGGTTTGAATTCTGAGATATTGATGACTCATCACTTAAATGTCCCAGTTAAGTTAACCTTGAATAAAGTATTCAATTGACACAGCATGACATTGTTTTGGCTTTGCAAACTTAAAAGTAACAAGCAAAAGAACTAGGCACACATATTGTAGGAAAATATTTCTAAAGCTCCCTAAAGACAAGTTAGTAATAAGCCGTAGAGTAAATCATGGCGAGACACTAGTGATACCTCTATTATTACAAGACATGTCTATAGGCCGTGGGTTATCCCATTTAAATTGGAGCCGCCCGACTGGGGACTGTACCTCCGCCTTTCAGAAGACCGCAGTGAAATGACATTACTTGATGTAGTGTTGTGTTTCTACGGTGAGTAAGGTTGCCAGTGCTCCACGAGGATACGCTGGGCTAGCAGTAATGCTGCTAGCACAGTGAGTCCTCATCAACAACATGGTTGGCACCCCGTTAGTGATACCCCTGGTATTGCTTGCTAGTGGCTATAGGCTCGGTGACTGCTTACCATCAGGTGGGCTGTATGGCCCCTATGATATTGCTTGTGAAAAATAATTACAATGGTGACAATTCTCTTTTTCCCTAAACTAAATTACACTTAATTTTAGCTTATTGCTGACAAATTAAATTATGTCATTTCAAAATTATTAGTTTACATAGTTTCAATGAACAACAGAATGCAGTCAATATTTCAGTTTACTGATGTATAGTCTAGTGAGACGAACAAGAGAATTTGCACCATTATTAATTTGTAGTACCCGTATGAATGATGCAGGCGGCAAGAGTGCCTCGTCCTTTATGGAGCGCTGCATCGCGTTCATCGGAGACAACGCTGCGGACTGCGTGAAGACCAACGCCTTCCTCAACCTCCCAAAGGAAGCTCTCATTAAACTAATTTCCTCCGACTTTGTGAGTACCAAGATACTGAAATTAATATAACGGTATCAAGAAAATAACTTTTTACTCACCTGCCCCGGAAGGCGGGTTATGTTTTTCGAATCTGGTATGTGTGTGTATGTATGTTTATCACCTTGGCTCACTCTGTAGCCTAAAAAACTTGATTACGTTCGACTTGTCAGTCAGATCAAATAAAAAAGGTGATGAAATTTTTTAAACAACGAAGTGACGAGCGTTTCAAACTACGCCTTGCAGGGTACATATACACAATTACACGAAATTACGCCTTGCCCACGCACTACATGTTTAAAATACTGGCGTTAAAATAAGTTTAATAAATTGTTCACTAGGTGGCGCTGTTGGGTTGACATAAATTGATACCCACACACTTTTATGTAAATTATTATTTTGATACCTTGGTTGCTCTATGCTATGCCTATGAAGAATTACCGTACCTGCTACCTGCCTGTAAAATCATGATAAATGCAATGATCTATAAGATTGTTTTAGATAAACTTAATGTTGAATTGATACATAAATAAATAGGTCTGTGGGCGAAGGCCGTGATAATTTGACGGATCCCGTGAACGATTATTCTTTCGCAGAATGTAGCTGTACCTCAGAATAGATAATAATATACTACGGCTGTACGAAAGCTAATACCAGTGGCAGCGTATAAATTAAATAACTCAGTAGTTATGTGTCACTTCTGTCAGTTCAGTAGTAAGCAACATTGGAAAAATAGCAAAGTTCCAGTTTGATGATCCAACTAGTGAACACTTCTTTAGGTCGTCGTAGGGGCAAAAACACAAAAGTCAGTAACACAACACTACATCAAAGTAGTGTTATTTGACTGCGGTCCTCTGTAAGGTGGAGGGTACTTACAGTCCCTAGTCGGGCGGCTCTAATTTTAATGGGAAACTGGAAAATCCCAATTTGCCCTACCTCTTTTTTAAAGCACATGTTGGGATTAATTGCTGTAATTAAGCTTATAAAAAATAATTGGTACAGGCCGTGGTTGGAACCTGGGCCCATCAGATGATCGCTTATAATGTTGTGTGTGTGTAGCTGTGCTTGGAGGAGGAGGAGGTGTGGCGCAGCGCGCTGGCGTGGGCCAAGCAGCGCGCGGGCGTGGCGCAGCCCCCCGCGCACTGGACCGAGGAGGAGCGCGCGCGCGTCTGTCTCCACCTCGCGCCGCTCATGCACCACGTGCGCCTGCTGCTCATCGGTACGACACTCACCTTCTTGTTTTTACTTAAAGTAACAGCCACGCACAATTCTGTCTAGTACCTAGAATGTTATTTGACTGGGTTTTAGTGAGTACTCAAAAGTCAGACGGCTCCTATTCAATCCAGGTAATTTTCCCTGGTTTCGCGGGATGTCTCGGTCAATAATTAGTTGTTAAAAATATAAATACAATCTGTACTACTATCACAATATACTTGGCTATGGGACATGACAGATATTGTATTTGAGTCCATAGGATCCCACGACCCTTGTAATACATGAAATTATCTGGACTTGTATTTTGCATTTCAAGAGTCGTAATGTCTTAATCTTACCATAGTATAAAACAAAGTCGCTTCCCGCCGTCTGTACGCTTAGATCTTTAAAACTACGCAACAGCTTTTAATGCAGTTTTCACTTAAAGTCTGAGTGATTTCTCTAGAAAGTTTTTCTGTATAATTAATTTAGGTTTTATATATTACATGCATATTATAGCTGTAGATACATCCGACCCGAGATGCCGAAGCCAAAGTCGCTAGTTATACTTATACCTACTATAAACACCATATAACAACATATCACGTGCCCAAGTGTGTTGCGCTAGTACCATACATGTGTGTGTGTGTGTGTGCAGACAGCGCGGTGTTCGCGGAGGAGGTGGAGCCGACGGGCGCGGTGCCGATGGAGCTGTCCCTGGAGCGCTACCGCCGCGCCGCGCTCACCGCCGCGCCCGCCCGCCCCGACCCCGCCCGCCGCGCACACACGCGGTAACACACCACCCTTGGCTTCCTTGCTAGTTGCGACACAACACGTTACCACGTACCGTACTAAAAGTAGCATGCAATGTGACAATACTATCGATATTAGGAATTCAAACGTTATTGTTATTTGGAAAAACACTGAGCACTAAGGTTCTGGCCGCTTCTAGTCAGGTGGCTGTTTTTTCGAAACATGGTAAAGGTAATGGAAACAAACGTTTATAAATTAAAATAAGTACATCGATCACTAGATTCTACACATTAATGACCAATTTCTTTGAATCACTCAGAGATACACCGACTAACTAAAGCAAAGTTTGTATACAAACTTTACCAGTGCCGATAGCAGGATCATTTTTGACCACTGCCGGTAGCAGGAACATTGTCGACAACGTATTCGAAAACGTAACTCGCGAAATGTCAAAATTGTCATACTAATTTTTAGTTCCACTTTCACCGCCGCAGCGCTGTTCATTTTTCAATACAAAAATAATCGAAGGCGATACGAAAACGTTGTCGCAATTATTCATGCTAGCCCTACACGTATTACATTACACGAACGTAACTCGCGAAATGTCAAAACCATACTAATGTTTAGTTCCACTTTTCACCGCCGCAGCGCTGTTCATTTTTCAATACAAAAATAGTCGAAGACGATACGAAAACGTTGTCGCAAATTATTCATGCTTGCGCAGACAGAACTTCGAATACTTTTTCTATAAATATATACCAAACACCCAGACTTTGGTAAACACAAAATATTCATGACGTGTGCCTACGGGGAAGGAACCCGCGGCTGTTGTCTCGCAGTCCGGTTGACTAGTCCGGTGTCCTCAGGGTGGCGGTGAACCTGTTCGCGGGCTCGCTCATCCTGCAGCAGGACCGCAGCGCGCTGCAGGCGCTCATCAACAACTGGTACGGACCCTTATACATACTGTTACACCTTATATCCAACACGATCGATATTATGGCAGTTCCTACGGTAGGAAATTACTAGTAGAAATAAAAAATAAATATCATTTAACATTTTATTTGTATAAACATGAGAGACAATAATGTACGGAAAAAGCGTTATACCCTTTTAGGATTTGTATTTTTATACTACGAAAGTGGCACGCAGGCTTTACGCGCACGCGGTAAGCGGTCACCTAGCCCATAGATATTTGCAATATTGTAGTGGTAGGTATCACTAGCGTGTTGCTCTTGCGCGTTTCTAACATGCCGCTATGGTCTACTTACCCTACCAGCACAGCACTTCCTCTAAAAACATTACTAACCGCAGAAACACAATATAACATGAGAGTAGATTTGATAGCGATCTGTCACCGTTTTTATGAGAATCCAAATGAATGCTACTTATAAATATGTGTGTGTGTGTGTGTGTGTGTGTGTAGGTGCGGTACCCCGAAGCAGTCCTGGCGGCTGATATTCCGCGCGTCCACACACGGCTTCTCCGCGCAGGCCTTCCACTCGCACTGCGACGGAGTGGCGCCCGTTCTCCTGCTGGTGCAGGTATACCCTTCATAGTAGTATATTATCTACTCTGAGGTGTTACTGACTGTGTGTTGTGTGTTGAAACACATCCCGTCATAGCATGAGCACTCTACTAAGTCCGGGCTGCGATGACAGTTGGGAGTCGGCCTACTGGCAACATTACTCGGCCACATTATATATCGGCCGACTGCACCTAATACTATGTGTAAAGACCAATAGTACGTACAGTTAGTTCAAAGCAACTGAGCTATTTCGACCACGTGAATTTAACCATCTTTTAACAGTGGTCGTGAACGTGTCGTAGCCACATTCAAGTGGTTAGATTATATTTTATATATGTTTGGGATATTTATTTTGACTGTGGAATATTTTGTGTGTCAGGTGTCGCGCGGCGGCGCGGTGGGGGGCTACAGCGAGGTGGCGTGGGCCCCGGGGGGCGCGGGGGGCTACCGCGCGGCCGAGCGCGCCTTCCTGTTCGCGGCGGAGCCCCCCGCGCGCTACACGCTCAACAAGAAACCCTTCGCGCTCTGCTACCACCCCGAGTACGACGCACTGCCTACTATACCTACCTCCTCCTTCATTTCATAGTGTGCCTAGCCTTAGCCTCAGAGCTAATATAGAAAGCTTTTCCTTATACAAAAAGAGTGGAAAACCCACTTGCTATACTCGAGGGAATATATCACTAGCACATTGCTACCCTTACAGTCGTGAGGACTCATGTGGGCTAGTAGCATAATCTACTCACTGCCAGAACAGCTATCATAAAGAAACTATGTTACGTTTACTCATCACAGGAACATCGCCTTAACTCTCAAAATTTCAAAATTTTCATACGATTTTTATTTCCGCTTTTCGCCGCCGCGGCGCTGTTTATTTTCCCGTACAAAAAAGTCGAAAACGATATAAATATGCTGTCAAAAGCAATTCGATAGTCCTCCTGCTAAGGTTACTGTACTAACCTTATTTGCAATAGTTAAATCTGAATTGTTGTTGTCAGCTGTGGTCCAATATTCGGCGCCGGCGCAGACTTGTTCCTGTCAAGCAACTGCAACGCGAACAGCGACAGCTACAGCAACCTGCACTCGTACGGCGACCCGACCGCGCCCGCCTCGCTTGCTCCAGACTATAATTTTACTGTCACTGACTACGAGATATTCACTATTAATAACAACTAAAGTGAAGCAGGACAAGCCATTGGTGCCCTGCAATGGTGGTGCAATACGGTGGATAAGTACTCTTACTAAATTGATAACGAAATTGAATGGCGGCTAACGACATCTAGCGGACAATTTATCAAACTCTGGGATTCATACTAATTAAAAAGCCACGTATTTGGGAAGCTAGCACGAAGCTTAAATTTTGCAGTTGCAGGATGAATGCATGTGCAGTGTGCTAGCTCCTTATTAAATCATTTTTTCTAAAGCATTTATTAATATTTTGATATCCAACGTAATGTTTGCTACTCAACACTAGATGGCGCTATAAGTAATCAAGTGACCTAATTTAAATATATTTATTAATGTTAGGTCTGTGGAATATACTCATTATTTATTAGTACTATTGGTAGTAATAAATCTGAACTCATGATTCTGAATATGTTTGTCATATTATATCTAAATATCTTTGAATGTGCCAATAAATAATAATAATAATAATAATAATAATGCTTGGACATTATCACACAGCGCCAACTGGCCCCAAACTAAGCAAAGACTGTACTATGGGAACCAGTAGCCGATATAATACTTATATACTTTTTTTTTCGTAAATACATACTTATAATACATACCAAACGCCCAGACGCAAGACAAACATATTTGTCACATAAATGTTTGCCCCGGCGGGAATCGAACCCACGACCTCTAGCGTAGCAGTCAGGTGTACTAACCACTAGACCAGCGGTCTCGTCCAATAAATGTTAATTATATCAATTATTCATAATCTAGAATCGACTTTAATTTACTTATTCTGTTCTCTTTTATCAATTAGTTATTGTAGTTGTGACCAATATAAATAAATTTGTAGGAATGTAGGTCATCCCAGAAAATCAATGGAATCCCACTTGTTTACCAAAGATCGAGGGCAAATGCTAGCGTATTCATATTGTAAAAAGTTAACGAATTTTCAGGCAAACAATTAAATGTTGGGTTGGCATAAGCGATCGACAGATGGCGCTGTGTGTATGAACATTCCACTCATTCATATAAAGATAGGCATCAGTTAGTTATAATTGCAATAAATGTATTGCACCGGATAATATAATATGGTTCCAGTATCTATGTTGTCAGCGAATGTAATACGGGATTACCGGGTGATATAATAAGCAGTTTATATAATAATTAATCATAATTACGATTACTCGTCGCTTTACGTCAAGATTATTTTTTTATACATTTTGCGTTACTAAGTGCTAAAAAAAGACAATGTGTAATGATTTTTTGTTTGAGGTCTGCTATTAGGAGCCCATTGCTAGGCATTCCTTACAGTTGGAAACACTTCTTACATGTAATTCAAAGATAATGATCGATAACATAATATAAATTACAAACTTTAATTTTGAATTCTCAACAAGCTACTTAAACGACGCCGGCCCTAGTCCGAGATCAGGGAAGACCGAGGTTGTCATTCGGCGCCCTAAGTCGATGCTGTAGTAACTATTAAACTCCTGTTTCATAATAAAAAAAACATCGCTCCTTGTCACCTACTAATTCAGCTTGAGGCCCAATTACCCATGACATTGTACTGCAATAACATGGTTGTCGACAAATTCCCATGTAATTAAATAAATTAACCTCTCGAGTAGACCCAGCCGCTGAACCTGATCGTGCGACTTACACTTACACATGGATGCAGTCGACACCCAACCGAGAGACGAACAAAAAGTTCATTATCTCATTTCTTTATAGGTGTAATTAATCGCCAACAATTCCCGTGACAGCCTGTGAAGGTTTAAAGCTGCCGGCAGGACTGTGTCTATTGTCATTAGCGCGACACGCCGCTTGACTAGTTTCCGCGCTCCATTATGCCCGACTTGGTATTCCCGGCCAAATGGAAGCTGGACCGCAACACAATATAAACTAACATTGCGCTATCTAGCTGGAAGTATTGCTTTGTCTTAGAAGTTCCACTTGGTCTTAAAGACCACCAATTCATCATCTTCTCATTGATTTTAGTTCTATTTTTGGACTTGGAGAGGTCTTTTATTTATTGAAGATTGCACATCTCGTGTGAAATTAATAAGCTATTTGTTATATGTAATTTAGAAAATGTTATACACATGTCGAAGAGTAAAAAAAATTAAAAGTTCAATAAATACTTGAGAACTTAATTATTGCTGAATAATTAATTAACTCCATGCCAAATTCTCGGCGAATAACTAATTACATGGACAGTTATCTAATAAAATGAATAAAAACCCTCTTCGATCGAACTGCGCGGGCGCAACGGATTCCTAATCGATTGATCAACAGACTAGGGTTTCCCAGTTCAAGCACCGGCCCCAGGCTGCACTGTGATGGATACACATCTCCGCAGACATACATACCTACATACATTTCATCAACCACACGCCCACCCCTGAAGGGGTAGACAGAGAGCCCGCAATTTTACTCTTTATTTACACACCTATTCTTTTACATTCATCAATCGTTTCATACATGCCCGCCGGTTTCAACCGACATATGTTTATATGTTTACTAGCAACCCGCCCCGGCTTTGCACGGACAGCAGAGCATAACACCTCAATTTTTTGCTGTCGTAGTTCTGGTAGTAGGCTGTTGCGCCGAGCTGCGGCGGTGCGGGACCGCTTCCTAGCCGTTCTATATCCGGGTGGCATGACATTTTCTGACCTCTTCGACGACCACATGACACATTGACACATTTCATCCAATTTACACAAAATCTTATTAAATATCTCTTCGTTCACCGGGGGAAACGAAATCCGTTCAGTAATTTTGAGCTTATCGCGTTGAGACAGACAGACAGAGGATGACTATGTTTTATTAATGTGTACAGATTTTTAAGGCAACGCGCAAAGGATACATCTAGTGTTATAAGCGTCCATAGACTGCGGTAACCGCTTACCGTCAGCTGGACCGTCCCTTGCTTGTCAGCTTATTAGAAAACAAAATCTCTGTTGGTAGGTTAAATGTGCTTTTTTGCAGTCCAAAATTAAATTATTAGGATACGTTCGAGGATGAGAAGAAGATGCATTTCCGCAGATCGCACCTGACGAGTACAGGTCCACTTTACTAGGAAAGTACAGTGGCTTAGGGTTTCCCAGGAGGGTGCCTCGGCCCGGTAGTTGACGTGCGCGTGCGTTTCGGAATCTCGCAGCTTTCCTGCGGCCTTCCCCGTCTGTCGCGTGCTCGGCGCGTGCCACTCATGCGAGCGACGGGTCTATGCCATAAGAACAAGTAATTACTTATTGTTATGTGTATGCTAAGTTGTTATTACTTATTACACTATGCGCTAACCTGACGTAATAGCAAGCATGTTATCATATCAACAATTGCTAGTACAGGTGTAGCGAGACACACAAATATCTGTTTTTAGACATTACGTAAGCCCCTTTTTGGCATTTTTTAGGATTTTTTTACATGACACATCTCAGGGAGAGGGACAGCTCTCCTATCACACTCGGCGGCCTCCTTCTGGGGGTTTCGCAGAAAGAGGCCACGGCCTTCCAAGCCTCCTCCTCTGCCAGCATAGCCACTGCTACACGTGGCAGGGAGAGGTCCTGCCCCGTCCTTTTGACCAGGATCAATAGATTTAAGGCCGGAGCTTGCGAGTATTTGTAGCCCCTTAAGTGGCGGATTTTCATATTGCCCATAGTATTATATTTTGCCACCCTATTCATATTTAAATTTTGAATAGGCGTTTTTGACTTTTCTGGGACCTCCCAGAGGTCTCCCCTTGGCACGGGCCCCGTGTACCGTTATGGTATAGACGGCACAGATTAGGTCCTTACATATCGTAGCTGGAACGCGAGTGGTATAAGCCGCCACAACCATAGATAATACTCATAATACTCGAATACTATCATTAGCTAGTATTTGTGAATGAGTGATGGTTTGTTTACTATATCTAGTAATAGTGTTTCCCGCGCCGCGGATGGATGTCGTCGCTGGTGTGTTGCGGTTGTTCATTAAACAATAAGATAAGCAGGTACCTTCTCAGAGTAGTATTGCTCATGATTACTCAATGCTAATACGCACATAGATGTTTTACGAATTCTTGCGGTAAATTTCAATAAATACCAATAACATTGTAGTTTATTGTTTACATAATTTGTAAAATAATGGTAGTGGACGGATTTTGATGAGACTTGGTATTGTGGTTGGTAGGTGGAATTAGGATTGACAGGTCTGTAGTAAATAAAGATTTAGTGCTGCTCTACTTACTATTATATCAATAGTTAAATTATATAGTCCTCTGTTTTATATTTATTAACATAAAACAGATTTAATGTTTCGTTTGTTGTTGTGTGGAGTAGTAATATTTGGCAATGCTGATTGCTGAGCTGATTATAAAACTCAGTAATGAAAAGCTACACGATCCCTTAGTGACCTTTAGGGTATATATTCTGTTACTACATGTGTGAAAACGCGGGGATAAGGCTAGTTTATAATATACGAGATTATTCATGAGTTATTGTTTTGTAGACAGAAGTCAAGAGATTTACATGTCATTGAAAAATGATAAAAAGTATGTAGTTTATTCTTTTCCATTTTAATGATCTTGAGCTATTATCCTGGTACCATCTCAGTTGTAAGGGCCGTGGAATTACCCCGAAACAGTGTGCTTACACTGCGGCCTACCTTAACAGTTACCGCTACGAGACAGCCATTTTGCACAACATTGCGCCAGAATACTACGCCTCGGCTGGCAAACGTCAGGTAGTTACTGAGCTAGCAGCTGATAGCGTGCCTGTAATTATCTCTGAGTCAGCTAATCACTGCTATTATACAATTATGATCTTTGGCGAATTTGCATTTAGCAATGACTCTAATGAGATTAAAAAAAACTCACGTGCATAATAGCACGATGATAACAATTTAAATTAAAGAGTTCGGTTCATATTTGTTACCCGACTGCCCCAAAAGGATGGTTATATATGTGTTTGAAGTATATTTACGAATGTGTCTATTTCTCTTGGATACGCTTTGTAGTCTTACCAGCTTTATGGATTATAGATATATGAGGTGGCGTTAGATTCGTGTTATTTGTGGGAGTGACATAGAGGTACAAGACAAGTGACAAGTGACAATCTATACCAGACTACTTAACAGAACTACAAGTTCCAAACATTTTGAAAACACTTGCCCTGGCTGCCGTATCTGTCAACCTACAGCCTAGACTGCTGGTCTTGAAGAAAGACTGAACTTGGAATGAAAAATTGTATGAAAATTTTGTCTCGATCGACCTTTTTGCTTTCGTATTAATCTCGATGTAATCCTAAAGGATCTAAATTATATCCCAAGCACTGATATCCGTAATAATATTAAATCTACATATATAAGGGTACAGCCCATACTATACTGTATAAGGTACCCACAACAGTGATCACATCATACGGAATGCGTAAAAGCATAATAATGGAAACCCAACCGGGGTTTTATTTTTTTCGCAGGAAAAATCTCATCGCTCCATATAAGGGTATCGAAGTTAATTTATTTGAAAAATCGACAAGGAAAAATACACATGATGCAGTCGCGTGCTGCGCTCCCATTCCTAGTGGTATTCACTATTGCGTCAGAGTGCAAGTACATATTGATCGAGCTAGTCTAGTAGTCCGTTGGTCTAGCTAGTGGTTAGCGAACCTGCTATCCGCCAAGTGTCGCGGGTTCGGTCCTCGTATCACGGCAAAATTTACATGAAATTTACATATTTTGTGTTTGCCTTGAGTATAGTTTGGTACATACTTGCGACCCGGATTTGCACAGGTGAAATACATAAAAACCTTCCTCAAAAATCACTCCGTGTAAAGCGAGCGAGCCCTAGTCGCACCTGATGTGTAACATCTGACACAGTAGTCGCGGTGGCCGTGTGGAGGATGAAGCGTCGCCTGCTATTCCAACCACGACGCAAGTTACAATGAGTTTCTCTGATTTAAATGCAGTGTATAGTCACACCACGAGCCTTACGGTGAAGGAAAACATCGTCAGGAAACCTGCATACGTCTGAGAAGAAATTCAAGGACGTATGTAACTTCCCAGGCTGTAACACAACTCCGCTCCTTTCACGAAATTACTCCCACAGATTGCTGGAGAGCGGGAGGTAAGACGTTACACATAGATAACTATTCTGTCTCTATGAGTAGAGTTAGTGTGGTCCTCAAAGTTTATGCTTTGCTTATAATAGTTTGTGACTGGCTGTGTGATAATATACGAACATGATTATTGAGCCAGAGGTAGTGTCTAAGGTGAGTACAGCAGTCAGCACCCGAGTAAATTGTTTATAGCCGTAGTGTGTGACGTCACAGCGTGAACCGGCAAGCAAGGGCAAGGGCACGTGACGCGTTCTTACGTCACAGCTTTTGTCTGCGGCAAGTGACCTAGTTAACGTACACTAACTCGTGTGTGTGTGTGTGTAAGTACCTCATGTGATCCGGTGGACACGGCTCGCGTTACACAGGTAACCATCAGAATACCAGATCGGGGACGTTCTCATTTAGGTATACCTACGTTTGTTTACACTAAACAAAATTATTCACACACTTGTTTACAAAATTACTAACCATTATATCGACCTTTAATTCATCACACTACTATGCTTATCTCCTCATTATGGAATGGTGTTTCTCGCGCCGCCTTACCACACATACATATATTATATGCGTATACATATAAGGGAAGTGTCAATCCTTGACTGACCACTGATGTAGAAGAAAAATAATTTCTACAAGTTCGAAGCCGTGGCGGGTCAGCCAGTCGTAAATATATTTGCACATATTTATCTCCGCTACTTCCGTTACAATGAGAAACAAAGTTGCATTCAATGAGGGTATTTTATCGGAAATCAATTTGTTACAATGAGGTGTAGCGGCGGCGCTCCCAATAGACCGTGAAATTATCGGAAAATACGCTGCGCTTCTGGCGGGTCTTAATCTCAGCGAACAACGGGCCGCAGCGGTCTTTTTTTCGTTTTAGTTGAATAATTATAAATATAAGACTCATGTCAAAATAGTTAAATAAAGCCTAATATAAAATTGATCTTACAAATATTATGAATGCGACGTCACGCCTCAACGAACGGCTGAATAGATTTGCAGGAGTCAATAAAGATAACGTAAACCTGACTTTATAATCATAATCATGTTTTAGTTTAACGGGATAATTATATAAAATGAAGTCAGATGTATCATAAATATTTATTTATAGATCCCTTGGTTATGGGTATACTGTAGTAAGTAACTCACTTCCAAATAGAGGTTATGAATTGTATATTTTTATAATAGTTTGTTTGACAGACACACAGACAGACATTATTATTTTTTGCCATAAACTAAGCGGGCGTACCCCTGGTATCGCAAGCGTCTATCTATAGGCTAACCGCTTACCACAGTACCGTATGCTTTATTGTATACTACATAAAGGTGACTTGTAAAAAAATGGTTAACGGTATAAAATTGCAATGTCATAGTTTGTATAGTGGGCTGCCTTAGTCACCGGTCCCACTGCTGCACTGATTGGCGGCTCGCATGTGGACGGCGCGCGGCGTTCAAACATTGTATAGGGTTGTCACTAGTTCCACCGTGTTCCTTTACGTAGTAATAATAAAAAAGTTCGAATATTATCACAGCGCCATGTGGTTTCAAACTAATGATATCACTAGCTTGTCTGTTGAGCGGGTTTGTGAAGCAGCTTGTGCAGAGATAGATAAATACATAATCTTATGTGTATATAGACCTCCAAATTCGGATATTCGTTTATTTTGTTCAACAATGGAGGCAATGCTTAGAAAATTATTTTATACAAATAAAAAACTAGTTATATGTGGTGATTTTAATGTAGATACTTTAAAAATGTCAACTGAGGCCCGATTATTTAAAAATCTTTTCAAATCATTTAATTTAGACATTATATTTAATGAGCCCACAAGAATAACAGCCACTTCGTCTACCTGCATTGATAATATAATATCAAATGGAAATATAAAAAATAAGTCGTTAATAAGTGGCATTAGATCAGATCATATGGCTCAATTTGTTGAGTTGCATGATAGTGCACAACCTAGCACCTCTATGAAAGAGTGTAGACCCCTGTCTAAGAATAGAATGGAAAGGTTTAGGAAGAATTTAGAATCAAAAATTTATAATTCTAAGTCTGGTGAGCCCAATGAATGTTTTCAAAAATTACAAAACGTTATATGCAGTGAATTTAATAAGGCCTGTCCTAAACGAAAGATGAAGCTAAATAACAAATTGGAATTTAGTAACTGGGCAACTAAAGGTATAAGGATAAGTAGAGACACTTTGTATGAGTTGTATTATAAGAAATCTCATACAACTAATGAAGAGTTTTATAGTTACGTGAGAAAATATTCTAAATTATTTAAAACTGTTTGTCAAATAGCTAAATCAAAATATATAAGTAATGAAATAAGTAATTCCGATGATAAAATAAAAACGGTTTGGAAAGTTATAAATAGGGAAACGGGAAAGAATGGAATTAAAGAAAAAGTAAGCACACTTAAAATTAACGAGAATCTTGTGTCGGATAAGTTAGACGTCGCAGCAGCTTTTGAGAGCTACTTTGCCAATATTCCGTCCGAAATTACAAAAAACCTTAGCTCGTGTGCAAATACAGCCGAAGGCTTACTTAAGAAATCGTTTAATAAAGTTATTCCAGAGTTTTACTTTCGACATGTAAATGCAAATGATATTATTAAAACATTTAAAACGCTCAAAATTAAAAACACGGAAGATTTATGGGGACTTTCGATTAAAGTTATTCAAGCAATTCTACCAACGATTGCTCCTATACTGGCAACCATTTTTAATACTTGCATTGATCAAGGAATATTTCCTGATTTAATGAAATATAGTCAAATAATACCGATTTGTAAGGCGGGATCTAGAGAAAATCCTTCTGATTATAGACCAGTATCAATACTGCCGGCTTTGAGTAAAATATTTGAGAAAATTATGTTAAATCAAATGTTAGGTCACTTTAATGCGCATAATATATTACATGGAGACCAATTCGGTTTTACTAAAGGTAGATCTACAAGTGACGCGGCGGCAAAATTACTGAAGCATATATTTGAAGCATGGGAAAGTTCACATGATGCCCTAGGTGTATTTTGCGACCTATCTAAAGCATTTGATTGCGTTGAACATAGTACGCTACTGCTCAAACTAAAATATTATGGTATCCGCGGAAATGCCCTTGATCTTGTAGCCTCATATTTGTCCGGTCGTCAGCAAAAAGTCGGTGTCGGAGGCATAACTTCCAAAGGCACATTAATAAAAATGGGAGTTCCGCAGGGTTCAATATTAGGTCCTTTCTTATTTTTGGCATACATACAGATTTCCCACTTGTAGTGGATAATATCTGTGACATAGTCTTATTCGCGGATGACACGTCTCTGGTATTTAGAGTGAGCAGAAAAGACAAAGAAATGATAAGTCTAAATGAAACGCTAGCATCTGTTTCTAAATGGTTTGACGCCAATAACCTAGTTTTAAATTCAAAAAAGACAAAATGTATACGGTTTTCTCCTCCAAACTCATCGCAGGTAGACACTAATGTACAATTAGATGGCAGAAAACTTGATTTAGTTGATAACACGATTTTTCTAGGTCTAACACTAGATGCAAAATTGCAGTGGGGCTCTCACATTGAGACTTTGTCAAAGAAACTTAGTTCAGCTGCGTTTGCCATTAGGAAAGTCAGACAATTGACAGATATTGATACTGCAAAATTAGTTTACTACGGATATTTCCACAGCCTCATGTCTTATGGCGTGTTATTATGGGGATCTGCGGCGGATCTGGATACGATATTCATTCTACAGAAAAGGGCAATCAGGGCAATTTTTGCAATGGGTCCCCAAGAATCGTTAAGAGAATTGTTTAAGAAAATCAATATTCTCACGTTACCGGCTCTTTACATCTTTGAGAACTTGTTGTTTATAAAAAAGAACATTAGAAGTTCTCAGTTAAATTCAGACAACCATTATATTTATACAAGAAACAGAAACAAAATTGTGGCTCCTAGGTTTAGACTTACAAAAGTAAACAAATCATTTATGGGAAACTGCGTCCGCTTTTACAATAAAATCCCACAATCTATTACCGAATTGAATTACGATAAGTTTAAGACTCATGTCAAAAGAGTTTTGATAAATAAAGCCTATTATAAAATTAATGATTATGTAAATGATAAAAATGCTTGGAATATATAGACTCACTCTGCACAAGTGGCTCCCCGCTCCTGGTAATTGTAATAGTTGGAATATGTATTTCATGAAAGCAGTGACAAAACCAACTTGGTAGCTTTCATTTTGATATTTGTAATTTCATACCAATGTCTAGAAGAATTTTGTTACAAATTGTTATATAATGATTGTTAAATGCAAAAAAAGACAGAGCACTGAGTTTCTTGCCGGTTCTTCTGAGGTGGCTTTTTTTCCGAACCGGTGGTAATTTAGACCTTCATAAGAGCCTTATTAGGGCCTAAACTGAATAAATGATTTTTGATTTTGATTTTGAAGCAAAGACTACAGAATTGTGTTTTGTTGTGATTGCTTCAAATGTTCCTCCATTGGGGGATGGAACTCGCGACAAGTGGCGTTGCAATGAGGATAACTAACCGTGATATACATACAATCAGATCGGAAGATATCATAAATGTTATATAACTATATTTATGACTATGTAAATTATCCCAGCAGTAGATACTTAGGTAGCCATTTTTTATATACCTCGAGCAAACAAGCATATGGCATGTCTGATGGTAAGCGGTTACTCGTTGTCGTTATACAATTGCAACCTTAAAACCTTATCTCTTCCTGGTTTTATATTCTTGTTTGCTTTGTATTAAATCACAGGAGGGATATCCTCAATATAATATACAATTATTACGAAGACCTAATGACTCATAAATAATGTTGCTATAAATTAATTTACTCCAATCTCAGTCAGTGTTACTATGACGACAGCCCTGCGGCACACTCTAAGCACGTGCTTGAAATCCCTAACTTTTCTCTGAGTTGCGCACGCGCGCTTCCTCGACCACTGACTCACTCGCATCTACACCATAGATCCATGTTTACATGTAAATATTTGGACAACATTTTCACCAAAAAGACCGTACAATGAAACCCATAATTTAGCATTGACTGAGACTGACTTTAGGAGCAAATGTATGGGTTTCACTTACTCAGCCATATATAGAAGCCATAAATAAATATGGCTTCTGTGAGTTTTAAGTACCAGACTACTTGCCCTGTACTTTATAGTACTCTTTGACAGCGTGTCTGTGAACGTAGGACAGTCCATAGATAAATATTAAATTAGAAATCTGTTAGATTTGTTTTCCACGGGAATTAAACAGAAGCTTTAAAGAGGTTAGCATTGGCAAGTCGTAAATCTTTCAATGTTTTGTCTGTAGTAGATTACCTAGTTAAGTATTTTTGATGTAAATGTATACAGAAAAGCTATATTTAGTGACTGCTTATATTGTAATGAATGCTACTTAGCATGACTTAAAGGTGCAGTAATTTGTCACTGTATTACATGCTATCTTTTGCCCGCGGCTTCTCCCGCATGGTTCTAGGTCTTCAAAAACTCCAAAAATGTATACATTACAAAATGAAATATACAACTCAATATTTTACACTCGTCCCGGACGAGGGTGGGTTTTCCATAACTATATCAATGACTAGCTGCTTCCCCGCTACTTCGCCCGCGTATTAATATAAATATATAAGCCTATGTTACTCAGTAATAATGTAGCTTCCTAAGGGGGAAGGATTTTTGAAATCGGTCCAGTATTTCGGAGCCTATTTAATACAAACACACACACACAAAAATACAAATCTTTCCTCTTATTATATTACTAGTATTATTATAGAAAAGCAGAAAACCCGCCTTTTAGAGTTTTAGGAATTAGGTCACATGTGTAAGAGACGTGTAGGATGTACGCTGCCACACCAAACAAACAATGATTCAGTGCAGGACGAATCCTACGACCGCTAGTGACGTGCCCGACCACTCATTGTTTGATGTAGCTTTCATGTGTGCACCAGGATCTCCGGACCTGGCCAACCAATGTTGAAACAACACTTAGCAAGATTATCACACGAATTTCTGCTTAAGAACTTATGGTTTAGTTTTGTAGAACCATATTACCTATCACTTCCAATAGATTATTTTATATAGAGGTTGCCATACTTGCCATACATAGGCTGTGCTCATGTACATATTATAAGATAAAGCATATTAAAATAATATCCTCTAATCCAAATCATCCCTCATCATTCTCCTGCCCTTGTCCCATATTATATGTCGTCGGCGCAATATGTATTTCTCTTCCATACTTCACTATCAGTCGTCATCTCTGTATTCACATCCTTTCTAGCCATGTCATCTCTCACACAGTCCGTCTATCTTTTCTTTGGTCTAACTTGATCCCTGTAGCCATTCATTTTCATACTAACAAAATTTTCATTTCAATCATAACAACGAGAATCATATCATATATGATGTTCCACCGGGTGCTCCAAATTGGTTGTATTTGACGAGGCTGCTGGTCTACTTGTTAGTACACCTGACAATACGCTAGGGATCGCGGGTTTGATACCCGACGGGCCAAACATTTAAGTAACCAACATGTTTGCCTAGCGTCAGAATGTTTGGTATGTATTATTATTATGAATTTATAAGAAAACATAAGTACCTATTCTATCAGCTGCTGGTTCATAGTACAAGCTTCACCAGATGGCGCTGTGTGATAATGTCCAGGCGTTATCATTATTCTTATATCATTGAGATGCCTATTCTAGACGATCATTCGTTATAACATAACTTGTTGTGCAATGTGCATACCGATTAGTCCTCGAGGATAAACTGAGTTCGACCTTTGCATTTGATTATGATACCTACAAAGATATTATGCTGTAAATGGTATACAGCGTAAAACATGACTAGTGATATCAATAATGATTAATAATGGATAGATATTTGTTACTCTTTCACAGAAAAACTACTGAATGGATTTTGATGAAAATTGTAACACAGATAGTTTATAATCTTGATGTTCCTATGGTATTGTAAGCTCAATGCGGACGAACTACGAAGTCGTAGGCAGATGCTAGAACTATGTAATTTTATAGTTCTCCGTGTAAGCTGTATTTAGTACTTCATATAATATATCTGTGCCAGTAGTAGGAACATTGTCGACAACGTTTTCGTATCGCCTTCGACTATTTTTGTATTGGAAAATGAACAGCGCTGCGGCGGTGAAAAGTGGAACTAAAAATTTGTATGACAATTTTGACATTTTGAGAGTTACGTTTTCGAATACGTTCTCGACAATCTTCCTGCTACCGGCACTGAATGTAGAGTGGATAGTACGAGCCAGCTTACGAAAGGGGTGTGTTGTGCGAAATCAGTGCATCGCTTCACTGATTGCTGTTAGGCAATTGAGTCAAGAGTAGTGGTGATTCATTACTCACCTGAGTATCCCCTCAGTCGAATCACTCAATAAAACGTAACTATTCGCTGGAAGATACACTCACTGCAGTCGTGACGACATCGCTTTGACTGTCATTCATTCACTACATTCATAGCCTTCATTGTAACAAATTGGTCTTTATACTGAGTTGAGAAGATGAGGCAGCTGTTTGGTGTACATTATTTATCAACTATTATGTTATGTATTTATGTATCTGTGTGACTTAATACGTTTTGGTTTAATTCGATTTGACTCAGATTCGTGGGAATCCTATCTGTTGTGTCTAAATTACGATAATAGCAATTAAATGACATTAGGAGATTTTTTCCGAGCTCATTGTCTTGAACTGACTTAACCTTTTTTGTGCCATATTGTAAGGACCTGCAAGATCACCAGATTCCAAAAACACGGTCCACTTATCAGATAGCAAATAATGTATCAGTTTGTTAGTGGACTGGGCATCAGTACTTAAAACAAGCGACTTAGAAAAGGGTGGGCCGCAGCCCGGCCGTGCCGTCATGAACTCAACGATACATACGCACGTAAGCAGCGTTTCTCCGGCAACAGAGTGGGCCTGAGAGTATTAACGTGACAATGACATTCCAGCGGCGACCACGGCTTACACACCCACCACCTCTGAAGTGCCGTGTTAAGGCGCTATCGCTAACCGCTTTCCTTACTAAAAACTTCATTCGCACTTTGTACGCTTGTGTGATAATGGTGTCGATTCTGGTGTTCAAAATTACTAAACATAATTAATTTGACAGGTCTAAAAGTCTTTTTGTCCTTCTCATGTGCGGGTTAAATAAGGATGGCAATATTTTTAGACCTGGCAAATTAGTTAAGTTTAGTAATTTTGAACAACAGAATTGGCACCACCTATCTGTTGGTGTGTCTGATATTTCTATCAATACGGTTATTGGTTTTATAACAAGCTTTTGCAGCATTTTATGTGTGTGCTGCAAACCATTGAGGAGTTCCCTAGTCAGGACCAAATCCTGAGTGCAGCAACCATGTCGTGTTACAACTTAACACCGGCTATCAAACCCAAATTTCGTGTCTGTGCTGTTGACCGTTGAAGAGTTCCTTTATCTGGAGCTCTTCCTGGTTGTCGATTCAGATCATATTTACAATAGAAATGCATCGTCATCGAGTCTGATCGCAACATTACAAATTTAAGTTCGTATGATTAAGTGGCTCTAACTCCGCTTATAAGTTTTGACCTAAGCCAAAACATTACAAGTTCAATAAAAGCTTTTAAAAACATACAAACATCGGAAGTATTGCATAAAAACTTGTAATAAAAAATATACTAAGGATGACTCAAACTGCCAACTCTCATACTTAAACACTTCGAGAAGTTTTTTGCAGAGAATGTTTTAATTGGTGAGACATCTACTTCACATCCTTTATTGTGAACATTGATTTATATAGATCAGTGTTTGTAAACAATAATATCAGTCAATAGAATTAACTTTTCTATCGTGATTGGTGTGAGCAGCGGCCTGACAGCGTGCCCTTAAGGTCAGTGCGTGCGCAGGGTCACGTAGGGCCCGCTTTCTAAAGCCCGGCGCGTCCCCAAATAGACGACACGTCACATTTCGCCTATTTTGGTGCTACACTTGACAACTAGCATAGCTTATAATAAGCTGATATATTGCGATAGCCAGCTTCGCTTTGAATGTGTCACTTTGTCAAATGCCTAAAAGCCATAATCGGATATTGTATTCATGTGACGTACTGACGTACTGACGTACGTGACGTATTTAGAGCCTACTATCACAACATTTTCCGGCTTTGTCATTTACACGCGAAATGTGTGTTGGCAAAATGTTACATAAATGGATATCTTGAATTCCTGAAAATGTGTCTGACCATTGGCAAAACCTGACAAATTAGTTTGTTTAATTTTACGGTGGGCAATTATAATGATTTGCAACTTTTGCAAATCTGGATTAAAATTAAAAAAATGGGTCTAATCAAATATATTTGAATGTGCCATCAATGCTATCACCCCGCATCAGTTACATACCGCTATGTCAATACGCTCGCGATACGCGCCGGAGAGCACGTGCGCCCGAAGCGGCCGCGGCCGGAACCCACGCCTCCCTTTGTCAACCAGTTTGGGAGCGCGGTTCCCACCGCCACGCGACCGTCACGTACACTAGACGCGGGCTCTTCGTTACACAACAAGTGTCGCGCCTCCTTGGACTAATTATACAACGAGGTCGTTGAGCAGCCTGCCTCGTGGTCGCACTTGACAATGCACCGTCTAACACTTAAAGCCACTGCGTTCTAAAATTAAACGACAATTTTACTACAACTATGAATCAGCTTTCCGCAGTGCTATTTCTAAAGGAGTGCAGCATGGGTTCTTCAAGAAGGGTGTGAAGAGATTTTTTGAGAGCTGGCAACTCCCGAGTCTTGCTCCTGGTGTTGCAGGCTTCCATGAGCGTACCGAGGGGGGCGGGGGGGGCGGGGCCGTAGGAACGCCAACATTGTGTTATAAAAAAATCCGGTCTCTACCCCTTTCGAGCGTTGATACACTTTTTTTTATATTACTACACAAGCATACGGTTCACCTGATGGTAAGCGGTCACCGCAGCCAATAGCCGCTAACAATACCAGGTATATCACTTACGGGTTGCCAACCATGTTGTTGATGAGGACTCACTGTGCTGGCAGCATCACTACTAGCCCAGTGTATCCTCGTGGTGC
Source organism: Falcaria lacertinaria (assembly GCA_951449985.1). Lineage (NCBI taxonomy): Eukaryota > Metazoa > Arthropoda > Insecta > Lepidoptera > Drepanidae > Falcaria > Falcaria lacertinaria. Next base: position 166,980 of record OX602120.1, on the reverse strand, counting down.
ACTGGCAACCTTACTTACCGCTGAAACACAACACTACATCAAAGTAGTGTTATTTCTCTGCGGTCTTCTGTAAAATGGAGTCGTGTCCCCAGTCGGGCGGCTCCAATTTGAATGGGAAAACCCACGGGAAATACCAAATCGTCCTATCCCTCTTTTTAAAAGCTCGTGGTGTGAATAATCACTGTTCTTATGCTTGGAAACACTCATTGGTACAGGCCGGGGTTTGAACCTGGGCCCATCAGATGTCAGGCCTGTTGCTTCAACCACAAGGCAACCATTATGAACATACAACATCTCACGGTTATTTTCGTCAGTCACAGCCCTACTTGCTGGTTAAACTTCGGATGTTTACTTTGAATATTCAGTTGTTCTTCACCCCGGCCTTATCCGACTTAATGTAAGGGACGGGCCTTCGCAACCATTTTACAGGAAAATCGGTTGAAAAATCTGTTGCTCCTGGCCTGCTGCCCCCACCGAATTGGGCTGGGTACGATTTCGTTCGTCTGTCGCTTGCCGCCCGTGGGTCGAGCGACGAACAATATATTTCGCCCGCAACAATTAACGGGTGTTTAAATGCATAGAATAATCAATGTTTATTTGATCTGTAAACCATAAACTAAATTACCTAGCATAGAAGAGCTTTTTGTAGTCATGAACACTTCTCAAAGAAGAAAAATATTAAATTCGTTTGAAAAAACCGTTGCGCTTACTCCGACGTAATTTGTATCAGACAGACCTTTTACCACTTCCAGGCAATGTTGATGAGCATCCGGGACCGAGGCTTGATGTGTACTCCGAGGCACGGAAGGAATAGAATAAGAAAGGAATGTATACTAACTACGAGACATTCGCAGAGGGTTGGCAACGCGCAAGTGATACCCCTAGTGTCACTGCGCTATCAGACGGGCCGTAAATTTGTTTACCACCTTACTGGCATAAAAAAAGAGATAGATTACAATGGGATTAGTCTCCTCATATTTAGTAATTCTATGTTCGTAAACAAATTTAAGTGTGAGACACGTCTGGTAGCGCGGTTTATATTGTAGCGATACTTTAGTAGCTCGTCTACTTTAGATTCAACTCGAGTTTGGGGCTCTCCACATTTTGCTGAGCTCATTGTGGTAAAAACGTGTGGTTTGATTTCCTGAAAACTGTTATACTCATAAGGTCCTGCACGCGTCAGTTGCTGCTCGCGCGCTCTGTATTATAATCATATCCCGAAATAAACTCATTACAATATATATTATCTACAAAGACAATGAATTAGTGACGTTCTATTCCAATTGACTGTGTCAGCCGTTGAGGAAATCCAGAATTATTGCGTTCGTATTAAAATCATTTACAATGGTGTCGATTCTGTTGTACAAGATCACTAAACTGGACTGATTTGACAGGACTAAAAGTAATGCTATCCCTTTTTCATGTGTGGGGTTAAATAAGGATGGCAATTCTTTTAGTCCTGTCAAATTAGTTTAGGCTAAGATTTTTTTCTTATTATAACACCCACTACATATATTTTTCTCAATTATAATAAAAAATTATTTATTAAAGGTATTCAACCACAATCTAATATATAAAATTCTCGTGTCACAGTTTTCGTTGCCATACTCCTCCGAAACGGCTTGACCGATTTTGATGAAATTTTTTGTGCTTATCCGGTATCTATGAGAATCGGCCAACATCTATTTTTCATCCCCCTAAATGTTAGGGGTAGTCCACCCCTAAATTTGTTTTTTTTTTTAGACCTATTTCAAAAATTCTTTCACAGTTAGAAAGCTACATCATCACTGAGTAACATAGGCTATATATTATACTAGCTTCCCGCCCCGGCTTCGCTCGGGTAGACAAAATATTTAGGCTCCGAAACTACTGGACCGATTTCAAAAATTCTTTCACCATTAGAAAGCTACACTATTACTGATTAACATAGGCTACCTGCCCGCCCCGGCTTTGCACGGGTAGACAAAATATTTGATATAAAAGTCTACCCGTGCGAAGCCGGGGCGGGCCGCTAGTAAATTTTAAATTAAAGATACAAACATAAAGGGATTAAATAATAAATTAATAAGGTGACGCGACCACAAGAACAACAACAAGCCGTGGTTAAAGTGCCCGCCTGTCATGTGAAATGATCAAATGATACGAGTATAACTTATTGGGATAGCTCTATTACAAGCGTTTATTTAGTTTCGTGCGTGTGCGTTTAAGCAGACGTTGAATGTTAAATTTGACCATTTCCCAGTATATGTTCGAGCTGAAAAAAAATGGCATACACGTTTAGTTCCCGCGACAGTGCACGGTTACCTAAATGACACTATTTTCAATCCAATTTGGCGGACTTCACAAAAGGAAAATTCATCATTACCACAGTAACACCTAAGATATGGATATGAATTAAAGAGCTTCATGACCGAATGCTTGTATTAAAAAGCTATTTAACCCACTTGTTCTTTCAAGACTAAACGACAAGTGTCTAAGGATAGCGGTGATTGTTATTTATATGCCAACGCGCTAAGCATGGATGTCTTTATCAAGAGTTTTGAGGAAGTAGTGCGTTCTATTACGCACTACTTCCTCCCCCTTCATGCCCCTGTAAAAAAACTATAGCCTAGAGACTAGGGACTACACGTCCGTTACTTAATGACAGTCAAAAAGCTCTACTCAAATGTAGAGTTGATTTTCTGCGTTGAGTAAGGTTGACAAGGACAGTTCGGCTACAATGAACTCATCGAACTCCGGGTCAAAGCTTGTATCATAATACTCATGTTATGCGACTTCAGGCCCGTAAGTTATCGATCTGCTAAGCCCTACCACCGCCTAATGGCATGCGAAGAGCTTCCGGTGCGTCAGCTTCCCACGGTGCCTTTAGACGAACATTTCATCTTGCTAACGTCCAATACCCTTTTTTTACCATAGAGATTGCCACGCCTACATTCACAGAAAGCAATGCACGCATTGGGCCAGTGCACCTATGCGTGGTAGGTCCGGACATGCCATGCAAGGACTCGCACCGAGATACGTCTGCGCTTTCAGACTGGAGACAGTGTACCGGTGCAAAACTAATCCAATGCTGGTCCGCAAAGACATGCTCCTATGTCCAGAACTACTGTGAAGGTAATGTATGTCGAGCAGATAGTGTTGCAGTCGGATGGTGTTGCTGCATGAACTGCAGTGGTATGGAGGAGTAAATGTGACCTGAAGCGAGTGGGCGGGCCACTCGGCGGCCTTAGCTTCAATTAGGACACAGTTTCATTCCGGAAATACTTTTTTGGTGGAATGTTTTCGTGGAGAACACAAATGAGGCGCCTCCATATCAGCTCATACATCGCCGAGGGCACACCATCTCATGATCATTTAGTAAGATCCATGTCTCGAGATAGTTCAATTAGCCAATTGTTCTCAAGAAGCACATAGTCTTCTTTTTGCTTAATTTGGCTAAATTAGTCACCAGGCATTTTACTAACTTAAAACCTTGAATACAATGCGTAGTATATCAATATTTATTTCTCTAACACACATCATATTACCATTTGCCGTTTAAGAATTACATAAAAGCATCACGCTCTAACTAACAATAGGTGTGAAGCAATTTTGAAATAGATCTATTTCTCTAAGTTCAACCAATTGAAGAAATTGGACAGAAATGAGTGTAGTTTGAGGACAGTGACAGACTTGGCAGCAATACGTTTCCATTGTGAGCTATGATAAATGACTGTACCTCCACCTTACCGCAGTCAAATAACACTACTTTGATGCAATGTTGTGTTTCTGAGGTGCGTAAGGTTGTCAGTACTTCAATAGGACAGGATACGCTGCGCTAGTAGGAACGCTGCTAGCGCGGTAGTGATATCCCAATTGTTGCCAGCGGCTTTAAGCTACGGTGACTGCTCAAGTGGGCCGTACGCTTGTGTGCCACCTTAGTGGTATAAAAAAAATCCTGTTATGAGGTATTTAATTTTTTTATACCACTGTTTTTGTTAAAAACTTTTGCGAGCTAAACTAAAGCTCAAATAATAATTAGACTAACGGATTATTAAGTTAAAACAATACATTTGACTACTACTCTACGACCCGGGTGACCCGCGCTGGGTGCAATGAGTAACTGGTTCCTTGTACTTTAATACTTTATTCAATATGCAGGGGATCATGAGGATCAGCAGGGAGGGGAATATCTGAACGGCGGTGTGTCACCGCGGTGCCTTTGGGCGGGCCACTAGGAGATCGATGCCAGCGATTTCCCGTGAAATGTAATGCGTCAGTAGGCGAGCGTGCGAAATGCCGTAGGGTCACCACACAACGCGCACTATAGTATAGGCAAAGAAGCCTTCGCGCACAATAAACGAGTTTGTCGAAAATATAAATGATGGCTGCAGATGCACTAGAGCATCTCAATATAAACTCCACCACTTTTCGTGAGGGATATCGGGACACATGAGAGAAGGCCGGATCGGCGTGAATTGAACTATTACATGGTCTGAGATATTTCATGATATTTCACTGAGACCCTTGACAAAAAAACGCATACAAATCAATACGCCGATTCTCTCTTACTGCGTAGGCAGAGAGTATAGAGCGTCACCTGATTTGTGCACATATTTTATTTCTTGTACATTCAATAATCTCTTGATAGATGTTATTAGTATGTTAGTGACAGCCCTACAGTGCGCGACGGGGGTGGTGCAAGTGCATCATTATTGAAATATTGTCAGACTAGTTACGCGAGATGAATGGAAAGCAGCTTTCGAGATCCGCAGTGACTCACTCACCGCCCGACACAGCTCACACACACTGCCCTATGAGAGCTACCAGTATAGACAACACTACTCCTATTGGAATATGTTTATACTATACTATAAACTATTTCAAGGATGTTACAGACTACAGTACGCTTATTGAAATAATTTAAATCTTAGGTAACATAAAAGTATAAAGTGAATAATACTATACACACAAGATCAGTACTTCTGCAATGATACTGGGTTCGCACTAAGTATGCTCTGTACTAGGTAATATTTGTTTATATTTCTATCCAAAAAAATGTTATTAGCATAAAACAGAACTTAAGCTACCTACTTATAGAAAAAAGATCTAACCCAAATCATGAACACGCGGGAGCGTGCCAAGAATGCTGGCAGCATTGCCACGCTGGAAAGCAATGCTGATTCTCTGAGGGAGATATGTTCCAACACGCCTGTCACGGGAGGCCTCAACCAGCCGACGTGAGACCTCCTTAAAAAGCTGAAGAGCATCCGGGCCCCAGGGACCCAAAGTTACCACCGCAAGTTTATTTATTTATTTATTTAGACACACCAACGAACAATTCACAGAACATTAATGGATTGCTTAGTATAGGGTATTCAACTATATGAACCAGTCATTTACAGGTGCGTACAACGCTAAAAATATAAAGCACAACAATAACTTAAGCTATAGAATACACAGTTAAAAAGCAACGTATATAAAGTGAGAAAATAAACTATTTCAAGGATGTTACAGACTACAGTACGCTTATTGAAATAATTTAAATCTTAGGTAACATAAAAGTATAAAGTGAATAATAATCTGAAGCTGACTTGCGTGAAAGTGATCAAGCTGGTGAAATAGCTCTGTGAGCCTCTTTTATAAAACGAGACATACTGGCATCAAAGACATCAAGGCTTGGGTTGTTTTTGTATAAGGAATTGTTGCTATTAATAATACGGCTTAAAGGCGAATTGTAACCTAGATTAGTCCTACTCTGTCGGGGCTCAAAAAATTTACGGGTTTTTAACCTGTAATTTGGACTTGGCACTGCTATCGAAATCTCCGACAATAACTCAGGAGAACATAGCAATACATTAAGAATTTTGTAAAAGTTAATTAAATCAATTATGCTACGTCGTTTATGGAGTGAATCTGCTTTGAGAGCACTGAGGCGCCTCAGTAGGGGGTAGTCAAGATTCTTAGGCATATTGATAGCTTTGTGAGCTAGAAACCGGGAGAAACTACGTTGGACTCGTTCGATTCTGTCAATTTGGTTTTTATATGAGGGGTTCCATACGGTCGAAGCATATTCTAAGTGACTACGTGCAAGAGTATTAAACAGACAAAGAAGGAATGCCGGTTTCCTGAAGTCTTTGCAGTTGCGCTTGATGAAGCCAACCATTTTCGCAGCTTTGCCAATGACATTATCAGTGTACTGAATAAAAAAAAGCTTGCTGTCGACAAGCACTCCCAGGTCCCGAAAACAATTCACCTGCTCCAAGCGAACACCATCAATTGAGTAGTTGGAATGAATAATATTTTTGTTTTTAGTTATTTTGTTATGAAAACACTTAGAGGTATTTAAAATCATTTTATTATCTCTACACCATTTAAAGATGGCATCCAGATCTACCTGTAGTAGGGTTGCATCTTGAGCTGATCTTACTGGTTTATAAATTTTGAGATCGTCAGCAAAGAGTAATACTTTGCTGTGATGTAAACAGTCGACAATGTCATTGACAAATACGAGAAAGAGGAGTGGTCCAAGGTGGGAACCCTGAGGCACCCCTGAGGTTGCTTCATGAGGTGTGGTAGTGAAGCCACCAACGGTTACTCGTTGCACTCTATCCGTGAGATAGGATCTGAGCCAACTTAACATTGGGTCGTGGATGCCGCATTGTTTTAATTTTCTGATTAAGATATGATGGTCAACCTTGTCGAAGGCGCTACTAAAGTCTGTGTATAGTACATCGACTAGAACGCGAGCATCAACCGACCGCGATACCTCATTTATGAATGTCAGAAGGTTGGTAACGGTCGATTTTCTTCTTGTGAATCCATGTTGCTGTCTACAAATCATATTCTTTGTGTGCCACGTAAGTATTGGACAGACAAGGGATTCAAAGACCTTTGAGAATGTGGATAATATAGAGATTGGTCGATAGTTTTTTTATGTCAGATGAGTTTCCTTTGTTGTAAGTTCTGAATTTTAAGCGAATATTCAAGTGTAAGTAATAGTAGATAGGATATACAATTGTCCTTTTGTATCGCGTATTTCAGACGATATGTGTGGGAGTATTCGATGAGTAATGAATGAACATATAATATACTCATACCGATTGACGGCCTGCAACCTAATTAGGCGAGTTAATGACGTAGGTACATGTCGTGGTACATACTGTATGACAATGTTTTTTTGTTAATTTGATGATGACCGCACATCCTGTAATGAGTATTTATTGCAGAGCAAATATGAGATCTCAAAATGTATATTATTCAGCAATTAATCGTGAATCGTTCGGATATTGCAGTGAGCCGACGGTAAATGGTGTCAATTCTGTTGTTCAAAATTACTACACTTAACTAATTTGACACGTTTAAAAATATTGCCATCCCTATTTAACCCCGCACATGAGAAAGGGATAGCAAGACTTTTAGACCTGTCAAATTAGTTAAGTTTAGTAATTTTGAACAATTTACAGAATCGACACCAATATGTTATACATCAGTTGGGTATAAAGGTGACATACAAGTGAGTGCTAAGTACTAATAGATTGGTGCCTGCACCTTAAAGTGATTTAATCGCAGACATTTATGTTACTAAGGCAGTATATTATTGTCTACTCTGAGCTGCTAGAGTGGTGTAAGCGGTGCTGTGTTCCGCTTAGTAAGTCAGATGTTGATAAAAAACCTCGCAATAGCTACTAAACAAAAACAACAACCATTCAGTAATCAATGAGATAATGGTACTTAATCTATTTTGACTTTACCTAGATATACATATATGGATATTACATACTATATACATAATAAAATATCCTCACGCCAAGTCCCTCACGGGGTAGGCAGAGTATCGAGCGACATTTCACTCTTGTCTGGCACACCTCTTGCTACTTTTACATTCATAATACTCTTCATACATGCCCAACGGTTCCGAGCTCTCTTTCTTTACCTTTCCGTCATTGAGTACTTTGATAATTTGGCCTGGAAAAACTATGGTCTTCTATTATAGATAGTTATATATTTAAAAACTACATAAAAAATGTTTCAAGCCCAGTAACTTGTGAGATGGTATGTATAATGTACATCCGTCAAGTTGAGGGAATGACCGCTGCGTACTGAGTAGTCATCGTTACAGCTCCGAACTTGTGGCAAAAAATTCCGTGAAAACTCCCAAATAATTTCCGATTGTTTACATTTCTCGTGGCCATTATGGAAGTGCGTCAGAACAATGACGTGAACGGCGGGCGGATCCGAGGCGGATGCGGCGCGGATGAAGCTCATTCATGGTTTGATAAACTGCAGCGAGTTATTACTAGCACCACATCAGGCGTGCGGAACCCTAGCAACAAGGTATAAAAAAGCATTTTTTTAATTCGGCGATGTTCGCCAGCCAGCATTCAGACTGGCATGATCACCCAACTCCATTGAATTCGAATTTCAAATTTGGAATTTAAGTCAACTATGTACACGTATGTATACACGTGTCTTACTAAACTTTTCTTTTTTATATTTATAGTCTCCCGCCGTCCTGGATAAGTAGTAGCAGTGACCGCCTCCCTTGGTTCGGTGAGGTGTCTGGGTGCGACACCAGGTCTATCTATAATAATAATGTTTGGACATTACCACACAGCGCCATCTGGCCCCAAACTAAGCAAAGCTTGTACTATGGGAACCAGCAGCTGATATAATACTTAATATACTTTTTGTTTGTAAATACATACTTATAATACAAACCAAACACCCAGACGCAAGGCAAACATATTTGTCACATAAATGTTTGCCCCGGCGGGAATCGAACCCGCGACCCCTAGCGTAGCAGTCAGGTATACTAACCACTAGACCAGAGGTCTCGACGATATATCTATAGTAGGTATGCCATGACTTTTAAGACGTTAAATCTCCACAACAAGGTTGGTAACCGGTTACCGCTGTAGCAAGCGTCTGTAGGCTACGGTGACCGCTTACGATCGGGCGTAAGTTCGCTTCCGCCTCTGTGGTATAAAAAAAGTAGGGATGGAACCTACTAATATTAGGTATTCCAATAAACAAGGACATGTGTAACTGGTACAAAATGATCACGCACTGAAACAACCGAGCTACACCCTACAAAGACCTCAACGAATCTTCGATAAGTTTTATATTCAGTTTCGTTAATAATGGATCCGTTCCGGTAGCAGGAACATTTTACGTATTCGAAAACGTAACTCGCGAAATGTCAAAAATGTTCATACTGATTTTTAGTTCCATTTTTTTAATTACATTTCTCAATACAAAAATAGTCGAAGGCGCTACAGGCCTAAATGAGATTACACAACCACTGGGTGACAATAGAATGTGTGACAACTCTATTTTATGGTAAAAAATTACCTCAACTTTTTATACGGGAAAATGGAAACAGTGGTATGTAGAAGCCGTCATAGAAATTTCCCATCTACTTGTACTTTGAAATGCTAATGTTTTGTTTATAGTGTTGTGTATGTGATATGAACACCGGGCCCTCGGCAGTTCTCGGCAGTTCTCGCCACATGGCAACATTACGTTAGTACGTAATGTTGCCATGTGGCGAGAACTGCGGCAGTACCATAAGAATAAATAGCTTTATTACTTACTAGCGGCCCGCCCCGGCTTCGCAATGGGTAGACATTGATATCAAATATTTTGTCTACCCGTGCAAAGCCGGGCAGCTAGCCTATGCTACTCTGTGATAGTGTAGCTTTCTAACGGTGAAAGATTTTTTGAAATCGGTTCAGTAGTTTCGGAGCCTATAGACATTTATCAAATATTTTGTCTACCCGAGCGAAGCCGGGGCGGGCAGCTAGTATAATATATAGCCTTTGTTACTCAGTGATGATGTAGCTTTCTAATAAAAAAGAATTATTAAAATCGGTCCAGTACTTTTTGAGTTTATTCGTTACATACAAAAATACAAATGTTTCCTCTTTATAATACTAGTGTAGATTGTTATTGTACTACTAGATACCTCGTAGGTGCCGACTACACCATTATTATGTGAGCAATTATTATAATTGTGGTCACTTCATACATGGGGACTGGAATACCCAATTAGAATACAGTTATTCAATTAATAAATTTATTACCATTATTGTGACTAGCAATCATGATGGTAAGGTAAGCGTTTATCGTAGTCTATAGACGCCTGTAACTACTAAGTAGCTACGGCCTACGGCCAATGCGCAGTGGTTGAACAACATTCCTCTAAATTAACTAAAATACCGCCAAATTATTTAAGTTTCAAAAAATAATTATATACTATTTTAGTATTTTAATTTAAAATACAAAATTGCATGAAGTGCTGTATAGATAGATAAATGTCTCAACTTAACATCCTGACCTTCACATGCATATCTTTCGATTTTATTGTTAAAATGTTTGCAGTTTGGTATCTTTACCCGAGGTCGCAGTAAAGACGGGTCAAATCACGAGTTTTACAGTATAATACATAACTAGGAATGCGTGCAGAGCATGCGCATGAGGGCACATGTACATAGATACCGGCCGGTTGGTGAGTAATCGGAAAATATCAATCACACACACACACACACGCACACACACATCGCATGCGCTCGTTGCAAGTACACCCACCTTGATGTCGGTCGGTGATTCGGTATGTACCATGGAGGCAGGCGATACAATGTAAGTACCATAAAGAACAAATATGACAAGATAACACACTAGCTGTACCCAGCATGCGTAGCATGCAATGCTGCATAAAGCAAATATATTTATATGTAAGAAGCCCCCGTGTGGGTCCCCTAGAAATCCCTACCAGTTTTTCCTCAGAAGCTGATCAATGGTTCAGCAACGCATAGAGGACTACTATACAAGCATTTCTTTTTATGTATATAGAACTAGCTGTTACCCGCGGCTTCATCTGCATTTGTTTAAAGACGAAATTAGCCTATGTCCTTCCCCAGGGTATAATCTATCTCCTCGGCAAGCTTTATTACAATCCGTTCAGCCGTTTAATCGTGAAAAGGAAGCAAACAAACAGAGTTAATTTCGCATTTATAATATTAGTACGGATAAAATCTGAGCTCTTTGTGTCACTGCTACAGTGAAGATTTTTTTTTTTATACCACTAAGGTGGCACTCAAGCATACGGCCCACCTGATGGTAAGAAGCCACCGTAGCCTATAGCAGCTAGCAATACCAGGGGAATCACTAACGGGGTGCCAACCATGTTGTTGATGAGGACTCACTGTGCTAGCAGCAATACTACAAGCCCAGCGTATCCTCGTGGAGCACTGGCAACCTTACTTACCGCAGAAACACAATACTACATCATGTAGTGTTATTTCACTGCGGTCTTCTGTAAGGTGGAGGTACAGTCCCCAGTCGGGCGGCTCCAATTTAAATGGGATAACCCACGGGAAATCACAAATCACCCTACCTCTCTTTGAGACTTTACCGACACACCCTTCAATGAACCTGCTACAAATGTCGGCTTTTTTACCCTTACATCCTAACATAACATTCAGTCGATGAAAGATTAAAAAAACGGGCCATAGGCTATTATTATATTTCTAATACACTTGGAACACGTACAAAGAGCCTACTGAAACTGACAGCTTTTTTACACTATATATGTACTGCGTCGCTGCGCCGGCGCCAGGAACTCGCGCGATGATCACGCGAGTACCCCACTGCTGAGCTGCACGCGCAACATAATCATATCCTGCTCCACTGACTTCATTAATGGCTGGTGCAACATCCACGCAACTTGCTCTGCAATTATTTCATGAGCAAATAATAAACGAACACGGATCTAGGATAAGTCAAGTTTTTTGGTTTCAAAATAGTGTCCATGACCACGAGGTCACCGGGACGTTGGGAGTTTTTTTCCTACTGTAGAGTAAAGGCCAGCTCTAGTGTTGCTCGCAGTAGTAGTGTTGACCACCATGCTTAACGTGGCATCATTTGTTATAACCGGCTCACAGTACTCGTCACGCACCCTAGTGGCTAGTGGCTGCTAACAATACAAAAGACATCAACGACGCATCAAATACTAAAGCAGACGCGATTTGACTAAGTCTATAGAAATAAATGAATTAGAATTGTCTGTTTGTATTGTCAAAATAGCAGCTTTTTACTAGATGCATGAAATGAAAGTGTATACGGTAATCTCCGATACGGCTGGACCAATTTTAACGACATCTTCAATAGATGTCTTAGAAAAAAGAATTTGAATTGTGGACAGTGAATAAAAACTATTTGGAACAACTTTTTTGGTTGCCACAGCGATGCGTGGTCGGGTAAAGCCAGTAATGACATTTAAAACATCGCTAAATACATAATGTAAAAAAACATAATTTATAAACAAAAACTATAGAAAAATAAAACTAACCTAATATAAAAAAAAATGAAATAAAACACTTGTTTGTCCCAAAGTTGGTTTTATTTATATTATTTTTTATATTAGGTTTTTTTTTCATTACTTTTAGTTTTTATTATTATTGGTCTGGAAGTAGAATTTAATATCTTTCTATTGACCTTTTAATTATAATATTAATTGTGTACCTATGAAATATTAAAAACAAAGCAGTCTCAGATAAATAACACTGCTCCCATCGACGTACAAAATTCGCGCCTCCATCGTGTAACGTGTAATTACTGCATGTTCACGTAGATTTGTTGGTACATCAATGTTATATGGTGACGACGACAATTGTTTATCTAATAAATATATATCTCTTAAAAAAACAATTTAGTAAGTGCAATTACAAAAAAAAACGCGAAACTGTAATACAGTTTTACAAAATTACATTACAAAATTTTAATAATAGTAATAAATGCATGAATGGTGTCTGTAAGGTCCCCGCTTCGTGATGTATGTAATCAATGATCAGCAACTAGCTACAATATGATACCGCGCAAGTGATACATTATCTGTGAGCATGGCACGTCGTGTGGTTGGCGTGATGTGGAAAGCTGCGCAGTGCGCGCTCGCGGCAGACTGCGTGGCGCCGCACTCGCGCCGTCCCGCTCGGCTGACGGTCCGTCTCTCAATTATTACAAGCTTTTGCCCGCGACTTTGTCCGCGTTGATTGAGCCGATGCACGCCTGTAATTTAACAATACCGTGGCGGGTGAGTTTCATAATGGTTTGGCATTGCGTATTCAGTATTTGTGTGAAGTTATCAACCTCACTTAACCGCTGATATTTTCATGCATCACTACAATACTGAAGAGCAAAATGTGTTCCAACTCATCTTATTGAATGGGTATGTTTCCTCCGAGAGCCTCACCGTTAATTGATTTCTACTTTACCCTTGATCCAGGTAAAAAGTTAGTTAAAAAATATGATGCAATGTTAGATCATATTTAACCTCATCGAGTGAAACCCGTGTATGAGTCACAGGTAATACACACAGGCCAGTGAGCCGTAGCCTTTGCTTCCGGAGCGAGGCTCGTGCGAGGTACTCGACGTGCTACTTCCATGTATATGTGTATATATCTCTAGACGCCGTATCTCGTTGCAATGCTGCTCCTTCAACCATTATCTTTATCTGTGCCCATGTACTATGCTTGCCATCAACGTAGACCAATCATTTTAAGTAGTATATACCTACAGTCCCACTGCTGGCACATGCCTTTCCTAATTCTTACATTTCGTCCTATTCTCAGCAATATGGTTCCAGTTATTCCAGACAAAATTTATTAGAATAGCAATTAGTAATTTTATAATTACAAAGTACTTACTATCACCAAATTGGTGAAAAAGTTTGAGCAAGAAAGCGTAGGTGCGTTCGCCGGCCGGCGCGGGCGCGGCGCCTCCCGTCAGTAAACAGAGGTCGTATCACTAGCGCGTTGCCAACCTTATATTGAGAGGGTTATCTGTGCTACCAATCCGTACATACTTATATTATAAATGCGAAAGTAACTCTGTTTGTTTGTTACCTTTTCAGGACTAAACGGCTGAACGGATCGTAATAAAATTTGGCAAGAAGTTATATTATATACTGGGGAAGTAGTTTCTTTAGACTTTACATAAATGCAGACGCAGTCGCGGGTAACTGCTAGTATTTTTATATATCCTTACTGCCGACAAAGCGCATCTTCGAGGAGCTTCAGAATTCATACTCGCTGCAGAAACACTACTCTACTATGACGTATAGCTGTTTGACTGCGATCTATTATAAGATACGATACAGTCCCCAATATGTTTAATACGTTATTTTGCTCGTGGCCTGTGGCGTGGTGAGCGCGACATACAACACTCGTAAATGAAGAGATACAATGTGATGACGTGAAGTGACCGCAGTAGTATGTGTTCGACTGTAACCACATCGCACCTTGCAGGACAGTACGATATAATACACGGGAATATTGAGTCATTTTAATACCTAATGATGTAACTAATATAACATTACTCTTTAATTAAGGTAGGTGTTGCGTATTATTGACGTCACCGGAGATATTCCTCTTACTGTAAGGGGAGTGACACACTCGCGTATGTATTATCTCACCTCCAGTCCCAAGTGCAGGCAAGGCTGCGTGGCGGTAAATCCAAATAGTTCATACTATGTTTCGGAGAAAATAACAACCGATCAACCTTGCCACTGTAGCGCAGGATCTGTACATTACAATAGTTTGAGTCACGAAAGGCTTGCAGCTCGGTTGCACACATCGGTGGTCTATGTTCTGAGTCCAATAATCGCAGATTATACTCAGCATGGACTAAAGGTCGTGCTAAAAACTCCAAGGTGGATTTCAACTCCTAATCAAACCGTCGCATCGCGCCCCACAGAGCACACCCTGTCATTGACCCCGGCTACCAATACAACAACATTATTTCTCACCTTCATATTCGCTTCATTACACGCATCAGACGGTAGTATAGTATACGGTAGGTATATAGAGCTAGATCGATCAGATGTGTATAAAACTGTGACATAATAGTACATTAATGTAAAGAACACAGAACACTTAAATAATGTACCCAGTCAGTGTAACGTAGTGGCCCAACGCCTACACTCGACTCGTCACGCATGATCAATGTAAATTAAATAGATTTTCCAAATAGATAATTTATGAACGTCACAAGAGGCGCTGGAGATGAAGCGAAGGCCGGCCGGCTCGTGCCGCGAGGTGAATGCTGAGCAGGTGGCGTCACAGCGCCGGCGGCCCGGGGAGTCACTGCCGCACCTGTGTGGCACGCGACACTGTTGCCATCCACTCATTCACCACTCGCTGCACTCAGGGCTACTTAGCCTTTCAGACTGTCTCACTAAGGTTAAGGACGATTGATATAGGATTTTTATATAGCTAGGCGACGAGACGAGATGTTTGCTGATGGTAATCGCGACCCTCCATGATGCAGTTCCACACCCAGGATGTTTAATGGTAAAGTCACTGCACTGCTCTCGTCATCTCGACACCAGAGCTTAGTTCATAATTTTCCTCTGCCCAGTGTTCGTTAGACTCACAATAAATAATGTTTTTTTTTAATTCAAAAATATTTTTGTACAGTATAAGAATAACTCAACCCAATCTAGCCCGAGAGCTTTAAATCTATTGGACAACACAATTGGAGATTTAATTGAATCGTAAGCTGACGGCGTAGAATTGAAGATGCAATGTGTCGCCTAGCACAATTTGGTAATGACCTTCTAGGTAAAGGGCAAAGCAGTAGCATTTCGTTTAAAAAAAAACTACGTATTGGCGCTGATCATTTCTAAAGTAAGCTACTTTTTGCATGCAGTTCAAAAGATCGTTCGCTCAGTTTGAAAACTTGCTTGTCTCCTAAAACTATTACTAACTGGTTTTCAATAATATTCATATACATCTCACATAAACAAGTCCTGCTGAGTTACTGTCGGTTATTCTGACATTTTTGGGAATTCAATACAGTTTAACTACTTTTAATTTAATTTCATAGCCCACTTAATAAAATATGTTTTTAGCACAAATAATAAAATTATACTCTTTTACTAAGTATTGTAGGTAAATGTATATTTTAAATATATTCAATATTTTGTTACTCGATCGAACAAAATTTCTTTGTTACTGGTAGAACCCCTTTCAGCTTTCGTCCAAGAAAGGGGCTTAAAAAACTGGTGAGTAATAATACTACGAGTAAGCCTTGCGTCGTTCATGGCCTGATCACACGTTACACAAGCAAAACACTGAACCAAGTCATCTCCAAATTCACTCCATTGTACACTGACCTAGTAAATGGAACTTTGTGAACAACGAAGTGGCGTTTTTGAAGCATGTAGTGCGTGACCAAGGCGTAGTTTCAATGTATATGTACACAGTAAGGCGTCTTCGTTGTTCGCAAAGTTCCATTTTTTTTTTTAATTATATCGAAGACTGCAATCTAGAAACATTCTCTGAACTGAGTCACCCTCTATATAAGATTATATTAACAGTAGGTTTTTTTTTTTAATCATCATTTATATTTAATGGTACGTAATATCTCAAGGAATTAAAAACTTAAAATAAACTAAACTAAGAAGTAAAAAACTTACCTACACGTAAAATAAATGTCCCGAACCACTGTCACGGGGAAGTGTGCCAAGAAGGCTGGCGGCATTGCCACGCTGAATTGCAATGCTTAGCCTTTGGGCCAAATATTCGCCAGCCCTCTTGTCACAGGAGCACATTAGGTTAGTACTTCGTGTTCTTAGTCCCGCCCAGAGCTTATTGCCTAGAAAAGCCAGATGCAACCTAATAGTTCAAAATGGTACATTTGTCTTAATACGGCACATAAGCTCGCCTCTCCAGCCAACCAATTAATTTTTATTGTATGTGAAAGATTATTACAACGGTGACTTTCAAGCGTACGGCCCACCATACCTAGAGCTAGGCTGTCACCGCAGCCTGGATTATTATTTATTAAATTACCAAGATACATAATCGACATTTTAGTTATATTTACAGTGCAACTTAAGCCTCCAGGGCTTGTGAGTGGCACATTTACAATATTACTTCGCAGGTAAGTAGGTTCAGTTTGAGTTGTGTTACATAATAGATACAATTGTTCAAAAACGGATTAGACTATTTACAGAAGACAGAACTTAACCTATCTCCTTTCAATCTGGGATATAATGTCAATACATTTCACATGCTTCTGGCGCTATTGATTCAGTTGTGATAACAAATAGGATTTTAATTTGTATTTGATGTTTTTTTCGGTAATATTGTTGCGTATGGGGGTAGGTAGGGAATTTATTAGGCGTGGAAGCAGATAGGGATACGCTTGCTCCCTAGTGATGCAAATATTATCTTGAGAGAAAAAACTGTAGTAGGAGCACATGAGATGAACAGTACCCTGTACCACTTACTGCAAGCCCAGCGCAGGTTCGAGGAGCTCCATTGCGAAACCTATATCTATTCTCTTTAATACTTTTTCTATCATTTTGATGTGTTCTTGTTTTTCTGTCGCATCTCAATCTTGGAGTTTTATCAATAACAAGCTGTACCTCTTTATCAGTTTGCAGATTTATTTTTACCAGTAACACAAGAATGCAAATTACAATATGGATGACCATTTTGTGCGAGGGTTTGGCCGAGTGCCCTAGTTCAGAGTGCTACATACATGCATCATACATCGTGGGTGAAGACCCTATTACCTGTCACTGACTGATTAGTATGTGTGATGAGTGCAAGGCTTCCTGGTGCCGCGGCGAGCTTCGGGCCTACGTGCGAGGTCCGGCGCATGCGCCCAAATGTACCCATCACTATACAGTATGTGCATCTAATACTATAACGAAATCATCAGCTACTCACACGGTTACTGACCTTAAACTGAATTACCCCACATCAGTGTAGTAGCGCTTGGCGCAGTCACGGGGTCTATATCTTCAAGTTACTGTTCGCTTAGTACTATTACTACTAGCACGGAGACTTGTATGGTTCAAGCTATGACAGTGAGTAATTTCAGTCCCTTATGAGGTGCCCAATCCTTCCTATAAGCGGTGGAAAGACGGCAGAATGCCTATATTTTCTGAACATTCAACACGCTACGATTGACATAATTTCATGACATTTGTAACCCTGTTTCATGAGTTATTATTATTTATTACATACTCAACATAACTTGGAGGTATGATGACGTTTAAAATTGGTTAAAGCACTTTGAGGAAAATTATCATCTCTTCACTATTTCCAAAACCGAATGTACGCGAGTGTAACCTTCAGTTGACCGCGTGTTCTTGTTGCAACCATGATTCACATGAGACTACCCACGTCATAGAAAAATACAAAATTTAACAATAAAACGAGTTTTCAAAATATTTTGGTATTAAGCAACTTTTTAGGGTTCCGTATGGTTGTCATGGCACGTTACTTCTCGTATACTAGTGAAGTAGGTCTCGTTAGAATGAGATGAATGCACATTAGAATGAACAGGAAATATGGTTATTAAGTGCTTCCCTATGTATTCCAATGTATTATATAAACCATTACAATTGTAAGGATAACTTGAATTACTGATGACATAATGTTTATTGACAAATCATTTGTATTTTTTAATTCAATTTAGATTCATATAAATCTCTTATTATGAATGTCGAGAACCACTGGTTCGGAAAAAAAGCCTTATGAGAAGAACGGGCAAGAACCTTAACAAGGTAACTGTATCTTCATCAAACCTAACAAATCAAATAATATTCAATATCAGTCGCGAGCGCAATGATGCGAACCCTAATTGTATACATATGCGAGAAACATAATATGGGACTCCCCAGCAGGAATCCTACTCACACTTGGCCGGTTTTTCTAGTATAGACATAACCCGTTAGGCACGCTATGTGGAGTTCGCTAACTCGTTGCCAAATACCCAAAATTACGTTACGATCGCCACGCTACCGCTTACACAACTTTATATTGATTTGCATATTTGATAAACACATCTCACACACAAGCCGTAATTTTGAAGCACCTGATGTGTTGGTTACCAGAATTTTACACCAAGCGACTGCCACCTTCCCATTTTATACTAATTATCGGGTACCTGTGTCAAACTAGTTACAAGTTTTTTAGCTTACGACAGACCTCTAACGACTGCCAAAGACGCAAACAGGATCAGGATTTCTTACCATGCTCTCTAACTCTGCGAGGCCGGCAGGGCAGTGTATTTGGTATGGGCACTATGCGCGGTCACCCTTCCCACTCCTGGCCATAGCTAAGGTTGCACAACTTGACAGATCGATCTTCTTGCGCATTGACAACTAAACCACGAGCCTATGTCCATACATACTTCATCCGTACGCTCGAACTACTTCCATACGCTAGCTAGGTATGAGCAAGTTACCTAGAGCCGAAGAAGAAGTTCTGTCCACGCTATCTTGTAGGTATTTTAAAACCATTGGTCTAGTACCCAAACTAAAAGCTTAATTTCGGGATGTGATGGCGCTATACCGCTGTGACGAAATCACAGTGGCCTACATGTAACAGTTAACTCCAACAAGTAAAGACATGACGCCGCGTCGTCGTCGGTGACCGTTTGTTAACAAGCTACAAATATTTGTCGAGCAAAAAATAGACAGTTAGCAGAAATGATGATGTTTCACAACATTCCGTAATACTGCACTTCACTAAACTTCGGTGGTCCATGGGAAGAAACCACTGGCGCGGGTTGTGTTGTCGAAGCGCTTTCTCTGAAGTATTACGAGCTGTGAAGTGGGCGTCCTTTTGTTCTTTGTCGCATTCCTGTGCCGTTAGTCAACGGAGGGACTCATGGACGACCAGTCGGCACACGTCGCCGACAAAACAACCCGAGTGCCGGTCGACGCCCGGGATGGTAATAGTGGCGCCCAAACACAGCCATTCATAAAAGCCATTGATATTGTTGGAGAATTACTGCAATTTGTCTAGCGATTAGTAACCGTGACTGCAATACTAGACGTTGCGAGTTCGATCACCGTATCGAGACAAACATTTTTCACAGAAGGTTGTGATCGTCTTGGCTCACCTAGAGCTGTTTGGTATGTACGTATTCAGAAAAAAAAGTACCAGTTATCCGATCCCCACAGTACAAGATTTGTTTAATTTGATACCATATAGCGCTGTGTGACAAATAAAAATCATGTAAGCACCTACTGCCAATTCGGTATTTCCATCGGAGGCAAACATGTAGCAACCAGCGCAGCGTGTAAGTTCTATGTGCAATATTTCATCTCCCGCAGTGAGTCACGGCTTTACTATCAAATTAATGAATGCGTAAGATGAGATGATTCAGATAGCTAAGCTGTGTCTACAGATTAGATATTCACGGCCAAGTCTAATTTAGCCGTAGTACCTACCTGCGTGATATTTCCTCAACTGTAGAGGCTATCAGTAGATATCTCAGATTCGTTACTGTGGGCGCGCGAGAGTATTATATGTTTGCGGATTGCGCAAGCGGTCGGGAAACCCGCAGATATGTAAAGTAGTAGAGTGAGTTAAAACATCACGTTATGATGTTGCTATATCGTGGTTGTATGAAGTTACTGTTACTCCGACACAAGGCCCAGCGCCGCCGGCGCCTCACTCAAGGCCGCCGGCGCCGCGCGAATGAATGGAGTACTCTCATTCACACAGACAATTGACCAACCAAACCACGAAGACACAATTGAATTGTTGGATGTAATTTTTCTTTAACTTATTTGAAATACTTAGTTAGGACCAAGTTAGGGCAGTTTTATTTAGAACTGTTTGCGCGTGCGCAGAGAGCGAAAGTGTTTAATTCGATTTCATTTTTTTTATTCTACTAAAGTGGCACACAAATACTACTACTACTAGCCCAGCGTATCCTCGTGGAGCAGTGGAAACCTTACTTGCCGCAGAAACACAACACTAAATCAGAGTAATGTTAGGTATTTCACTGCGGTCTTCTGTAAGGCGCAGATCCAGTCCCCAGTCGGCGGCTCCAATTATAATGGGAAACCCCACGGGAGATCCCAATTCGCCCTTCCTCTCTTTTAATGTATGAATGTTTATGTACTGTGTTCCGAGGGTCGTAGGTGAAGCATCAGCTCCAATGGTCCCCCATATATATATTGAACTATGTTTTGATGTCACAAGAAGTAATAATCATCAATAGTCTGTAATTGAGCCTTAGGTATAGTATAGGCAATTTCTTTCATACCTATTCTGTCGCGGTCGGTTCGGTCATCGAACTCTGTAATATTTTTTGCGGACAATAGTTGTTGACAGTAATTATTCGAAAGATAGCAAACTAAGAGGGTTGTTTTGTATTGACGCGGCATCTAATCAGTATCAGAGTCCACTGTAGAGTGGTAGCAACCCATCTCCAAGCCCCTACATATCGCGGGTGTATCCAGACCTCCAAATGTCATTCCCACCACCTCCACGGCTTTTATTTCTGTATAGGACATCCAAGCAAAACATAGTACAGTCAAGTATACTATCTACTCTGAGGTACAGTTAACATGAAAAAGGTTTTTAAGATTTAAATGATAAATAGGAACATTTTTTTCCGCTCCTACGAGCCGGATATCACCCGGACAGAGTACAGTTACTGAGAAATGAGGAGAAAAACAAATCCTCCATGTTGTCGGTCAAGGACGGCGAGTGCTCGTCATTGCAGTGAAAGTGAAGGCTGCGCATGCGATATTAATCGTTATGCTTCACACGTTGGGTGTTGTTCAGCTTGCTGCTGGTGTCCGGAACCCGAGCTAGTTCTTGACGCACAACATGTGTGCAACGTTTCAGGGAACTCGTGGATTACAAAGAGCTATGTCGCACGCAGCAGGCGGGGCGGATGTTACCATTACATATTACATACTAGCTTTTGCCCGCGGTTTCGCACGCGTGGTTCTAGATAAAGATGGCCTATGTTCTTCCCTAGGTTATAATCTATCTCACTGCCAAATTTCATTACGATCCGTTCAGCCGTTTGGTCGTGAAAAGATACCAAACAAACCGAGTTACTTTCGCATTCATAATATATTGTACTAGCTTCTGCCCGCGACTACGTTCGCTTTGAGCTTAGAATCTCAGACGAACAAAATTTTTTTTCGGTATAAAAAGTACCCTATCTGTTAATCCAGGTTATAAATTATCTGTGTTCCAAATTTTATCCAAATCCGTTAAGTAGTTTTTGCGTGAAAGAGTAACAAACATCCATCCATCCATACAAACTTTCGCATTTATAATATTAGTAGGATTAGCTGAACCGCCCTGCATTCTCACGAGTAGAATAAACTAACGCGTAAGCCATCGTCCGGAAATAACTATTATTGGCTGACTTCTGTTTCTGTAAAAACTCCCTAAATCTGTTTTTAAAATACTTGTTGCATCAATAACCGGCTTGAATGTGAAACTTCGAAATAAAGGACTCCATATAATTTAAAAAAAAACACTTCCTCGACGGCCTCATATTATTATACTGCCTATAAAGAACTTGTGTGCTTAATTTAACTATTTTGTTCTAAATAAAAAAAAACATTTTCATACAAACATCTAACCCTTAACCTTCAGGGGTTAATTTACAAAAAATATTTCTTTGTGGATTCTTATACTTACTCATAATTTGAACCTTATTACGTACAAAAGTAGGTTTTTATTCAAGTACGCTGTCACTTTCTTTGGCAAAGTGCTAACTGAATGTGATGAAAACTATGAAAGTGTGACTCACTGTGTGTAAGGGAGCTGGGAAAGCACGTGCGTCACCGGGGTTTACCAGCGCGTCTGAATGGGCCGCCTTAAATACCGTAAGTAACTATACCTCAAGTATCACTTTCACTATGTAAGGGGCGCTTCAATTAGGGGCTGTATCTCATGGTCCGTAATACGTAGACAGTTTAAAATTTTACAGAATCTGTATATTTCTTTTGCCTTTATAACAATAAACAAAAGAAATGAAAAACTAACTAAAAACGGAGGGGGCCTCCTAACGGAACTACAAACGTATTTCTTTAGCTCTATCTTAATAATGGCAATAAATAGACGATTGAAATGCTCATAGAGTTTGTATTGCTATATCTGAGAATATCACGATTACAAATGTATTATTTGCAGTCGATGCAATAGCCGTGTCTACAGATCGAACGGCAAAGCTAAGTTTGTTTTAGTACGGAACCCTCGGTGTGCGGATCCGAATCGCTCTTGTCCAATTGTTTGTCTATTTGGGAATAACGAAGTTGATCAATTCTCCACAGATGTTTCATCTGCGGGTGTACGACATAACATAATGGCAGGTAAACCCCGCTCGGCGCCGGCGCGCGCCCGCAGCCAACAGAACTAATCGCACGCGTTCATTAACGATGCTCAGTAAAAACTGTGAATTTCCCGACACGTGGCGGCGCGCGCGCGCTAAGCACATGCCACTGGACTGGAGCGTGAGGAACTGAGGAGACGAGTGTCAGGAGGCGAACATGAAACATGGATGATGTTCTTTGATACTCCTCCGTCCCCCGTTAGATAAACAAGATATTAGCTTTTTTTAGGTAAAGGTATTGTGTGAAAATTATTATATTAAAACAAAATATTTCTTTGAAGGTTTTATTCAACAAAACTTGGAATGTTTACAATAAATCAGTTGCATACAAGCCATAGAGATACAATACAATACAATACATAGTATAGTGCACACCTTATAATTTAAACAGATATACAAGATGCCACTGAAATTCATATATGAATTAAATTAAATTAAATTAAGTATCTGTGGTTTCGAAATAAAGGCTTATTCTAAAGCCCATACATATGGTTATTTACAAATTTTTAAAAGGCACACGACCGATTATAACATTTTTGTCTATCAGTCTGTCTGTTCGTTTGTCCACCTTAAATCCTAAGCTCTAACACGGCTTGACGGCTGTCTAACGGCTTATACTGAGATGCCAGTCAAATCTGATGCCACATTCATTTTGAATGTCCTCCGACCATACAGGCAAGATTGTGTTTTAAGGACGCTTCAAAAAGTATCGTGGGCCTTCAAACTTTGAATGTCGATTCAGTATTCGGCCGATACAACATAAACAACTAATTCGGTAAAACCAAAGCCATAGAAAGGCTAGAGTTTATCTAACAAGTACAATACAATATGAGTAAGTGAAATCGACTTGGTGGATTTAACGCTAAGCAAATATGGGTCGCCCGTGGCATGATTCTGATGATGATATTATAAACATGTTTACAACAATGATTTATGACGTCACAGCACACACGTCACGCCACTAAATTCTAAACACAACATTTATTCCACTTCATTGTAAGACAGTTATTCTGCGTCAGAACCGCTGAACAAACACTCAACATTAATCCAACATGGTTCTAATTGTACGAGTAACAACTTCCAGTTATTGAATAAAATTAAGTGCATCACTAATAACGAAAATATGTCTAATATTTAACGAAGTGAGGTCGAAATTATTTTTCATAAGCTCATAATTACTTGCTTTTAAAAAATCCCGCGCGTCTGAATGTATTGTCTGTCTGTCAGTTTATTTGTCAATGCTGATATCCAAAACGTTTTTGACGGGCATTTCATTGGAAGGTAGAACGAAATCATAGCTACATTTTAATCCACAGGTCCTTCCCACGGGATTTAAAAAATATGAATGGAACACGGGCCTTTAGTGCTTATTTCAAGCACATGGATTTAATAATTTAGGACACGAGGCAGGCTCGCGGCTATCAAAGCGCCGCCGGCCGGCGCCTGCCGATGATAGTACCGATTTGCGACCGCGAGCCGTCACCCATGCTGACCTTACTGTGGACTTGACATCGGCGCTATAGTCACCATAATAATTTGTATATGTCAAATAGTTCAAAGAATAACCCAATAATGTTTAGGCAAAAAAAAAAATTGAACATATGCGTAGCTTCCTGACTGAATATTTCTATTTAGTTATTGTCGCATCTATAATAGGTATCTACTTAAGCTTATTGAGTGGATTGATATTCATTTGATATATAGATAGGATATGGTCATTTGAACAAAATATATATAAAGATGACTATTCCCTCGTGTTTGTATTACTAGTAATTTGTATTGACGCAAGCGGTGACCGGCCCCGGCCAGCCGGCACCGCAGTGAACACAAACCTACAGTCCGTGTAAACCCCAATGAATGATTGAATGGCTTACTGAACACCGAACACCGACAGCGTCCAGTACCTTCACTTCAATACAATCTTCCTGTTTCGGTTACAATATTAAAATACCGGTCGACAGAGTTCATTCACTGAATTGCACAATGACCTAATGAGCGGGTAATAATGGAAATTTATCATATTACACATATTATATAGAATTATTAATCGTTGTATATGTATATTTAATCATTATATATTTTAATCAGTGTATATTTTGATTGTTAATAATATGGTATTTATATTACCATAATGGGTATGGAATGGGTCGATGTATGCTCTCATCTAGTATGTGATCTAATGAATCCTGTCAATGGCAGGAATTTTTTGGTCCTTCGAAGGACATTGCGGTTACGCGCTCAACTCTCCAAAGTACCAGTAATCGAATGAGTGCTATAGGACCGCACAGATAATCATCGAACCAATAAATAAACATTTGAATACATGACTTGGATTCAAATGTGTATTGTTGTGACAATTCATAGTAATTACCTACAATATTATATAATTACAGTTAGTTATTTGTTATTGTATTGCCATCGGTCCTTAATATGAGAGGAAGTTTTTAAATAAAATCAGTCGTCTGGAACTCGGAAAGATTCAGTCACATTGATAGATACATACATACATACTTGCATTCATACATACATTCACACATACAAACATATATACATTCATACATACAGACGAAGCTAGTAAAAGAAGCTAATAAGTCTTCATACAGAATGTCAACAAATACTGGCCCATACACACTGGACCACAATGAAATAGCTTCCACGGACTAGGTAGTGCAGTAGGAACACACCAGCTCCATAAGCTGCATACACACAGATACAAATAAACAGAATGTATCGCGTCGCTCCCGTACGGATGCATTCAATTACAAATCTTATAAATACAATACAACATGTCAATATATTTTAAAGTTTTCTAACTCGTCACTCTCACTGTATTCTTTACACTTTTATCATATATATGTACACTGTAACAACTGTTTAAACTTTTCGTAGTGGGCTGCAGCACTCACTGCCCATTATTAGCGACACATCGACGCACGCACGAAACAGACCGCAGCGGATACTGGCTAGCCGGCTAGTGTCCGCGGCTCGGCGGCCGCACGTGGCGGCAGTCGCGTGGGGAGCGGCTGAGGGGCGCAGGCGAGCCTCTCACCTGCCGCGGCCCGCGCGAGCGAAAGGGTCGCCTCACTCGCCATAAAAGCCAGCCTGATGACACCACACCTACTATTCGCAACTCGGCCTCTCAAGCGAACGTTGCACTACATATCACCAAGTCTCTCACGGGGAAGACACTAGTCACTATTAACTCGAATTAATCACGATGTGTTCGTTAAATGCTATGTTGATCGCAACCTGGTGCGCCGTGGTGGCCTTGGTGGTGGCGCGGCCGCACAGCGACGAGCGGACGGACCCGCCGCACCTTCTAGCGGACGTGCTCAACAAGACCATGTGCCCCATGCGCATCGTATACGACGACAACCCGGAGCGAGTGCCGCGGCTGATCAAACACATCAAGTGTGACAACACGCCCAACATCGTATGCGCTCGGGCCCCTGTGGGCTGCTGCAGGCACCACCACAACGTGCCGAAGAAAGACCTGCGCTTCGAGAGCAAGTGCGGGGAGATCGAGGACACGGTACTAGTGACGTACCGCAACTCGCCCGTGCCGCAGACCATGCAGGTGTCGGTGGGCTGCGCCTGCATGCTGCACGTGCAGTCCCCGCTAGACAAGGCCGGAGCGCTGCACGTGCCCTGAGCCCGCCCCGGGCGGCCTGGTCCAGCTCCTGACTACACCCTCGCTCCACCAGTGGCAGCTTATTGATTGCGGGTGAATGTGGGGTTGATTGTTATTTATTTATTGCTCAAATGGTTGTGAACCGAGTGGAAGTGCGCGTCGGACACTATTAGCTAGTTTAATTTATTGAAAGGTAAAAATATAGTACCTAATTGTATTGTTAGTTTTTAAGAAGTTTGCTCAGTCTCAGTACGGCACTCAGTACTGCACGCCCTCCGATTTACAATAAGATCTTGTTACATAGTAAAACAACTTTATTTAATACCCATTTTTATTTACTTACCTTCCATCAAATACGTTAAAAAGTACTCGTTGAAAAGCGCGAGTGCTCTGAATTTCATACTCGTAAAACATCACGAGTTCCTACCACGTTGACCTTAGAATCTCAGAGGAACCTAAAATTTTCCTAGGATAAAAACATTTTCCCGAGATAAACCATTTTCCCGGGATAAAAAGTATCCTATGTGTTATGTGTATCCAGGTTACAAATTATCAGTGTTCCAACTTTCATCTAAGTCCGTTGAGTCGTTTTTGCGTGAAAGAGTAACATCCATCCATCCATTGATCCATACTCACAATCTTTCGCATTTATATTGTTAGCATGACTTTCTTGGATTGCGGGTCGGTAATCAGTATATATGTATTATCATTTTATTGTGATTTACTGCTATTTATTGCAATTGCACCACCGACATACATCTCGACACTTAAGTAAAGTTTTACGGTCGGCAACGCGCGAGTCATATCCCTGGTATTACAAGCGTCCATAGGCTGCGGTAACCGCTTACCCTCAGACGGGGCGTATGCTCCTTTGCCACTTTAGTGGTATAAAAAAAAGTTTAGTTACAAATAAATATTTAGTGTCTGTCTGTGATGTGATATACATAGCCATGCTAGACCAGGTTTAAAACAAATTATTTACTTAATTTGTCCAAATTCCATGCGGACCAAGTCGTGGGTAAATAGCATATTGTCATTACTATTGATGGATCTAACGTTTTTGAACAATTCAAAATGTTGATCTTAATGTCCAGCAAGTCGCCGTTGTATTGTGCCTGGTATAATATTGGTTAGTACTAACGAATTGTCGTATTGTTCAATGTGGCCTCCTCGTATCGAAGCCTTCCCGCCGGGTTGGATTGTATCGCTATATTTTTTCCTAACGTGAATTACTTGACTCAATCTAAAATGTAGTTTTGTCAGTTACCTTACAGTTGTGCCAGTGAAATAAAATTGATTTACTTTCTGAAACTAAATATAACTTATATTGTTTTATATAAATTAATTATTACACCTACATTCTTAACAGATCGAAAATTCTCTTTCAGTGGACTGGTATATATATTATAATTATGTACCTAAATAATAAAAAAGTCAATTTTCCCAACATTTGTAGCCTTATTCTAGAGTATATCTGAATACCAACTATTAATGTAGTAGGGTTGTCTGTAAGAAATAAATATTATTTATTAAATTACAGTAATCGTCGCTAGAAGCGCCCAGGCATGTTTTGTTGTTCAATTAGGGCCCACAAAGGCAGGCCCAGACGTCACCCTAATTTGTGGCGACCTACGGCAATTTAGCGTACTTATCCAACTGGATAATAAACCCGACAACTTGAAGGAAAATATTATTCTATGGTAATTCTATTTAATTGACTCATCGAAAACAGGGGCGGTGACCATCCTTCCAGACGAGGCTACGGGTTGGTAACACGAATGGGAGCTTGCCAAAAATCGCACTCTAACTAAATTGACAGAAGGAAAGTAATGAATGTGCATTTTATCAGCAGTGACTGGAATGGTACGGTATTTGAAGTCAATGACCAATCTGCTGATCATGAACTGGAGTGTTATATCTAGGTCCGTTCATTTTAAGTAAAGCAAACAGACAAACACGGGTTTTATCTGTCTGTCTGTCAGGATTTTTTATCTCAAGAACGCGTGGAGTTATCAAATTGAAATTAATATGAAATACCCGGGTCTATGGTCTCTTTCGCTGTGAAATAATCAAACCTGTAAGTCAATATGAAGAAAAGATATGACCGTTTATGTCGCAAATTTTCTTAAGCCTTACTTACCTATAAGTGTGTACGGAACCCTCGGTGCGCGAGTCGGACTCGCACTTGGTCGTTTTTTTTTTACGCTATTTATAATTTAATTTCTCAAACCTAGGTGTGAAGACGCCCCGCGTTGCCAACGCGTTAGAGATACTCCTAGCGTTGCTGCTGTTGTTGTTGCTGTCAGGGTCGCTCGCATGCTTTGGCACTTTTGTATTCTCATTCTTCAAAAATAATTATAAACATCCGGACGCGAGGTTGGGTGACGCAAGTTCAAGGGCGGGCGCCCCCTTTTGTCTACACACGACGACACACGTCTCGTAGTTGCGTAACATCTACACCCAGTCTCATCTAGTGCACGTGGCTGCAATACCTTCTCATTGTTATAATTATAGCAATCAAAGCCCCTCGGACATGATATATTTGCGAGTGTGTTATACATATACAATACGATATATATAATGTATCTGCCTTATACATAAGTGTATTCTTGTATAATATTTGAAAGGTTTTCTGTGACGTTCCGTCGACGTCATCAAATGAAACATATATTATATGTTACGTGACTCGTAAAGGCTCTATTTTACTCGAATTAGCAAGAAGGAGGAGGTTATGCATATCCAAGGCACGCTCTCTAGCTTTAATTTCATAACCTCTAGATGCACAACGACGAATGAACCAGCATACAAGATAAGTTATATAAAGTTAATAGCCAGCCGCCCCGGCTTCGCAAGGGTTACACAGAACGTAAATGTTCATAAAAAAATCATAAAAATCTTCCTCTTGAATCACTCTATCTATTGGAAAAAAACCGCATTAAAATCCGTTGCGTAGTAGACAGACAGCGGGAACCGACTTTTTTTTATACCATGTAATACTGTAGTAGATGATAGTGTGGAGAGACAGGAGTCGTCTCCTGAGTGAGATATGTCAGTGGGAGTGGAGGAGGCGTGTCGCGAGCGGCCCCGCCTGCGCGCGCGCCGCCCGCCTCTCTACACACTGCACACCTGCGCTACAAGTACAGTACTCGCCACTCGCCGGGCTGCGAAGGTACAGTACACCACGTGCCGCCGGTTCTCAGCTCTCACATCAGAGGGCATTCCACTTTGCTAAGCTCCAGTTGTGCGTCTATACAAAATGGCAAATAAGCTTACGTCCCGTCTGAAGCGGTCACCGACTATACATTCTTACAATGAGGGCTTAGACTTATATATTCCTGAAGTAACTAATGTATACTCTAAGACTAGTGGTGTCACTAGCGCATTGTCAGCCTTATTATAAAGAGGACTTACGTGGCATTCACTTACTTAGTACTTACATAAGCAACTAGGCCAACTAGGCCCCTTACTGCCAGCTCAACGTATCTTAGAAGAGCTCTGTAGCCGAGCAAGAACAATTACTTGTATTCGAAAACGTAACACGCAGTATGTGAAAATTTTCATACTAAATTTTAGTTGCACATTTCACCGGCGCAGCGCTCTTCATTTTCCCACACAAAACTAAAGCGATACAAATACGTAGTCTAAATGATTGTTGCTAGGGCTAGTGGAGCATCAACGTCATATCTATAAAACATTAGTGTTGTAATTCCATGTACAGCTGGTAGTCCGGTTGTATTAGATGTATAAACAAGTCAGTCATGATTTCAGAATTGGCGTGTAACCCATTGCGCAAGAGTATACGTCACCGGAAAAACTGTATAGCAAGCGTGAGAACATCTTGCGAGATGGAGCGCCATTTTCCTTCCGTGCGATATCTTCTCACTTGATAACTTATGTTATTAGTTGGCGCTTCCTCCTCCGACCTCGTGTTACTCTCTCGCCGTCTACCATGACATCGCACTACATCTGAGTATTGTAAAAGAAAAAAACATTGAAATCCAAAATATCAGTTTCAATCGCAGAACAATATTATTTTTTTAAAAAGTTCTTACCATCCTGTAAGGAAATACTACCTTACCATCCTGTAAGGAAATACTATCTTAATAAAATAAAGCATTACACACATTACATTTATTATATACGCACAAATTTATTTTGTTTGATCTTATAGTATAGAGTAACTCAAATGAACGAACATTTTGGTGATCACCGTGTCAAATACATAATATTAGCCGACGGACGATGACGAACCATTTTCAGTTAACTTATACCTCAAAGTAGATAATATACTACGTAAAACTTATACATACTATGTTATCTACTATAAGGTTAAACATAGTACAATTAAATACAATAAGTGTTACTGTGTTGACTTCTACCGCTTTTTTTATACACCTAAGTTGGCACACAAGCGTAGTAGCATACGGCCCACCTCATGGTAAGCAGTCACCGTAGCCTATAGCCGTTAGCAATACTAGGGTATCACTAACGCGTTGCTAACCCTTTTTTTTATAAGCGTGGAGCACTGGCAACCTTACTCCCCGCAGAATCACAACACTACATCAAATAGTGCTATTTAACTGCGGTCTTCTGTAAGGTGGAGGTACAGTCCCCAGTTGGGCGACTCCAATATTAATGGGAAGACCCACGGGAGATCCCAATTCACCCTACCTCTCTTTTTTAGCTCATGGCTTAGAAAAACTCATTGGTACAGGCCGGGCTTTGAACCTGGGCCCATCAACCATAAGGCCACCACATTTTATCTATTTTATCTTTTTATATCTTTTTTTTTCTTATTCTTACTTTATATATATTTTATCTATCGGTATAAGAAGGTTCACATGTTTTACAAAGCATCATAAAATAATGTCTGTTTGAATCTTAAACGTCCATAACTCGAACCAAGAGAGGCCACTTTCAATATATGAATGTAAATGCTGTTCAATTGCTTTCAACGGTAGCCCGTAACGTTGAATATTATATAGAAGAGCATAATTTTTCGACAAATATATTACTTTATACTTAATAAAAATACATTATTTCGTAATTTTTGGTTTCCCGGATCTTTTCTAAAGTATAAATTTAAATGCGTTGTTATGTAAAAACCTATTTATGAAAAAGGACTCAACCCCTATTTTTTTCAATTATTTAATGATATAACAATTATTTAATCATTTTAACAGACTATTTAATCGAATCTGTATAAAATATGTATTTATCTGTCGGTATACAGAGGTTTTATACAATTTCTACAAAGCATAATTAAAATAATACATGTTTGAACATCAATAACTCGAAAGTGAATTTATGTGAGTTGAGCCCTTACTGCTTAACTACGTCCAAATAAACTTTCGTTTCTTGTTGGTGGCGCCATCAGGCGACAAGAATCGTATGCTAATTAAAAAATATCCTCTTTAACGTTTTTCCACTACTCGATAATAGATGGCGCTTATATGTACTTTTGAATACATCCTTTATATTTTTCACTTTATAAATGTGTCACTCTCGCTTTGTCAACCTCGTACTTACGGGGTCGCTTGCTCGCTATAAATTAAAATCCACGGGTCTCCCACAGACCCATACGCTATGTATGGAACAGAACTCTATGGCACCTTTAGGCGATGTTCGGCATGTTCGCAGTTTTATGATTAGATATGTCGTTAACACGAGTACCTATACTACACCATATGTTGTACAAATACATTTATTTATAATAGAAAAATCAATTTTTCTTGTATAAATATAATAAACTTGTTCGTAGCAAAATCAATTGATTTAGAAATACATGTAAGTTTATTTTCGCTGTTGTATTGTATGATTTGATATTTCTTTTTCACGAGATTACGTTACGTTGTGTTAAACAAATACTTTTAATGGGAAAATTTATTTATTTTTTTGTCTGCGAAAAATGACTTCACTGAATATTTTAAAGTATCCTCCGGCCGCGTCTGTCTGTTTAAACGCGATCAAGTAAAAAACTACTAAACGGATCTTCAAACGATTTTCACAAAATGACAGAGTGATTCCTGAGGTAGATTTTACTATAGGTATTAGGTAGTAGGTCACACTTTATTGTTTATATAATCTGTACCTATTATTTGCTGTTTTTTAATGTATGCAGGATTTGGCAATAAAAATACATAGATACATTATTAAATCATAAAATCACTTCATAGCTTAAAATAATGTCGCTTCCAGCTGTCTGTCTGTCGCTATATATACTTAGATCTATAAATCGACGCAATGGATTTTGATGAGGAGGATTTTAATAGATAGAGTGATTCAAGAGGATGATTTTTTTTTATAATTCATTGGTGTTTTGTATGTCGTGCGCAGCCGGGGCGGGTCGCTAGTTGTAATATAAAGTAAGGATAGCATGGTAAGGAGCTAGGTATACACATTCACGCTACTCTATACCTACACGTCAGACTCGGCATGGATTCGCGTTTTATACAAGTCAATCAATGGCAATTCTTGGCATTCTCTATAGATAATGAAATTCCTCAGTCAATGAATACAGCAAACTGCTGGTATTAAAATACAATTGCTTAGTCGATATCGTGCACTCTGTCCCCAACCATTGCATTCAAATTATGAAAACATATTGTAGCATGGCATATAGCATCAATTCAGAAAATTTGTTATGGTGACCGGCTAGGCAGGACACTACTAACGGTTACTTATCCTTTATCATACCACCTTATATAAACATTTCGGCTAAGGCGGGGATCTGCTACGCTTCGCACCCGCCTGAGCCTTTGAACCTATGTCGCGCTATAAACGGGGTTATATCTAACTCAGTCTTAGAGTTCAGCCGACTAATACTACTGTATGTATGTATAAAATATCTGCACGAAAAAATATTCATAAAATATGAATATTTTTTCACATTATATTACTGTTATTCTTTTGAGAAATAACCAATCTTAAACCCAAAAAATAATGATAGGTGTCCCCGCACTTCAGCTCCCGTAACATGCACACACCCATACTGTCACAACTTTTTAGACGTTTCGTTGTGGTCCTGGACTGTCCATTATCAGTTTAACACAGTTTAAACATCAACGCTCGCACGAAACTGTCCGTAGCTGATACTGGGTGTTTATAGTGCAGCGTCGGGCTTCAGCGGCCGCACGTGGCGGCCTCACCTGCCGCGGCGCGCGAGTGGAAGTGTCGTCTGACTCGCCATAAAAGCCAGCCTGATGACACCACACCTACTATTCGCAACTCGGCCTCTCAAGCGAACGTTGCACTACATATCACCAAGTCTCTCACGGGGAAGACACTAGTCACTATTAACTCGAACTAATCACGATGTGTTTATTAAATGCTATGTTGATCGCAGCCTCGTGTGCCGTGGTATCGCTGGTGGTGGCGCAGCTGGAGAGCGAGGAGCGGGCTGCCCCACCGCTGCTGCTAGAGGACGTGCTCAACAAGACCATGTGCCCCATGCGCATCGAATACGACGACAACCCGGAGCGAATGCCGCGGCTGATCAAACACATCAAGTGCGCTAACCCACCCACCGTACACTGCGCCCAGAACAAGAAGGGCTGCTGCAAGCACAGCCACCAAGTGATGCTGGGCGGCGCGGACGACCTGCGCTTCGAGACTCATTGCGTGGAGGTCCAGGACACGGTGCAGGTGACGTACCGCAGCTCGCCGCTGACCATCCGGGTGGCGGTGGGCTGCACCTGCATGCTGCAGGGTCAACATCACCAAGGTGACGAATCCGAAAACCAATGTGATGAAGATAACTAGCAGCTATTACTTTGATGACCACCCTGAATGACCCCTAGACTATTCTTTAGTGTTTGAACAGTATGTAGGCTGGCAGAGCACAGAATTAACTACGCTTTTTGTAATTTATTTAAAGTGAGTTGTCCCGTAACACAGTCATCCCGGGAAAGTTTTTGGGAGGTTTATGATAATAATAATAGTTTATATAATGAAATTAAAGACAACTTAAGGATTTCATTTTTACTTTTATTTGTATGAAATTCTACTTATTGCTTCTATTATATTGCTGACAGGTACATACGTGTGTACGAAAAATTACGTCGGTCTCGATAGGGGCATATAGGTATCCTAACAGCATTACCATCAAACATAAGGAAAAAGAAATATTTAGGAAAAATACTTAATTAATAATACTAACTTGAAGTATCCAAATACCATTTCCCTAAAATCTAGCAATACTTATATCAAAATGAGGCAGCATCATCGTCGTCGGCGGCGGCGGTCACTTGTGGTTGACCTCGCGATCCGTCTTCATTTAGTGTTCTGGTTCATTGCCCAATTTAAATGGATCTGGGATAGGTCTCTCACAATGTACACCTTCACCGTAAAGCTCGTGGTGTGACTAATCACTGCACTTAGTTATAAAAACTCATTGGCACAGACCGGTGGGATTGGAACTTGCGTCGCTAGAATAACAGGCAACGCTTCATACCACACGGCTTTTATAAATTTCTTGGCAAAACGAATAGATTTTATAAATTTGATTTATTAAGCTGTTTTATGATTAAATAGATTGTTATCACGAAATTACCTTATGTTATACAAATACTTTTATAATAGAATAAAATGCAATCACGTTATATAAATATAATGCAGGTGTTGCTTGTTCGTAGCAAAATCAATTGATTTTATAAATACATCTTTACTATTAGTTTATGTTCGCTGTTTTATTTTATGATTAGATATTTATATTTATCGCGCGATTAGGTTATGTTATACAAATACTTTAATAATATAAAAAACAAATTGTGTTGGTGCGTGAAAAATATATCTCTAAATATTATAAACTAAAGTCCTTCGGCCGCGTCTGTATGTCTGAATTTGATAAACTCAAAAACTACGTGTATTTTTTACACAGATTCATAATACATTTATGATATACTAAAAAAAAACACAGTGCGCAAAAGAATTAGCGAGCTATGGTTATTATTCTCAGGGCTGCAGCACTGTCCATTATCAGTTTAACACAGTTTAAACATCAACGCTCGCACGAAACTGTCCGTAGCTGATACTGGGTGTTTATAGTGTAGTGTCGGGCTTCAGCGGCCGCACGTGGCGGCCTCACCTGCCGCGGCGCGCGAGTGGAAGTGTCGTCTGACTCGCCATAAAAGCCAGCCTGATGACACCACACCTACTATTCGCAACTCGGCCTCTCAAGCGAACGTTGCACTACATATCACCAAGTCTCTCACGGGGAAGACACTAGTCACTATTAACTCGAACTAATCACGATGTGTTCGTTAAATGCTATGTTGATCGCAGCCTCGTGCGCCGTGGTATCACTGGTGGTGGCGCAGCTGGAGAGCGAGGAGCGGGCCGACCCGCCGCACCGGCTAGAGGACGTGCTCAACATGACCATGTGCCCCATACGCGTCTTCTACGACGACAACGTGGAGCGCGTGCCGCGGCTGATCAAGCACCTCAAGTGCGCCGACACGCCCAACATCATGTGCGCGCACAGCAATCTGGCCTGCTGCAAGCACCACCACCACGTGAAGCTGGAGAAGCTCGACCTGCGCTTCGTGAGCCGGTGCGTGGAGATCGAGGACACGGTGCTGGTGACGTACCTCAACAACCCGCTGCCGCAGAGCATGCAGGTGTCGGTGGGCTGCTCCTGCCTGCTGCAGCCCGTGACCGACAGGGGCACGTCCTTGCCCTCGGCCCTAAGGAGCCTGGCTCACTCTCACTCCGCCGGCGCGGTGGAAGCTTAAATATTGCGTGACAATTGCGAGTTGATTTATGATACCTACATATATTCATTTCTCGAACGGTTGTGAACCGAATGGAAGCACTATCAGCTTGTTTCATTTATGGAAAGGTACTATAATCTTATAGAGGTTTGCTCAATCTCAGTGCGTGTAATATACTGGTCACCCTGCGATAGGTATCCCGTGGTCAGGCGTCGTAGGTTGGATTTACATATTTTACAAGTGTATTGGATTCCCCTTTTTATTTACTTAGGTACCTTTAGTTTAATCCCATTAAAAACTGTATAGTGCGAATATCATACCCATACAAACAAAGTGTCAGCATAATATTAGGTCCTTACATATGAAATTGGCGTTTTGTATGGGAGGAACAAAAAGTCGAATATTTTTTAATATAATATATTTAATTAATCAAAGTATGAACCATTATTTTCTATGCACTTTTGCCATCTCATAGGTAGTTCATTGATCCCTTTACTAAAAAAACCAGTCGGACGGGAATCAATAAAATCTTTGAAGGCGATTTGGACTGCCCCATCGGAGTTGAATTTTTTCCCTTGCAAGAAGTTATCCAAATTTCGAAAAAAATGGTAATCTGTTGGAGCAAGGTCCGGGGAGTACGGAGGATGTCTTAGACTTTCCAATTGAAGCTCTTCTAATTTAGTAGCCGTCTGTAGCGCAGTGTGTGGTCTAGCGTTGTCGTGAAGCAGCAGTGGCGTGGAGCGATTGACCAGCCTAGGTTGTTTAGCCGCTAGCTTTTCCATCATGGTTTGCAATTCCTGACAATAGACATCAGCCGTAATAGTCTGGCCAGATTTGAAAAAACTGTAATGAACAATACCGGCACTAGTCCACCAAACGCTTACAAGTAACTTTTTTGGGGTTAATTTTCGCTTGGGGCAGGATTTGGCTGGCTGGCCAGGATCTAACCATTGCGCTGAGCGCTTCCGATTATCGTAAAGAACCCATTTTTCATCACAGGTAATGATTCGGTTTAAGATACCTTCATTATTGTGCCGGTTTAGTAATGTAACGCAGCAGTCGACGCGCGTTTGCCGGTTTGTTTCAGTCAATTCGTGAGGTACCCACCTTTCAAGCTTTTTAATCTTCCCAATTTGCTTCAAGTGAATTAAAACAGTTTTATCACTAACATTGCAGCCTGCAGCTAACTCGGACGTGGTTTGCGATGGATCCGCTTCCACAATAGCCTTCAACTCTTCATTATCAACTTGAGTCTCAGGCCGTCCACGGGGCTTGTTCTGCAGGTCGAAATTTCCAGAACGAAAACGTTGGAACCAAAAACGAACTGTGTTTTCTTTTGCAACACGACCGCCATACACATCATTCACCCTTCGAGTTGTTTCCGCAGCACTAGTGCCACGGCGGAACTCGTACTCGTAAATAATGCGATATTTAAGGTTTTCCATTTTGTAAAATGAGTGACGCAAACAGAAAAAAACAGAAGAAAAAAAACAAATGAATGACGATCATCGAAGCACAAATACATGAGTCTATAGCTGTACAAATTTGAATTTGGAATTCCTTACCAAAGAGGAGAAATTCTTGATTAAAGTGGCCAGTACGAAAAACGCCAATTTCATATGTAAGGACCTAATATATTATTGAAGGATTATAATAATTTTAACATCTAATATATTATAACAACCACAAGGGTCCGCGAGGAGGTAGAAGTTGCACCACATCCATTGTCCATCAAAGATTATTTGGTACAAACGTGAGTCGTCGCTAGTTATCGTCATTAATGTAGTACCCAGGTGATAGTGTGGAGAGACAGGAGAGGAGTGAGATGTGTCAGTGGGAGTGGAGGAGGCGTGTCGCGAGCGGCCCCGCCTGCGCGCGCGCCGAGATCTATTCTCACTTAATAAATTATTATTATTTGACGCCTCCTCATCCGAACTCATGTTATTCTCTCACCGTCTCGAACCATGACGGTCGCGCTACGTCTAATCTGGGTATTGCGGGTTGTAATCACCGTTACTCCCTCTATGTCCCTATTCACCGAAACGTATTCGCAAAAAAAAACATAATTGAAATCCAAGAGAATAGAACCGCTACGCTAGAATTGAAATGCAAAACGACAGTTTCAATCGAAGATCAATATAATTTTCAACTCAAAAAAAAATGGAATTCTTACCATAATATAATACCAGGAAATTACGAATTCTTACCATAATATAATGTCACAAAAATATACTATAAATAAGCATCAACACAGGGTTGGGGAGCTTTCGGGACTGCGGTCCCAAAGCCACCTTGGATTTAATAAATATTTTTGCGTGGTCCCGAACGCCACTAGAAGTTAATTACTCACAGACACATAACACATATGGCACGAACAGTTGTGATTAGCGTGTCAAATACATAATATTACACGAGGAACGGTGACGAACCATTGTCAGTGAACTTATGCAGACTATATTATTTACTATGAGGTTTAACATTCCACCGCGTACCGTACTACTCATTATTAGAGTGGTATGGATTTAAGAAACACATAAAAATAAAACAACCGTTCTCACGGATATTTATTTCATCAAGCATATTTTTTACAATGTACCCAAAATGTTAGTGAGGAAATCACTATGACCTCGGTAGTCACATCGTTATGATAAAATTAATGAACGACATAGTCAAATGTTAACAAGTTGAGTGTTGAGTTTCAATTATTTTAAAATGGCTCTGGAGCTTTAGTATGAAAATAATATACACATGAGCAGTGCGATCGTGAAAGCGCGGCCATGGCAGGCAACTCTCTGGGCACGCTCGCACGTCGCGGATATTGTGGCTCTTACCTGAAAATAGTTTAATTTCTCTAGTCATATATCGAAAGATAAACTGTATGCCGACTTTAGCTTATTCTATGTTCGATGGTATTCGCGGCGCTTTAGAGAACATATTAATATTCAGGACAAATACATACATTTAGGTAATATTATGTTGAGTAGTATGTGAGGTGTATGAAGGACCGAGAGTACTCACCAGAGGCCGGCCTCGTGCTGCGCCGACTCCGGCGACGCCAGGCTCGTGGACTGACTGCCGCTGCTCCTGTTAGTAGACGCATATTTTAAATCTCTTAAAAGTTATATGCGACACGAGTTTGGTATTTGGGGCCCCCGTGTAGACGCGGCGGGGGAGGGCCCTACCCGGGCGGTAGGGGGGCCCCAGTATAGAGGCGGCGGGGAGGGACCTATCCGGGGGTGCGAGGCCCCAGTGAAGATGCGGCGGGCGAGGGACCTAGCCTGGGAGCGGGGCCCCAGTGTAGACGCGGCGGGGACCTACCCGAGGTGAGCGAGGCCCCTGTGTAGAGGCGGCGGGGACCGACCCGGTGGGAGCGGGGCCCCTGTGTAGACGCGGCGGGGACCTACCCGAGGTGAGCGGGGCCCCTGTGTAGAGGCGGCGGGGACCGACCCGGTGGGAGCGGGGCCCCTGTGTAGACGCGGCGGGGACCTACCCGAGGTGAGCGGGGCCCCTGTGTAGAGGCGGCGGGGACCTACCCAGGGGGAGCGGGGCCCCTGTGTAGAGACGACGGGCGAGGGACCTACCCGGGGGGGAGCGGGGCCCCTGTGTAGAGGCGGTGGGGACCTACCCGGGGGGGGAAGCGGGGCCCCTGTGTAGAGGCGGCGGGGACCTACCCGGGGGGGAGTGGGGCCCCTGTGTAGAGGCGGCGGGGACCTACCCGGGGGGGAGCGGGGCCCCTGTGTAGAGGCGGTGGGGACCTACCCGGGGAGAGCGGGGCCCCTGTGTAGAGGCGGCGGGGACCTACCCGGGGGGGAGCGGGGCCCCTGTGTAGAGGCGGTGGGGACCTACCCGGGGAGAGCGGGGCCCCTGTGTAGAGGCGGCGGGGACCTACCCGGGGGGAGCGGGGCCCCTGTGTAGAGGCGGCGGGGACCTACCCGGGGGGGAGCGGGGCCCCTGTGTAGAGGCGGCGGGGCCGCTTGGCGCGTGGCGTGTTGTCGGTGCGGGACGAGCTGGAGCTGGGCGGCGAGGGACTGCGTCGTCGCACGCGAACTCGCCTGCGCCTCGTCATGCTATACAACAAATGATACTGTGATGATCTTATATACTTGTACAATCCTAGAGCTCTACCTTACATACAGACTATGTTCAGTGCCGGCAGCATGAACATAAAATAAAGCGAAAACGTAACTCGCGATATGTCAAAATTGACATACAAATTTTTAGTTCCACTTTTCACCGCCGTAGCGCTGTTCATTTTTCAATACAAATATAGTCGAAGGTGATACGAAAACGTTGTTGCAAATTATTCATGCTCACGCTACCAAACTGCAGCAAGCAGCAATTACAGCAAGTTGCGGGTCCAACGCTCCAGGCGTTAAGCTACAGCATGACATGTTAGCACCGATCTATAATCGCCCTACGAATACACATTTCATGTTTCACTTGGACCATTGCTCAAATCACAATCTACACGCTCATATTCCTGGTTCCTGACCTATATTTTACAAGAACTTAAAACATTGTCACTATAAAATAATCGTCAAATAAAATAAACCTCATTTCTTTCTGGTAATATCAGGCAACGAACGTATGTGACCTAAGCAAACATCACCCTTGGTTTATTACCGCTACTCGATAATAGATGGCGCTTTTATGTACATCCATTTACCTTTTTTAAATCATAAGGAAGTAAGATTTATCACTTGACTGTACATACTCGAAGTATAAGCTTGTATCTAAAATCTTAGATGAACCGCATATATACATCCCGCCGGGGCGGGAAGCTAGTATAATATATAGCCTATGTTACTCAGTGATGATGTAGCTTTCTAACAGTGAAAGAATTTTTGGAATCGGTCTAAAAAATTTAAAAAAAAAATTTAGGGGTGGACTACCCCTAACATTTAGGGGGATGAAAAATAGATGTTGGCCGATTCTCATAGATACCGGATAAGCACAAAAAAATTCATCAAAATCGCTCAAGCCGTTTCGGAGGAGTATGGCAACGAAAACTGTGACACGAGAATTTTATATATTAGATATTTCGTTATCAGGCGCGCATATATATACGGATACTCGAGTACAGGTATCCTCCGAATGCAATATCATGATATTTTTAGCTCCGTCACTTCGATAGTCGATAGTAATATAATATAGATACATACATACTTCTGAATATGAATACATTACTTTATATCATGTACTCATCTATCTACAGAATATCTACCAGTAGCAGTACCTATTAGTTACTAGGATACTCTATAAATAAATCCTTTCGCTTCGAAGATGTTAATCAACAATATATATTTTTTTAATTACAGACCTTAACTGTGCAACTCCAGGCCAGCCCAAGCTTATGTTCCCTTCCCTCACTCCCCCGACCTTACGCCGGCAGTTGGAACACGAGATGCTGTATACACGCAGGTACGTGTTCGATTCCCGGAAGTCTCAGGAAAGATAATGAGCCGGTACTGACCCGCCTGGTTGTACCGTCTGCCTCTAGAGTCGGTGCAAGTTCAAACCCCACTTACCACAACATCGCAGTCTAATAAACTCTTCTTGGTAGCTTAGTATTCGAATTCCTAGTAACTCTAATATATCAAAACTTTCATACGAATTATTAGTTTCCCTGTACGCTGGCGCAGCACAGTTCATTTTCCCAAACAGAAACAATCGAAATCGATACGAATACGTAGTCGAAAGTTGTTCTTGCTGAGACTATATTTCTGCGCTGGGTGGGGTTAGCAGAGCTTCCTGAAGACATGTTGATCTAGCACAATGTAGTTCCCTCGGAATTAGGGTACAAAGTTTATTACCCGGGTCCGATGCTGTAGCACTCTTTTGTACAACTATCAGTTTGGTGAGGAGACGAGCACGTCGGACGCCTGATGGTAAGCGTCGCGCCGCGCACGCAACTGATGCAGCTCCACCCAGCACGTTTGGTCGTGATATCCCGCGTGGCGCTGCACTGCGCTCGTCACCTTACACCTAATTTCATAAGTACTGCCTGCCTGTAGCTTCACCACACATATCTGCATAACTTGCCTGTTTTCGGCGTTAATAATTGATACTAGGAGGCGGCTGGCGCACTAGCGACGGTAATTGAGTTCTATAGCTTTGTCTTATTCGAATCCACTACCAATATATTTAAATAGAAAAATTACCAATAGAATATGCTACATATACATACTCACCTTAACACATTGGTCATATATATTTTACTAAGATAATTATGAATTACTTCATAATGGATATCTAAAGGAGATCAATAACTACAATATATACTTATTAAATATCATTTAATACAAAAATATATCTTATAGTGTAACTACATTACTGTTCTTTGATACAATCAACCATACGAATAATGTGTGCACAGCGCTCGCAGATAATGTATGAGGTTTTAGTCAATTTATATAAATATATAACAAAATATTCGTAATTATGAGTTCGAGCGCAGGCTGTACACTCCGCGGGCAATATGATTCAACCACCAAGTTACACTAGCCACTACACCAAATAAAATTACAACTACATAAGAATAAGAACCAAATCATTCGATTTTCATATATTAAACAATCAAGGTCTTTCCAGAGCCCCAGATGATGACCGATGAGACTCACGTGATTTACTCCACATAACAATTTCACATGTAAATATAACAGCGCATAAATGCTTATTACCTTTACCGACACATACAGTGTCATGCCTACTCGTGTTTTGTTATAAATATGTATTATAATGTGTGTATGTATGTGTGTGTGTCGTGGAGCGTGGTGGATGGTGTGTGGGTGTCCGCTCACCCCGCCTGCTCGTGCTCGGAGTCGGGCGCTTCCTCCGCCTCCTCCTCCTCGTTGTGGCCTCCTGCGAACACCAGCGATATTATATTACATGCCTCCCGCAATGGAGTACATCTCCGCGTGTGTCCCTAAGGCGTCGGTGTGGTACTCACGGGGGCGGCGGTAGTACTTGCGCGAGGGCAGCGGGCGCTCGTCGGGCGCGCCGGTGAGCAGCAGGTTGCGGTAGGGCGCCAGCGGGGCCCACTCCTCGTCCCACTCCTTGCCGGCAGAGATGCGCGCGTCCAGGAAGCGCAGCACCTGCCACCATCAGTACACGGTCACTCACAGTCGCCACTAGCCCGGTGGTGGGTGGTGGCCGGCAGCGCGGCGCACCTGGCGCTTGTCCTGACGCAGCAGCTTGTTGCAGAACTCGGCGAGCGGCTCGAGGAACATGAGGTTGGGCGGCGGCTCGTAGGGCCGCTGCTGCAGCGCCGCGAACGAGATGCCGGCGCGGTGCAGCGCCACCAGCGCCTCGCGGTTCTTCACCGCGTCCATCCCGAACATCACCGCGAACCGCTTCGCCAGCTCCTGCACACCATGCCGCGGCACGTCACACACACGCTACTCTACTGCAGCGCGCGGGGAGAGGGGAGAGGGGGTTACCTCCAGCATAACAATAAGTAATACTGGGTAGAATTGAATCTGATTTGTCAGAGCTCCAAAAGCCGCCATTTATATACCTACTTCCCCCTTCAAGTCGTTACGCCCCTCTGTCGTCCGGGCTTAGACTTTAGCTTAGGCTGTTAGAGTTGCTTACTCTTAAATATAGACAATATCCTTGAAATAGACGTGGTTCTATAGTTTGAAATGATAATTTTCGTCTAGGTTACCTTCAGCTCGAGCAGCTCTGGCAGCGTGCGGTGGAGCTGGCGATGTCTCTGCGTCATGTCGGTGAAGAGCGCCTGCATGGCCAGCTCCATGGTGAGCGCGCAGTTCAGCTTGTTGATCTCGCGCGCCTTGCTCAGCGTCGCCTTTATTATGTCGCCGTAGTCGTTGTAGCACTGCGACACACACACACACACTACATTTAGCAAGCTTCTGAGATTTGATTCATTTATAGTAGTGCTCTGAGTTTAGTTGGTTGACCCTTAGTAATAAAGAAACCGGATCGATTAGTACGAACACAAAAGTCGTCACTTCTAGTGACAAAGTCACTGTATTGGCTTTTCACAAAACCACTCCTATAAGCGAGAGCAAAGATGTACTCATCAGTAATCAAACTTTATATATTTTTCGGATTGTCATGCTGAATGTAATTTTCTATTGAATTATTGTAGTGAAT
This sequence comes from Falcaria lacertinaria, assembly GCA_951449985.1. Classification (NCBI taxonomy): domain Eukaryota; kingdom Metazoa; phylum Arthropoda; class Insecta; order Lepidoptera; family Drepanidae; genus Falcaria; species Falcaria lacertinaria. The sequence goes on along the minus strand of OX602120.1, from coordinate 122,370 downwards.
GTTAGATTGTGTTGTGAAGTGTACCACACGTGACATATAGGCTAACAACAGCTCGCAGCGCACCTTGATGTAGTGCTTGAAGACGTCAGCGGCGCGTCGTATGGGCACCACGTTGTACACGATGAGCTTGCAGTAGGCGGCCAGGAAGTTGCGCCGCTTGTGCAGCTCCTCGATGCGTCTCTCGTCTTGACCGTCTGCGAGACACACACGCTACTGTACTGCCCGCCACTGAGGGGCACGTGATGCTTTAGTCCGCAACTCTTTACATTACAGTGGAACAACGTTCTTTCACGAACAAAAGTGATATAAGTGCGACTAAAACATCACTTCATACGATTCTCAAGATGTCACCAACAGTACATGACAATTTTGTCTATCAATAGTAATCCAAAGTAGATTGGTGATCCAGCTTGAGACTCACCTCAGCTTGTTACGTCATGCATCGCGCTACACTCTACTGATTATAATATGATCATTAACAAGCGCTATTTATTTCTGACTGTAGGTATAATGTATACAATTAGTCGCAGTTGAAGTGGTGATCCTATTAACTTGCAATACGAAGCCTTCCAAGCAGTGCCGTCTTTACAATGAGGCCACACGAGCCCGAGCTAGGTCTCCTTCCTTCAGGGGCCCCGGAAGGCCGATCGCTTGCGCTCAATAGCACATTTTCTTCTGTCAACTTCTTAATTGAAACATTAAGCACATCCGGCGACGCTCAAAGTAAACATATTCGTTTAATGCCAGGGTGCCTAAGACGACCGTGCTTCTAAGACTGTCCACAGGTTAATATTGTAAGTAAATGATCACAGACTAGTGAAGCGAGGATGCCATGTCACGGCCATCGGCCCCTCAACCGTAATATCTAAAACAACGCAACAGAAACAACTAAATATAGTGCGCAACACATGCTTTACAAATCATAAAACGCATTAGGTGTGTTAATTTAAACGTATACAAATATCAATCCGATACCGCGAGCGAACTACGAACTAGGACTAGTTATGTCACCTAACTGTCGTTATTGATACACTTGGCTTTTTACAAATGTTATATTTACGGGTAGTAAGAAAACATACATTTATAATTTCGATTTCCGAACAGATGTGCTCGCTCGCTTTGCAAACACTACTCTTATGTAGTGTTGTTCCAGCGAACAGTAAGGGCACTAGTACTCCTCGAGGATACACTGTGATGACAGTAGGAATACGGTGCTAACACAGTGAGTCCACGCCATAATAAGACAGGCTAAGGTGACTGCTAGCAATAAGGCGAGCTACCAATGCGTCTCGTAGAAGGCCCACAGTGTGAAGAGTGAGTGGCGGCGAGGGCAACATTCGCGGACGGTTTCGGATTGTTGGAGGAAGCGGGCGCGACACATTTTCCCTTAGTAATGTCAGGTGGTCGGGCACCGGCGAGACGAGGTTAGAGACAAAAATATGCATTATGGTCCGCGGCATTACTAAGGCAAAATAGCGGCTCGAGTCGGGGCTTACCGGCGATGAGCGGCGGCCGCGCGCCACATGCAACCAAACACACGCGTCAGCTCTCCCACTACTCTCCGAACCAAATAATGCATATTTTTTCTCGTAATCTTCAATTTGATCAATCCGAGAGCAACTAAGGATACGTGTTTGTCCCTTCGAGCGGCACTAACGAGCGTGCCCGCATATCGCCAGTCTGGGACTCGAAAACGATACACTGGATATTGTTCACTTGCACTACTGCAAGAGACTAGGTTGCTCTTGGATTGCCGACACGTTGAGCCGACTGGTCATGGCCGAGTACGCAACACTTCACCTGCCAAGTTCCAGGCGCCCATTCAAACAATTATATTACCTGCATGTTTGATTCTCGATCACAATCACGGTTGAATGGATTTCAATTACACTTGGCACAGATCAACATGGATTTGAACAAGATACCAGTGGTCCCGGAAAAAAATAGGATGTTTTGCTCTAAATCCACGCGGACGAGATCCCGGGCAAATGATAATCGTGTATGATATTAACAATACATATATATATATATATATATATAAATAACCAACCTAAGCCGGGTATATTTTGAATCCGCTCGTACGACACAAATAATTATGGACACGAAAATTGATCGACAATAATGTATAGTAATATTAACGATGTAATATTTATTTGTTGGTATGTTTCCTTGTATGTACTACGGGGTACTCTCTGGAAATAATGAAATTATTTAAAAAATCTTAATAACGAAATCCTACAGTATCCCTGAGTAGTATTGCCTAGATATAGTCTAGCCAGATTGAATTGGAATGACGAACTGGTCAAAATTGCGGGTACAAGCTAATCCTACATAGATATTGTGACGGCTGTAGCCCGTGTCAGGGACCAGTTGTGTTGGTCGGTGTGTGAGCGCGCGGTGTGGGTGTGCGGTGAGCTAGTTACCGTAGTTGTGTTGCACGAACACGAACTCCTGTATGAAGTCGTTGAGCATGTCGCAGAGCGCGGGGTCGGGCTCGTACACCAGCTGCTTCACGGCCGCCTCGCCCGCGTGGTGCCGCGACCACAGGTGCTCCGCGAAGAAGATCAGCAGGTCGCAGATGCTGGTGTAGGCCTGCACACACATCGCCCGTCAGGCCCGCCCGCTGCCTACCCGGTCGAGGCGGCTGGAGGGCGCTGCCTACCTCCTCCCTCAGGTCGGGCGTGAGGCCGTGCGCCACGATGTCCTTGCAGTGCTTGGTGTACTGGTGCAGCCGCTCCCGCAGCGCCGCCGCGCCCGCCGCCGACACGCCGCGCTCCTCCAGCGCGTGCAGCGCCCACACCACCGAGTAGAACGCCGCGCGCACCACGTACACCAGCGCCTGCAACACGAGCCCCGTGTGGGTGGTGTCGCAACACTAGCCCCGTGTGGGTGGTGTCGCAACACTAGCCCCGTGTGGGTGGTGTCGCAACACGAGCCCCGTGTGGGTGGTGTCGCAACACTAGCCCCGTGTGGGTGGTGTCGCAACACTAGCCCCGTGTGGGTGGTGTCGCAACACTAGCCCCGTGTGGGTGGTGTCGCAACACTAGCCCCGTGTGGGTGGTGTCGCAACACTAGCCCCGTGTGGGTGGTGTCGCAACACTAGCCCCGTGTGGGTGGTGTCGCAACACTAGCCCCGTGTGGGTGGTGTCGCAACACTAGCCCCGTGTGGGTGGTGTCGCAACACTAGCCCCGTGTGGGTGGTGTCGCAACACTAGCCCCGTGTGGGTGGTGTCGCAACACTAGCCCCGTGTGGGTGGTGTCGCAACACTCGCCCCGTGTGGGTGGTGTCGCAACACTAGCCCCGTGTGGGTGGTGTCGCAACACTCGCCCCGTGTGGGTGGTGTCGCAACACTAGCCCCGTGTGGGTGGTGTCGCAACACTAGCCCCGTGTGGGTGGTGTCGCAACACTAGCCCCGTGTGGGTGGTGTCGCAACACTAGCCCCGTGTGGGTGGTGTCGCAACACTCGCCCCGTGTGGGTGGTGTCGCAACACTCGCCCCGTGTGGGTGGTGTCGCAACACTCGCCACTACCGTCCCTCGCTAGGACTCACCTGAGGCGGCATCTGCGACTCGTTCTGCTTGACGCACTTGGGCAGGTCCTCGAAGAGCGAGTCCCAGATGTTGGTGTCGTTGAGGTCGTGGCACATGTACATGATGGACACCTTGCGCAGCGAGTTGGTCACGTTGAACAGCTCGTCCGCGTCCGGCGTCTCGCCGCCCTCGATCAGGCTGCGGTACTCGTCGATGGCCTCCTGCGACACCACGCACGGCGGGTGAGGAGAGGAGCGTGGGGGCGAGAGGTGAGGGGGCGGGGGACGGGGGTCAGTACCTTGTACCGGTTGACGCACATGTCGGTGATGGTGGCGCGCGCCACGTTGCAGCGCGAGTACACGGCGGCCTGCTCGCTGCACACCAGCTCCAGCGTGCGGCCGCACGTCTCCAGCACCTCGGCCTCCGTCTGCACCGTCACGATGTCGCGCAGCTTGTTCAGCAGCAGCGTCAGGTTCTGCGACACGAGCGGCGGCTGTAGCGGGGGCGAGGGGCGAGGGGAGGGGGCGAGGGGAGGGGGCGAGGGGAGGGAGCGGGGTCGCTCACCGCCTCCTGGCGCTGCGTGGTGTAGAGCTCGAGGTCGAAGTACTGCGGGATGGAGACCAGGTTGGTGAGCTTCTCGGGGTCGGCGCCGAACTTGTCGAGCAGCGCGGGCAGCGTCACGATGAAGTGCGCCGTCATCTTGGCGCGGTCGTCGCTCACCACCTGGACACACCACGCGCGACACGTGTACTCTCACCACGCCGGATACACTATTCTTGTTTGTAGTAAGTGGTGGTGGTGGTACCTTGGCCTGGTCCTTGGAGAGCATGTGGTGGTGTTTGCGCGATGCTCCTCTACCGACGGGCGGCTCCCCGGAGCTGGCCTGCCGCACGCAGCACACCATCAGCTCGATCAGCGACGACTCCTGCACACACCAACACCTCACCATAAATACACAATATGTCTCGTCTAAAAACTCAATGCCTCAGGAGTAAAATAGAGCATGTATAGGAGCGAGGCTCATAGGTCTGCGGGTGATGGATGTATGATGTGAGTGACCTGTCTGTTGTCGAGCGCCTCCTCCCCGGGGCCGGCCTCCTCCAGCAGCAGGTCGGTCATGCACTCCCAGTCCTTCATCATGGGGTTGGACTCGATCAGCGAGTCCACCAGGTACGCGCCGTGCTCGTGCAGCTACAACCAATACCATCACAACAACTATAAGGAAGCTTCTGGAGCTTCTGGAAGAGGTCGAAAAGTTCTACAAACATCTGTACACGTCAGTAACCAATCCTACCATCCGCTTCCGCCAAGACCCGCGAGCAAAATTAACCCGACACTATACCGAAGATATCCCGGACATCAGCCTATACGAGATTAGGATGGCTCTGAAACAGCTTAAAAACAACAAGGCACCGGGTGATGATGGAATTACTTCGGAGCTTCTGAAAGCGGGTTCAACACCACTACTTAAGGTCCTCCAGAAGCTATTCAACTCCGTCTTACTCGAGGGCAAAACGCCAGAAACGTGGACCAGAAGCGTGGTGGTGCTATTCTTTAAAAAGGGCGATAAAACACTGCTGAAGAACTATAGACCCATCTCGCTTCTGAGCCATGTTTATAAGCTATTTTCCAGAGTCATCGCGAATCGTCTCGAGCGCAGGTTTGATGACTTCCAGCCACCCGAACAAGCCGGTTTCCGTAAAGGCTTTACATACGCTGTACCATAGACCACATACATACGCTGCGGCAAGTAATACAGAAGACCGAGGAGTATAACCTGCCACTATGCTTGGCGTTTGTGGACTATGAGAAAGCCTTCGATTCGATCGAGACATGGGCTGTGCTGCAGTCACTTCAGCGGTGCCATATTGACTATCGGTACATTGAAGTGTTGAAGTGCTTATATAAAAACGCCACGATGTCGGTCCGATTACAGGAATAGAGCACAAAGGCGATTCCATTGCAAAGAGGAGTGAGGCAGGGGGACGTTATCTCCCCGAAACTGTTTACCGCTGCAATGGAGGATGCGTTTAAACTTTTAGAGTGGAAAGGATTCGGCATCAATATCAACGGCGAGTATATCACTCACCTTCGATTTGCCGACGACATTGTAGTCATGGCTGAATCGCTGGAAGAGCTCGGCACAATGCTCCATGACCTAAACAGAGTTTCCCAACAGGTAGGCCTAAAAATGAACATGGAAAAAACTAAAATCATGTTGAACGCCCATGTCACGCCCACCACGATATCCGTTGGGAACTCTGTTCTTGAGGTTGTTGACGAATATGTCTACCTGGGACAAACAGTCCAATTAGGCAAGTCCAATTTTGAGAAAGAGGTCAACCGTCGAATCCGACTCGGCTGGGCAGCGTTCGGAAAGCTTCGCAACGTCTTTTCGTCGAATTTACCGCAATGCCTTAAGACGAAAGTCTTTAACCAGTGTGTGTTACCAGTGATGACATACGGAACAGAAACGTGGTCACTCACTATGGGCCTCATAAGAAAGCTCAGAGTCACTCAACGAGCTATGGAGAGGGCTATGCTGGGTGTTTCTCCGCGAGATCAAATCAGAAATGAGGAGATTCGCAGAAGAACTAAAGTTACCGACATACCTCAGCGGATTGGCCAGTTGAAGTGGCAATGGGCAGGGCACATAGCTCGTAGAACGGATGGCCGATGGGGCCAAAAAGTTCTAGAGTGGAGACCACGCACTGGAAAACGCAGCGTCGGACGACCCCCCACTAGATGGACCGATGACCTGATAAAGGTCGCTGGCAAGCGTTGGATGCGGGCCGCATTGAATCGGTCATTGTGGAAATCTATGGGGGAGGCCTTTGTTCAGCAGTGGACGTCGATAGGCTGATGATGATGATGATGATGATGAACTATAAGGCCCACATCCATACATATATGTTTTGACTTTTCCCAAGAAATTATATTTCTAGAAAACTTTTACTATAAATATTTTGCTGGATTTTATAAGGTTTCAAAATGTGTAGAGCTGACAAATTTAATTGATGATGTCGATGCTGCGCTGTGTGTTGGGCAGGCGCTACTGCAGCCTGAGGGTAGGGTAGGGGCGGTAGGGGCGGTAGTGACCTCGGACTCGATGAAGAACTGCACCAGGTCCCGTATGAGCGGCGTGTTGGGCAGGCGCTACTGCAGCCTGAGGGTAGGGTAGGGGCGGTAGGGGCGGTAGTGACCTCGGACTCGATGAAGAACTGCACCAGGTCCCGTATGAGCGGCGTGTTGGGCAGGCGCTACTGCAGCCTGAGGGTAGGGTAGGGGCGGTAGGGGCGGTAGTGACCTCGGACTCGATGAAGAACTGCACCAGGTCCCGTATGAGCGGCGTGTTGGGCAGGCGCTACTGCAGCCTGAGGGTAGGGTAGGGGCGGTAGGGGCGGTAGTGACCTCGGACTCGATGAAGAACTGCACCAGGTCCCGTATGAGCGGCGTGTTGGGCAGGCGCTACTGCAGCCTGAGGGTAGGGTAGGGGCGGTAGGGGCGGTAGTGACCTCGGACTCGATGAAGAACTGCACCAGGTCCCGTATGAGCGGCGTGTTGGGCAGGCGCTACTGCAGCCTGAGGGTAGGGTAGGGGCGGTAGGGGCGGTAGTGACCTCGGACTCGATGAAGAACTGCACCAGGTCCCGTATGAGCGGCGTGTTGGGCAGGCGCTACTGCAGCCTGAGGGTAGGGTAGGGGCGGTAGGGGCGGTAGTGACCTCGGACTCGATGAAGAACTGCACCAGGTCCCGTATGAGCGGCGTGTTGGGCAGGCGCTACTGCAGCCTGAGGGTAGGGTAGGGGCGGTAGGGGCGGTAGTGACCTCGGACTCGATGAAGAACTGCACCAGGTCCCGTATGAGCGGCGTGTTGGGCAGGCGCTACTGCAGCCTGAGGGTAGGGTAGGGGCGGTAGGGGCGGTAGTGACCTCGGACTCGATGAAGAACTGCACCAGGTCCCGTATGAGCGGCGTGTTGGGCAGGCGCTACTGCAGCCTGAGGGTAGGGTAGGGGCGGTAGGGGCGGTAGTGACCTCGGACTCGATGAAGAACTGCACCAGGTCCCGTATGAGCGGCGTGTTGGGCAGGCGCAGCTTCCCTCGGCGGCTGCGCGGCGGCTCGGGCGCGGGCTCGGCGCGGAACAGACGCACGTTCAGGAACTCGCCCGCCGCCGCCGCCACCGCGCGCCACGACGAGTACACCAGCTCGTACACGTTCTCGCAGTCCTTGTCCGTCAGCACGTCCGGGTGCATCCTGACACACACTACTCATTCATACCACTAACAATAACACGCTACATCATGTATTTATACTGATCCCCTGCAGGACTCATGACAGTTGTATTGTCATCAGTGCTGGTAGCAAAACATCTTTCGCCTACGTATTCGAAAACATAACTCTCAAAATGTCAAAATGTTCATACGAATTCTTAGTTCTACATTTCACCGCCGCAGCGCTGTTCAATATCCCATACGAAATAGTCGAAGGCGATACGAATATGTAGTCGCAAATTATTCTTGCTAAGTCTACTGTATGTACTTAATGCGTGTCGAAATGATTTAATTAATGAGTTGTCATAAAACTAGTAAGAAGTATGTTGAAATTAGTTTCAGTTCAGATTTGTTACATCGATAGACACATACATACATACGTACAGGAGCAGTTATAGTAATGTATAGCGAAGTATATCATCTGGCGGACACAGTTAGTGTGGGTCGCAGTGTCTTGTGTCTTGTGTGGTGTGATCTCACTTGAGTATGGCGATGACGAGCCGCACGGCGTGCACGGCGACGTCGGTCTCCTTGTCCAGCGACATGGCGACGATGCGGTCCTTGAACTTGGACGTGAACAGCTCCAGCTTGCCCTTCAGCTCCTCGCACTCGTACAGCGGCTGCAGCGCTTGCAGGCAGCGGAGACGCACCTCGCCCACCTACCACACACATTACTCTGTACACTACAGTACATCCACTTTATACATCACCTATATACTTCATACTAGGCAGGCAGGGTCGCTATTTACTATGAACTTATATAGTTTATATGTGTTAGTTTTAAGTAGCTTACACCTACACATGCACTTGCAACACCAGGGTGTATGACTAGCGTGTTGCCAACCTTATAATTGAAAGTACACCTATTCAAACAGTATTTCTTACCATCTCCCTACCACCGGCCCAGCCTATCCTCAAGTTCTAGAAACCTTGCCACAGCAAGACATTACATAATACAAGTGTAGCTTGAGAAATTCTTTAACCCCTTACTTCCCTCACACACATGTATCTCTTACACATGTGGTGTGATTAATCACTGTATTTCTATCATGACGAACATGACTAAAATCACACACATAAAAATAAATAATTAATCAAATGTCTGACCAGCTAGTTACCTTGTCATGCAAAGTCCAGCCAATGTATTTGAGGTACAGGTCGTCAAGAAAATGTGCCGGGAACTTCTCCATCCATATCCCAATCTCAGCCATTGTTATTGCCCTTATGTCCGGCAATGTATCTCTGTTGGCAAGTTTGTATTCAAAATACTGTTGAAATTTTAATATGAAACTGATTTTATCATTTGTGTTCTACATTAGAGCTCAACACTTGTATGTATTACCATTCTTATTGTAATTATAATTGAAACAAACTAAAATATGCAAGACAATGCTCACAATTTGGAGAGATATATAATCCATACTAATAGTATAAATGCGAAAGTAACTCTGTATGTTCCTTTGTTTGCTTGCTTTTCAGGACTAAACGACTGAATGGATTCTAATAAAATTAGACAAGGAGTTAGATGATAATTATCTTGTAGTGCTAATTACATATAAGTGGTAAGAGTAGTGTAGCGACCTGTATCGGTGCACGAAGACGGACTTGAACATGTAGGAGAGCATGTTCTTGATCTCCTCCATGTTCTCCTCGAGCTCCTGCCGCTTGGCGACGAGCACCTCGAGTCGCTCGCTGGCTCGCTTGTCGCGCGCCTTCAGCCGCTCCGCCTCGTACTGTCGCTGGCAGTTGTCACAGTTCACGCTCGTCAGCAGCGCCACGTCCACCAGTGCCGTCATCAGCTTCATCACTGACACAATACAATACAACACAAATATATTAACCAACGGATACACAAATAACCACAGTAGGACGACCATGGTAGGAATTACCTCCCGCCATTTAAGGTGTTCCGGGTTCAATGAACCTTGGCAACTTGTACAGATTGAATGAAATGAAAAGTAAAAATTTCTTAAAAAAAAAACTAGACTGTAACTTATAGAAGGGTTAATTAGGATTCCTTTAAAACCAAAAAGGATTAGTATTCCAAAAAAAAAGAATTGGGGAATGCAGTACCTATAGAATCTATAGTATAGATAGTCTAGGACTAATAACTAATTTTTAACATTTGTATATCCTGGGATGATGAGTTTAGGGACAACCTGTATATAATTTAGTTATAAGACCTACATGTATAACTATTGTAAGAAGAATGTATGTAAAGTGACTGACCTGCCAAAGTAGCAGTGTGCCTGAAAGCCCTGACTTGTGAATCAGACAAGCCGGTGAGCAGTGAGATGATGTTGTCCATGAGGTACTGGTCATAGATGATGGAGTACTGACACATCTTCACTAGAGTCTGGATAAACTCACAGAAGTTGGAGCGGAACTTCTTCCATGTCTGCCCTGTCATTATCAATGGGTACTCCCCACTTTCCTAAAAAATAACATCAATATATTATATTCTACTAGTAGAGAGGCTGCCTATGTAGGCTAAATTTTTTTTATGTCAGATGGGCTATGGCCGTGCCCAACTATACAATAGTTGCTACAAAATATGGAGCAAATTCAAAAGACACATATAAATTGTCTTTTACGAGACTCATACAATCTAAATACATAATAAGTGATAACATAAATGAAATCAATCTCTCTCTGAATCAAGTTTGTCATTGCAGCACCACAGTTATTCTTGGTCCATGTACAAATAACAATCAGATCTGCCCGAGTCTACTCACTACACAATTGTGTTTGAGTGCAGAACCACTAATAAAGAGAAAATTGCTGGTGTAATGGCACAGCTAATTGTTACTGGCAGTGGGGCATATCAATTTATGTTGATGTAAACTATACCTCATCAAACTCCTGTGTCATCTTCTTGATGATGAGTGTGTGGTCCATCTGGGCCATGTCAGGGGTGACCTTCCCTCGGCACCCCGATGAGTTGATGAAGAACTGCATCAGCTGCACCAGCGCTGCTTCACGGTTGCTCTTGTATTCTTCTATCCACAAGTCCACCACTTGCTACATTCACATTATATTATTGAGTATGAGTATAATATATAATAATAATTGTTTGGACATTATCAAACAGCACCACCTGGCCCCAAACTAAGCAAAGGTTGTACCGGCAGCTGATAGAACACAAATTACTATTGATTTATTTAATTTATAAAACTGGCAGCGGTTTGTATTGTAATGAGAATAGAACTTACATTTATGGCAGTCTTATTGAATCTCAATATATTGTAGAGGCTGTTTTCATCGTCTCCCGGCAGCAGTACGGGCGGAGGAGAGTAGGCAGGCGGCGGCGCGGCGCCCCGGCCGCGGCCCCGGCCTCGGCCCCCGCGGCCCCGGCGGCGCAGCGGCGGCGGCGGCGGGGACTCCGCCAGCCGGCCCACATACCCGCCGTCACCACGCCGCCCACAACTCCTGGTAACCCTCTTCGTAGGAGACGGCGAAGGAGTCCGATTCTCTTCTTCTTCGTGGTGCGACTCGTCGGCTTCCTCCCTTGGAGGTTCCACTGCTGTTGAATTCACCACCGCTCCTACATTGAACCCGGAGTAGTTGGGATTAGGTGTCTCTGGTTCGTGTACGGATTGTCCACCGTAATCGGTCATCGGTGTAGCCGGGGTCATCGGATTTACGTACTCCGGCGGAGGGTCGTCCATCCGGATACGTTTCCCGCCACGACGATGCATAGTGTAGCGATAAAAGAAGTCTAATACACAATTCAACTTATAACTTGTAGTTCAATACGCTTTCACATATTCGATCATCAAAAAACTTATTGTCTATCTATGTAGCTAAACAAAAACCATTTACATATAATCAATACAAATTTGTGTCAATGAATCAATATCCCTCAATTTCAGCAATCAATCGATCGGCGATCCAAAACACCAAAACAGTGAAAACACGAACACCACAGAGTACATAACCACTACCACAGAGGCGTAGCCATAGATAATACTCTAGCGTAGCGGTCTTATTCTCTTGGCCACAGAGTACATAACCACTACGATGACGACCCGAACGAAAATGAAAACGAAACGAAGAAAAGACAGGAACAGTGCTGCCACCTCCTTTTTCATAAGATATCTAACTACTGAAACTAGGAAATAAGAACTACGGACCTAAAAATAACGAGATTACATCGGTTTTTTAATGGGTAACAGAATTGCACTCGTCCTATATATTATTCTTCATTTGTATCAACTTAATTTAGTTAGAATTTAGAACCATAGACTGATTAATCATTGAGTAACAATTAGTTTTACTTTCTCTATAATGTTACGTACGTTGAATGTTTAAAACGGACTAGGAATACGTATAAATACAAAGTAAGCGACTCAAAAAACTTGTATCCATGCTAAGAAGAAATAAATAATTTTAAAAAAGAAGTAGGCCTATCAACTGTCAAATGAGCTGTCAATAATTTGTCATTTTCCGATCGGTCATCGGGTGAAATTGGTTTTAGTTTGGATTTCCAATTCCCAAGTGCAAGTTTTAGTTTTGTTTTTCGTAAACGTACAATTTTATTAACATGGCCAAGAAAACTTATGACCTGTTATTCAAATTGCTTCTCATCGGTGACTCGGGCGTTGGAAAAACTTGCATATTGTTTAGATTTTCAGACAACCACTTCACAACGACATTTATATCAACCATCGGTAACGACCACCTTTGTATTTGTAAATTGTATCAAAGTATTTTTGAAATATTTTCACTGTACATTTAACAATTTAATTACAAATATAATTAAATGTGTATTTATATACGCGTGGCGTGTGGTATTTGTGTTGAAGGTATCGACTTCAAGATCAAAACGGTGGAGCTCCGAGGCAAGAAGATAAAATTGCAGATATGGGACACGGCCGGCCAGGAGCGCTTCCACACCATCACCACGTCGTATTACCGCGGCGCAATGGGCATCATGCTCGTGTACGACATCACTAACGAAAAAACATTCGATGATATTGTAAAATGGTTACGAAATATAGATGAGGTTAGTGTACACCTTTACCACACTTCTTGTTTTATGCTCTAAATATATTTAGTCAAATTTTAATGTTTGGTCAAATGTTATTGTTCTCTCATATAATTTGAGCTAAACAGTAGTGATATTGAAAGTGGTGTAATCTGTGTACATAATGTTGTGTCATGTAATGCAAGCTGTTTGTGTCATTGGCAGCACGCTAATGAGGATGTGGAGAAGATGATCCTGGGCAACAAGTGTGACATGGACGAGAAGCGTGTTGTTAGCAAGGAGCGTGGTGAGGCGGTGAGTTCAAACACTTGACTTCTCTTCCAAATACACTTACTGGAGTGGCAGGCAATGCCATGGCAGCTGTAGGTTGCTTTATAATAGATCAGGTTGGTGGGCAGTGGTGCATCATTTGCTGTAGGATCACCGGGAATAAAAACAAATCACTAACACCTTACACTTCATAGGTATTATCCTCATCCTCGTCAGCCAACATAAAACATGTCTAGTCATGTCTATCTAACATCATACATAATACATGTCATTATGTGCAGTCACTTGTAGGCAGAGAGTAATAAGTGCTATCTCTTGTTTCTATATGCCTGCCGGTTGTGAATACTCATCATCATATGATTATAATAGTGCATATATATACCTATCAATATTACTCATATAATAGTTATTGTTCATGAATTGTAGTTTATGTATCATTCTCAACTCAGGTCATTATTCCTCATGGCCACATTGATTCACAAGTGGTAGAATCCTACTAATATATGTTGTAATGTGTACCCCAGGGCGAGTAAACAATACATATTCTGTACATTATCAAATGTATGTACAAGAAGGGTATGAGTCACCTGCAATGATTAGGTACATAATCTTCTTGTTAAGAGAACTCACTGTACAGCAAATGGTCTCCTTACTGCCTAGATGGACCAATTTGAACGGGACTATCACTGGCAGATAGCTGGTGCTACAAGGCGTTACTTAGACAGCTTTTATTTTCGAAACATAATTGGGGTTCCAACTAAAAAAAAAAATTTCACAGCTAGTTAAAATAATAAGTGGTATTATTGCAACATACAAGCCATTACCAATAATATCTTATTTACATGGATTTTTTGAGATTACACAATAAATAAATTCAATAAAAGTCAGGCACATATATAATTAGTGGTGCTATATACTGTGGTGGTATGTGTGTGCAGATAGCGCGCGAGCACAGCATCCGGTTCATGGAGACGTCGGCAAAGGCGAACATCAACATCGACCGCGCCTTCTCGGAGCTGGCCGAGGCCATCCTGGACAAGACGGCGGGCCGCGAGGCGGACGCCGACCACGCGCGCATCGCCGTCGAGCGCCGGCCCCCCGCGCCGCCCGCGCGCGCCTGCTGCTCCTAGACCACACCACCAGCCTCACCACACTCACCACTGGGGACTACCTTACCAAACTATTGCAATCATTCTGATGAGACCGCTGGTCTAGTGGTTAGTATACCTGACTGCTGCGCTAGGGGTCGCGGGTTCGATTCCCGCCGGGGCAAACATTTATGTGACAAACATGTTTGCCTTGCGTCTGGGTGTTTGGTATGTATTATAAGTATGTATTTACAAACAAAGAAGTATATAAGTATTATATCAGCTGCTGGTTCCCATAGTACAAGCTTTGCTTAGTTTGGGGCTAGATGGCGTTGTGTGATAATGTCCAAACATTATTTATTTATTCTGATGCCAATAGCGTTCTCCCGCACTTGTGTTTAACTTCCATTCCTCTTCATCAGCATGTCTTCTTTCACAGAGTCCATCAGTTACTTTGATGTAACAGTAACATAAAAATATCAGAAATTGGTTACTAAAGCCGTCATTTTTCTCTTGTGGATGTAAGTAGATTTGGAAATTATCTAGGATGACGACGCCGCCAAAACGCGACAGTTTAAAAGTGAATAAATCATTCCCGAAGGGATTGCTGCTGATATCTGTAGGGCGGATCAACTTCCGAAGTGGAAGGAAAGTGTTGGCCCTACAGTGGGCCACTACAAGCTTATAAGGTATATCTAATATGAGGTTAGGATGATTGCAATACTGGTACAACCCCGGCCCCGGTGCAGGTCGCTAGTTCCCCGCCCGTCGAGGGCCTCTCCCCGCCGCCCCGCCGTAGGTATCCTCCGAGTCGTGGACGCTTGTGTGTTGTCTCGTACTATTGTTTTATATAATTAAAGTGTGTCGCGGTCAGGTCTAGTCGCATGATGGTGCGGGCGCAGTCGGTGTCGAGCCGGCGCCGGGGAGAGGGCTGGACCTCAAACAAATTATGTGACTTACTATTTTACTATAGATTAAGCAAGTCTCAAATGTTAGCTTTCTGTGTAATCCACTTCTTATAAATGATTAGGAAACGATTGGTTTCAATCAATAGTAACTTGAAAGTGTCTAGCTATTGTGTCTTATACTAGTGTACACTAATATAATGCGATACATTACCTTGGTGAGTGTCCGTCGCTCCGGCATCAGATGATAATTGAATCTTACATGTAAGTATCTCTCTGGTCTCCTGGTATAGTAATATTGTCATGTCAATAAGTTGTGCAATAAATAAGGAAAGATGTTTCAATGAAATTGTGATTGCTAATGTTCGGATGTTGATAGTGCGTTGGAGATTGAGTGTAATGTAATGCCGCGAACTGTCTGTCTGTGTCGTGCTCGCGCCACTTCACAACTTTATTCATATATGATATAGCATTCTTATTTACATATTTTAAGTATTTGTAACGAGTACACGCTTGTCCTTTATAGCATACTGAGAGCGATCAATGAAGTGTAATGTTATGTTAGTGCACCCCCGTCCCCCGTCCCGCTACTTACATATAGCGTATTGTGTTCAAATATGTTATTCGCCGATAAAAGCTGTTCTCACTCATCGCATGTGTTACTGTCGTGTTCAAACAAACATATCTGCAGCAGCAATTTGCCGATGTGAGTTACGCCTTTATTTGTAACTTTCGGTTCCGTTTTCATTTCCCCGTGGTAGATCGTCTCACTAATCAGCTGGTTGCAAATATGAGTTGATCAGAACAGCGTGCGAAGCTAGTGACTGGTGTGACGCTCAGGTAGCAGTCTGTCGCGCTGAGAGCCTGTGTGTCGTGTTATACTCCTCCGCTCCTATATTTCTAGTTCCCCAGTTCACACTGGTACCGATTCCGCGACTCTAAGACATTACCCGAGGCGCTCCGAGGAAGTGTTAATGTAATAATAATATGCAAACGATCCTTTGACCTTCAAAGATTTTGGATTTCCGGGATCGTCAATACGTACGAGTACGATTATTCCGTAAAATATTTGCCTTGCAGCCATAAGGAACCAAATATCTGACGGGAGCAGAATAACTGGGCATGGTGCACCCGCTGACCCCCAGCTTAGCTACTTCATAATTCATTCATTGTGTACTATGTAATGTACCTACTCTAATAGTTATTGTATAATGTCGTATGATATGATAATGAAATAATTAATATTTGATTGTCCGGTGTATGTCGCGTCAGTTTTTACCTGCTTTTATAAATAAACGTTAGCATTGTATATTTTGTTCATATTAAAGTACCTATCGTAATCGTGCCACTTTCATTTCCGACCAACGCGCCCGGCTCAGAGTAGATACTATCCTAGGGAAGGGTACAAAGTACAAACCATACCCTCAACTCAACTCTTGCTTAGGAACCGGTTCCTGAGCTAAGTTAAGTAAGTAAGATAGGTAAGAAGGGTCGGCCACGCGCGAGTGATACCCCTGGTGTTGCAAGCGTCCATAGGCTACGATGACCGCTTATCATCAGGTGGGCCGTATGCTTGTTTGCCGCCTTAGTGGTATAAAAAACCACGAGGGCTTGAAATGTTTTCTGCTGCATCAAACAAGCATAATTTTTTCAATTAAAGTGGTATAGGAGGATGTATATTGTATACTCATTATGCCCTTATACTAAACAAAGTACCAAATTCTATCAGTAACGGAAAGCTACACTATTTTTGATTAACATGGGTTGTACTGTACAGGCTACATATCCCTATAAGCGGGAGTAAGCTAGTTAACAGTAACTACAGTAAGTAAGTAAAGAGAGCAGTGGTCTGTGTCGCACATCGTTATCTGGGGTCGGGTCACGGGGGCGCGGTATCAGCCTCGAGGTACCCTCGCCAGTCGTCGCTCGCAGTCGCACTGCGCGCGCGCACGGCGCACGGTATACACTACACTACACTGCGACTGCGACCATGGCGCTGCTCACGAGGCTTCTGTTCGTCGTGCTCTGTGCGCAGCTGGCGCAGCTTACTGACCGTAAGTGATGCATCTTGATATTATGCTAGCCACCGAAGAGCTGTAGCAACATGACAACCACAGAGCATACTGTATATCACTACGTATGATAACTTATATGATTGTGGGTACAGTAGTAGGACAGTACTAACGTTGTCTATTCATTGGTAGGTTCACTTAGACGTGTCATGGCGTTATTGATCAGTAATTGCAAAGATAACATTGACGATTGTAGTGTCGTGTTCCTGTGGTAAGGTAAGGTTTTCAGCGCGTCTCGATGATACACTGCGTTAGTAGTAAATTGATACCTACTCTATGCTGCTAAACCAGCAACGCGCAAATGATATTCAGAAGCGCAAGAGCCCACTGTACACTAGTGTATAGACACTGTAAGGGTGTCACTAGCGCGTAGACAACTAAACTGTACAACGCCTCAGTGGAGTATGTGTTGTTGTCGTAGCGGGCTGCGTGATAGACTTGGAGTGCGAGGAGTGCATCCCGGAGAACATGCCGGCGGTGACGTCACACAGCGCGGCCAACGGGTCGGTGCGGCTGGCGGCGGGCGAGGAGGTGGCGCTCGAGTGCGAGGGCGGCCGCTTCCAGGCCTTCCCGCTGCAGGCGCTGCGAGCCGCGTGTGAGGCCGGCCGCTACCGCCCGCGGGACCAGCCCGGCCAGCCGCTACATCTGCTCGACCTGGGCTGCCAGGAGAACATCTTCGAGGACGTGCTGCATCAGGTACTGGCTGATGGCTTGCTTGCTCTGTCCTATACACGTTTGTTATCCTCCAACTACTTTCAAATTGCGTGCTTTGCCCAGCGCTGCTTGTTTACTTCGGCGGTTGCTCAGATTTTAGAATAACTTCTAATTTCAGATTAACCTATCACTGGTCTACCTTTTATTAGCAACTACTTTCGAGTGTTATGCATATTGTTCTCTTGTAGTAGGTATTGGTTATATTTATATTTAATGAATATGTAACTATGAATCAGTTGTCGTGTGTGGTGTGTAGGTGTCGGGGTGTCCGCCGCCGCTGCAGGCCCGCGTGTACCGGCGCGGCGCGCGGCACCTGGCGGCGCTGTGCTTCGACCCCGAGCGCGGGCTGGCGCGGCACCTGCACTGCACCAGCGCGCCGCACAACGAGCTGCCGCTGCCACCGCACCGGGACGACCACGCGCCGCTCAGCCTGTTCGGCAACTTCAACCACATGTTCGACGTCAAGACACGCCACGAGGCCGAGCGCCTCTACTCGGACGAGGAGCGCCTCAACCGCCGCCTCCACGAGTTGTTCCGGCCCGACGGCCTCTCCTTCGCCGGGCAGAGGCTCACGTCGGCCAAGCTGCTCAGCGGCCAGTACTTCGAGCCGCAGAACGCGCGCGTGACGGACTTCGTGTCCAACCGGGTGGCGGTGTGGGCCAGCGTGGCGCGCGGCAACCTGGCGCACGCGCAGCGGGACGTGGCGCGCGTGCTGCGGCGCGCCGAGCTGCAGCTGTACTGCGGCACGCACGGCGAGCTGGCGCTGCGCACGCCGCGCGGCCGCGCCCCGCTGCGGCTGCGGGCGGGCCGCTTCCCCGCGCCGCGCTACATCTGGACGGTGCTGCACGCCCCGCGGCTGCGGCGCGCGCTGGCCGTGGTGGTGCTCAACGACCCGTTCGTGACGCTCAGCGAGGTGGCGGAGGCGGCGGTGTGCGCGAGTCAGTGCTCGCGGGTGCCGTGGCTGCGCGAGCTGCGGCGGCTGCGGCGGGCGGAGGTGCCGCTGTACGGGCTGGCGTGGTGCTGCGAGCTGCCCGCGGCGGCCGCGCGCCTGCCCGGCCTGCCGCCGCTCAACGTCAGCGCGGGCCAAGACGGCCTGCTCACAGACTTGGACGATTAAGCTGTCTGTGATTAATCAACCGGGACCGACTACGCGCAATAACAATATCTACTATTCGTGTTTAAAGGAGCATAGTGTTTGTATTCTTTTAGGAGAGGAGAGGACAACTAGGTATAGGCGGTCACCCATCCAACTACTAGCCATAATTAAACGTTGCATATATTCGTGATAGTAATAAGATAGCTCAATAATAATTCGATTAGTAATCGTAAGAATTTTATTAAAAATATATAGACATATTGATTCAGCAAAACTTAATCCTTCTCCGCGATGGCAGTCAAATGCTTGTCGATTTCCTTTTCCTGTAGCACCCTGAAACAATATAAGTACAATCAGTAAGTAATAATAGCGATGGATGGTTGCAACACCAGGAGTGGCGACAATCAGGGTGTCAGACCGGAAGGTGGGGTCGTCCTTGGTGACGAGGCCGATCTCGATCTCGGAGGACTTGAAGTCCACGGAGAGCACGTGCGAGAGGCACGACACGGCCAGCTGCACCGCGTCGTCCGCGCTCAGATCACTGCGCTTCTTCAGCTGGAGTAACAAATTGTACACATTTATCACCATAATATTATCAAAAGACATTTAGCACTATCTGTCTGTCTGTCTGTCTATGTTTTGCTTAGATTTTTAAAACGGCACACAACGCGTTTTGATGCGGTTTTTTATTTATTAAGTGATTCAAGAGGAAAGTTTTAATGTACAAATAATGTGCAGTTTTAGGTATTTAACTTATATGGCTACTGCTGGCCGTGAGATGTCAGGGCGGGTCGCTAGTAATACTATAAAATACAAAAAGGTATCACCAATCCCCACTTTAGGGCAAACATTTATGTAAGGAACATGTGTGTGTACTCTTGGTATTTAATTAAATATTGCATAAAATATTTATGTATACATGGTCTGATAGCCATCCCCGCAGCATAAGCTTGGCTCAGTTTTGTCCAGATGATGCTGTGTTAATGTCTGCTCATATATCTATCAACAGTCAACAGTGAAAGTACCTTCTTCTCAAGATAAGCATTCGCGTCAGTGGCTTTCGCGCCGGCCGCCACCGCCTTGTAGGAGCAGTAGTAGCCTGACGGGTCCGTCTTGTACACGCAGGGGCCGGTCTCGTCATCATAGGCCACCAGCATCATGCCTAAAACACAATTGAAGGTCACGTGTGCTCTAAGGCAATGATGAATCATGATAAGTTTAAGACTCATGTCAAAAGAGTTTTGATAAATAAAAGTCTATTATAAAATGTATGATTACATAAATGAAAATAATGCTTGGAATATATAGATTCATAAGTGGCTCCCCGCTCCTGGTAATTGTAATAGTTTAAAGTTTTTTTAAGCAACAAAAGTGGCCATGTAGTACGCCAAAGTACTTTTTGTAATATTATTCTTAATGAGAAAGCAGTTTTATTTACACAACATTACTATGTCGTAAAATAACAGCTAAGGTATACTGATGTTGTCCATAGATAGCATGACCGTTATAGATACTAGGGATTCAAAGTGATACAAAGATGTAGGATGCCACTTACTGCATCCTAGAGGCCGCATCTCAGCATTCTGGGTGTAGACCTGTGATATGTCTGCAATGCGGCGGCACAGTATGTGCACCGGTATCTCTGTGCCGTACTTGTACTGCCAATTGGCTGCTTCATAACGAGCTCGCTGCACTTGAGACTTGCTGTCCGCTGTTGACAGACAAATATTAACATTTACTCTTACATATGCACCCAACATGTACCATTTCACTGAGGTGGCTTCATTAGCCATAAGATAATAGTTTGAAGTGATGAGGGTACCGATCATGCCCGTCATGACAGCGCCAATGCGGCTGGTGAGCGGGAAGAGGTGCGTGACCGAGGCGGGGTCCAGCAGGCGGTCGGGCACCTTGCGCTGCGCCGCCACCACCGCGGCGTCCGCGCCGCGGAGAGCTACCGACGTCAGCCCACCTTGGTTAATCGCCTTCAATGCATACTCTGTAACAACACACCAACACCTGAATATACTCCATCTGTTATGATCTATTTATCTAATTAAAACCTAAGATTTATATGAAGAAGGTATACGAGTAATCCGACAACATCCAGTAATCCGTAAACACGATTATTACTTTGCAGTTTCTAGTTAGTGTTTCTAGCAAATGTGCCGTACCATATACTACTGTACTTACCGACTTGGTAAAGCCTGCCTTCTGGAGAAAAGATAGTAATATGTCTATCGAATCCCGCACTGCTTTCTCGTGCCATTATGTATCTTATTTAAATTTAAAGTAAAACAATTTATTTATTTGAAAGATGAATTGCCGAAATTCTGCAGTTTCACTTTGACAGTGACAGTAGTGAGTAGAGCCGCATTAAATCTGTCGATCCAGTTTTGCCACAGGATAAAAAATAGCATTATGATCGTCATCCTCATTAGTTACTCCCTCTACGTCATAGATAGATAAATATAGATACAAATATTTATCTTTATTATATTTTAATATAAAAAACTAGCGGCCCGCCCCGACTTCGCACGGGTAGACAATAGACATTAGTTTCGGAGCATAGACATTTATCAAATATTTTGTCCACCCGTGCGGAGCCGGGGTGGGCAGCTAGTAAAATAAATAGCCTATGTAACTATGTGTATAGCCAAATCTTTATTTCTATAAAATACAAAGATGATTTAAATTGAACTCTTAATATTTATAAAGAAAACATGCACATAGATATTATTTAAAAAAATCTATATGTATATTTTTTTCTGCTCGCCACATTTTTTTAGAACTGTCAGGTCTAACCTCTAGGAGCACAATTTTTTTTTGTCTATGATCGGAAAGACAAGACAGACAGATAGTTGTTGTCAGTTAGGCGAGTGATGTAGTTGTGTAAATTTGAAATTGATTTCAATAATATATAAACAATTTTATACTGGTTTATTATCTTCTGCTTACAGTAACTATTTTAAAAGACATACAGTCTTACTGAAATAAGTTTCCAGACCGCCTTCTGTCACACCATAAACATTTTCTGTTATCACAATGCAAGAAACCGTTACAAACACAAATGAGAGAAAAACGTTGTTTTCATCTTTTCTTGAAGCCTTGGAGTCTCGAGAAAAGCAGGCACAAGTTGACAGACAACTCCAGGAAGAAAAATATATGAGAAGGACCCAGAGGATCTATGATTTCCACGGTAAGCAATTCCCGCCAATAGATATCGTATTTACGATTGTGATGCTGTGATTTGGTTTCTATTAACTTAAAAAAAACCTTTTAACTTTATTATAAAAATCGTAACACGTTTCATAAACTTTCCCTCCAGTATTACTATTTTAAAATAAGTATTTCAATGTTTGTAAATAAAACAGTTGTAATGAAGGCATTTTTTTTAAGTATCTGAATAAATAACTAGGAAAATAGATGATGTAGGAAAAAGTGCTAGTGGTACTTATGATATTATTTAAAGTAGTTTAGAATTTATCTATAATTGTAATGCCGGTTAGTCTGTTGGGGTTTTAAGCTGACTATCTAACAATCATAGTAAATGAGAAATCAACTTAACTGTTCAGGATTCCTGTACTAACATTCAAGTTTCACCTAATTGTTTACATTATAATCATTAAATTCACCTGTAATTTCATAAGTATAAATAATTTAATTAATTAAACAAATCGTATTCCCCAATAAAAATGGTTTATATTGGTACTTATTTGGGGGCTGGACCTATCAAATCTTCTATAGAATATGACCTTTCTGTATGTGATGTGACATTTATAATTATTATGGTATTTAAGATCTGTTCTATGACCCTCACCCAGATGAATACCTAGATATGGCCTGCTAACTTAATAGTTCATGATTGTATCATTCTAAATTTAATTCAGTTTAAATGTATTCTGATAATATTTTACTTAGTTAAAACTTGGATTTGAATACTCCAAAACTAAGTTTATGATACCAAAAAATTATACAGGTTTTATTACAAATTGTTTGATTATTATGTGTCACTTTAGTAGACACTGCATACAATAAATTAGATGTAATGTCAGGAAAAGCAGAACCAGTTGGTTAGGCATATCAACAAGCCATCTACCATTACGAATGTTGAAACATAATGTGTTAAACTCCATGTCATGTTCTGTAGGTTGGTAGTTGTGTGTGAGGTGTATTGACGGAGGTGGTGTGTGTAGAGCGGCAGCGGGTGTCGGCAGCAGAGCTGCGACGCTGCGTGGAGTACGTGTCGGCGCACGCTGGAGCGCTGGAGGCAGCGCTGCGCGGCGGAGAGGTGCCGCTGGGGGCCGCACTGGCGCGCCAGGCCGCTGCGCTGCAGCGCTGCATGGCGCAGTGCGTCGCTAACGCTTCGCGCATCCGACACATGCTCGCCGCCACGCACCACCCGCAGATGGACACCGTCCTCGCCAAAATGGTAACTACAGCTCTTGCTCTATCTATACCTATACCAGTTAGGATGTTCAGCTCACACCAGCACCATTTACATAATAGCTGAATACTAGCTCCACCTGGACTCTAAATCTAAGCATGCTGGGGTCTGCAGTCAATCTAACCTGATTTGGATGGTTACCTGATTGTTTCATAATTTCATAATACACCCAAAGTAAATATAGAACCTGACTGCGTTAGAAAAATGTGCACGCGCAATATTTAAATATACCCGGTTGTTCCCACAATTAATACGAATCTAGCTCAAATATAATGTGACTAACTAATATGTAGGCAGGCTCACATATTATACAGGCGCAGGTTGTCTATAAACGGCGGGTATAAGTCACTCCGATATCTCCCTTGTTTAATGTGTCGGTGTGTCCTTGACATCTGAACTGAGCTCGACGGGAGAAATACAAATAGACAACGTTATGTAGTCCACGAGCACGCAGCGTCAATTTACTTGATCTACGTTGAAGGTACATAACTTCGGCTGACGGCATCGCCGACATATACCTAACTAGCTTTTAAGTGATTCCGCCCTGTAGATATAAGATCACGTACAGCCTTTCGGTAAATACAGCATATTATGTTACCTACATAACAGGATACTGTAGCTTTACATTCGAGAAAGGATTAAAAAAATTGCCCCAGTATTTCCAAATATTATCGCATTTGTCTTGTGGCGGACATAACAACCCGCGGCGGTGGTTGGCTGCCATCGATTACATGATGTGAGCAAATCTCTTCCGGCTGCAGTGGCCAGCTCGTCGCGTCACGACCGCTAATTGAATTATCCTCGTAAACCCGGTGTCAGTGTAATGACCGGCGCTCGCGTGCAGAACCTACGCACGATACGACACATTCCACGAAGCTTCTTACAATCAGTAACTTAACTGTAATCATAGTTTTTTAGTTTGAAGGTGGCAAGCTATCGTACGGCTCGCCTGATGGTAGGCGGTCACCGTAGAATGTAGGCGCTTGCACTACTAGTGCGTTGCCAACCTTATTAATGGGAGGACGCACTATGCACCAGCATATGATCTCTTTACTGGCAGTATAGTACCTCCTCGATTAGCAAAGATACATCATTTGGCTGCGATGTTCTGTACGGGGCCGCGGTGGAAGTACCGTTCGATGTTCCCAGTCGGGCAGCCGCACTATTTGATACCTTCCTTTACCATAATGATCGTTGCGCAGCCTCACGATCCTAGTAGAAGTAGAAATTTAACATCCATGCAATACATATAATTAATGTTGCCATTTTATGAATGGTAGCGATCGCTATAAAAGCGCTCCTCTCATATGTGTTGTGGAGCATTGTCCGGCCACGTGTTCTGCCCCGGTAGTCCTCGCACAACACAATGAAACTGACACCCTGTTCTGTTACTAATTGACACACTTTATTGTTGGTGCGCGTGCGATGTGACCACCTGTTGGATCACTTTGGTTGCGGTTCAGTCTCCCTGAGTGTGCTGAAATGGTGAGGAAGAATATATCGTGCTAAATATGATATATTTGTATACTGAGGTGTCAAACAAGCATATTGGCCCGTCTGATGGTAAGCGGTTACCGTAGTCTATGGACGCTTTCAAGTGCAACACCAGGGTATCACGTTGCCGACCCTGTACTTATAGTTTGTTCTAACATAACATGTATGGTTCTGGGAACTCTTTCCTTTTCCCCAATAAAAATTTAATCATGCCAGTTGACGTGATCGAGTGACAACCAAACAGACATCCAAACTTTCCACATATTTTATTAGTCAGTATAGTGTAGCAATAACGTAGAAGCAGAAGCCCCCGGTGCGCCGGAGCCGCTGATGTTCGTCGCCGCGGCCGCGACCGTCCGACCGGGTATTTATGATACTGACGTAAACACGTTAATGAGACGATTGACGCATATCGTCCGATAATATACTATGAATGATACTATATCGGATATTCATCACAAAACTTGCAATCAAATGTTAGTCTTGGTTGGCTCACCGTTTTTTAGAAATGCATTAGTTTTTCATTGGCTCAGTAATCGTCCACCGCGTGACTCACTCGCAAGTCTATTAAGAAAGTATGAATGTTCGATGGCCAGTATAATTTTGGAGAGCTTCATCGTCAATTTTGGACCAGCGTGGTGCTGTGAGCCGTCGCTCGCACAACAGGCAGGGTTGAGGTGAGTCCTATGTATCCGAGTTGATAACGATGAGTCAGTTTCATTTGTAGACTTTACACGCAGCACACCACCATTTACCAAGAAGTTATGTCGATGGTCTCATCATAAGTGTTCAAATGGCATTGCTAACAGTAGTATGGTGCCGCTAAACTATCGGTATTTTTTAATAATAATTGTTTATTCATCAGTCGAAACGGCAAATGGTAAATAAACAATTTAATATCGCGTATTTGCGGTTGCATGTCATCATATTGCGTCTGGGTGTTTGATATATATTATAAGTAGGTATGTACATATATAAATATAGTATCAGCTGCTGGTTCCCATAGTACAAGCTTTGCTTGGTTTGTGACCAGACGGTGTTGTGTGGTAATGACCAAGCATTATTATTGTTCCCATTATTTCATTCAAATCTTAGTCTAGGAGTTTTTTTTACAATATTCTTAAAAAAACTCAGTTATTATTAATACGTGTTTACATCGCGAAAGTTTGAACAATAAATAGTAAAGACACTAATTACATATTGGTTTTTAAAACTATCAAAGAGTATTGATAAGTAATTACTAAATTACCGGTGGATTTCACACTAGCTCGAGTCTGTCTCGTGAAGGCGTAGTATTTGACAGTAGTGTTTAATAAACCTTTATTTAACATAAGTGTTATTTGAGTTGATGTGTAGGTGTTGCTCGGAGTCCTCCATCGTGGGTGTAATGTAGTGTGTATCGGTGTCGGTGTCGGTGGTGACACCGTGGTGCGTGCGACTCGCCTACTTTACTTTCGCTAGTTATTGTTTCAGCGTGTTGTGCAAGAGGTCGCTACCCTGCCGCCAATTGTTTCACACAAATTGCAAGCGGCGTTATATACTTGACACGCTTAATGTTGTACCGTGCAGTGTAAAGATAGGCACTAATGTTGGATGTAGCTCCCCTGGTCCCCAGTATTCACGTGTACCCTTGCATTATGTGATGTTTCCACGGATTGTGGCCGCTAGCACTAGTACTACTGGCAGCGCGTGGCGTGTCCTCTGAATTATTATTAATTACAATATTGGCGCGAGCGTTGGATGGGACTCGTTACAATACGTGAAGCTCTCATTTTCACCCAAATAATATATTTTTGTAAATATGATATTCGTAAGTGGATTATGACTTGGACTTGAACTCCAGTCTGACGAAATGACATGAAATACTAGCGTTTTAGGGCTTTAGTTATTATTCTGAGTGAAATACATCCTGATAACAATAACAACTATGTGCAATGTAACCCGCTCAAAGTTTCCATAAGTTGTTTAACTTGTTTATAGTGTGAAGCGAGACATGCGTATTGTAATGGCGTACTAAACGCGTTTGAAATTGTTGTCGGAGCTCGTGTTATCGTCAATTATTTTTTTCTCAAAGTTATTGATGCTGACTACTGCGGTGGGCGGTGGTATGACATACCTCACACAGTTGATTTGTACTTTCAACTGAGATGAATAATCGGTACCCGCACTCCATCATGCAGACAATTGCGTGTAACGAATAGCACCACCCACCGCGGCGTCTGTCGCCGCTGATTACACGTCGCTTCTCCTAGAGCAGACTCATATTCATCTGAGCCGTTTTGGGGTTCATCCAACTATAAGCATGAGACAACAAGTAGTCAGGAAATGTAAGGAACTGCTCCGCTTAGTGTCGCGACTATATTCGATCCCTGTATGAAGAGTAACATTTGTTGAGACCGGCTGTATGTATTTAGTTAATATTTATAAAAATAAAAGTGTATTCGTTTAGTCGGTTAGCCATATTACTCAAGCTTTGCTTAGTTTCCGATGGGATGGCGCTGTGTGATATGTCGGAACATGATTATAATAATTTCAGTCTTGCTGTGTGATTCAGTCCGCGTTGTCTCTAGCAAGGGCAGTGCCAAATTACTTCCTCGGCAGGGCGCGCAAGGGCCGCTATTAAGGCCCACTCATAACCTGACATTATCTCAACAGGCGCGCGAGTAGCTCCTCAGGGTCACTCCAGCGCCCGCGCCGTAATTACAGGCACCTCGGTATTATTGGGCGCGCGGCCACCTCGCCTTAACTAGCATCGTGCTTGACCTTTTGCTTAATTGATTTTATAATTATACACGTCTGTGTTTTAAAGCATCGGTTTTCGGTTCGTTACACATATTTTTTTATATATTTTGTTTGTCTGTCTGTTTTTCCACTATAATCTCCGGATCCGCTGGACTGATTTTGACGGGACTTTTAGAATATTTACAGAAACGGTATTTTATGAAAAAAGGTTTTCAAATTGTTTACCTTATTCCACGCGAACTAAGTGCGAGGTCTTGGGCAAAAGCTTTGAAAATGTTGCGGGACATTGCTAATTTCTCCCGAGATGTAATCTCGGTCGCTGCTTATTTATGTATGTTCGGTGGCGGTGTGGGCGGACCTTGACCCTGTGTCAGCTTCGTCTCGCGTCTCCTCTTCCTCGCGTTAGGGCGGGGTACATGGACCCAGCCAGCCGTACAATCAATATATTTTCAAGACTACACAAGATTTACCTAACCAACTTCACAAAGTAATAATAACTTCTTGGTGTTTTGAATCATGTTATTTCTTCCTTGTTCCGTTTAGCAATCACATCGAACGAATTATCGTTTCGGGGTCGTGTGAATAAGTCAATACAAATCGAACACACGAGTGTTTCGCCTCGTATATTTTTATCGATCAAATACCTTACAAATATCAATCACAAGTGATATTGAATAGCTTCCTCAACCTTATCCGTTGAGCAAATGTAGGTTAACTGGAACTCTTCCCGGTAACAGCTGTTGGTTACTTTTCCCTTTGGCAATAACCCGAGTCCCCCGCACCTGGTGCGTGCGGCTACGCGATACTACGAGTATCACGATCGATGCGAGGGATATCGCTTGCTCCGCATTTGATGAAGACATTGGTATCATCCCTAGTGTTATTTACAATCTGCTAGTTTGTAGCGTATGTTCCCAAGGATTGTTACGACAGTTATTATAGTCGGTGAAACACCTCGTGTACTGATAACCAAAGGAATGACCCTTCGAACTTTATATTCTCCGCTCCGCTGGGGGTTGCGTTGTGTTTGTCCGTAATGAGCTTAACTGTACTTACCCTAGTTCGTGGTTCTGACCAAAACCGATCGTAATTGTGACGTGCAGCGGGTTGTCTATGGCCCATTTGAGGCGGCCTTAAGGGCTTCGCGGTCATGTTAATTGTACGGCACGCAATGTAGGTCATCTTATCGCTGATTTGCTTATCGTGTACGATAAATCATTTATGATCAATCAACATCGCGGATATTATAACAGTTTGGCATTTGATGGATTAGAGAAACAAACAAGGTTGTAGTTTGCACATAATTTGAACTCGAGAGCCTTGTTTCATGTATCACACATGTGTGAAAGAAGAATATATATATATGTGTTTTATATTATGAGCATGTTAGCAACAAACTAGTAATTGACAGCACCGTTAGCCAGGTAGATAGTAATTCTGACTACTACATGCTACTACGCCAGGCGTCGCGGGTTTGATGTCAGATACCGCATCAGGTCAAGCTTATTGTGATCAACATTTTTGTTTGCCTTGAGTCTGGGTGCTTGTCATACATAATGAATAGTACATATGTATTAAAAAATAAATCATGAAGTTATTCTACCTACAGTACGCAAGCTCTGCTTAGTTTAGGACAAGTCACGAGATGGAGCTGTAAAAAATAGCCGTTTGTCGTCGTAGTTGTTGTTAAGAGTCGGCGTGGGACAATGAGCGATAATTAATATTAGCTTGTAGTCGATGATGCGGCGTCAATGGTGTCGGCGGTACGGTTTGTTGGCCCGGATAGTCGACGACTGTTGCCCGGGTCGTTGCCCGCTGGGAGCTCGCCGCCTCCTCCGGCCACGATCATCAGGGTCAATTCAAGATCCTTCACTCTCACCGTTGACTCACACAATTGTGCGAATAACATCGCTAATGCCTACTTCCTTCATGCTTGACCTATAAATTCCGAGATGTGTTGCGGTTATCATATGATCATCATTTGATACTTACACTTATCTTTATACTTTATATTGATAAGGATTTCCAAAACTAGAGATAAAAGTAAAACGCCAATAAGTTTCCTGAATAAAAGAAAACTATAGCGTGCGTAAATATAATAATGACGTTCCAACCAAAGATATCTACTATCATCAAAATTCTATTTTCAACTATATGAATGTGGCATAAAGATCAAGAAGCGCGGTGAAGTATTTCTTGCTGGGTCGGCGAGGCGCGACTATATCCCTGGTGCTGCAAGCGCCCATTGGCTAGAGAAACCACTTGCCATCAGGTAGGCCGCATGCTTGTCTCCCACCTTACGACAGATACCTTTTTCATACAAATTTAGTTAGCACCAAAACGAAGCAATCTTTCGTGGGCTCCTTTGATGAACTAGAATTAGCATGACGATATTATGACACGAGTCCGTGACCTGTACCGTTTTCTTCTATATGCGTGTTGTGAGTCGGTTGTCGGGGCAGAGGTTAATGCAGCACCTGCTCAGGCGGCCGGTGCCTGTGATGTGATGTGATGTGATGTGTCGGGTCGGGTCGGGTCGGGTCGGGTGGTCCAACACCCTGCGCCGCGCGCTCTCATCACACGTCCCGCCGCCAATTACCCGACATTATCTAATTGAGCCCGCGGCCGAGGCGAGGATGACTCGTGCCCGGATCTCGCACGCGATTACGTGAGCTTACCCTCTTTCACTCCCGCCCAGTACCCAGGGCTGCCAGCCGGACATATATTTTTCCCATTTAGAAGTATAGTACAAATGTCGTATTTTGGATCTCAAATTGTTAAGCATCTAAACTGTGATAACGTAGGTACATCTGATGATTGTAATCAGGACGTTACTTTGCATCATTTATTTATTAACATTATTTCATAGTTAGCATATATTATTCATCGGCCTATGATCACGCATTGTACATAACAACCTATTAGCGTCTGCTACAATGTTCATTAAATTAAAAATAATAGGGATCTCGTACGGTGACAAGCTTTGTTTGTGTACCGCACACGCTGCAATGCGCTGCTGGTCGTCAACAATACAATACAACAGATCTCCCACATATCGGCGGAGAAAGCTGCTGCTGCAATTGAATTGTGCTATCGGTAAAAGTTAATTAATAAGAACAATAGGATTGGTGTCTGTTTTGATATGCGCGGTCACAGCTCGGCCCGCTCGTTCATCTTTCACTATCCGCTTGCGATGTAACTGGAGACATGACGCGCGGGTCTTTGTAACATAATCTAGGTGCACTCGCCACTCACGGGGAACTAACTGCCCCTAATGAGATGGATACACTCGCTTGTGCTGGACCACCGGCATCTGATCACCAGTATTGAATGGCCGGTGTGGTTGGTAACCAATGCTGAGGCTACCAACATTTAGACTATAACAATTGCCAAATGTGTTCAAATTAACAACGAGATCCAGCGACTTAATGTTCTCTCAAAGATACCACAGAACCAAGCTGCGAAGGGAACATTTGTGTAATAAGTAAAAGCAAGAAGAGCCTGTCGCCACCCCGGCGTCAGATAGTCGCAGACGGCTGTTAGTGGATGCGAATCGTTTAATTTGTTTTAGTACGTGTTTAAAATGTCGTTAGGAGTGTTTATAGCACTGTATACCCAGGCCGGCCGCCAGGCTGTGTGCCGAGGGCGAGGGCGGGCCCCGGGGGACGCCTTGCCCGTGCTAGCCCGATTCACCGGATAATGGTTAATTTTATTATCCGCCTTTCTCCGCTTTACTTTATAATAAATTTTTTTTGTATGAGTGATCCGATAATATTTTTTCCGAATTAAGTGTAGCCTAAGCTACGCCTTATATCACCAGCTATCTGCCAGTGAAAGTCCCGTTTAAATCGATTCAGCGGTTCGGATTTTGTTATTTGTTTAAATTAGCTTTCCGCAATCCTTCTCCATCCATATATACTTCAAGTGTGAGTGAAATAATGTTATACTCCTCGATCCGCGCAATTTTCGTCAAAAGCAGTGACAACATTTTGCTTCACGTATTAATATTATGATAATCTGTTAGATATAAAACACTTCCTTTGCTCTAATTTGATTCGGTGCTGAGCTTACGAAAGTGTTAATTTCGAAATCGCAGACAGGCGACAGTTATCATTTACGTGTCGTGTCAGGAAATAACATTATGATTATAGTTTCCGGAGACAAGTCAACAGCTTCACAAATAATGTCAGCCGATTTAAAATAATATAATAAAGAATACCCATAGATAAAAGTGCGTATATCGTGTTATTATCAGGAGTGCGGCGCGCGCGGTCGATATAATAGTGTTGTGTACAATCACAATAGTTGAGATTATCTGAGTTGTGTGTGAGTGGCCGCCACGCCGGCTAGCGGCTGCCCGACTGGGCTGCACAACAGCCACAATAATCCGCCGATAATACGTGTTCAATACTCCTTATCTATGCAATATCTACGTATAATATTAATTTAAATTAATGTGTATATCCTCAGAGTAGATAATATACTACGTGTATATCTATGATTTCGAAATAAAGACTTTGAGGATCATGCTTTGGACCTTAGCAAAACACATACACTAGTGTTTTTGCCTCGCAAATCTCCAAAACGGTTGAACGAATTTTAATGTTACAGTTAGAGGAATTTTCTTTTTTATCCAAGGAACCCAACGGGTTCCCGCGGGCTTGAAGAAGTAATTACCTATATATTTTCTCATCCCCTTCATTTTGTTTTGGAGTAATGTTACCCAGTCGTAGTCGCAGGCGGATGTTGTTTGATAACAAATGTATATTCGGCTAAGGAGGGTGGTGCATGTATTGTGTGGTAGTGTTGTCCGAGACTGCCTTTGTCCTATCGATAGCTCCGTTAATTAGATAAGTCGACGACCTCCACTCCACTGCACGTTCAGACGACCTCAGCCGTCTGTCTGAGCGATTGCTATCGTTTGATCACAACCAATCATATTTTTTGTTGCTTATTCCTTCGCCCGCGTAAGTAAAACAAAGAAAACGGTTCCTTATATTTTTATCCAGAGAACCCGAAGTAGATTGCTCTCTAACAACTCATCTACCCTTCATTGAATATCACATCAAAATCCACAGGCTATCTACAGAATAGGGGTTAGAGCACCCCCTACCCGGTCAGCGGTTCGGATTCTGCGCGGTGAGGACAAATAAACAGACATATAGATAATACTTCTGAAACCGCATGTTTGTCCTTTAGTTTATATATTTCATTATATGTGTTTATTTGTAGCTCGGACTGAAACAATTGTTTTGTTTAGATGTATAGGTATCTATTTATTCTACGTCGGTGTAGTTCTGCAACTTTTCTAATTTAATCTATGATAACGCAAGCAATACTGCATACTGCGTGCTACTGCCACCAGCAGTCACGTAACCTCAAACCATTTATGTTTTAAGTACCGCCGCGGCAGTTTCAGTGTATATCCCATATGCTCGGTGTTCCATCACGGAGTACATTCACAAGCGCGTGGTAATCGCTGCCTCCGGCTGACACAATAACAATAACAAAACGACACAATACAATTGTGTACTTACATCGGGATTTGCATATAAACGGAAATTCGCTTTCTAATGACACCGGCGCGGCGCGTGGTGGGCGGCGCGGCGGTGTGGGGATGACGCGCCGGTGAGAGCGACAGCACGGCCGCGCCGCCTCGCTCCTGCAGACTGATCCCGTGGTCCTCACGCGCCCACTGCTGGCATAGCCCCTAGATGCTCGGTGTCGTATTTATTTGATGACAATCATATTGAAAATAACTGTTGAGTGAGAATCTATGACTTAATACAATTATTGACATAGCTGGGAAAACAACGTGTGTAAACATTCCACCTTAGCGACCAGCGTAGTATGTACCAAGCTAACCTAATAGAGGCCCGGGAATTAATCGCCATGACTTTCCTATGTAAGTGTATTATCTATGGTCAGGACGTCGAACCGTGCGATGCGAAGGTCGTTGAGCTGGTGTCGCCCTGGCCTCCACAACCTTCAGAGGTAAACGCACTAGAACAATAGCCCCTAGCACTTCGCCCCTAGTAGCGGCAGCGATACAATCGTCTAGTTCCGCAGCTCTGGTTCAGTCCACGGAGGGCTCGTACTTCACTGACAAGTGAAGCGTGGCGAGGCGCGCGGCCGGGGCGCCGTGTCACCCACACTTACCCGATATCTATCTATGCACTTGCCAATCTGAAGATAGGCGTTCATTATGGCCTTTGATATTAACATACTTTTGCCAACGCTCAAGTAATACCCCTGGTTTTGCAAGCGTCCATAGGCTACGGTAACAGCATACCATCAGGCGGGTCGTATGCTTGTTGGCCATCTTAGTGGTATACAAAAAACTCTGTAAAACAGTGTGTTTGCTCCTGACTCGTAGTCAACAGCTATATATATAGTATTATATGGACAGCGCGTGTCTTCGTGTGTGTAGCCATGAGATTGATATTTATGTGTACCGTGTATAATTCGCGGCAATTTGCAAATTATCTCTGTTCGTTGTGGCTCAGTTTCGTACCATTCTGGTCGCGCTGAAGCTATAAAATGTATTGTGCGTGACTCATCAATAAGGTCTGCATTTTATGTAATATATTGTTCGAAGGGAAAGTCAATGAAAGCGTCAACTCATCGAGCACCCGATGACTTGTGAGATGTGGTTTCATCAATTTAACTTCAGTGTCTCGTATGGTGGTGCAACCTATAAGCTTCGGTAACCGCCTCCCATCAGGCTGGCCACCTTAGCGGTATACAAAAATATTGCTTTGGTCTGTCATATTATTACGGCGGGCACTAATCTAGTTAACAAGAGGTGGCGTGGAATGACACTACGTGCACATTGTGGCGGGTTGACCTCTCGATACTAAATTAAATAAATTCATCAAACAATAGCCAACCACTGCCACACCATCTGTCAACAATAACAACTAAACATTTGATATCTGCAATGTTTTTCGAGACTGTAGGCCGTATTATTGGCGAGCAAGCTTTACGGCTTACCTAATGGCGGTCTCAGTAGCCTTTGGATACCGTAAATACAAGTAGAATCACGACGATGTTAGAATCCAACCTCATTATAAGAGGAACGCAGCGTAAAGCACGCACTAGTAGCCTCACTGACACCTCTGGGCATCGTTAGTTACCCTGCAACCTTACTGCAAGAACGTAACAGATTTTTGAACGTGTTCATCTTCTGCCTTTGAATCTGCCCATGTGGGCAACTCCGAACTTGGCTGTGCCATAGAGTCGTACCTCTCAACATTGTGGAGCAAACGAAACTTGAAGTTTGTAATTGAGTGCCGACTGCCGGCTGTGGTATACCTGGTAGGGTCTAGCTGACAATGATCGAGTGGCTTCTCTGTAATGTGTTTACATTGCGGGTCATGATCGTGTTGATCCTTTCCTCGCGCGCGGCTCTCAGCGACCCACATAAAACCCGTATGACGGGCGAAATTGAAAGCGGAATATTCGGGCGAGCGGCGCGTCGCGACGCTGTTATTATATATAATGTTTGCCTTACATTATATATTTATAGGCTACCGACACTGGCATCGATCTCCTAAACGTCCAGTGCCACCACTATTTAATAGACTAATTGATCCGCATGAGACACGAACACGCTCGATGGAAGGACTCGCAAACACATATTATTATTATGACATTTTGGAATACGTAAATATTAACAAATCGATGGAGCACTCTGAAGCATTGTCCGGCTGTCTTCCACCCAACGCGCTATAATCATGACATTGTCACTGATGGAACGGTGTACGTGACCAGCCGGCCTGGCCATTATGTCACCGAGTCCGGCCGGGCCTTACATACTACTCGTATACTTCTCAGTTTTTATAGGGTCTTTCAAACCACGGCTTGGTGTTTTTTACGAGCTCCCGAAGATATTACGTCGACGTTGCAATCACAGAGTTACAGCACAATAAACGAGGAATCACAACCATCAATATACTAACAGGAGTCCTCCCGACTCCTGTGAACTACTTCGTATTAGTTATTGGGGAAACATGGAAACATCAAATTTTGTCGATTAGATAAATACGTTTCCCTACCCCGCGGTATTATATTGGAGATGTCATACATTTAATATCAATCAGCGGTAGCGGAATTAAATGTGTGTAGAGTCATCATAGAGCAGGAGATGTCAGGGTCGCGGTATCTGGCGCAAGATGTGGTCAGTGGTGGGTCGCGTCGGAGCGTCATCGCTATAAGCTGGCTCCGCGCGTCACTCGGGTCAATCGGCCGCCCGGGCCGCGCCTCCTCTACACCTGGTGCTACGCGATGCGATACCACCTTACTACCTGCGGTGTCCATTTATCAATTTACACACATGGCATTTGGCAATGGGGAATCACAGCAGTTCTATAAAAAGTTACAAAGTCGTATATTTGAGGATGCTGGTGATTCAAAGGAACTCCTTGAGCCTCCAATCAGCCTGAACATAGACATAGGTTAGAATATGTACTATATAATTACTTTAATAACAAAGTTCTATTAGCACGAGCATTTACATACATACAAAGAGTCCATCAAAAGTTTTTTTTAATCTGTTCGGAACATCCAGACATAACCAGACACCCCATACACGCGAATAAACGAAGTTTAACCTCATTTCAATATTTGAATAGAACATTTAAATGAGGTGTATTCAACCGTTGTGAAGTCAATCGACTATCAAGAGATGTATTTTCATCGAATGACATGAGCGATACCCGGGACGTATCCCTTGGAAAATACAAACGCTACGCTGCTCAGCTTGCAGTGGGTCGCTGGCCGCTGTGTGGGCTCCCGACTAAACTAGTGCAGCGACCGCGCGGCCCTGACCGTCACCGTCACCGCTAATCATACATGTACTCACACGCGCTCCCTACGTCACTCGCGCGGCCCATGGCCTGCTCGGCCCGGAGGACCCCCTGGCTGGTGTGACCGTGACAAACCGAATGGCTCAATCATACTGATACTGATGGGGCTTCCCTTCCCCAACCCTTGCCGTACCGTAAGCCATATAGGTAATATAGTATTGTATAGTATCCACAACATCAGTGATAAAGCCTCGTAGCCACAGCTAAACGGTACATGTTTGATCGCTTCTCCTTAATTAACGGTAAAGTTTGAAAAGCAACATGCCACTGCAGCTTTTTTTTCGTACGAAGCGCTCATTATGAGACTAGGAATTTGAGATATTAGTGGGCTGTTGTGTAGGTATGCTTGTAGGCCAGCTAAGTAGCATAAAAAATAAACATGTCGGGGTTAGAATAAGCCTTGCAGTAATACTTCCATAGATGCTTGATCACCGATTTCAAAAGGAATTTGAAACCGGTATAATTAGTGAAAACTTGCCAGGCAGGTACTGGCAGTAGCCAAGTCTGTTTTACCATCGTGGTATCGGATGATTTCCCGTCTGGTTCAGCCGGACATTAGTTCATTTGGGATGACCCACTTGTTCGGAAGATGTGAAGTAGTTTTAAAGGATCATAAACCTGAGATGAAAGTCGTTAGCGGTTATTGATATTTTTATGAATGAGAGCATAAGGAAATGAAAGTGATTGCACAAGCGGAGCGGATGCGGCCGATGTTAAATTAGCGCGAATGACATCC
The DNA here is from genome assembly GCA_951449985.1 of Falcaria lacertinaria. NCBI lineage: Eukaryota > Metazoa > Arthropoda > Insecta > Lepidoptera > Drepanidae > Falcaria > Falcaria lacertinaria. Next base: position 85,150 of record OX602120.1, on the reverse strand, counting down.
GCGGCGCGGGAGTGGCGCCTGCCCGCCGGCCACCCGGCCCGGTACCGCTCGTGTGGCGCGAGCTATACTGGTGTCAAGTGTAGTCCGACGTGTAGTCGTCAGCTCGCTCACGCGTCAGACGCGCGCACAGCACAGCACAGGTCAAGAACGGTATACCCACTGATAATACACTGGCATAGGACGGTATACCAGTGTAGCGCATGACGCGCCGCCCTGACTAACACGGACACCCACTCCGGTAACAAATTACAGTAGTTATTGTACACTCTTTGTAATAAAGCACATCTCATAGATAACCGTTTGTGTCATGTCTCATGCTCTCGACCTATTTTCGGGTTCACCACGGGGATGGGCGAATTCGTCGCGGAGTGGTGTGGAGCGCTAGGAGCTAGGCTAAGAACTAGCTAGCTAGATGTGACGTAACGGAATAAAACATCGGACCCAAAACATACTCGGAAGATAGCAAGTCAGCGAACGGCCCTCGTGATGGTAAGCGGTCTCCGTGAACTATAAATGATTGCAATAGTTGAGGTACCACTAGCGTATTGCCAGTTTGAGTGCAATCTTCTGTAAGGTGTTCTGTCGTCAGTCGGGCGGGTTGATTGTTTGCGTGGTAAGTGTGTTAACAGCTAGTTGTAAGGCAGTGTGTGTTGCAGGAGGCGGAGCTGAGCACGTGGACGATGTTCGTGCAGCGCGCCGTGGAGGCCACGTGCGGCTCCGAGGTGCTCGTCGACAACCTGCACAACATGATCGGTAACCACTGACTCCCGCTCCTCAACATTACCGCACAACATATAGCACGTGCACTAAGCTAAACAATTACTTCTTCATGTGTAGTAGTAAGTTCACATTGCAACGGTTAAATCAAACATGTCTTATCGCGGCCTCTGCTCTGAGTACGCCGGTGTCGACATCGTCCCCCGCTGCTTCTTTCGTTGCCTGGTTTCGACTCTAAAACCATGTGGCCCCAGCGGCCATCAGGTGTTTGAGCATGAGCCCTTATTCATTCCTATGTAAGCTTTTAGTTCTTAGCATTGTGCTGGAATGGTTTTTCGAGTAAAATGTTGTCAAATTTTTTGAGCGTGGCATTGAATAGCTTAGTTCGGTCTCATTGAAACTGATACTGCGACTGATATTGGGAGTGATGCAGGATGTGTTTTGTTTACAGCGGAGCAGCGGCGATGTGTGCGAGAGGTGGCGGCCAGTAATGTGTTCACGGCGCTGTGCGGCCCCGCTGCGGCGGCCGACGAGCGGGAAGCGGGGGCCGAGGGGCCGGGGGCCGAGGAGGCCGTGGCGGCGGGGGCCGGGGCCGAGGCCTCCCCGCCCGAGCGGCCGGCCCCCGCGGCCGCGTGCAGCACGCCGCTCGCGCGGGACTAGCGCCCGGCGCCAGCCTACTGTGCCAGTGCCTCTTATTGCCGGTCGCCTGACCTCCGAACAAACACTCCCCCGAGCCCCGATACCAATACCACACTGTATTCCTGGTATCTAACCCTATCGTTAGCCAATAGTTTACATCCATCGGCCCGATGGACCGGTGCGTGGCTCGTCGTTTAATTTTACGAGCAAATTTCGAGTCTACTAAAAGCTTGCATGTGTATCGATAAAAAGTTACATTTGATTATATTTTAAATCGAATGTAGCACTTGAACGTATTTATTGAATCGATTCGTCATCGAAACTGTTGGAAAGCTGATAGCGACCAGCTAGCGGTGGACTGTAGTTCCACACCAGTGTGTCCGAGCTGGGTGTTGTGAGTGTGTAGTGTGCAGTTCAAGTGGTCGCACTCGGTGTGGACGTGGCTGGCTGTAGCGGCGCGGCCTCATCACTGCTGGAGCAGGCGCCAGCGTCCGATGTCGCAACCACTACACAACATGTTCATGGAACCAGCATCAGATGAGGGTGTTTGTCTCGACAGCTTGCTCTAGGCTACGGGTAGATCTTTCAAGTGACGACGCCACGCCCTACTCAAGTGTGTGTAGTGGTTAATGATACAATCAGAAGATGATCAAATGAATAAGGCGTGCCGTCGTTAATATTATATATAGCACTTTCGGAAAAGCTTTGTTGTCTACAAGAGTGGTATACATACATGATGCTGTAACAAAATGTGGTGTTTTTAATATTTTAAGGTTTTCATAAGCGGGCTGCTCGCTAGTTGTTACTCGTAAGTTTTGGATCTGTTTATTATATAGTATTATTATGATTGTATTACAGGACACACTTGTTATATATTATGCATGTAGGGGTCGCTTCGTTAACGACAGTATTCATGTTCAGTGTCAGTTATATGCGAGGCGTTCGAATGTATATTGAAATTTTATGTGTTGTGAGATGCTCGATGTGATCGTGGCCAAATTTATATTAGAGCTAGCCGGGTGAGCCGTGAGCCGGCCATGTCTACCTCCGTGTGTTCATGTGCTTGAGCCGGTCATCGCGGTGTGCATTCACGTTCTTATATTACAATAACTATTAGGAAATATACTAATTGTCGCTCTATTTTTAAGGCATTCTGGAAATGCTTGTTTTGTGGTGTTGTGTCATTAGTGTCGCTAGCTAGTGAATATACTGGGGAGGAGACAGGCGAGTGGAGTCGGGTGGCGAGGTGGGGCGCGGGTGGGGCTGCACGTGGTCCTCCACCCAACAGCGCGGCGCGACGTTTACCATCAGGCGCACGACACGCTCGTCTCCTCGCCTAGTTTTGTAACAATGGTTATTATGAGAGGGCGGGGCTGCGGGCGCGGGCCTTCATGCTGGAGCTGATATAAAGCGCTGCAGCAACGCATCGCGAACGTATATTGCCGTCGCCTTACTTTCGCAATGTATTGACACATTCTATAATTAGTGCTATATATAGTACTAACATATTGGCTGATTTATTGATGAGCCGCAAACAAAGTTAGTGTTTAGATAACTTGAAAGGAATGTATAAGTTCCATGTGGCCCAGTACAGGCGCGCCCGCTGCAGCCGCTGCAGCCGCGGGATAGCTTTATTACTACTGAGGGACCTTCACATAAATACTTACATTATAATTATTATATTGTTGTTATTGAACACTGATGTTCAGCCCTCGATATCGGATTCTATGCATTTACATTGTGTAGCTATATATAGAATAGATATATATATATATATATATATATAGTGGCGCCACTCGCGTTCTGCAACGTTCTTGTAAATTGTTACTTATTGAATAGATATGTAATGTGTGTGTATAAATGATTAGTCAAATATTATATCGAAGGCGCTGCATGCTGTTCTTGTTGTTGAATGGACCAGCGCCAACTGCCCTCGTCTCGTCTCAACCGCTCTTGTGTGCCGTCGTGTTGCTGGGAGTGCTCCATACACATCTATTATACATATATTTACATACACGTGTAATGCACACCTTGTTTCAAATAAACAAACACCGATTGCCGATTCATTTGCGATACAAAACATTCCACCCCATAGAGTGCGAAATCAACGCGTCGGAAGTATGGTTTGGTAGCACATGTGTAGTGGTGTCTGCAGCCGCGCCATCTTCACAATGTGTTAGTGAACAGGGTACGGTCGTCGGTCTGTCCGCACTCCGCGTGGAGGCCGGACTTGCACCAACCAAAAGCACTCGATGGTCGCAAATGTTGCGATGCCGGCGGCAGCAGTGGCCACTTCACTAACCAGTATCGCATATATTTTGAGTACATGTTATCTAATAAAATGAAGAGTGGATCTTTAATATATATATTTTATTTTATTTGTACCTTAATCCTATCAACAGTACGATCGATATTTCTATTTAATTTAAACATACAATGAAGTAGTAACGTATAAGACTTATAATAAAGGTTTGCATGTAAGTAAGGTATTCAGACTCATGTTGGCGAGTGTATGCGGCCGACAACCTGACCGCTACAACCTTACACAAATATGCGGGACACTTCTTTACAAATTAACATATTATTTCCACTTACTAAGAGCAGAATCAAGTGCTTTAGGAATGAGGTATAGGTTCAAACCCGGCCAGTATCAATGAGTTTAGATTTGGTTATCACAGTGAGAACGTTTTAGTCAATTTAAAAGTCTACACCGGAAGGTAGCAGGCGATAGCAGCCGGAGATTTTTGAAGTGAATGCTTTAGCTGAATTGAGCTATTTTTGGTAGGAGTAAATCTTATAGATTGGCGTCACCGATATGCGACATGCTAATATGTGTTCTTCCCAAGTTTTAAGTATTCACTAGTGTCGACAGTCCCCATGACTATATTATATACGTACATAATAGAGACGTAATTGATAAACACAGTGTAACTTTTGAACGTAGCCTGTGCGTTGAACCGAAAACCGTGAAAACAAAAAAACACCAGCGAAGTGAACGAAAAAATGTTGTAGATTTTAAGACTAGATACATAGAATGCATGAAAAAATATATAAGATAGGATGGAAGAATATATACGATGAATGAATGAATTAAGAAAATAACGAGCCATGTCGTTAATTTGTAAGTGGTACAAGAAAGGGATTTTCTAAACGATTGTGTATTATATTATATTTAAATAATTATATGAAACTCCTTGGTCGGGGCTGGCAGCACTGCGCACTGCTCCCTCACTACACCACGACTACTCCTTGGGTGGAACTACCTACTCTACCTTAAGTGTACACAAAGATAAAACAAATTTGGCAAGTGACTGCTTTCCTCGTAACGATGTGTGATGTACACGGTAAAACACTTCATCGGTACTGTGCTAATTGAATACACCAACTGAAATATATCGTATGTTTAATGATATTATACAATTACATTCTAAGGCACATTAATGGTTCATCTATTGTCCAATGTAAAGGTACATGAGGACACTTGGATGAGTTCAAGGAAAACTTGCTATATCAAGCGTTGTAAGCAAAAAGAAGTTCCCTAACAGTTCAGACTCGTCCCTTCACTCACTGGTCGAGGACAAACTAGTTGAACGGTTGGACAGGCCGCTCGCCTCGGCCTGCAGTCCTCTGTAACAACGGGGCTGATCATATTTTTGTATTATTAATATATTATCGTTGTATTATATTTTCCTTAAATACTTGTCTCTTAAGTGAGAACGCTCTCAATACTAATCGGAAGCCCAAATTAAATGCTAAAAGGCTAATGTATACAATAGTATATAGGCATCGCGCAGGCGCGTGCGGGCCACATAGCTCGCTGATAACTAACACTAATATCTACAAACACATGGAATGTGGCCGTCATACTTCAGGCGCTACATCAACATTGCACACGGAATTCTTCGTCATTCTCCTTTTGTACCCCGTCGAGAGCATGTGTCTGGGGCCAAGTCGTTCCTCCAGGTAGCTCTTGACTGCATTCCGCGATACTTTATAAGGCAGTAGAAGTATTCGGCGGGGGCTGGAGTTCGGGGTCCTCAGACCCTGGCGCAGCCGGGGCTCAGGGCTGTGAGGCTCGGGCGAGGCCGGGGCCCGGGGCTGTCAGGGTCGGGCGGGGCCGGGGTCGGAGCTGTCAAGCGCGGGCAGGCGCGGGCGGGGCCGGGGGCGGCGGGGGCTGGGGCCGGGGCCCGGGGGCGCGCGCTGGGGCCAGCACCCCGTGTGGCACACATACCGTGCGACCTCCCACCTGCACGACCACACGATTATATTACCTACCAGTTTACAAATACCTACTTACATTGGAGAGTTTTTTAATCGAACCTATTTACAAGAGAACTATCATCAACAAACTAACATTGTTCGAGCACAAAAGATGTTGTGCGGAAATTCATCTCCTTATGAGGTAAGCTAACTAGGGGATTTGAAGTGTTGATGTGCAGTGCAAATCGTTGGGTTGGGTGAGTATTATAATGTGGTGTGAGGTCGGTGGTGTGGTGGCGTGGTGGGGACCTGCACGGCGACGTGTCCGCGGGCGGCGGCGCCCACGACCAGCACGGGCTCGCCCACGCGCAGGCGCAGGCCCGCCTCGCCCGCCCACTCCGCGCCCACCGCGCGCTGCTGCGGGTAGCCCAGCTTCACGCCGCCCGTCACCGTGTAGGCGCGCGGCGGCGGCAGCGGCGGCGGCCGCTCCTGCACACACCACACTATCGAGAACGGCACAACTACATCCATCTACATGCAGGTTCCTTAGCCTGCCCAATTAATTTAGGAGGTCAATGGAAATCCATCCCTTCCTCCGCTATTTCGTCATCCACATAATTCTTCATACACTCCATTCCATCCACCTCTTTTTCGGGTTAGATCCCGTATACCAATCCGCTTTCATTCACATCGCCCTTTTGCTCATAAGACTTTTATCCCTCCTCATAATATAAATGTGTGTACCATATCAATCAATTTCTTTTAAACTGTTCTACCTCTGCGGCTATTGCCAACCTTCCTCCATAACACACATTCCTTATCCTATGCTCTCTTAGTAGGTACCTACTGTCAGCTCAGTCGCATGACATATTTTTTCATCGTCCTCTTAAAAGGCCATAATTCGTTGCATGGTACATACGAGGTCCAAGCCGAAGAGCGAGCATGTGCGCTTGACGAGGCTGGGGTCGCACTTGTCGGAGGGGTCGGGCGGCGGGGTGCCCGCGATGGGCGCGGGGCGCGGGCGGGCGGGCGCGCTGGGCGGCGTGGGCCCCGCCCGCCCCTCGGCCCCCGCCCGCCCCTCGCCCGCCGCCCGCCCCGGCCGCGCGCGATGCCGCCTCCACGCCGCCTGTATGGTCTCGGCCGCCGCTGAGCGCCGCGCGCTCCGCATGCGCTCCAACACCTGTTCACATCAGTTCTACAGTGCAATCTTTTAAAGAGCAAGGTGGCAAACAAGCCCTGCGTGTTGCCTACCTTATGAAGAGAGAAATCGCAGCCCTATATAAGAGACGACGACATCTCTTAAATGTCAGCACAATGCATATTCGAGGAGTCTTGAAAATCGAACACACCGCAGAACACTCGTCCCTCTACAAGAACATGTGTAATATTTGTACGTAGTATATTATCTACTCTGAGGTAGTATGTATTGTATCGCTTGTGGTATGGTATACCGGCATGGTAGGTACCTGTCGCATGCCCTCGCTGAGGAAGACGTGTCGCTTGCCGAGCGCCCAGCGCACGGCGGCGGGCGAGGCGGGCGCGGGCGGCGCGGCGGCGGCGGCCACCCCGCGCAGCACGCGCGCGCACTCCGCGCCCGACTCGCGCTCCGCCCCGCCGCCCGCCCCGCTCCCCGCTCCACTGCCCGCTCCGCTCGCCGCTTCACGAGCCGCGCCGCGCCGCCACAGTGCGCGGTATCGTCCGCTAAACGCGCGGAACCGCATTCGGTGCGGGTATCCACTCGCCATCAATTGTGCGGTTTCTAAGATTTGCAGCGCACGTACCTGTTTTTTTTAAATCAATTTTAGGGCCTGTCTCATAAACTCCTATAAACATACACCCATAAACAGTAAAGTTAAGTTCTAGTATATAATCAGGCCTCCGTTCAACTGGATATTTTGTCTAAGTCTACAAAATCCACCTCTTCTACATCTTTGTGGTGGACATAAGCTTTTTACCCAGACATACTTAATACAGTCATCACAGAAATGCTTTCCCTGTCGGGTATCGAACCCTTGGCATAGCGGTGAGACTTTTAAGCCAGTAAAGTGGGGGGTAGTGTATGCGGCGGATCACCTGCTTGGCGACGACGGCCCGCTCGAACAGCATGGGCGTCTCGCCGCCGTTGGCGCGCAGGCAGCGCACGAAGTGCGGGCGTGCGTGCACGAGCGTGCGCAGCAGGTTGTCGAGCCGCGTGTGGAAGTCCTGCGTGAGCGTGCTGGCCGCGCCGCCCGCCGCCACCGTGGGCGACGCGCGGAACACGCCGCCCGCGCCGCCGCCCGCCAGCTGCAACACGCACCACGTCAAACACATCGTGGTAGCTGACCGCCTGCCTTGTGAGGTTCGGGCCCGAGTTCCATCCTCAGCGGCGAAAATCAGTATAGTGTTGTGATGAGAGGTCCCCGGCTACTAGCGATATGCACCTGTGAACGAACTCATTAGTGGCGCTCTTAACACAAGTTAAAAATAAAAGGTTTATCGGCCCTAGGATTCCATGTTAAAATAAATTAATATAAGATCTAATCTAATATATAAAATTCTCGTGCCACAGTTTTCGTTGCCATACTCCTCCGAAACGGCTTGACCGATTTTGATGAAATTTTTTGTGCTTATCCGGTATCTATGAGAATCGGCAAACATCTATTTTTCATCCCCCTAAATTAAAAAAATAAAATTGTTCACCCGTGAGAAGCCGGGGCGGGCAGCTAGTATAAATATATATGTAAGAAATAAATTTGGCTAAATAACAAAATTTACTTTGCCATTTGATCCCTAGAGACGGCTATTGCTTAAACCGCAAATAACAAGGTTGTAATAGTTAATTCACGCTCGTTTTCTAGAAAATATAGCAATTCAATCCCTGTGAGCATTTCAAGCGTCTACTTGTTACCGTTATCGAAAAACGTTAACAAAACAGCCAAAACAAAAAAATATGAATATAACCTTTCATTTATAATTTATTTTTATTGGGTATTTGTTGATATACTGGCAACAGAAATACATATTCTGTGAAGATTTCCACTGTTTATCTATTTCGGATTATCAGATATCTAGCCCGCTGACTGATAGACGAACGGACAGCGAAGTCTTAGTAATAGGGCTCCGTTACCGTTCGGGTGTGGAACCCCTAAAAAGGCAGGGAGGAGATAGTATAGCATTGTCGGGTGTACCTTGAGCTCGGCGCCGAAGAGGTGCGTGGCGAAGCCGAACTCGCAGGTGCGCGAGTCGAACGCCTGCAGCAGGTCGTCGGGCACGGCGTCGCGGTTGGCCTCCAGGAAGTCGGCCGCGTCGTACGCCACCTCGCCCGCGTAGTGCCGCACCGAGAAGCGGCGCGCGTGCGGCGGCCGCGCCTCGCCCAGCCGCGGGTGGCCCCTGCGCAAGGCACGCGAACATTACACACACGCTAGCTCGACCGGGTCGGACCCGACTCCCGACCCATTCTCATACTCAGGCAGGTGAGTGTACCTGTGCGCGGCCTTGATGCGGGCGACGTACTGGTCGGGCGAGCCGTGCGCGGCGCACTCGGCGTCGAGCGCGGCCAGCAGCCCGCCGCGCAGCGAGGACACAAGGTCGATGCAGGGCACGTTGTCCACGTAGTCCACCTCCAGCGCGCCGGCCACACCCTCCTCGCGGCACGATTCGTACGACGACTTAAACACGTGCGTGTTGTAGAAGTGCTGCATTGTCTCGGCGCACAGGTTGGCGCACAGGTGCTCCAGCCGGCTGGGCGCCGCGTCCTCGAAGCCGAACATGTCCAGGATGCCCACGAACCCGTCGGTGGCGTGGCGCACGGCGTCGTTGAGCACGGCCATGGAGCGCGCGCCGGCCCGCGAGCGCCCGCCGCCGCCCGCCGACGAGGCCCGGCGCGACGCGGCGTCCTGATGCACAGACTCGTTGGAGTCCGACGACAGCGTGCCCAGCGTCGAGCCCAGCCGCTTGAGCGAGTTGGCGCGCCGCACGATGGTGGCCACGGTGCGGCAGTACAGCGCCTTGGCCAGCGCGTCGCGCGCGTGCGCGGCGGCGGCGGGCGAGGCCGGGGCGCGGCACGAGTGGCGCGCACGCTCGGCCAGCCCGCGCAGCAGCGCCGGCGCCGGCACGCCCAGCAGCGCTGCCGCCGCCGCCAGCTCGGCCTCCCCCGCGGGCTCGGCGCCCCCGTCCGCGCCCTCGGCCCACTGCACGTTGCCCAGCACCAGCACGCCGGCCAGCACGCGCACCACGTCCAGGAAGGGGATGCCGAGCGTGACGAGGCACGTCTTCCAGGCCAGGAAGCGCGGCCCGTCGTCGGGCTCGGGCCGGCGCGGCGCGGGTGCGGCCAGGTAGCGCAGGTCCTGCGCCGCGTAGCCCTCAAGGTGCAGCTGCGCGCGCTCCTCCGCCGTCAGCCCGCCCAGCATCTGGTAGAAGATGTGGTAGTTCCGCTCGCCAGCCGGCGGCCGCACCACCCGCGTCTGGTCCAGGAAGTAGCAGTGGATTTTGGTGCGGTACAGCGCGCCGTCCGTGACCTGCACCTCGATGAAGTGCCCCTGCGACATGGACACAATCTCATCCACTTTTTATTTTAAGACTTTGACCGTAAATGCTTCTCGCGTCTGAAGATCATCAGAAGATATCCCAGTTGGAGAAGTGAAGGCAGGTGAGTAGGAGACTCACAATGCGGCTGGAGTTGGAGTTGGCGGGCGTGGCGGCGGTGCCGAGCGCGCGCAGCACGGTGAAGGCGGCGGCGAGGTGCTTGAAGGCGTCGGTCTCGGGCCCGCCGCCCGCCACGTCGAACAGCCGCCGCAGCAGCACCATGGACGCGTAGGTCTTGCCCGAGCCCGACACACCTGCGAGTGCGCAGCGTCAGCACCGGCCGCCCGCAGCCCGGGCTGCTGCGGGCGGCCGGCGCGTGCCTACCGGACAGGATGATGGCCTGCGGGTAGCCGGTGTCGGCCTGGTGGCGCACGGCGTCCTGCACCAGCCGCGCCAGCTCGGGCCGCTGCGCGCGCGCCGCCGTCAGCGTCAGCGCGTTGCTCGCGTCCGTGTACGCGTTCAGTGCCACCAGGATGGGGCCCACCATTGTCTGCACAGAACAAACACCGCCATGTACTTACTCATTTACGATATTACAACAAATTCTTCATGCTTCTAATGTGAGAGGAGCCTGTATTATTGCTGCCAGGAAACTGACAATTATACACGGTATTATGCTCTTAGTAACTTGGTACCGTTGTTGCAATCATGTTCTATTTAAATCGTTATCAAACTTGGTGGCCTACAGATTATAATAATACATTCTGATAATCGATGTGGTTCTGCTTCGTGGATTATGTGCATTCCGCCTGGCATACTTATATACTCGCCGCAGTCGCCGGCTCTATCTGAGTCAGGGTGGTGGAGGGAAACGCAGTCATTGTAATTATTCACACCCGAGAATGAGAATTGGCAGACAATGATTTACAGGTCAACCGGCATAGCTGATCCTAAATGTATGATTCCAGTGTTTTTTGGTAAATAGATACATATATATTTTTTGAAGTTCGTCAGCTCGTACACCTACAGTTGTAATTGTCGTGTATTGTGTGTAATGTCAGCAGTTTGGCGCCGTGTATAGTGAGTGGGGCTCCTACTACCTGCGCGCGCGGCTACCTGCCTGCCCTCGACGAGCAGTTTTTTGCGCCGCACGCTACACCCACATCACATGTAGGTGCGTTGACGTTCGATCCAATATATAGCGACACTTCGCGCGTTCATTAATGACTGACAGTGACATGACATAGAACATATTTCAATCTTATAAGCGCTAAGCACATTCGTTTGTTGTTCCACGTCTTACGTATATACTAAGAAGACTCCTAAAACATTAAAATAAGTGTATTTCCCGAGAGTCAACTCTGATGATATAAAATATCAGTTCTTGACGAACCTTACAGGAAGCCTACAAGGTTAAGTGCGCACCACAGCTTAGAATGAGCCGTAAGGTCAAAGGTTCCTGTACATTCAGGCTTAATTAAACCCTTTCCTGATGGTTGTAATTACTGTAATTTCTGAATAACAAAACCTTGAAATGTTTATAGAACTATCTTTAAAGTACCTCCTATATTACAAAAAAGAATGAATTAATTCAGACTACGCGTTTATAAGTTCCAACTAAGTATATATTCTGTAGTTTCAGTAGTATCCATTCAGTAATATTTCCGGCAAGAAAGAAGACTAACAGACAAAAAAAAGCCGACTGATAGTCAAACAGAGTGGGTACCCACTACCCAGTTGGGTGGGGTTGGATACGTCCTTATTCTAAGGGTTAGATACTGACATAAAACTTGTTGTTATAGAAGCGCGCCTGCAGCGCGCGCACCACAGCGTCCTCGGTGAGCGGCCCGCGCAGGTGAATGAGGTCGTCCACGTCGCCCGCCCCGCTCGCCGCTCCGCTCGCCGCCCCGCCCGCCGCGGCCCCCCCGCCCGGCACGCTGCGCCATCGCGGCTCTGCATACATCAAACCAGTTCACGTACTATACGCGGATTCCCTTCATATACTTAGTATTGTGGTTGTGTGGTATAGTGTGGTGTGGTGTGTGCGCGTATATGGTACCGTGCGCGGCGGGCAGCGGCGGCGCGAGGTGCGCGGCGCGCGGCGGCACGGCGGGCTGCGCGCCCACGTGCAGGTGGTTGCGGAGCGACACCAGCTCCGAGCTCAGGCTCAGCAGCCGCCGCTGCAGGTGCACCGCCTCGTTCGACGACGACGCGTCTGAGGACGATACAACACATTACACACACACACACACACACACACATACACACTATTACACACGCCTCACACACATGTGAAGGTGCGAGCCGGGTGGCTCGGGTGACGTAGTGCACTACCAAGCTTGCACTTCGTGCCTTCTAAGGCTCCAGCCTCCTACCTAACCTGAATGTATCTACAAGATGAAGTCAATTCAATTATATTAAACCCAGTCGTCCAGCTTGTTGTTGGATCAGTATAAACCACAAGATGGCGCGCCTGCGGATAAGCATCGAGACTAGTCATTATAATATTATGATACAGGCTGGTGGCGACCGGCCGGCCCGCGAGCCGAGCTGAAATGTACTCTGCACCACGCCGATACGGTTCCTATCAGCCTAGTACCTATTCCCGTTACGTCAAACACCTGTCTTACTCGCAACCTATCCTGATCTCGAAACAATTTTAGTATGGTTTGTTGTTTCTTCATGTTATATAAAAATATTGTATTGATGTCGCAGCTACTAGTGGATCGCGATACTGCAACTGAGTGCAACTCAGACATAGACATATGATCAGTGGGGGCAGATCTCGCGGTTGTGAAGTATCGCTGTCGCAAGGATTCGTGCTTCTTTGGACATCAATATATAATTAATTACTACTACTCAGTCTACGATTTATCGTAGATATTTATACATAAGCCGTGGGAAATTCACGAATCTAATAAATAGCCAAAGTGGTGACAAATCTGTATTTAAAAAAACACATGCTTTTGTTTAATGTCAACCTTTTGTTGCAATAGCTCAGAGAACATAATATACGTAATTAGTTAGTTATTAATTCGTTTTGACTTGATATATACGTAATAGTTTGGGAAATATCGCAGGTAGGTAATAATTGATTATTTCATTAATATAAAATAAATAGAATGCGCTACCACTACACATCACAGCACAATAGAGAGGCTCCGTAACGTAACGATGATGTCACGTGACGTGATGTAACATAGGATCCGTAGGTGATGACGCGGCAAGTCTCCGCGCACCGTTAGATCTAACGAGAGCACAGACTCCGGCTTCTCGCGCCCGTATTCCTGCAACATGCAAATAGCGTTGATGGCTAGTCCACACTACGCCGTTGTTCTGTCTTATCTTTGGACAGTACTTTATTAAAATGGTCGCGGTGTATGTGTGGTATGAAGGCCGAGGTAGTCGGTTATATGTCGTAGAGTGCATGCATCTTGTCCCGCACCGATTTATTGCGGCAGACAGAGACAGGCAGAGGTTGTTCACAAGATACGCAAATACATACCTATAGCATAAGGAATCACATGAACATAATAAGGAAAGTTATCAGCAATAACGAGCCGCAGTGCGTACTCGAACAGACAGGTCCGTTTCAAACCACGGATATGAGCTGCGTATGAGGAATACTATAACTGAACACTGTCAGGTACCCACTTAGTTCAATAACATCACGCGCGTCAATCAGGTCATTTCACGCGAACGAAGTCGCAGGCAACAGTTTATATTTACAGAATATGCTCTAAATGACGCGTGGTGTGCGGAACCGGTCCTGCCGGTAGTGGGGTGGCCGCTCTGGTTCCTTATTCCGCAGGGTGTTCCGGAAGTGGCGCGTTACGTCACAATAACATCACGTGGAGCCACATTACACCGGACATGCTATGTATATCCATGAAGTATGGAAGCAACAACGTACTCAAACTATGACATTATTTATACTAATCATAATTGAAATGAGACATTAGTGGGTTAACATGCTGCGATATACTGCTGTTCGTCCGCAATTTGTATTGCATTAATAGTTCAATTTATTAAACGCATACAGAAATTAATGAATTTATGGGACTGTCTATGATTTCCCTGCCATGGCATATGCCAAATATAACACACCAATTCATTTTAGAAAGCCTAAATTCCGACCCGGTAAGTGTAGTGACCTCTACATTCATTAAGCCCTAATATAACTAGCGATTTTATTATTTCCACGGCACGCACTGGACTCACGTAGTCAAGTCGATGTGAACAAGTGACTTCGTAACATTGCGGGTGGAGAGATGAATGATGAATGAAGGGTGAGGACAAAAAGTGTGCGCGAGACGTGTGGCGCGTGCGCTGCATGGCCGCCTAGAGCTTTTACTTTCCACGGAGCAACGCGACGCGCAATGCCACGGCACGGGAATGTCGAGCCTTACACTTGCAACTGATGACTGCACACCACCGCATCGCACACGTAGGTGTATGTACGAGTAGCTCATATTGAACACACTTACTACGGCCTAAAGTGAACCTAAGTCTTGACAGATTGTTGCATCACATGTTGTTTTGTTTCCTGCTCTGTTATTAGAGATAGTGAGTGGACCTAATTGATAACTCAATAACATTGTAGTAATTCTATTCTATGTGTTTTTACAGTAATAAGTGAAGTTCCTTCCATCTGAGCCGCCATCTCGGCCGTGAATATCAACCCGGCACACAGTTCCGGTCCTACTGCGTGCGGAGCGTGTGGCTCTTGCGTAGGGTTGCCTTTTCAAAAGTTATGAATTCCTGACATAAAGACAGACATTCCAAAAAAATACAGTAGTATATGGTTGGCAACCCGTTAGTGATACCCCTGGTATTGCTAGCGGCTATAGGCTACAGGTCACTGCTTACCACCAGGTGGGCCGTATGCTTGTGTGCCAACTTAGTGGTAGTAAAAAAAACGTATATAAATACTAAAACGGTGACCAGGAAGAGTACGGCCCGTCTGATGATAAGCGGTCACCGTAGCAAACGCCAGCAATACCACTAGCGTTACTAACCTTGTATTGAAACGTCACTAGTGGATGACATGATGTGAGGCACGTGCAATCAGTTCAACAAGTTAACCATTGCAAGTGGCTTAGGGACTCAGTTAAAGATTGATGGCGATGTTCACTCTCCGTCTACATCAGCCGAATAAGTTTACAACTGGATTTTATTACAATTGAGGTACATAATACTGAACTACCATTTGCAGGCATTCAATATCTTGTTTAGAAATTAATAAATTTAAAGCGATAATTAACATTTTCCGTCTAATTAGGTATGTCCGGTAGCACATACGCGATACTATTAGCTGCGTGAGGTCTGCGACGGTTTACATTGTTTGATCACTTCCAACTATTGATATGCGGTAGATCTGTAGGCGACGACTCTTTCAGCTTTCTCATATTTTGCAGGATAAATTACTTAGTAGATAATGTATTATCAAATTGAAATCCAAAAACATACGCGTATATAATTCAAATATAGTACATAGCTCAAACACGCGAGTTGTATTGTGTGTCCGAGTCGTAGCACTCGTAGCGGCGCGCGTTGATGTCTTTTGCTTTGCACCCAATAATTAGGAGCGTGGGAGCAATGGGAATATAATATCTACACTACCTAATTTTATGTGTTTGTTTGTTCCTTTGTATGTCATGGTTGTCTCTGGCGCTAGTAAAAAGCTACGCTATCTGTGAGTAACCTAGGGTGTACACTTAGTACCTATGCTATGGTTGTTTAACCGTATTACTATAAAACAGTAGGTTGATGTGGTGTGGTGTGCCTCGGGCGCTCGTGTCGTGCTGGTGTCACATCCGACATGACCATCATATTGCACACTAACCGTGCCCAGCGGTTTCAGTATATCAGTGGTATGCGGCTATTGTACAGATGTAAGTCAGGCGTGTAGTGTACGCCATAGAGCAGGAATGTGCGGCAGGTGAGTCGCGGCTGAGAGCTCGGGCTAGAGGGAGTGGTGCTGGTCGCAGCGGGGCACGGTGCGAGGGGGCAGGGGCGGGGGGCAGGAGGGGGGGGGAGCGAGGGCTGGTATTTGCGGTGGATGCCGATCACGGCGGACGCAGCTCTATGCGTTTTTTACTGACTTGATATTAACAGATGTAACCAATTTGCCGCCGCGCCGCCGCTACAACGGCCACATGATTGTATGTACTCGTACGGTCCAAGCCACACCTCTCAACTTCTCAGCTTCAAGTGTGTATCGTATCCCGGACTAAGCTGCCGTAGTCCCCGGGCCCGGGGCCTCTCGTATATACCTGCAGGAACTTCTACGGAACACTGGTATTTATACGACATTCAGTATTTCTTTGGAAAAATGTCGATGACTATATAATATCAGGTTATCGTGAGATTTGTCATCGTAACTTATTTTTGTTTTTATACCCAGTCAGTATTTTATACTTGTTCGCGATTTAGAACCAAATTAATATATGACACGAGGGTAATTAGTTTGCGGTTATCATCGGCTTATGAGTGCTGGATGGTTGTGTCAATGAGAACCGTCCGCGGAGAACGAGATTTGTGGAATTTCCACAATCGCCTGCGGGCTCCAAGTCACCCGCCCCCCTCCCGCCGCCCCCCGTGCCGCGCCCCCTCGTCCCTCAAGCCTATCTATTGCGTTGCGTGCTGTTAGTGGAGAGAGCACAAATCACTCTGCGTGCTTCGCCCTCACCGGTTGTGCTTATTGTAAGCTGTGTGCTGCTCAAGACGCTTGATGGTAAACGCCTATCGGAGCTTAGAGATGCCCGGAACACCTGAGTTATCGTAAATTGGGTCCGTGATTTTATCAAGCTATATGCGATGCAAACAGATATAGCAATATTTAAAAATTTAAAATGTGCGTCCATAATAATGTAAGGAACAGGTACGCGATGTAACCACGTACAGCATTATGGCACCAAATAACTAATCCTGGACATGTGTCCGAGCTCGGTGCGAGGCGAGGTCGTAATGTTCTGAAAACAAAACTCAGAATAAAGTGAACCAGCAGTAGGAGAGGAGCAAACGGAGACATATAGAGCTGAGAGAGGGCGGGACAAAACAGTATGACGTATGCCTGCCGGTCAGTGTGTTACGTCTAGTCTGCCCAGTGGGTGGGCCTTGAGTCCGGTGCGCGAAGTAAGGATTGCTGAGATTATCAGCTCGGGCTAGGGCATTGTTTCTCTACTCGAGGATCGTTGAGGAGACGGTTAGTATTTTCTTTTCCGATAAAAGGGCGACGTTTGCAGTAAATTTTTACTAAAACGAGCAACGTAAAAGAGAAAATGAAATATAAATAATTTATCCCGAAGATGGTAGATTAATTAGAATGTGCAACATTGGGTTCCGGATCTGTCAAATCCGGTTCTACTCATGAAGAATCTCACTCACCAGTCACCTGAGTCATCATGCGCAAAAAATACGATAGTGCAGCAGCAGCCGTCATCTGCTGCAAGCGATGCCACCACACGGGAGAATATACGAAACATGTTTTGACTCAAGCACAGGTAGTAATCGTAAGTAAATAATGATAATAGCATCGGATGCTCCTGCAGGGACCAGTACTCCTGGCTCACGTGGAGCTTAGGGTGCTCCGTGTCGTCTTCATGGTGGCGAGCGAGCAGTTTGAACCAAACGGGCATTATCTGTGACTCATCGCCCGCCGCAGCAGCATCAAAACAAAGCCGGCGCGCATGCGCCTCCGCGGTGCGCCCGCGCTCCTCACGCCGAATCCTCGCAGCTTACTGAATCTCGTGAATACACACACACACACACACATTCACGGCACACACAAGCTCGCGACTACAATGCGGAGCTTTCGGGCGTCGAGCGCGACACAAAAAGCTTACGGCCCGCTCACCTTGCAGCTTCTTCTCAGTTTCCCAGAACTTCTGCAGCTCGGTGAAGTACTTGTCGAGGATGAACACCTTGGAGAGGCCGAGCGTGGCCATGGCGGGCGGCGCGCTCGCATCACACTCTGCGGCCGCGCCGCTCCGAGCCAGTAGTGGCGAGTGACGACCGCTCGCGTGCGCGACTCCTCGCGGACTGCCCGCCGCCCGCAGCCCGCCCGCCGCCGCCCTCCCGCGCCCCGCCCCGCTCCCCGCACCCCGCCCGCAACCTGGCACGAGCGACACCTACTTTTGGACTACTAATGGAATTTTCGAGCGTTCGCCGTTCGACCTCAATAACTTGTCTCCGCGGATCCTATCCTATGACACCGCGATCCCGGATTATCCCACCAAGGTAGGTAACTACTGGAGGGTAATGTATTTTATTTTTTTGTTTATTTTTTATTTATTTATTTATTCAGGAACAAAAATTCAAAATTATACAAAAACAATTTTGCGATAGTATCTGCAGTAGTTTAAAACTGTGTCGCAGATACTAACACTGAACCCCGGGAAGTGGCGTTACAGAGTTCCAGGTATATTAAATATATTATAAACTAAATTAACGTAATTAAATTAATAATTAATTAAATAATGAATAGTATAATGTATCCAATCAAGCTTGAACCACTGTTTCGATGACTAGTTATAATCTGTTAAGATCGTCTACGTTATATAACAGGCTATCGAGCGCCGACGATACACTGGGTAACTTCCTGGAAAAAGTGACCATCCCACGTCGTGGAGACAACCTGGTTCGACTTCCCGAAATCCCAAAATAGCTCGCAGCACACAAATTTTAGGATGATATCCGGAATATTTGTCCGCATAAAGTAGCTGTAACTAACAGCTCTCGTTCTACTTTCAGCTCCATCTAGAATCGATTCATGTTAACGAAATGTTGGTTTTTTAAAAATGGGGATTGGGGATTTCGGAGAGGAACCCGTCGAAGCCGGTGTGATCCGACTGGCCTGTCGGATGTATCAGAGATATACAGTTTAATAGGATCGGCTGTCATTCGGCGCGAACTATACATTATTCGCCGGAAGGCTGTGATCTACAATTTTGACAATGCTATGAACACTGAGACGCTGGTATTAGACGGAAGCGAGGGCAGTGGTGACGGTGAGAGCGCATTGCCATCCAGTGTAGATAGTGGGAGAGTTCACTTCGTGCATTAAGCGGGCAAGTGCCGCGCGGGAGGCTGCGGGGGGCGGGGGCGGGGGCGGGGGCGGGGAGGGAACTGGTTTGTTTATTAGTAAGCTCGCTCGGGCCGCACGCTCTCCTCCACTTGATTTTCCCAATTATTGTCGGCGTGACCCGCTGCGACGTGACGATGCCTGCCTGCCCTCAGGCGCGCCGGCAGGTGCTCCACAGGCAACGGTTTGGAAACTCCCACCATGCAGCTGGTACTAACTGGGGCTCATACTTGCAGCTGGATGACTTCCACAAAATAGCCTTCGCCTTCTCCTCCTGTTCAGGATGTCACACTTTTCTATTCTGCGACATACGACAGGTGCTGCGATATATACAGGATGATTCGTAGTTATAACTCTATGATCGATATAGCCAGGAATAGGGGCAGGCGGCGCCCTCTAGCGGCGCGCAGTGGACCCGACCTCACAGATAAGTTAGTTTGAAGGAGGCTGTGCGCGCGCAGGCCGCCTGCACCCGCGCCGCTTCGCGCCGCTCCCGACAGGGGGCGCTACAAGCCTGAGGCGCAGGCGCAGCAAGGAGAACATCAACCACACGTCGGTATGCGTCCGAGTGCCAATCTATACGTTACATAGGAGTCTGGGCCATTTCCTATATTAGTATATTATCTGTGGGATGCAAGTACTACTAGAACACAACCCAAGGTTCCGTCCGACGTCACACGACGTCAACATTGTGCAAGTTGTGTCAAAACAACACTGAAAAAGTAACTGAACAAAGACAATTTCATTTTACAGTGCGGTTTCACGAGCCTTCGGTAATCTGGGACCCTTCTGCTACTTTCAATATATATATACATGAACATACACTAATTGGTTTGAAACAGACCAGTGGCCGGGCTCATGTTCTCTTCTCAGGCAACAAAACAAACACATCGAACGCGTTGATGTCTTTTACACGCGGGTGCGCGCACTCACACTCCACACTGCGATCCGTCACCGATATTGAATTATTACAAAGTGTAATTTATTATTGTGAATGTAAGACTGCACTTGGTGTATATGAGAGGCGCGCTCCGGAGCGCTATAACTGAGGCCAGTGCTGGACGGCGGGCGCGCCACAGTTAGAGTAACGCCACTTCACGGTACATCAGTGCTGTACTGAGTGCGCCGCCACACGCGACCTGCCACACGACACCCATACCATACATTATGTTCAGACTGACCGTGCAGGACGACTGCATCCTCCCGACCAACAGCACTTCACTTTCTGTTTAGCCACCACAGATTTTTATATGTTTTAATATGCATGCGTTAGAGTTACTGTTATCTACGCTACTTGTTTTTATGACACTAAGGTGGCACACAAGCATACGGCCAACCTGATTTGAACCCCTTTTCTATGAGTTGTGACTGTGCTAACAGCATTACTACTAGTCCAGCGTATCCTCGTGGAGCACTGGCAACCTTACTTACCGCAGAAACACAACACTACATCAAAGTAGTATTATTTCACTGCGGACTTCTGTGTTGTTCTTTGTATTGTATATTAACATAAATATACTCTACAATGAAACATGTGACGAGGAGATGTTCAATAAATCTCTTGTGTTGGCACTGTGTTGGCTGCTTTAGCGTTAATCTGCGCGTGCGTGAGGCGGCGCTTGACGTTATCTGTGACTTGCACATTACGTCAATTAAGCAGCACGCATGCTCCCGCCGCGCCGGCGCCGCGCCGAGCCGCTGCTACCCGCTGGTCCGCGAATCGCGATACACAACCTCAGAATTAGGACTCAGCGCTCGTTTTAGCGTAAGCGAGAGCTGAGTCCTTATTCTGAGTACACAAAAATGTCATAGTCTACCTAAGTAAAGATTTAATTAAAGATCGTGGTAAAATTCCACAATTTCCATGCGTGGTTATGAATGGTTAAATTGTTAATTAGTTCGATAGTACTGTAATAGTGACCAAATAACTCTTAACAAGTATATTAGTTATATTTATATTGAAGTGACGAGCTCTCCACCAATAGTGTCCAATAGTGTCCAATAGTGTACTCGGCGCGGCGCTTGTCTATAGTATTGTATTGTGTATGTGGTGCTGCCATTAGTTTTTATCTATGATGCTGTCAGTGCAAAGGTAGAGAGTGGAGACGAACCTGCCAGTCGGAGCGCACGCCTCCGCCGAGCTTCCGCCCCCACCGGCCACCTGTCGTACACATACAATCTTCAACACTTCACATCGCATCACACACATCTGGTGAAATATCCAAATTTAGTGAGGTTTTTATATTAATTAGAATAGTATGTTGATGCTTGCAATACCAGGGGTATGACTTGCGCCTTGCCAACCGGATTGTTGGGCTAACAGCATGCGATACGCTATCCTCACTGCCCCGCGCAGCCTAACATAGAACAGCTCTGGAAACCTTACTCATCGTAGAAATACAACGGTACACCAGGGGATCGTCATTAAACAGCGATAATCTGTAATGTAAATGGGCAATTGCGGGGCACCTCTCGTGCATACCGTGGCGCCTTTGCATACAAGCAGGGGGGTATTCTGTTGGCTACTGTGTACTGGAGTGGTGACGTACGGCGTGCGCGTCCTGTTGGCGCAGAAGAAGTCGGGTCGCGCGCGGTGGCGCAGCAGCGCGAGCAGCAGCCGCCCCTCGCGCCCCTCGCGCCCCTCGTACGTCTGGTCGGCCAGCAGCATGCCCGCACATCGCGACACCCTGCACACAAATACACAAACACACATTGTTATATTAATCAAGTGTGTAATATGGTTCTATAATATGGTTCTTGTACGTTCTTCTCACAATGCTGGTGTCCGTAGCTGTACTTATTGTGGGGGACCCCTTGCTCGCTGTGATTTACGCGTAGTATGTTTTTTCCCGAAATTCATTGAAAAGTACTTGTAGTTTGTAACTAATCGGTAAATAGATAACAATTAGTTATGGATACTCCGATATATACTTGGCAGGTGTGTTCGCCGCGTGTACACAAACCTTTATACAGGGCGTCCCACGGATATGCCACGGAAGACATACTTTCAATTAAAAAAGCTATTTTAACTGCATTCATAGGTATGTAAATAATGATATGGTTGAACCGGGAATCGAACCCGTTACAAGAGAAAAATAATCACCCTGAAGCTTTATCATACCAATCGAAAGGCTTCATTATAAGGATCTATTTTGCTTAAATATAGTACTTATAGCGCCATCTATATTAATCAGTTTAAACTCAGAAATAAAAGAATGGCCTAGTTTTTTTTTTTAGAATGGCCTTTCGAGCGGTATGATAAAGCTTCAGGCTGATTATTGTCCTCGTGTCCAGTTCAGCTATTGAATTATTTAAATGTCTATGAATGCAATTTAAATTGTATTTTAAATTCAAATAATCTGTTTCAGTAAAATGTTCCATCTACAAAATACAAGGTGGTTTCCCTTCATACACGATACCATTGATTAATGAAACATTAACTAAACAGTACTAATTGCACAATAAAGGCAAGCCTCTCAATGATTATGTACTCGCGTAAACATCAGTGCAAGCAGCCAGTGACAGTTACCGCTTATAGGTCGCGGCACGAAACTCTAGCGCTGACCGTTATTGCGCAGAAGTAAAAAATAAGGTGTCTTGGCGGGGTACAGGGGTGAAGGGCGAGCGTGCGTTGCGCCGATTGGCTCTCCAGTCGTACTCCGTCCCCCGTGCCGATACGACGCTCCGCGCACTTCCAGTGTACAGTCGCGTTCTGAATTGTTTTGTTGTCATCGTTAATTTTTGTTGTTGTTTTTTGTTAAGTTTGTTTTGTTGATTTGTTTGTTGTGTTTGTTAGTTTATTCACTGTTTGATTAAGTTTGAACAGTTTTTAAACAGTGAAAATGCCGAGGCCGAGAAGGAATACTGTTTTGAAAAGACAGGCACGGAAAATGGTGTTTGACGTGCATTGTTTTCTGAAAAGGGAATCGAATGATTTCATTAATTCCCTGAAACAAATTCAAAGTGAAATTGGCGAAGCTGCGAGTATTTTACTCGATTCTGACCGCAGCACTGTAGATATAAGTGAAATAAAACAAACTGCAGAAGTTATTCAGGCGGGAAATATAAAATTAAATAGTATAATTAGTGACTTACAGAAAATTCAGAAAAGGACAGCTGAATCTACAAAGACGTCCATAGCAACGGTAAGGAAAATCTCCACTGAAGCCAATAATTCCGACTTATTATCAGTATTTAGAACACCAGGCAAAAAACGCTCCAGATCAAAACCGGTCACAGATATTGATAACTTTGATCAAGGATTAATAAAGAGGTGCATACATAACTTTCATAGGACAAATAATGAACTTCCCACCGTCGGAAAGTTGAGAAAGAAGCTAGAGGAAGATATAAATTTCAAAGGCTCAGAACGAAGTCTTCGACGAATAATTAAGAGTTTAGGGTTTCGGTGGAAAAATACTGAAAACAATCGAAAAGTACTGATTGAAAGTTCAAATATACGTTTACTACGTATCGAATACTTACGCAAAATAAAACAATATCGCCAAGAGGGAAGGCCCATCGTATATACAGATGAATCTTACGTAGATTCATCGCACTCTGCTCCAAAAGCCTGGACCGATGGTACTACAAAAGGTCTCAAAAAACCTATCTCCAAAGGACAGCGGGTGGTCATTGTCCACGCAGGATCAGAGGCTGGGTTCATACCGAACGCACTGTTAACTTTTAAAGCTGGTGCGAAATCAGGCGACTACCACGACAATATGAACTACGACAACTATGAAAAATGGCTGAGGACACAGTTATTGCCGAACTTACCGCCTAATTCTGTCGTGGTAGTCGACAACGCATCATACCATAATAAACAATGGGACCTTGCACCCACTTCTAATTCCAAAAAAGCTGACATGCAGGGTTGGCTTACTGAAAAGGGCATACAATATGAGGAAACTCTACTAAAACCTCAACTATACAATTTAATACGGGCTAACAAAGATAGATTTAAAACATTTTCAATTGACAGGATACTAGCAGAGCAAGGACATCAAGTGCTAAGACTGCCACCATACCACCCAGATCTAAATCCAATCGAAATGGCATGGTCTGACATAAAGCAATATGTAGGCAGTAAAAATGTGAAGTGGAGTGTTGCTAAATGTATAGAACTAATTCAAGAAAAAGTTTTGCTGATGGGTGCTTGGGATTGGGGAAAGTTATGCCAAAAGGTAAAGGACATAGAAGAGCAATATGTCAAGAGTGACCATGTCGTGGATTTGGTTACAGAAGAATTCATCATTCGCGTTGATGGTGACAGTTCAGAGGATAGCCTTGGTGAGTCTGATGACGATGACGCTGTTAGTGCCGACGACCGAAGCAGCCCTGAGCCGGGGCCCTCAGTAAGCAAAAGGCCCTGTTGGGATACTATTGAAGGTGTAAGACCATTGTCTGATTCGGACTAGATATCGGAAAGGAGAATGCGGTGTCTGATGTCCACACCCTGCCGAACTCGCAGGTTTCTTCTATCCTGAGAAGAAACTTCAGTAGGTTCTTATGTAATTCGGACTTAATATAATTTTTTTTATTATTTGGTATTTAATATAAAAATTTACAAATCCGATAGTGTATTTATTTTTCTACTCCCCATAAACTTGTTAAAAATTATATTGTAGGTAACATGAAGTAATATTTGCGTGCGTGACAGTACCCATACGCAGTTAAGTTCCACATTTTGTTCACCGCTAGACTTACTATTTGACTTTACATTAAAACATTATTTTGCTGTTTTTAACTAAGCAATTAAATTACTAATTTGTATTGCGTGCGCGATGGTACCCATGCGCAGCTATCCCCTCCACGTTTCGCTCAGCGCTAGAGTTTCGTGCCGCGACCTGTACCGTACTAGACAGTGGTCCGCGCACCGATGTGCAACTATGGGATGGCGTGCCAACACAATAGCGCAGCCCTTTTGATGGCGCCTATCATAGTCTAGGTATATATCTAGGTAATATTGTGTACTGAATGTAGACAAAACTATCATAGTCTAGGTATATATCTAGGTAATATTGTGTACTGAATGTAGACAAAACTATCATAGTCTAGGTATATATCTAGGTAATATTGTGTACTGAATGTAGACAAAACTATCATAGTCTAGGTATATATCTAGGTAATATTGTGTACTGAATGTAGACAAAACATATTAATCATGCGAATGTGTTTATGCTGAAGTCACAAGTGTTGTGTCACACACAAGTCAACACTCGTCTCTGCGCCAGCTCCCTGTCCCACCACAGCAACAGTGCCGGCCGCCGGTAACATAACAGACGCCGTGTGTCAGGTGTATAGTGTTCCCATCCCATCGTTAGCGCTCATTACGGGCCATGACATGACTTATCGGACCTGCGCCCGCGCACTCACTTACGCGCCACTTGTATTTCCACGAAAACTGAATAAACAAACCGGATTCTAAGCTTTAGAAGCATCTTTTTGTGAGCACCGCTGGTGTAAAGGTGGCGGTAACTAAACGCGACGCTCGGTGTCGTGGATTCAATTCCCGCATCAGAGCAGATATATATGCTATACACATTTGTGTTTGTCTTAAGTTGTCGCCGTCTCTCGTGGCTCGAGTCCTAGTCCACGCTCGTTTAGTCAGATGGTGTTGTGTGCTATGGTGGAATCATTGCTCCATGGTATAGCGAACCGCCTCGGCTTCGCACGGCCAGCGTCAGCCTTATTAAATACCTACAAAACACAAATTAATTATACATAATAACCTTACTCTTGAAACATTATATATCTATTTAAGAAAACCGCATCAAACTACCTTGCGTACAATCAAAGAATCAAAGCATGTCTGTCCCTATGACAGACAGCGGGAAGCGACTTTGTTTTTATCCTATGTATGTAGTGATGATAGTGATATTGTGATAGCCATTGTGAGCCGGAGACACAGTGTAAGAGGATCGTGTTAGTATGAGTGTGGCGCGGGCGGGGGGCGCGGGAGGTCAGGCCGCCCGGCGGAATGTCGCTGGGCTTTTTGTGGAAATTCGGCGACATCCGAGTGCGGATGCGGACGGTGAGTCCGGTTCCACCGCTGACAGACGCGCCGCCACTCGTTACAGGTACGAGTACCTGGTGCATGCCGTAGGTACCCACTGCAGGCGCCACGGGTGACACGCGAGCACATCTCGAGGAATGCATATTATAATAATCATATTATGCATTTATTGCAAAACATTTATCTACTCAATACCTACTAGGTACCTACCGATATGATTTACCTAGACAACAGACGAGATTACATCTATTCTCGAAGAGGCGATCAACTCTTTTGTTACAATTTGTGATTGTTGAAAAATACGAGAACGATACCAATTTTGGCAGTTGTCAAATGTGACTTCAATGATAGTCATCATTGATGTAAGTGATGGTATGATGGTCCCATTGCTAACGAATAACGATCGACTCGATAGCGCGGAGTGAGTGTGTGCCGTTGTCGCCCAGTGCTCTATGTTTTTGCGGCACTCGGTCTGGCTGTGCCGGAGCTACCGGCCGCGGCGCGCCTCGCTAGTCTCCAGGCCGGCCAGCGCTCTCCGCCTGCTCCTCGCAGTATATATTATTTATACTCGTCTTTGAACTCTGCTCTGTGTCATCTCATCACAGATATATCATTGCTTGGTCTTCGGGTCACGTATCAACAATATACGAGTAGCCACATGCGTGTCGCGCCTTGCATATAACATAAGGTTCAGACACATTTTAAATATTTTAAGTAGTTTTGCAGTTCTAGGTACTTGACTGATTTTCAGTACAGAATTGAAATATTTTATTGACTGGAGATAATGATGATGAGAATATGGTGAGTACAACCAATGGTATTAAATTGTTGTTGAATCGGCCTTCGCTCATTATTATTATCAAAAGTATGAGCGTATGTAAGAGCCTTTATACAGAAAATACAGACAGGGTGTGAGGTGTTGTGGTCGCGTGGGGGAGACCGCGACCGCAGCCGAGCCGCGCTCCCGCTAGAGCTAGCCATGTCCATTGCCATCTACGAGGACGCTGAACACTAACATTGACATTATAACAATAACGTACTTACTTGCGGCTCTTTGTCGCACTTCACACTTCACAATCTTTATTCCGAAACACCTTATTGCGCATCGTCTACGCTAAAATAACGCGCTACTTATATCTGTCACTTTTGTTTGTTGAGCGCTGCAGTGTTGCGGAAAAGCGAATCTTTTATCGAAATTAAAAATATATATCATATTTTTTTAATGGGCGACATCACAACTTGACGTGGTGACAGACAACACCGAATGAAAATAGAGCGATGAACTTATTGATTGCGAGGTGTTAGCGCGAGGCAGAGCGCGAGCGACTCCAGGCGAGGCGGCCGCCGACTGCGTGCGCCGCCGCATCCACACTGACCGCAGCCGCACTTTATATATGTGACGGCTTCGTTGGACTAGTGGTTAATGGTTATGTTATGTATGCCTGAACCCGAATGCTGCCTCTGGTGTCGCGGGTTCGATTACCGCCGTATCGAACATACACACGTCCGGCTGTTTGGTATATATTATAGCACTAGCTTTTGCCCGCGGCTTTGCACGCGTGATAAAGTTAATAAGTTAAAATGTACCTTTATATAAAATATAGATGATTGTTTTTGTTCGCAGCTCATAATATATATATACCTATGTTCTTGGATTTAGCTTTAAAAATGACGGATTTTCATACAAACTTTCATCCCTCATTTTACCCCCGTTGGAGGGAAATTTCCATTTTAAACTAAATGCCAAATACCATTTTTTATGCGTATAACTTCGATCCCTCTGAGGCCGTGTCCTAAAATGCATCACCTCTTTGACCATAGAAACGTTGAACGAGGTACTAATATAGTACGGTGACTTTCGAGACATTCCAATTTTAAAGAGTTCGGTTTGTTCTTTGATACAAGTGTTAAATTAAAATGTAATTCAAATCACTAAGGAGTATTGATATCAACTTCCAATCAAATCACCGCCAAAATAACTTTCTACCCCTTTACGGGGTTAAAGGGGTAGAAAGTTATTAAGGGATGAATTTCAATAAAATCCAAAACACGTCTTCCATCAATACTGTTAAAAAGCTTATGCAAAATTTTATGTAGATTGACCAAGGACCAAGGAATTACGTTGTCCTATACAAACGTTGCCCCCTTTTTCACTCCCTTAGGGGTAGAGTTTTGGGAAATCTTTTCCTATCAGATGTCTAAGTCATAAAACGAACACATCCTTCAAATTTCAGGTCTCTACGATCAGCGGGTTAGGCTGCGCGTTGATCCGTCAGGCATTCAGGACGAAGCCTTTTATATGTATAGATAGAATATTCTTAGATTATAATTATGTATCTACAAAAAATATCGTATTGTTTATACGTAGTATATTATCTACTCTGAGGTATTGTTTGTTCGGTGCCCATACTACAAGCTTTGCTTTGTTTGAGGATAGATGGCGCTGTGTGTAATATTGGTACGGCATTAGTTATTACTTGTTATTAGTAGTTTACTACATGTGCTCTATAAACCATCAATTAATGGTTTTACGTTATAGTACCAGGTACACCGCAATAAAACACATATTGAAAAAAATAATGCACTTTTAATCACAGGCGGTCGCGCCTAGTCAGTAACAAAATAAATAAATAGCACAACAACCATACACAGGAACTGGTTACTAATCACCCGACCAGTGGGGCCTCCCCTCCACACCCTACCCTCATATACACGCACACACACATGTCCCGCACCGAGGTATCTCATAGATACCGTGCTGACATCCTCTGTGGATGCTGACGGCCGCTACCCCGAGGTATGCCGCGCCGCCGAGGAGCGCGGGCGCGGCCCGACTGGCGCACCGTCATGTCACTCTCAATCTATATCACTACTTATTACATTACTGGTACAAATATCAATGGAATGTCGCGTATCACAAACTGCGAGCCCCGCTCGACAATAAATAGGCATCACTTCACTTCGTTTATATACACGGTCCGTCAGTCCTCCGTAGAGCAGCGGCTAGCGGCCGGCGGCCAGCAGGTCGGTGACGTGGTCGGCGATGGCGGCGGCCGCGGCGCCGGTGAGGATGGAGCGGTGGCTGCCGGCCAGCTGGCGCGTGGCCAGCGGCCCGGCGCACACGGCGCGCAGCCCGTAGTCCTCGCCCAGCGCCACGTAGTTGTCGCTGGCCGTGAACAGCGTGACGGGCGCGCGCAGCGGGCCGGCCGGCTTGTAGGCGTCGCCCGCCACCAGCTTGCGGTAGAAGGACTCGGCGGCGGCGGCCAGCGCGGACCGCTCCAGCCCGCCGCCCAGCAAGCCCGCCACGCGCTCCACGCGCGCCTCCCAGCCGCGCAGCCGCTCCAGCTCGCCCGACACCTTGGCCGCGTCCACGTCCTTGAACAGCTGCACGAAGTACGCCAGCGCGTCCGCCTCGTCGGCTGCGGCCGAGCGCTCGCCGGCGGCGCGCTTGCTCTTGCCGCGCGTGGTGTGCGCTGCCACGAAGGCGGGCGAGCCGTCCACCAGCACCAGCCGCGCCTCGCAGCCCGCCGCCTCCAGCTGCAGCGCCATCTCGAACGCCACGCCGGCGCCGAACGAGTAGCCCAGCAGCGTGTAGGGCGGCGCGGGCTGCGCGGCGCGCACGTGCGCCACGTAGAAGGCGGCCAGCGAGGACATGTCCTGCAGCGGCGCGGCCTGCGTGCACTGCAGCGCCAGCACCGGCGCCCGCACGCCGGCCGCCACGCCGCGCAGCACGTCCGCCACGCCCTCAATGGGGTGCACCTGCACACACATCAGAGGTCGGCCGATTTGGGATTTCCCGTGGGTTATCCCATTTTAAATTGGAGCCGCCCGACTGGGGACTGTACCTCCGCCTTACAGAAGACCGCAGTGAAATAACACTACTTGATGTAGTGTTGTGTTTCTGCGGTAAGTAAGGTTGCCAGTGCTCCAAGAGGATACGCTGCGCTAGTAGTATAGTTGCTAGCACAGTGAGTCCTCATCAACAACATGGTTGGCACCCCGTAAGTGATACCCCTGGTATTGCTAGCGGCTATAGGCTACGGTGACTGCTTACCATCAGGTGGGCCGTATGCTTGTATGCCACCTTAGTGGTATAAAAATAAAAAAAATAAAAACACACGCGCTCACATACACCCGCTCCCACCGCTGCTGGCGCACTAATACTACACACTCACCATGAACACGGGCCGCGCGTCACTATCGGGGGTCTCCGCGCTGGGCAGCTTCACGAGCACCTGCTTGGGCATCAGCTCGCTGAGCGTGGCGAACTGCACCAGGTCGGCGGCGGGCTCGGCGGCGACGGGCTCGGCGGGCACGTCCCCCGCGTCCCCCACGTCCCCCGCCATAGCGCGCAGCTTGGCGAAGGTGAGCGCACGGATCTCCTGCACGCCGAGCACCACGTCGTAGCCGCGCTCGAGCGTCTGCTTGATCTCGGCGCCCATGAGCGAGTCCATGCCGAGCTCGGCGAGGTTGGCCGAGTCGGACACCTTGGCGGGGTCCTTGATGCCGAGGATGTTGGCCACGGCGTGCGCCAGGTCCTGCTGCGGCGCGGCGGCGGCGCGGCGCTTGTCGGCCAGCACCATGCAGGCCGCCACGGCGTGCGGCCGCGCCAGCAGGCGGCCCAGCGCCTCCAGGCACGACGCCACGCGCTGCGGCACCGTGCCGCCCACCGCCGCCGCCTCGCCGCCCATCGTGTCCACCACCAGCCCCACCTCGCCTGCAACGCACGCCCGTCAGCGACCCGCTCGAGCGCGAGCGTCCCCCCGCCCCGCTCCCCCACGGTACCCACCGATGGCGCCCCACTGCACGGCCAAGCCGGGCAGCCCGTCGGCCTGGCGCGCCTCCACTAGCCGCTCCATGGCGGAGTTGGCCAGGCCGTAGTTGCTCTGGCCGGGGTTGCCGCGGCCGCACGACACGGACGAGAACACCACGAAGTACTCCAGCTCGGGCGCCAGCTCCCGCGAGGCCTCGTCCAGCGCGCGGGTCGCTGCAACACACACATACACCTGTGGCTCACACACTCGATACGTCACATTACACTTCACTTGACGCTAATAACTCTCTGCACTTAGTCAATCGAAATCTCAAAATATTAATGATTTGTGTAGTGCGTCGCGTTGGACTGTAGTTCTCACCGTCAATCTTGGGCGCGGCGACGGCCTGGAAGTCCGCAGGCGTCTGTTTGTCGAGGAAGGCGTCACGCAGCACGGCGGCCAGGTTGAAGATGCCGGCCACGGGCCCCAGCGCGGCGGCCTGCTGCAGCAGCTGGCGCGCGCCCCCCGGCCGCGCCGCGTCCGCCGCGCTCACCAGCACGCGCACGCCGGCCGCCCGCCAGCGCCGCACGCACATGCTCTGGTAGCCCGTGCGCACGCCGCTGCGCGCCGTCAGCACCAGCCGCGTCGCGCCGCGCGCCACCAGCCAACCGGCCAGCTCCAGCCCGAAGCCGCCCAGCCCGCCTGCGCAACAACCACACACCCGTCACGTCCGGCCCGCACCCGCCACTCACGCGGGCAGCCGCTGCCGGTACTCACCGACGAGCACGTATGTGCGGGCGGGGTGCATGTAGGTGCGCGGCAGGGCCGCTATCAGCTGGCCGGGCGCCTCCTCCTCGCGCACGCGCAGAACCACCTTGCCGATGTGCTTGCCCGTCGCCATGTATCTGTGACAAGCGCAATATACAACAGGCTGCATGTGAAGATTGCCAGGGAGTGGGGTTGGGCGGGGTACTGACCGGAAGGCCTGCTCCAGCTGATGCGCGGCGAACACGGTGGCGGGCAGCGGCCGCACGGCGCCCGAGGCGACGCCCTCGGCCACGCAGCGAGCCACCGCCGCGCGCTCCGGGTGCTCCGGGCCCGCGTCGAACAGCGCGTCCAGCAGGATGCCGTGGAACGTCGTGTTCTTCAGGAACACAGCCATGCCCTGTGATACACCACTCACGCTGAACATCTACCGAACCGCGGTACGTCGAGACGCCCGAGGCGGAGGTCGGCCCGGGAGCACTCACCAGCGGCGTGTTGTTGGAGAGGTCCAGCTTGCCGATCTCGAGGAAGCGGCCGCCGTACGCCAGGCAGCGCACCGAAGCCTGCAACTTGTCGGCCGCCAGCGAGTTGAGCACGAGGTCCACGCCGCGCCCGCGCGTGCGCGCCAGCACGAGCTGCTCGAAGGAGCAGTCGCGCGAGTTGCCGATGTGGTCGTCGGGCAGCTCGGGGAAGCGTTGGCGCAGGAAGGCGCGCTTCTCGGGCGTGCCCACCGTGGTGTAGACGGTGCAGCCGGCGTGCAGCGCGATGGTGATGGCGGCCAGCCCCACGCCGCCCGTGCCCGCGTGCACCAGCACGCTCTCCCCGCGCCGCATACGCCCGCGCACGCTGAGCGCGTAGTAGGCCGTGGAGTAGGCCACGGGCACCGTGGCGGCGTCCTCCAGCGGCCAGGCGGCGGGCACGGGCCACAGGAAGCCGCGCTCGGCCAGCAGCGAGGTGGCCAGCCCGCGCGCCGCCACCATGCCCATGACGCGCGATCCGTCGCCCGCGCGCCCGCTGAACTCCAGCCCCAGGATGCACTCCTGGCCCGCCAGCGCGCCGGGCAGCGCGTCGGGCGGCAGCTTGCCCGTGGCCAGCATGATGTCGCGGAAGTTGAGCGGCGCGCAGTGCACGCGGCACAGCTCCCCCCTCTCCCCCCTCCCCTCACCATCCCCAGTCTCCCCGGCGAAGCGCAGCGGGCTCTCGATCCAGCGCAGCGAGGACAGGTCGCCGCGGGTGAGCGTGTTCACGTACGCGTGCTCCACCTGCCACACGTTACATAGTGCCCGTACAGCACAAGTACTACAACACCCACCCACCGTGGAAAGCGACACTACATATTATTGAAACTACATATTCTTTTTATAATAATGATTTTGCATTTTATAAAACAGGCAGGTATGGAAAAAAATATAATGATAAAAAAAAGAATAATCTGTTAAGGGGAAAAAGTTCTTTTTTTTGGACTGTTACTTATAAAAACTAATATATTTATTCATAAACTAGCTGTGCCCGCAACTTCGTGCGCGTGGATTGAATTTTTTTATGGGTTTAATTTTTTTGCGCGGAACCCTAATTATTTTTCTAAACTAAAAGTCACCGAGTGCCGCCTTATAGCACCAGTTATCTACCAGTGAAAGTTCAAGTTCGCAATTTAGGTGATGGGCTTTTTTGCTGAGCGGAACACTTTTTTTTTCCAAAAAGAAGTAGGTATCCTATTTCATGCCTATTAGCATCAGCTCTGAAAGTTAAACCCTTCAGATTTTGTTCACAATTTCATGGTTTTTATGAGCTACGCGAAACCCTTAAAAATAAATTAAGCTTAAATTACGAATTATAGTATCAGCTAATAATTGGTCCCGCCGTTCGGTGATTGTTTACAATTTCAATTCCATGGGTTTAATTATATGTTGCGCGGTACCCTAATTATTTTTCGAAAATAAATGTACCCCCTGCAACGTCTTATAGCATGAGCTATCTGCCTGTAAAATCCTGTTAATATTGGTCCTGCCGTTCAGATTTTGTTCATAATTTCATGGGTTTTTTATTAGATGCGCGGAACCCTAAATAACTTTTCCAAAATAAGAGTTGCTCAAGTTATGCCCAGTAAAATTAAATTTGAGTTCAGTATCGAATATAGAGTACCCTCCAAAATTAATAAATAAGACATTATTTTAATGTAATGTCAAATAGTAAACTATTTATATTTATATTATAGGAGAAAAACTATTTATAGTTTGCAGGTAGTTAGGTACCGAAGACATAATTTTTAACAAGGTTATGGGGAGTAGAAAAATAAAAGCATCTGTTAATTTGTCAATTTTTATTTTAGATTTAAGTCTAGTCTGAATCAGAGAAACCATTCTCTGATTCAGACTAGACTTAAATCTATCACGCCTTCAATGGGGTCTCGACAGGGCCTTTTACTTATTGAGGGCCCGGACTCAGGGCTGCTTCGTTCGTCGGCTCTAGCAGCGTCATCTTCATCAAACTCACCAGTGCTATCCTCTGAACTATCTCCATCAACGTGAATAATTAATTCTTCGGTTACGAAATCCACAACATGATCACTCTTTGCATATTGCTCTTCTATATCGTTCACCTTTGTGCATAACTTTTGCCAATCCCAGGCACCCTCAGTAAAACTTTTTCTTGAATTAGCTCTATACATTTAGTAACACTCCATTTTACATTTTTGCTGCCTACATATTGTTTTATATCGGACCATGCCATTTCGATGGGATTTAGATCTGGGTGGTATGGTGGTAGTCTCAGCACTTGATGGCCTTGTTCAGCTAGGATTCGATCAATCGAAAATGTTTTAAATTTATCCTTGTTAACCTTTACTAAATTGTATAACTGAGGTTTCAGAAATGTTTGTACGTGCTGTATGCCTTTTTCAGTAAGCCAAGCCTGCATGTCAGCTTTTTTGGCATTAGAGGTTGGTGCGAGATCCCACTGTTTATTATGATAGGACGCGTTGTCGACTACCACGGCGGAATTGGTTGGTAGGTTGGGCATTAACTGAGTTCGGAGCCATTTTCATAGTTATCGAAATTCATATTGTCGTGGTAGTCGCCTGATTTGGTACCAGCTTTAAAAGTCAGCAACGCATGGGGTATAAACCCAGTTTCAGACCCTGCGTGGACAACTCGCTGTCCTTTCGAAATAGGTTTTTTGAGGCCCTTAGTAGTGCCATCGGTCCAGGCTTTTGAAGAAGAGTGCGATGAATCTACGTAAGATTCGTCTGTATAAACAATAGGCCTTCCCTCTTGGGGATATTGCTTTATTTTACGTAAATATTCGATACGTTGGAAACGTATATTTGAAGTCTCAATCAGCACTTTCCGGTTGTTTTCTGTCTTTTTCCACCGAAATCCCAAACCCTTAATTATTCGCCGAAGGCTTCGTTCTGAGCCTTTGAAATATATGTCTTCCTCTGGCTTCCTTTTAAGCTTTCCAACGGTAGGAAGTTCATTATTTGTCTTGTGAAAGTTATGAATGCTCCTCTTTATTACTCCTTGGTCGAAGTTATCGATATTTGTGACCGGTTTTGTTCTGGAACGTTTTTTGCCAGGTGTTCTGAACACTGTGATCAAATCAGAACTATTCGCTTGATTGGAGATGTTCCTTACCGTTGCAATTGACGTATTTGTAGATTCTGCTGTCCTTTTTTGGATTTTCCCTTAATCGCTGATTATTATACCATTTAATTTAATGTTTCCCGCCTTAATAATTTCGGCAGTTTGTTTTATCTGGCTCAAATTTACAGTGCTGCTGTCCGAATGACTGAGTAAAGTACTTTTAGCTTCGTCAATCTCACTTTTGATTTTGTTTCAAAGAATCAATTAATTCATTAGATTCCCGTTTTAAAAAACAATTCACGTCATAAACCATTTTCCTTGCCTGTCTTTTCAAAACAGTATTTCTTCTAGGCATATTCACTTTAAAGCCACACACAAACTTAAAAAACAAAATATAACAAACAAATTCAAACTTAACAAAAAACAACAACAACAACAATAACAATACAATTAAGAACGCGACTGTACACTGGATGTGCGCGGGGCGTCGTGTCAGTGCGGGGAACGTAATGCGACTGGAGAGCCAATCGGCGCTACGCACGCCCGCCCTTCATCCCGCTAGCCCCCTTCAGGTACCTTATTTTTTACTTCTGCGCAATAACGGTCAGCGCTAAAGTTTCGTGCCGCTACTTGTACATGTCTCTCAATATTGGTTCATGAAATGGATACAAGTCCCTCGGTCGCATAATTAATCGCTTAATTTACCCCACAGACTATTCAACATTCATCTTCACAGAGGACTGAAATTAGGCTGCCGGTAGGGATGGGTACCTATATAAAAAAAATATCGATATTTTTCGTATCGATATTTATATAACTGTTTCTACTTTAACTTGTATAGCAAGCGTGTACGTCGTTGGGTCTCACCTGCAGGTGCGCGTCGTCCGCGTCGGCCAGCACCAGGTGCCGGTAGCTGCCCCACGCGCCCGCGCGCAGCACGTTCACCGCCAGGTCGCGCCGCACCTGCCACACACAGCGTCAGTACCGGGGCAGCGGCGGGGAGGGGGGAGGGGAGGGGAGGGAGGAGGGGCGCGGCAGACCTGGTCGGCGTAGGCCGGCGCGTCCGGCGCGAAGGGCTGCGGCGCGCCGGGCAGCAGGAACAGCCGCAGCCGCGAGCCGCCCGGCTCGCCGCGCAGGCAGGCCGCCAGCCCTAGCGCGCCGCTGCCGGCCGCGCGCGCCACCACGTACACCCGCCGCTCCTCGTGCTCGGCGCGCGCCAGCTCCGCGCGCAGCCGCTCCACCCACGAGAAGGACGCGTCGTCGTCCACCTCCACCACGGCGTAGTCGGCGGGCGGCTCCCCCGCGCGCCGCAGCAGCAGGTACTCGCAGCCGGCCGCGGCCTGGCGCGCCACCAGCCGCAGCCCGGCGGCGGCCAGGCGGGGGCCGGCGCCCGCGCCGCCCGCGCCCGGGGCCTCCTCCAGCAGCAGCGCGCCGCCCGGGGCCAGCGCCGCCGCCAGCCCGCCCAGCGCGCCCGCCTGCCTCCCGAGCACGTCCGCCGCCAGCACCACGTGGAACTCGCCCTCCGGGACCTCCTTCGGGGTCACCTGCTCGAATGAAACGCGGCTCGAGTACTCCGTTTCAAAAAATATAAAACAAAACTTCTAGAATGAAATAGTTCGCGTTGTGAATACCTTAATATTGTGTTCCTTGAGTGCGGCGGAGTAGGTGGCGGCGGCGGGCCCGGCGGCGAGCGCGGCGTCGACGCGCACCTGCGGCTCCCGGTCGAGCAGCGCCAGCGCGGCGGGCGCCAGCAGCGCCTCGGGCGCGCGGCCCAGCGCCGCCTCCGCCAGGCGCAGCTGCAGGGTGGCCGCGTTCTCCAGCACCAGCTGCAGGCAGACGGTGAGCGCGTCCCGCTTGGCGCGCGCGCCGTCCTCGCCGGGCGCGGCCGCGTGCTCGTAGGGCACGAACACGTGGCGCTCCAGCTTGGGCGGCGGCTGCGGGTTGGCGCGGCGCGGCGCCAGGCTGGTCTTGACGCCGCGGAACTCCACGCCGCCCGCCGTCAGCACGCCCAGGTCGCGGTACATGCGCACGTCCAGGCCGGCCTCGCCGGGCGCGGGCTGCGCCGTGGGGTCGATGTACGCGCGCTGCAGCCGCGTCGGCAGGTACAACTCACGCGTGTCCTCGCCGATGATGCCGAACTGCAGCATCGTGTCCATGAACGAGATCCAGTTGCCGTCCCAGGCGAGCGAGCCGACGGTGCCGCGCGCGTCCGAGGAGCGGATGCCGCGGAAGGCACCGGCGTAGTTGTACCCGCGCAGGCGCAGCTCCTTGTAGACGTCGTCGGCGGCGAGCGGCAGCAGGCCGGGCTGGTCGCCGGGCTGGTGGTCGGGCGCGGGCAGGTGCGCGAGCCGCTCGTCGGCCCCCGCTCGCCGCACGCGGCCGCTCACCACGGCGACGCCGCCCTCGCACACCTCGAACTCCCCGCTGCCCTCCAGCACGCTCACCAGGAAGCGCAGCGGCGCGTCGCGCGGCACGATGGTGGCGCGCCGGAACTGGATGTCCTCCATCACCACGGCCGTCTCCTCCAGCTTCGAGTTGTGCAGCTTGGCCACGGTGCGCCACACCAGCGCCTGCGAGGGGCACCAAAATCAAAATCAAAAATAATTTATTCAGTTTAGGCCCTAATAAGGCACTTATGAGGGTCTCAATTACCACCGATTCGGAAAAAAAACCACCTGAGAAGAACCGGCAAGAAACTCAGTGCTCTGTCTTTTTTTGCATTAATTATGAGATTACAAATATCAAATGAAAGCTACCAAGTTGGTTTTGTCACTGCTTTCATGAAATACATATTTTAAACTATTACAACTACCAGGAGCGGGGATCCACTTGTGCAGAGTGAGTCTATATATTCCAAGCATTTTTATCATTTACATAATCAATAATTTTATAATAGGCTTTATTTATCAAAACTCTTTTGATAGGTATGAGTCTTATCTAACTTATCATAATTCAATTCGGTAATAGATTGTGGGATTTTATTGTAAAAACGGACGCAGTTTCCCATAAATGATTTATTTACTTGTGTTAGTCTAAACCTAGGAGCCACAAATTTGTTTCTATTTCTTGTATGAATATTACGGTTGTCTGATAACTTCTAATCTTCATTTTTATGAACAATAAGTCCTCAAAGATGTAAAGAGCCGGTAACGTGAGAATATTAATTTTCTTAAACAATTCTCTAAACGATTATTGGGGATCCATAGCAAAAATTGCCCTGATTGCCCTTTTTTGAATAATGAATATTGGTGCCAATTCTGCTGTACAAAAAGGGTAAAGGTATTATTGTTATCCTTATTCAACCCCGCACATGAGAAAGGGAAGCAAGACTTTAAGAACTGTCAAATTAGTTTAGTTTAGTAATGTTGTACAACATAATTGGCACCATTGTATCCAGCTCCGCCGCAGAACTCCATAATAACACGCCATAAGACATGAGGCTGTGGAAATATCCGTAATAAACTAATTTTGCACAATCAATATCTGTCAATTGTCTGACTTTCCTTATGGCACACGCAGCTGAACTAAGTTTCTTTGACAAGGTCTCAATGTGAGAGCCCCACTGCAATTATGCATCTAGTGTTAAACCTAGAAAAATCGTGCTATCAACTAATTCAAGTTTTCTGCCATCCAATTGTACATTCGTGTCTACCTGCGATGAGTTTTTAGGAGAAAACAGTATACATTTTGTCTTTTTTTAATTTAAACTAGGTTATTGGCATCAAACCACTTAGAAACAGATGCTAGCGTTTCATTAAGACTTATCATTTCTTTGTCTTTTATGCTAACTCTAAATACCAGAGACGTTTCATCCGCGAATAAGACTATGTCACAGATATTATCCACTACAAGTGGGAGATCATTTACGTATGCCAAAAATAAGAACGGACCTATTATTGAAACCTGCGGTACTCCCATTTTCATTGGAAGTTATGCCTCCGACACCGACTTTTTGCTGACGACCGGACAAATATGAGGCTACAAGATCAAGGGCATTTCCGCGGATACCATAATATTTTAGTTTGAACAGTAGCGTACTATGTTCAACGCAATCAAATGCTTTAGATAGATCGCAAAATACACCCAGGGGCATCATGTGAACTTTCCCATGCTTCAAATATATGTTTCAGTAATTTTGCCTTTAGTAAAACCGAATTGGTCTCCATGTAATATATTATGCGCATTAAAGTGACCTAACATTTGATATAACATAATTTTCTCAAATATTTTACTCAATTTGACACCCGAGTTAGATAGGCACTAATAGTCGTTGCTCCCGGCGACATATTGACAGTGACATTGTTATGTAAGTGTAGTGATTCAGAGAGAGTGATATTGACCAGGTATCCGGTGGCGGGGAAGAGCACGCGGCCGTCGATGTTGTGTCCGGCGATGAAGGCGTCGTCGGGCCGGGACAGGTCGTACTCGATGATGTTCTCCCCGGAGCGCGCGGGCGAGCTGTAGTCGGCCACGCTCCAGTCGGCCGAGTGGTCCCACAGCACGTGCGACGCCAGCCCCGGCGTGCCGCGCGCCACGGGCCACGCCACCGCCGGGTACAGCCGCGCCGACACAGGCTGCGCGCCCGCCGCGTACAGCCTGCGCGCACCATTATAATGCGTTATCAACTACATTCCACATACTAGCTAATACTCCAAGTTCAGCCTCTCCCCGGTTTCCTGTTACACACTTCCGTCCCATTCCACGAGATCACCCTCACAGATTGCAGGAAAACGAGAGAACACTGGGAGTATGTATTGTTTGATAGGTGGTGTGATGTGCGGGGACCGACCGTCCGATGGCGGCGAGCAGGTGCAGGCCGGGGTCGGCGCTGTCTCTGCGCACGAGCGGCACGTGCGCGGCCAGCGGGCCCGGCAGCGCGCGCTTCAGCACCGCCTGCAGCAGCGCGTGCGGCGCCACCTCCACCACCAGCGCCCGCGCCGGCACCACGCTCAGCGCCTCCGCGAACCGCACCGGCGACAGCAGGTTGTTCACGTGGTACGCCGCGTCGCTCAGCCGCGCTGCAACACACGCCCGCCCGGTCACACTCCGCGCGCTCCGGCACCGAGCACCGAGCGCGGCGGCCACTCACCGAGCTCCGAGTCCCACTGGTCCTTCGGCAGCGAGGAGGACACCCAGCGCGGGGAGCGCGGCTTGGGGTGCGGGATGACGCGCTCCAGGCTGCGGCGCAGCAGCGGCGCGGCGGCCGCGATGTAGCGGCTGTGGAACGCCACGCCCGAGCTGTTCACGCGCCGCGCGAACACGCCCTCCGCCGACAGCTCCGCCACGAACCGCTCCACCGACTCCACCGGCCCCGACACCTGCACACCCGCCGGGACACCGTGAGCGCTCCGCTGCCCGCCGGCAGTGGGGGGGGAGGGGGGGAGGCAGTGCCTACCGTGACGCTGTCGGCCGCGTTGTGGCAGGCGGGCACCACGTCGGGCGGGCAGCGCTGGGCGCACTGCTCCCAGCCGAGCCCCACGGCGGCCATGGCGCCGGCGGCCAGCTTGGCGTCCACGATGCTGCGCCCGCGCCAGTACGCCGCCAGCACCGCTTGCTCGGCCGTTAAGGTATCGTCAGCGTACGCGCAACCTGAACACATGCTTATATTACACAACAATTGTAATTATTAAAGTAACACAAGAGCACCACATAAGTTCTTGAATTTATTGCCAGACGTATGTAGGTTTCCTCACGATGCTTTCCTTCACCTTCCAGCTCGTGACACTGCACTTAAGTTAGAAAAACTTATTGGTACAGACCGGTGGGATTCGAACTTGCGTTGCTAGAATAGCAGACAACGCTTCATACCACACGGCCACCACGGCTTTTCATTAAACCTACACCGTTTAAGTAAGCCAGTAGTATAGAGCGCAGCAGAAGGCAGTGCTCACCGATCTCGCCGACGGAGTGCCCGACGATGCCGTCGGGCTGCAGGCCGAGCGCGCGCAGCACGTCCACCAGCGCCACCTGCACGGCGGCGATGGACACGAAGGAGTTGATGACGTCATCGAAGGCGGCGTCGGGCGCGTCCGCGAGCACGTGCGCCAGGTCCAGCCCGTGCGGGCGCAGCGCCGCCGCCGCGCGCGCCACGCTCGCCGCGAACACCGGCAGCGCCAGCAGCCGCCGCGCCATGCCCGCCCACTGCGACCCCATGCCCGAGAACACCCACCACACCGGCCGCGCCTCGCCCGCCCCGCCCTCCAGCTCCTGCACGGGACACGCACTATTACTACCTCCCTTACTTACTTAAACAAACTACCTAGTGACAGCGTGGGTCGTTTGTTTGGATTGCCTTGCCTGTATCTCCTGGAGGGGCGGGTCCGTGAGCAGCGTGTAGCCGCGGTGCGCGTGTCCCGGGATGTTGTGCGCGTGCACGGCGTCCATGAGCGCGTGCAGGTCGTGGTCCGCCGGGTGGTCGGCGGCCAGCTGCAGCAGCGCGCGCACGGCCTGCTCGGAGCGGCCGGAGCCCAGCAGCAGCCGCGGCAGCGAGTACGGCCCCGAGCGCCGCGCCCGCGCCGCCTCCGACTCCAGGATCACGTGCGCGTTGGCGCCGCCGAACCCGAACGAGTTCACCGCCACCAGCCCGCCCTGCCACGGCGTGTTGCGGTCCACCACCTGCCACCACGACCACGCTACTATACTATGCTCACTCGACACGATCCTGCCCAGTGCCCTACAAACTTGTTACGTGACCGACACTATATTGTATTCGTCGAACTGACCTAGTCCCGACGACACTCCCAGTTCGTATTTCTCAGGATCGTCCGAACTATAATAGCTACTCCATTATTGTCTGTGTTCCGCAATCTTAGCTCAATTTGCATTGTTATAATATGTGTATGATTGTAAGGATGTAAATAAGTATAATAATAAAATACATAGACCGTATTGAAAATATTCAAAAGAAATTTATCAAATACCTATACTTTCGCACGAACCATACATTTAGTTCTGATAATTATGTCAAACTATGCAAGAAACATCATCTCCTTACATTGACGAAGCGCCGGGAGATAGCCGATCTCTGTTTACTCGCAAACATCGCACAAGGTAAAACCGACTGAAACCTTTGAGACATAATAACCTTTTAGTACCCCCTCTGACTACATCTAATAACATGGGAACACATATCTAACGCGTGCGAGCAACAAGTTTAATTCATTACTTAAGAACAACCCGAGCGTTGATCTCTTTAATTGCAATGCGGCTGCAGTGAGACGTCCCCTTAGCAACGAGTTGTTCAAATCATGACATTCATCGTGCACAGAGAGAGTACATTATACTGTAGACAATATTATTATAACAACATAAGATGTAATGAAGGCGTGCCTATACAAGTGCTTTAGTGCAAACAGCTTAATGCTAACCTTTAATGTTACGTATAAGTGAGAACCTTTAATTGGCTTTATGTTAACAATCCATTACTTATGTCATGTTAAGTTAGCTAATAAAAATAGAAATAAATACCTATAATGAATAGTTACCTTAATCCTGCCGTCGGCGAGCGCCGGTATGTCCGGGTTGGGCGTAGTGTAGTGCAAGTTGGCGGGGATGACGCCGCGCTCCATGGCCACCAGCACCTTGGCGATGGAGCACAGCCCCGAGGCGGGCTCCGAGTGGCCCATGTTGGACTTGACCGAGCCCAGCAGCAGCGGCGCCGCCCGCCCCGGGCAGAACACCTCTGCGATGGCGTTCACCTCCTGCGGGTCGCCCACCTGCCACACACCGAGCCGTCAGCGGGCCGCGCGAGGAGACGGGGGACGGCGAGCCTTGGGAGCGGGACGGGGAGGGTACCTTGGTGCCGGTGCCGTGCGCCTCCACGTAGGCCACGTCCTGCGGGCGCAGGCGCGCCT
The DNA here is from genome assembly GCA_951449985.1 of Falcaria lacertinaria. Taxonomy (NCBI): domain Eukaryota; kingdom Metazoa; phylum Arthropoda; class Insecta; order Lepidoptera; family Drepanidae; genus Falcaria; species Falcaria lacertinaria. The sequence goes on along the minus strand of OX602120.1, from coordinate 42,035 downwards.
CGGCGAAGGTCTCCTCGACCAGCCGGCGCTGCATGTCACCCGAGGGGAAGGTGATGCCCTGCACCTTGGCGCCGTCGGTGTTCATGCGCGCGGCGCGCACGCTGGCGTACACGCGGCGCGCGGCCCCGCGGCGCTGCAGCAGCACGGCCACGGCCGCCTCCGAGCGCACGTAGCCGCGCCCGCTCGCGTCGAAGGCGGCGCAGCGGCCCTCGGGCGACAGCATGCTCAGCCGGTGGAAGTTGAGCGAGTTGGCCGGCTTGAGGCACAGGTTGGTACCCGCTACCACGGCCGCGTCGCAGTGGCCGGCGCGGATGGCCGTCACCGCCTGCGCCAGCGCGAACATGGAGCTGGAGCAGGCCGTGTCCACCGCGTACGAGGGCCCCTTCAGGTCGAACGTGTAGGAGATGCGGTTGGGGAACATGGCGCGGCAGCAGCCGGTGAGTGCGTAGCCGTTGATCTTGTCGGGGTCGGCGGTCCACAGCTCCTCGGTCTCGGAGTTGGACACGCCCACGTAGACGCCGGTGCGCGAGCCGCGCAGCTCGGCGGGGCTGATGCCGGCGTCCACCACGCACTCGTGCGTCAGCTCCAGCAGCAGCCGCAGCTGCGGGTCCATGAGGTGCGCCTGCTTGGCGTGCACCCCGAAGAACGTGGCGTCGAAGTGCGCCAGATCCTTCAGCTTGCCGTTGCGCTCCGGGAGCCCGTGCAGCCCTGCGCAGTACGATACCACCCGTCACACCGGCGATCGGCCATCGGCCACCGGCAATCGGCCATCGGCCACCGGCAGGGAGGCTGCTTCATTATAATAACATTATATTATCATACGACCAACTAAATTGTACATTTTGTTATCTGAATACAAAAAGGTTTAACGAGACTATTAATTGTAAGTAACCTTGCAGTGTGTGGTCATTAATTTGCATGCTTTGTTTGATTATACTCACACTTTATACCTGAATATTACATTAAATCATTTTATTATCGTACATATTAACTATCAACAAATTACCACGGAATAACCTATAAATATTATTTTTAGTTCATTTTTGTTTCGACTACGGAACATTTTAATTACAATCTCATTAAAAGTAAGCGACAAGTTTTCCTTTTCTGGCGGCTGTATTCATTTGGTTGATTTGTAGCGAGCAGCCGGCAGTGTGCGTCACACCAAACATGGACAACATGGCAAACACCACAAGTGTCGTCACTGTTCAAACAACCTTCATACATACTACAAAAATCCGTATTATTTTCGGGGTAAACTGATGACATAATTTATTATCGGTGTGCGAACCCGGTGAGTAGTCCATTGTATCTACGTAGGATAATCGAGTAAGAGCCGAGTAGAAGATTCGCGCACTCGCACGTGCGTGTGTATGAGCGACGGTGTGTGTGTGTGTGTGTGTGTGCGGGCGTCAGGCCACGCCGCCACGCCGCAGACTGCGCGGCGCGTGCACAGCATTGCATTACTGCTTGTTCACGTTGACTAGCGGGCGCGGTGACGAAATATTCACAAGTTGTAATATCCAAGTGTTCACGTACGATGCGCACGCTCGGTCTTAGTAGCGGGCGAAGCAGCGACCAGCGCGCGCGGCAATATCAAACACATGAGCTTTTCGTGTGTTTTCACGAACTAGCGACGGACGGAGCGCGCGATTCACTCGCGACATCGGGTATGTTCAACCAGTTTGAGCTTATCGCTACAATGGTTGCGCGTTTTCATAATGTCGTTAAATGAAAAAGAATTGTATATCAGTGCTGTTTATGCATTTTTAATTGTTTTCATGCACACCAATGTTTTTTTTCATCGCGCATGTGAACACCCCGCCCGGCCGCGCCCGCGCATTGTACTGTACCGTGTACGTGAACAATGACTGCCCGCTCTAGCGGACACCATCACCTACGCTAATTACATATCGTCAATCCTCCATATACTAACTATTGCATTTCTCTTCTGCTTGGATAAACATTTCACATATTTTGTTCTAAAAGTATGTCATGCTCACTAAACTGCCTTTGGTTGCGCCGGCGCCGGCGTCCGGAAGACGGGTCGCTCACTTCCCCCTACAATGGTTAAAGAGGGCGATGACTACACTCGCACTTGTAAAGCACTTGTAAACAGGTGCTGCTTGTGCAGGCTGGTCAAGTATTTTTATTAACTACTTGCTTAGATTTCAATTTCAAGCGTTATATCCTTGTCTATGTGTTGTGTAACGTAAAAGGAACCCTTATAGAATCACTTTGTTGTCCGTCTGTCTGTCTGTCTCTCTGTCTGTCTGTCTGTCTGTCTGTCTGTCAAGAATTTTTATCTCAAGAACCCGTGGAGCTATCAAATTGAAATACCCGGGTTTGTGGTTCCTTTCGGCTGTAAAATAATTAAACCTGTAAGTCAATATGAAGAAAAGATATTACCGTTTATGTCGCAAAATTTCGCATATTTTGCGATTTCACAAGGGACCCAAAACCTACAGGGTACTTTCCGTTAACCCAGAAACAAGAAATTTGTCAGGAAGCAGTGTCTTACAGCACAAGTAAGGCATAAAATCTGAAAACCGTAAATATGTAGTTTGTTTTTTTTTAAGTGCGAATTTATTTCATAATATTCCTGAATTGCGCTGTTGAGAGTTACCGACGGATAATGACCTCATTTGAAGTTTGCCTACTTTTAAATCTTACCTACAAGTGTGTACGGAACCTCGGTGAGCGAGACCGACCCGCACTTGGCCGCTTTGTTTAAATATATTCTTATTTGAAATATTCATGTTAAGTTAGTAATTGAAATGTAAATTATATGTATTTCTTTTGGTTTTAAAAGAGTAATTACTTTGTTTCTTATAGAATTCTTCTCAGCAAAAAAACGACCTTCCTGTTGAATGAGAATGCAATTTGAATCAACGACTTTTATTACTGATCGATATATTATGTACACTGATTGATTAATTAGATGATATAATCAAAGATTAGATGCTGACATTATTGGCTAGTTTACTTTGAAATGCCTGGACAACAGGCACAGGTCTTGCTTCGAAGGCGCCGTATGGGCAGCCATTGTTAGCCCTTGTAGATTTTCTTAAAAAGAGACTAACTAATCAAGAATATAGAGTTATAGTTTTATAGCATAGATAAAACAGTCTACATTTGACATTGACATATTATGTGTCACTTCCGAATCCGGTCGTAGATTCTGGCGATTTGAAAGTGCTTCTCTGTTAAGTCTAGTCAAATAAAGATCATGTCAAAGATACTCGTATACCTACTATACAAAGAATTTGAAATAAGTAAAACAAATTGATATGTTTAATTGTACCCGATAGCTATGTACCTCATTAATCTCTCATTACATAAACATGTACTTGATACCTACAATATAATGGTATTTTCTTCTAAAGTAGTGTTTTGTTACTAGTGTACGTGCCTACCTGCCTACCGACCACTATCTACTTAGTACTAGGTGAAGCCTAGTGAAGCCTACTAGTAGAATTGTAAGTGTCAGTAGGTGATGGGTGATGGGTGGGTACCTGGCGGCCAGCGGCGGTCGTCGGCCGTGACGAGGTCCACGCCCGCGAACAGCTGGTCCGCGAACTCCTCGATGGAGCCGGACTCGGGCAGGCGGCCAGACAGCCCGCTGAGCACGATGTCGTCGTCGCCGCTCCTCGCCCCGTTCACCGCACTCGGCATCTTCTCTTCTTCACGTAATTGTCTGGATCTGCAACCAATAGCCCAATCGTCCAGTCGCCGCTCTCCACTTAAAGTATGTGGATGAGCTCTGAGGGCGGCCTCACCTCAGTTCACAAGTCACGACCACCGCGCCAACTCGTTTGTTACCAACTGCACTGCAGATTTGAGTAGTATGCGAGACGCACGAGCGCCGCTCAGAGTGTGTGATAAGTAAGTGATGCGCCGGCGCCGCGGGCTTCGGTTAAAAGTGCGCGATAGCGGGGTCGTGGCCCGGGGCGGCACATTTCCACGAGACCCCGCGCTGGCTTATCGCGCGCAAGGACGGGCAAGGTCGACGCGCTTCCCGGCGGCCCGGCGCCGAGGACCAGGACGCGACTCGCCCGGTGCCGGACCATCGGTGCCACTCTCTCACCCTAACACTGAGCTATTGAAATATTTGGATGGGACTAGGTTTGCGAGTATGATTCGCGCCTAGCCGGAGTAGCCGGCGAGGCGAGGCGAGGTGACCGCTTCGACCGCTCCTTATCTCCGGCCGGCGCACATCGCGCGCCCCCGGGGTCAGCACGCAACGCGTAGAGCGGGCCTGCATGCAGATCACGCGAAACGCGCAACGGTTGTATCCATGTTATCGTTATCGGCCTGCGTTACCGATGCTTCACTATCTCTCACCCTCCTATCTATCCGTCTCCTTCCAGCTGTAGCCCACCGACACCAACTCAGATCAAATAAAACAACTAGGTACTAGGTAGTATATGGTTGGAACTTTGCGAACAACGAAGTGTCGCCGGTGGTGTTCGTCGTACTCGTAGGTTTATATTATATAGGTATATTCGTATGTTCCACCGTAGCGCCCAAACTTTTACTCCGATTTTGAGGAATCCTTGTAAAGCTGTATAAATATAGCTGTTGCTCGCGGCTTTGCTTGCATGTAACCGATAATTGTGAATAATCAAAATATATTTATTATTACAAAGTTATTCGGAAAGGGAGTCCTGTGATCTTTGGGCAATATAATGTATCCCTTGTATTGTTACACAGCCGAGGTCCCGAATCGGAGAGCGTAAGTTTTAATTTCATACTAAAATTAACTTATGCAATTTATTTCATAATCGTTGCAACCCTTTTGAGCTACAGCTATACATTAATCGATGAATGAGGCGCGCGGCGGCAGGTGGTAAACTACAAAGCGCCTTACACGTACCTCACACGCTGAAATTAACCTACTCAGTGAGCTGCTGCCTGAACCACAACAACTGCGAGTAGGGTTCACATGTCGCACTTCTCGCGAGATGCAAACAGCGGCACGACTCGATGAACAGATTTTATCACGTCTCGTAAAGTGTTACCGCAAGTGTGCGGAGAGCCAAACACAACGTAGGTAATATGATAGTCCTCCTGATTAGAGTAGGTCTCCGTCGACATTTTTGACAAGTTTGACACAAAACAAAACGAAAAGTAATAACAAAAGAATGATTAATAACAATAACTACAATAATCTAAACAAAAACACACGACTCACGTTAGAAATCAGTGACAAAAACAGCCGAATGCGTTTAGCTGCTTGCAGCGACTGAACTGAACTGAAGACCATTATTCCATGATAGATATTAATTTTGCCCACGCAATGTAATGATGGACACCGTCATGAAATACACGAAATACTTAAAACAACTATTTAAATTGAGTTCCTGTTTATTCCGACAATCTATAACTCTAAATCGACAATGGCGGTAAAACTAATTATTCAAAGGAGATGCGCCCAAAGTGCCGCGTTACCCGCGTAAGCTGGAACAGTTGGCGATCACAAGTTTTAGGGAAAAGTGGCATATGATCACGGCTATTGTTTGAACACCACTATGAATATGTATTAAACACATTAAATTGTCGCAGATGAAAATATGTTCTTGTTTGATACTTTTTAGAGGGTGATTATACCGTAGCCGGGTTATAGTTTTTTTATCTGAGCATTCTGAGCCCACCAACACATCAATGTCTGACAAAATACAGTTTTATTTCGTCGTGTTGTTGGTCAACTACGAGTACCACCTAATTATACTGCCGAATTAAGTGCAAATAAAAATAATATTAAATGGCTAGTGACGTGTGGCTGCACTGGCTGCAGCCTCAAAAGTCCTATGTAACAGGTTTAATTCTATATATTAGTGTAGTTACATATGTGTATGTATGTACGAACATGTCAATAACTTTTGACACATCGAGTTCTACATGACGTTATTCCATAACGCGCACGTGTTTTGTTTCAGATGCCACTTACTGCTACAGCGCGAGTACGCGACGGACACAATGTTCAACGAGTTCCGTCCGTTTTAAGGGTTCCGTCGCCGATCGGAGACCCTTTTGTAATTAGTCCTCCTGTCCATCTATAGGTAGTCACATCCATTTACTCCGAGCCTATTAGCATTACATAGATGAAATTAAGAATGTAGATGTCTTCTTTAAAGCGCACTACAATGACTTAGTGAGACTCGAAAAAAAAATGAATTGCGGTGGCATTTCAAACATGTCAATTAGGATAAAAATATGTACAGTATACATTAGGACGATCATTGGATAAATATCGCAGTGTTGGTAGTCCGGCCCGCGGCGCACCGCAACAATAGCGCTATTGTAAGCCAATTGCGGCCGCCTGGCCCCTGTCGCTCTGCGCCCTGGCGAGTGGCAACATCACTATATGCCAGGCTTCACTCATCGAACCCTTTCATTCATATTTCACTGTGTCATTTAAATTGCAAGATTTGATCACACACCCACACACCGGACCAGTGATACTAAATAAATAAAATATTACAGTCAGCTGCGATATATCTTGTTAGTTTATACTCTATCGTATATATATACCTATTGAATGATAATCAATACAGCTCGGTACATTGATTAATTACACGAGCTTAAAAAGAAAGGTAAGGCGGAATTGGAACCCCGTGGGTATTCCCATTAACATTGGAGCCGACCGACTGGACTGGATGGCCTGTACCTCCACCTCACAGAAGATATGGGATGCAGTGTTGTGTTTTTATGGTGAGTACGATTGCCAAAGCTCCACGTGGATACGCTGCGCCTGTAGTGGACGCTGCTGGTGCTAGCACTGTGAGTCAACAACAATAGCGGTCGCAACGCGATGGTGATACCTGTGGTATTGCTTGTGTATAGATACGCTACAGCGACTGCTTATCATCAGGTGGGTCTGTGGCCTGCTGGCCTGTCAACATAGTACGTACAATAAAATAATAATTGCACCCAAACATATTATATTTGTGTTTGTTATTTACACACACCCACTGACCCCAGCATAACATCTCAATCATATCAATCAGAATGATGCCATCCATATCGCAAATGTCAGAGGTCCCAAAAACCTTAAAGTTCTTGGCTAAAGGAAAATAAGGTTCTTTCCATGTGGAAAAAATGACGCAATGTAAAACCACGCAACCTGCATCGCATCAACAGATAACTACCTAGGGTAATAAAAACACATTTGCATTTTGTTCAAATATTGATAAGGATTGTTCGGAATTAAATGCGCGGACACTTTTATGTCCATCCGTCCGTGGCTGTCAGTGGCCGTATCTCATGATCCGTAATATAGGATCATGAGATACAGCCATGAAAAAAAGTTGAAAAATTCACAGAATGTGTATTTTTGTTGCCGCTATAATAACTAATAATAAAATAGATAAAAAGGGCGCTTCCCTACTATACTATACTATACTAGACGTATCTTCTCGCTCTGTACTATATTAATAATGGTAACAAGTAGACGCTTGAAATGCTCATAGAGATTCATTGCTAAATTTAAAATTTAAAAAAAACAGTGAATTTCTACTGTTACAACACGGAACCCGCACTCGCACTTTGCCAATTTTTCTCTGTGTGGAACAATTGAATAGAATAGTTATTATCACGCTTTGTATTTCTTTCTAGGGTCTCCGTACCCGAAGGGTAATCAACGGAGCCGTATTACTAAGACTTCGCTGTCTGTCCGTCTGTCTGTCAGCGGGCTGTATCTCGTGATAAGTAAACAGTTGAAATTTTCACCGAATGTGTTTTTCCGTTGCCGCTATAACAACAAAATAATAAAAATGATGTAAAATTAAAATTTAAAGGGGGCTAGTAGGGGCACTAGAAACGTATTTTTTTCTCTATCGCAGACAAGTAGGCGCATTAAATGCTCATAGAGTTTGTATTAGCAAATATAATATTTGCGGTTGGTACAATAGCTGTATCTGTCATATGTCTAGTGCTGGGGATCGATTATATACTTGACAAGTATATAATCAGATCAGAAGGGATCGAACGACCAAGTTAAGTTAGTCATTTAACCTAGCTTGTTTATTTATTTTTAGGGTTCCGTTTCAAAAAAGGAACCCTTATAGGATCACTTTGTTGTCCGTCTGTCTGTCTGTCAATAAGTTTTATCTCGAGAACGCGTGGAGTTATCAAATTGAAATAAATATAAAATACCGGGTCTACGGTCTCTTTCGGCTGTAAAATAATCAAACCTGTAATTAATATGACCTACAAATGAATGAAAACCTACAGGGTACTTCCCCTTGACCTAGAACCGTAAAATTTGGCAGGAAGCAGTGTAATACAGCACAAGTAAAGGAAAAATCTGAAAACCGTAAATAGGTTTTTTTTTTAAATACGAATTTAGTAATAAATATTCCTGTTTCGCTCTGTTGAGAGTCACCGACAAATAATGACCTCATTTAAAGTTCGCCTACTTTTAACCTTACCTACAAGTGTGTACGGAACCCTCGGTGCGCGAGTCCGACCCCCACTTGGCCGGTTTTATTTATTTGGTAACATACAATATCAAAAGAATCTTAAATCTACCGATACAAGAAAATATGCAGACATCAGCTAAGACTTATACTTATAGTACGGAACCCTCACACATTGAGGAGTCCATCACGCACTTGGCCGTGTATATTCTTTTGGTTATCTTTTAATTTATGGGAAATATATGAGATGGGGGCAGCTATGCTATTGAAACCCTGAACGTGTTTCCTACTCTATGATAAAAACACAATTTTCTATCTGCTCCGGCGGCTACCGGCTCCGGAACGGCAAGAACGATTATTCCCGGACTTTCACTGGCAGATAGCTGATAGTGTAGGGTGTAATGTAACACAGGCTATTATTATTTACGAAACAATATGAAGGTCCCGATTTCACGCTTACTAACATAGGTAGGTTGTAGTCGCGTAACATAGGTAGGCTGGTGTCCGATAGACCTAGTGCAACCAGCTAGTTCGCTGGTCTTGTGGTCAGCAGATCATTGTCACGCTAGGGTCGCGCCAGTCATTGGTCAATACCAGTACCAACTACCGGGGCAAATATGTATGTATACCTATGATGAGTCCTTGGAGCCGGAAAAAATACGATATATAGCTACAAGTAGTAATTGGCACCAGCTGTGCGTAGCTTGGGACCATTATTGCACTGATTATTAATGTATACCAAGGCGTTTTGAAAACATTCCTTAAGATGTGGTCGTGCGGCCTTGGTAGAGTGAGCCGCGTCTGTCTGTCGGTCGCCTGCCCCAGCCCGTGCCCGTGACTCACCGCGCCTCTACTTTAGTCTCGGCCTAATTTGTGCCTCCCGAACAACCTAGGCTGGCGAGTACCTAATGTTGACAATCCGCGCCTAATACATAATATCATATAACTATAATCTATGACCTAATACTAAGCTACATCTAAAAGCCGGTGAGAAATTCCTTGAGTGTTGCTTGCTCGAGGTACAGTACGGTACTCTACTTCCCGTTATTGTTCGGTAACTAGGTATGGATGGACCTAATTGCTTTTGTTTTTGCTATAAGAGCGCATAGTTTAAAAACTATCGGTAACAGTAAACTTACATTTAATATAAATGTATCCCAATCTGGAGCAGGTGAGATCCTCTGCTCGTCCTCAACGTCTGCAACCACTCAGCTGTTCCTTCCCGTGTTCTACTCTTAATGCGATACACTGCGAACCCGTTTCAGTACTCACTCTGATAAACTATCAGCTAACAAGTCGCGGAGTCGTCTCGTCCTAATAATATGGGTTCGCGATTATTATCGACCGGCACGCGACTGTGATACGGGCGCGACACTTGCAGCCAGCGCGACTATGAGTGAGTGAGTGAACGAAATGCGAAGCGAGCTTATTGCGATTGCGCGATATTAATGCGGCGGTGCGGGGCGCGGGGGCGGCCGTTGCCATGGTGCGAGATCAGGCCACGTGCGCGCGGCCAATGGCGGCCAGGCTCCCGTCGTCGCCGCTGCGCCGTCGCTCTCGCTCGCCCGGAGACTACCGCGCCGCGCCGTCAGTACCTACAGTACAGTACAGTACAGTACCACCCAGCACGGCGGCCGGCGCGGCGCCCACCACTGGCACCACCAGTCCGTCACACTACTGGCAAGTGGCCGCGTCGTGACCCGCGCCTTCAACGATTACGGATCAACGCGGTTAACTTATTGACAGATGCACTGCTCTATACATACAAATTACCCAATGATATTAAGAGTAAAAAGTGTTCTATTTACTTAAATCATTGGCAACTTCCATCCTCCCTCACCCGTGTGCGGCGTGTACCGGCCAGCGCGCCAGGCCACTCACGCGCATGAGTCGTGACTCAACCACCACCATCGGCGACCTAGCCGCCGCCGCCGCCGCCGCCGCTGCTGTTATCACATAATTCTCAACAACTATTCGATGCAAATACCTAACCAATACCTTATGCCAATACTCTAGAGTCTAGGCAATTACTACTTTGTGTTTACATTGTTTGATATTGAACCCGCAATAAGCGATATCCACACGAATAAAACCAATCGTCTAGCCACCAGACCAACAGGATGTCAACCGATATAATTAGTATTCATTTACAAAGCCCGTATTTACTATGGAAACAAGCAATACATTAAACCTTCACATAAGGTAACAAGTTACATAAACAGACTTCAATAGCCTTACCGCTATATACTTACCACTTACAACTATGTATAGTAGAGTACATTATAGTACAGGTAGTTATAGGTACCTATAGCACAAGGGTCGCGTGGCTCTACCGACCGTTAATTGAAAATGTAAGTACGTAGTTCACACATAGTACATACTAGCGGCCCGCTCCGGCTTCGCACGGGTAGACATTTATCTAATTGAGTCTACCCGTTTTTAGACTTTTTCAGGCAATTTTTTTTTTTGCTCCGTAAGAATCGTGAGTCAAGGAATATTCTTAAAAAAATAATTAGAGAAATCCGTTCAGCTGCTCTCGAGATTTGCGCTCAGCAACACATTCAGCGATTATTTTTTATAATAACAGATTAGTAATCCGACAAGTGACACAGTGCACACAATCATGATTATGCCGACATCGATTAGATCGAGATTATACAGTGGTACCTAAGTATATTCATGAGATGTTAATGTATAGTCGGTTGATAGTTGTTCTGTAGGAACAGAGCAACCTTGATGCTCGTCGTAACAAATCAAAAGGGGACAAAGTCAATATTCGTTATATCAGCTATTCCTTCAACTGGGGTTTGTTATGTTGAGGTAAGGTAAGGGCTCTAGACTACAATATTATGTTATAAAGTGGTAAAAAATAATGTTACGTTTCTGAGCCATTGCAACTTGAATGTTCAACAATAGTAACGAGCAGCCGTGTTTACATTACTTTCCATCAAACAACAATGATTGTTTTACGAAAAAAAGCGAGTCGAATCGAAACCTGTAGCAAGCAAGCCTGGTGCACTGTATATGTGTATTGTGTCGTGTATACCGTGATATGTCGGTCGAGCGACATTTACAGATTCATATTCAATCCTCTCACCGCGAATCTAAGGAGTTTATTTTTACCACAGTGATCTCGAAGATAATAAGGTATTTTTGAAGTAATTATAATTAATTATTATTATTACCACTAAGGTGGCACACAAGCGTACGGTACGGGCCACCTGATAGTAAGCATGCTATCAGCCATGCAGTCACCATAGCCTATAGAGTATACCCGCTAGCAACACCAGGGGTATCACTTACGCGTTGCCGACCCTGTTGTTGATGAGGACTCACTGTGTTGGCAGCATTACTACTAGCGAAGAGTATGCTCGTGGAGCGTTGGCAACCTGACTTATACCTACGGCAGAAACAGAACACTAGATCAAAGTAGTGTTCTGTATGGTGCGGACTGCAGTGGAGGTACAGAGAGGTGAACTGCGTCGCATCGCCGCCGCAAGGGTGCATATCATTACAAGAGCAAATACTTACGCTATAGAAACCGTATGTTTTATTTTAAATACAATTATATTTAACCGAGGCTTCAAGCAGTTACGCAGGCCTTCCAACTATTAATGTCGATTCAGTATGCGGCTGTTAGTTTGGTACCTACGCTGTGGTAGTACAGGAACAGATCATCCATAATTACGTCAAGACACCGGCGGCGGCGGTCCACTCGCTTCGCACACAATATCCCACTTCGTTTGTCTAGTTACATGCACAGAGGAACAGTGGGTCAGTGAGTCCATCATTATTCACGCGGCATCGTGTTGTTTACACGAGCTCTATAGGTGACGGACGACCTTCGAAGCAGGCGAACGAAGCGCAGAATTATTCAGCTTCTATAAAATAGTCGTGTATTTTAAGTGTCGTTGGTTAACTATCGCGAATGGCAAGGTCGATGAGATAACTGAGTTGACATCACGCAGATGGAAGCTGACGCGCAGAGGCGGGGGGCGGGGGAGGCTGTGGGAGGCAGTTTCTGCGCGCGTGCGCCGCGTACTGTGCAATGACTGCCACTCCATTGCCCCGAGCGCAGTGGGCATTGACTGGCCCCACTGGAGGGACTCCACCCCGCTATACTCCAGGCCGAGTCCACCCAGCAGCTGCATCCATGCCCGTACCTAGTTGTCTGTGTTACCCATAATGCCGTCTCGTCACGTGCTTTGCAGTGTAGGTATACATAGGTACATTATGAATATTGCCCGAGCTAACTAGTTTATATATCAACGTTCAACTACTCGTACTTAGCTCTCTATCGCTTAGTGCACTGCATTCGCGCCAGTCAAAGGTGAGCGTTAAATAATGTTGTGGTAAAAGGTTTTTTGGTTTTTTTTTATACCACTAAGGTGGCACACAAGCATACGGCCCACCTGGTGGTAAGCAGTCACCGTAGCCTATAGCCGCTAGCAATACCAGATATCACTAACGAGTTGCCAACCCTGTTCTTGATGTGGAGTCAGTGCGCTAGCAGCATTACTACTATCCCAGCGTATCCGCACTGGCAAAAAAAGTTGACTGTCTTCGCTGCCCGTCCGTCCGCCTGTCTGTCAGCGGGCTGTAGGTATCTAATGATCAGTAATAGGTAGACAGTTGAAAATGTTGAAATGATCACAGAATATGTGTTTCTGTTGACGCTACAACAACAAGTAATAATTAATTATAAATAACGAGGGCTCCCCCGCCACAATAGACACGTGTTTATTATATTATTTGTTGCTGTATCTTAATAATAGCAACAAGTGGGTGCTCTAAATGCTCATAGAGTTTGTATTGGTATATTTTCTAAAAAAAAAGCGCATCTACTAGTTATTTTATTTGCGGTTGGTGCACAAGCCGTGTTTACACATCGAACGACCAATTAAGTTTGTCATTTAACATAGTTTATTGTTAGCAAGGAACCCTCGGAGCGAACCCTGCGAGTCCAACAAGCACCTGGACGAGGTTTTTATTTTACACAAGAAAATACAATCTTAAAACAAAATAAAACAATATTTGTATAATATTATAGTGACCGCAGACATTAAATATCTCTCGTAGTAGTTAGGACTTTGGACAGACACATGCGGCTTCGGCCAGCTGAGGCGCACATACCTTTAACTTATTTTTAGACACAGATTTCAATGTCACAATAATATTTGCATATATATGAATAAGGTAAAAAGTATACGATATCAGTGTAATGTACCTATTTCTAATTAACATTCGGCTACGTCACACGTCCTCGCGAGATCTGCCGTGACGTCAACCATCCTGCAACATTAGTGATGCGCAGTATCCTCCATCGTGGCATTACTGGTGCGCAGTATCCAAAAGTCCTTAAGACAAGGGAGAAGTCGGGTGCATGTTATTTACACCAAAATATTAACTGTTTCTCGACATAGAATTATTCTCTAAATATCTCTATTCTTAAATCTCCGATTGATTTAATTTGTTTTACAGAAACATGGTTTAAACCAGACACCATGCACTTCAATATTAGTAGTAACTTTACAATTGCCACTATGTTTAACAGACTCTCAGCGGAGGGTGATGTAGCGACCTCACGGCTACATAAACCAACGTTAGAAATCGACTAACTAGCAGGACAACATTCAACGAATGACGTCACAATCCTGCCACGCGCTAGCGAAGTTTTCTACGCAATTCAACATATATACAAGTTTCCGACTAGAACAGTCGGAGCCGCGGTTCCCCAGGCACAACACCCGCCTGGCTGGAAGATCTTCCCTTTGCGGTGGCTGAGCATGATCACCTCGCTCGCCCCACACTGGTGACCCCGTTGCGCCAATATTGGCGTGAACATCAGCAACCTTCTCCACCCCCATCAAATTCTTCAGCAGCAGTCACACAGCAAGCCAGCATCGAGTATCAACAGGTCCAACTCAGCCGACTCACCGCGCTACTGGTCCTGGCACTCACCTCTCCACCGACTACATACGTCCGCCTCACACAGCCCACTTCTGGAGTCCATTCGGCATTGCTCACCGTCTTATCTCCACGTCGTACGCTTGCATTGAGATACTGGACTCAGTCGGCATCTAACGCTCAGTCTCGACTCACCGCAGACTTCGAAGCACACTGGCACTTGCAAGCATTCAAGCACTGACTGTAATCAAGCTCTGGATCGACCTCCGGTCTCGGGGGGGAGTGATGTAGCGACCTCACGGCTACATAAACCAACGTTAGAAATCGACTAACTAGCAGGACAACATTCAACGAATGACGTCACAATCCTGCCAGCGAAGTTTTCTACGCAATTCAACATATATACAAGTTTCCGACTAGAACAGTCGGAGCCGCGGTTCCCCAGGCACAACACCCGCCTGGCTGGAAGATCTTCCCTTTGCGGTGGCTGAGCATGATCACCTCGCTCGCCCCACAGTTCCATTATATTATTAAATAGTAATATAAAGTCCAAGGACATAAATGATATCACTAGCTTGTCTGTTGAGCGGGTTTGTGAAGCAGCTTGTGCAGAGATAGATAAATACATAATCTTATGTGTAGGTTTAATTTAGTCTTCATATTCGATGAGCCCACAAAAATAACAGCCACTTCGTCTACCTGCATTGATAATATAATATCAAATGGAAATATTAAAAATAAGTCGCTAATAAGTGGCATTAGATCAGATCATATGGCTCAATTAGTTGAGTTGCATAATAGAGCGCAACCTAGCACCTCTAGGAACGAGTGTAGACCCCTGTCTAAGAACAGATTGGAAAGGTTTAGGAAAAATTTAGAATCAAAAATTGATAATGCTAAGTCTAGTGACCCCAATAAATGTTTTCAAAGATTACATAATGTTATATGCAGTAAATTTAATAGGCCTGTCCTTAACGAAAGATTTAACAAATTAAAGGTCTAAGGAAAAGTAGACACAGAGAATTATATAAGAAATAAAATTTACGAGAATCTTGTGTCGGATAAGTTAGACGTTGCAGCAGCTTTTGAGAGCTACTGTGACAACATTCCGTCAGAAATGACAAAAACCTTAGCTCGTGTGCAACTGCAAATACAGCCGAATGCTTACTTTAGAAATCGTTTAATGAAGTTATACCAGATTTTTATTTTCGACATGTGTTTACATAAATAATGATGTTATTAAAACTTTTAAATCACTTAAAATAAAAGAAACACGGAAGATTTATGGGGACTTGCAATTAAAGTTATTCAATCAGTACTACCAACAATATTGGCAACCATTTTTATAATATATTTCCTGATTTAATATTTATATTTATAATATTCCTGATTTAATATTTATATTTATAATATTCCTGATTTAATGAAGTATAATAAAATAATACCGATTTTTAAGGCTGGATCTAGAGAAAATCCTTCTAATTATAGACCAGAATGTTACGTCACTCTAATGCGCATAACATATTACATGGAGACCAATTCGGTTTTACTAAAGGTAGATCTACAAGTGACGCGGCGGCAAAATTACTGAAACATATATTTGATGCATGGGAAAATTGTTATATCATGGTTGTTACATGAAAAAAAAAATATTTTTTTCCGAATCGATGGTAAATTAGACCTTCATAAGTGCCTTATTAGGGCCTAAACTAAATAAATGATTTTTGATTTAGATTTTTGTGGACGCGTACAATGAACATACTAAGTACGTCAGCGAAGTGTTATTTGAGTACAGTACGATCTTCTGCAAGGAGGCGGTAGATATCAGTTTCCTATTGATTCCGAGATAACACTCTCACTTCACTGTTGTTAATGATAGAACTTCGCCATATCCAGCACATTGCTGCCACACATCATCATCATATCAGCCCACAGCCCACAGACGACATCTGAAGAACAATGTTCTCGCCCGTGGATTCCACGGTGACCGATGTTGTGCCACGTTCATTTCACGCTTCCCAGAGCCCCATTGATGCTATTGTCAAAGAAATTAACATTTAAAATAATATGTATCAACTAGTAACATGTAACAACTACTACATGTAACAACTTAGAGCTCCCAAATCTGTTTCAAAACAACATGCATAAAATATTGCTAGGGTAAAATCGTAGATGTGCTAACTTCAAGAAATGCTCAAGAATTTAATGAAATAGTCGCATTTCATGAAATATTTCATTGTCTATTGGCCGCATCATGATGTGACTTGCGCATTATATTTTGATCATATCGTAAAATAGTTACAGTAATTACCGGTAGAGGCGCTGCAAGCACTTTGTTTATGTGTGAAGATGGCGGCCACTGACGACAATGTTAATTCTCGTAGTGAAAAAGTGAATAATGTCCAATACCTACTCGACCAAAATTTACGAAACAGGTGATTATTTTTGTTGAGCCACAAAGTTGCTCCTAATCATGTACTAGTCCACACATTATATTTCTGTTTTAACTGACCCAAGAAACACACAGTAGGTATTAGTACCGGTAGCATCCTAGGAGGTCACTTTACGTCAACAGAGATAGGCCATATATCTGCCTATAAGCTATTGAGATAATGTGTTACATTGCGAACATAATGGTTATGTATGTTAATGCAAGCTATGTTGTATTTTAAGATTATCAAAATGTTTCGTATAGTCCTTTTTTAATTTAAATAATTTCAGTTTGACTTAAAGGACAATTAAAAGACATATTCCCATATATACATATATTAACATATTCTGTATTTTTCTTAAATACTTTATGGAAACCCTATTATATGTGGATGACAAGATCGTGTAATGTTGACGGTTTAATGATCTAGTCAAATTAAGTTGACCACTTAATGAAATACGACCATTTCATGAAGTGAGCTAAGTGAGAAAATAACACATGGACACGACATAATATATACATCTGTATAAGTCAGTCAGCTTCTTCTTTTATCTCTCTCTCAGGTCGGTCCCTCATTACTGAGGATCGTGGTCACTTGGTTTCAATTATATGATCTGCCTCCATCGTTTCCGGTTTCTTCTTTTATATATATATATATACAGATAAAAGAAGAAGCTGACTGACTGACATATCAACGCACAGCCTTAACGGCTGAGGTTACAAACTTGAAATTTTGACAGTACGTACCTATTATGACGTAGGCATCCACTAAGAAAGCATTTTTGGAAATTTCACCCCTAAGGGGGTAAAATAGGGGTTGAAAGTTTGTATGAAAATCCGTCGTTTCTGAAGTTAAACGCATGAAAATTGGTATTTGGCCTTTGAGTTAAAAATAAATAAATACGTGTTTCAGGATTTTTGCAAATTCCACCCCTAAGGAGTAAAATAGGGGATGAATGTTTTGTATGAAAATCCGTCGTTTTTGAAGTTACACGCATGAAAATTGGTATTTGGCCTTTCAGTTAACAATAAATAAATACGTTTGTGAGGATTATTGGAAATTCCATCCCTAAGGGGGCAAAATAGGGGATGAAAGTTTGTATGAAAATCCGTATATTTTTAGTTAAATAAATTAAAATAGGTTTAAAAATAGTTAAATAAATTAAATTTGATCAGTGGGCAAAAGAAAAAAAAAATTTTTAGTTTACATGTTGACTTATTCACTTTACAACGCGTGCGAAGCCGCGAGCAAAAGCTAGTAATATATAAAGTCCAAATTATATGGTCGTCAAACAATAGTTTCATAATATTGAACAAAAACTATGTTGATCAATATGTTGATTGATAACAACCGCTGCCTGTACATAAAATATGGATGGTACTAATTTATTTTGAATTAAATTAAACAAGTTTAGTTTACTTAAATTTAGAAGTAAGTTTATATATTATGTTTCTACATGTACATATATTGGCGGAGTGCGGTCACCGCGTGAAGTCCAGCACCAGCTTGCCGCGCGCCGCGCCGCGCTCGGCCCGCTCGTACGCCGCCGCCGCCTCGCGCCACCCGAACACATGCTCCACGCACACGCTGAACTGCACACACCGCACGCATTATACCACCACATCACTATTCTAATCTGGTGTCGGGTACTTTGTTACCTTGATCAATTACTTATAATTAATCCTGAACTCCATTTGACTCACTGACCTTGCCTTGGTCGGCGAGGCGGCGCACGAGCTCGATATCGTCCGCGCGCGGCGAGAAGTAGGCCCAGCGTACGGGCGCTGCGCAGGTGAGGGGGGCGAGTGGGGCGAGTGGGGCGAGGGGGGCGAGGGGGGAGGCGGAGGGTGAGGGCGCGCGCGCCGTCTGGTCGGCCAGCTCGGCGGCGGCCAGCGCGGCGCCGAGCGCCAGCCCGCGGGCGTCGGCCAAGCGCAGCAGCGGCGAGCTGAGCGTGACGTAGCGCCCGAAGCGCCACGCCCGCGCGCCCGCCTCGCGCCCGCCCAGCCCCGCGCAGTCCACGATGCACGTGTACCTGCAACACCATACACATACCGATAGTGACCTCATTTTTCGACAACTACTCGAAAACGTAAAGCTCAAAATGAAAACAAAAAAAAACCATAAAAAATTGTCGAGAGCGATACGAGTACGTAGCCGACAGTTATTGTTGCTAAGGGTTCTAGACTTCAAATTCACACTCACGGGCCGGAGTCGACGAGCCGTCGGTCGTAATCAGGCGCGTGTCGGTCGAGCACGTCCTCGGCGCCCAGCGCCCTCGCCGTGGCCGCGCCCGCCGCCGAGCAGCCCACCAGCACGCGCGCGCCGCCCGCCGCCAGCAGCTGCAGCGCCGCCTGCCCCACGCCGCCCAGCCCCAGCAGCAGCACGCGCGCGCCGCCCGCCCCCGCGCCCGCCAGCCCGCCCGCCCGCAGCGCCGCGCACGCGCTCAGCGCCGCGTACAGCGCGCCGCCCGCCGCCGCCTCGTCCAGCCGCTCGGGCGCCGGCCCCGCCTGCGACATGGCGCCGTCAGTCGAGACTCCAAGCCGCGCGAGCGAGCCGGCGCGCATCGTGCTACGCACCCAACGGTCCTCGACCAACACGTACTGCGCGTGCGCGCCGGCGCGGTGCGGCGGCACGACGCCCCACACGCGCTGGCCGCGCCGCAGCCGCGCCGCCGCGCCCGCGCACTCGACGACGCCCACGAAGTCCCGGCCCGGTACCAGCGGGAACTCCAGTCCGTCGCCACCGTCCAGCGCGCGCAGCGTGTTGAGCACGCGCTCGCCGTAGCCGCCGAGCATGCGCAGGTCGAGCGGGTTGAGCGAGGCGGCTTGCACGCGCACCAGCAACTGCGCGGGCGCCGCCAGCGCCGGCCGCCGCGCGCGCTCCAGCCGCAGCGCGCCCGCGCCGCCGTAGCCGTGCACGCGCCACGCCCACATCCGACCCGCGCCCGCCTCCCTCACCACCATCTCCGTGATTCCCCTAGTGCACCAAGCTTCCATAAGCTTAGCTGCTTTCATACATACTTACTGACCCACCCAATTATACACAAAATGAGGCCATAGGATGGGATCCACAGGAGCTCACAACATAAAAAAAACCGGCCAGGTGCGAGTCGGACTCGCGCACCGAGGGTTCCGTACACACTTGTAGGTAAGGTTAAAGTAGGCGAACTTCAAATGAGGTCATTATTCGTTGGTGACTCTTAACAGCGCGATTCAGGAATATTTTCAGCTTATTCGCATTTTAAAAAATAACTACATACCTATTTACAGTTTTCAGATTTTATCCTTTACTTGTACTGTAAGACACTGCTTCCTGCCAACTTTTAGGATTCTAGGTCAATTTTGAAATCACAAAATATGGGAAAATTTGCGACCTAAACGGTCATATCTTTTCTTCATATTGACTTACAGATTTGATTATTTTACAGCTGAAAGAGACCATATACCCGGATATTTCATATTAATTTCAATTTGATAACTCCACATGTTCTCAAGTTAAAAATTCTTGACATACAGACAGACAACAAAGTGATCCTATAAGGGTTCCCTTTTACCTTTTAAGGTATGGAACCCTAAAAACATTATTAATTAAAAAGATATAATCATTCTGTTGAAATTTTAAACGTTGAGCAGCTTTGCTGAAAAATTGGCCAAATAGCATTTCATTTATTTTTCCTTTCCACTGATGACATGATGTTTGATCCAGACCACTGGTGACAAGGAGGCTAAAACAAATTTCGCTTAAAATTCCAACATTGCTATACAGTAGGGAATGCTGCCAGCCTCCTTAGCACCCACTGCCATGAAAATTACTTAGGACAAGGCTAACAACGAAATATGTGATAAAAAACAGAAGTGAGACTCATTACTCCTATTTTTAAGAGATACAGCCTTGCCATTCGAAGGTAGTTGACAGCATATTACATAGACTTGCAGTACTTCTTGCCAGTATCCTAATCCTCACCATACCTCCTATATAAAATGCTTGGCTGACTATTGTTTCATAATTATATTATACTTCCCTTAGTTTTATTAGTAACGTCCTTTATTTATTCAAAGGTTCTGTCTTATTAGTAAAAAAATATACTGTCAGCAGTCTAAAATAAGTTTTAGGAGTGGTGTGTTGTGTATTAAATTGCATGCAGACACTTGGTTATATGCTTACCCTATTTTAGTTTTTTCTGACTGATAAAGCTAATAATCTAAAACTCTTGGCTTTGGTACTATATTCTATGCAGCTAATACATACAATTAACCTAATAATTAGGCTAAAAACTTTGTGTGCTTGTTCTTCTGGCCAGGAAACTTAACTATTTCATTTCAATAACTTTTAATGACTGAGTACTTAACCACTATGTTTTATTAGTAAATGTTATGCTAAAGCTAATGTCTGTCACTGTAAGTCGTATTGTAGTCTTTGAAGAGTTTGAAGTTTGATGTCACTTATCATTTTCTATCACAGGCTACATAAGCACCACGCACTAAATAATTATTGAAACTTTACTGCACATAACGACAATGAAAAGATCACTATAACAGTATTTTATCTACTCTGAGCAATACCACAATTTACAAGACACTGGAATAAATCTCAACCAACCAACAATTGAAAGAAAATTGTAAAAAAAAATAACCTAAGCCAAAAATCAAAATAAATAAATAATAATAAATCTTTAATTCGGAGTCCATAAAAGCACACATAGAAAGTTCTGAGTTCTGACAGAAAATAATATGTAAAATAACACAATAAAAAAAAGGTTTTTTTTTTTATTATTGTTTTGGTTTTATTTTAATACTTTTCGGCGATAGCGCACATCAGGCAGCGCCATCTGTGCAGATCCACGGGGCAACAACCACAACGCTTGCTATTGGACAGGAAACCCGAGCGGTCGACCCCACCGGCTCGTACGCGATCGTTGGCAGAAAGCGGAGTGCACCGGCCAGTGTATAACCTACAGGCCGCCACGATAGACGGACCTTCTTATTTGTTAGAGCCAAGCCAACGCACGTGTTAGTTTCCTGAGAGTTGCAAATTGTAAAAAGCGTAAAGTGGTTATCTACCTACTTTTGCTATTTTGTTCAATTCGCTCGAGTACCCACGACAGTGCCCACAGTACCTACGCCATCCTGAACAGAACCTGACAACTAGAAGGCCTAACTATAAACGTACTTCTGATGACGCGGATGCTTGCCGCGTCTACATACTTATAAAAACAACCATTCTTAAAATTATACAAAACTAAACAAAATAACTAGGCACGATAATGTAATGAGATTCAAAATTGCATAAAACTTGAGTCTTAACTGTTACCAATCACAGAGTACGTAACCACTGTTACCAATAGCTTTGATAATTTCATTAGAACTGTCATAAACTCTCTGCCACTGTCATTATTTCATCGTGGTTCAAATACAAATTAAAGGTACATTAGTAGGACCATTCTTATATTTAATAACCATTGCAACTGGCTTCTTACAATTATACACCAAACCATGTGACTTTGCATAACCCTCAAATATCTTAAGTAACCTTCTCAGTCCCCTTATTAATAAATGTAGTATCTCATTTAAATATATATAAAGGTTTATTATGCATAATAATATACCGCCCGTGTAGCCAGAAGTTCATCGCTATCGATGAATTGCACATATAGTCAAAGTCACATCACTATCATTATCGATTGTTCGAGTACGTCACTAGGCTGGCACCATACAAATACAAAACAAGCGAAGCGGAATTTTTGGCGGGAATCAGGCGGAGCGGTTGAGATTTTTTCTAGTGTCTCGTAAATTGTATTATAGTTATCTTTAATGTGTATTTTTGGTGTCGTTATGTGCAGTAAAGTTTCATTTAGTCACTTATTTATAGGAACGTTGGAAATAATGCTATAATACGACTTTTGGGTTAAGTGATTTATCATTTTGGTCAATAGGTTACCTCTGACCTAAAGGCGTGTTACGATCTGCTACTGCCGTGGATTGTCTCCAGAAACTCCATTAAGCATTAGAATGCATGACACTAGGCATTTTAATGCGGCAAACACGAGAAATCCATACTTAGGAAGAAGAAAAATTCCTTATTATAGTCATAGATAATACACTTACATAGGAGGAGACTCTGTGATAATACTAGTAAAACGTAGTGGTTATCTGTGTCGTATCGTATCGTATTGTAGTCTTAAATCTAGCGTAGCGGTTATATTCTCTTGGGTCTTAAACGTAGTGGTATGTATTCTGTGGTAGTCTTCGTAGTGATCATGTACTCTGTGCAAGCAAAGCAAACTTTATAGGTACCTTTCCAAGACTACCTTTGTATTTTTGTGGTGCCGCTAATTGAGCTTACGTTAATAATTTTTAATAAAGTGAATTTTGTAGCAGATCAGATATGTATCGTAGAGATGAGTGCAGTGTTAACTCGACGTAGAGTGAGCTCCGAGCAATTGGATCTATTGTTGTCTTTTATGGAAGAGCACCCTGACTTCGCGGCAGGGAAACAGGCTGTTTACTCACGCTTTAGCTCGAGTAAGCTGTGGAGGCTCCTCGCCGAGCGTCTGAACGGGGCCGCTGCAGACAGCGGTGGGACGCGCAAGTCACCAGACAAGTGGTGTAGGGTATGTATTGATTGTACTTAATGCCTGTGCTTGAGGCTTGCTTGAGTGACATCGAAATCACTGAATGCTCTTATCCAGGGCACAGAATAAATCTAGGGGTGTTGATGTTGCTTGCTTCTGTAGGCTTTTTCCCTTGAGACCGTGTGTTAACATTCAGTGATGTTCAACAAGGAGGAAATTTAAAAGCTATCGAGAAAGTTTGTAAATTAGAGCTGGTCCAGCTTGTGCTGGCCTCAACCAACGTTTATTAGCAGGTTGTGTTCTCATGGTCCTTGGTGTTGTTGATGAACAGTATTGGGCAGACATCAAGTATAAGACCCGCAAGAAGTTTGCTGCAGCCGGGGCCCTGGGGGAGCTGTCCAGTGCTGAGGAGCGCTTGCAGAACATATTCAACTCCTTAGGCCAAGAGTGTGAGTTGCTTCATATTCAACAATTACAGGTGTTTTACTCACATTCCAAATCAATGATATTTAATAAATTGAAAATTGATTTGTGGCATACCCATAATATTGTTGTTACCTGTTCTAATGTTAAATCCATTGATCACTTGTGTGTGAAACTACTTGAAGACCACTCCCAGTGGTCCCACAGGAACCTGCTATTCCCTATCACACAACTACTGACCATTATGTCCAAGTGATACTTGAACGCCTGCAAGTATGGGTGTTTATCTTCACCATGAAGGTCATGGGGTGACTAGCATAGCTAGAATAGCAGGCAACGCTTCACACCACATGGCCACCACAGCCCTTTTATTTGACTAGACTTTACAAATGAGTACATACTTTTAATTTAAAAATATATATAATTTATATTCCTTTTAGCTAAGACGCTAGAGGCAGGAAGATATTAACATATAATAAACTAATAAACAAGGATATTCCGTGTCAAATTACAAAGTTCCAGACTGGAGATGAGATGCACATGCAAACTCATTAGAGGTGCTCAAAAGTTAAAATGCTTGAATTGTAATTCTAAGCTGGTGGTTAATAAAAGGCCACAAGGCCTCCACAAGCACCTGTTTACTGCAATATGATGTGAATGCAGCTATCATCCTCTTCAACCACTATGCAGTTATCTAATATATAAAATTCTCGTGTCACAGTTTTCGTTGCCATACTCCTCCGAAACGGCTTAACCGATTTTGATGAAATTTTTTGTGCTTATCCGGTATTTATGAGAATCGGCCAACATCTATTTTTCATCCGCATAAATGCAAAAAAAAATTGTCCACACGAGCGAAGCCGGGGTGGGCAGCTAGTAATATATATAATATCTGTATAATTTATATTTCCCTTGGTCGCGGCATCACGCATGAATGGCTGGACCGATTATGCTAATACTTTTTTGTCTTGTTTATTTGTCAGAAGGTTCTTACGAAAAAAAAACGGCCAAGTGCGAGTCGGAATCGCGCACAGAAGGTTTCGTACAAACTTGTAGGTAAGGTTAAAAGTAGGCAAACTTCAAATGATCTTATTATCTTATGATTATTCATCGGTGACTCAACAGCGTGAAACAGGAATATTTTTTTAGTAAATTTGCCTAAAATTAAAATTTTACTTCATATTTACAGAATTCAGATTTTTTCCTTTACTAGTGCTGTGACTAAAATAAGTATGACCGGGATCCCGATCGATCGAATCCTCTACTTACAGCACAAGTATAGGAAAAAACTGAAAACCATGAATATGTATTTTTTTTTATGCGAAATTACAAAAAGGAAACCTGCATCGCGCTGTTGAGTCACCGACGAATTATGACCTCATTTGAAGTTCGATTACTTTTAACCTTACTTACAAGTGTGTACGAAACCCCCGGTGCCCGATCCGACTCGCACTTGGCCGGTTTTTTTTGTTATTGTAAGAAGGTTCTTATGAAAGAAAAACAAATAAAAAAGACGGAACCGTTTTTTTATTTTGGGATAAACTGAAGGTCCCTTTTGCTGTTGTGTATTTGACATTGTCACACATTGTTATTTATTGAATATGCATAGCCTCATAAGCTTGCTTTAACCATTATGCTGAGTTCATAGCTAAGACAGAGTGTCTGTCGGTACAGCTAGTAATATTCATATATCAATGTTTTATTTTTTTATCAGTAATTAATACATATTATGCAGTTTATTCCTGTTTTTAATAAATAAATAAAATGTATATAAAGGTAAATTTCATAACTGTACACTATGATTCTCTATGGTTTTTTTACATCTACACATGCTATACACTGTGATACACTTTAAAAGTAATTGTTCTAAATAATTGAATCAATTGAAAGCTGAAGGCTGTGTGTGTGCAGTGGCGGGCGGCGGCGCGGCGCGCGCGCAGTCCGAGGACGAGCGGCGCGCGGCCGACGACGACATGTGCTCGGACGGCGAGCGGGAGGCCGACGCGCGCCTCGGCACCGAGGAGCTGCTGGCCGAGGCCGCCATGCGCAGCGCGCTCGCCGCCGAGAAGCAGGCCGAGGCCGTGGCGCAGGCCGTGGAGCTGCTGCGCGAGCTGCTGGCGCTGCTGCGCGAGCGGCCGCCCGACCACCTGGCGCTGCACCACCACCGCCTGTAGCCGCGGCTAGCGCAGGCCGGCCAGCGCCGCCACGTGCTCGTACACCTCGTCGGCGCGGCGGCGGGCGCGCGCGGCGCCGGTGCGCAGCACGTCCCGCAGCACGGCGGGGCGCGCGCTCCAGTGCTCGGTGCGCAGGCGCACGGGCCGCAGCGCCGAGGCCAGCGCGGCGCTCACCACGCGCTTGTACTGCGCCGTGCTGAGCCCGGCCGCCTCCTCCACCGCCTCCTCGGGCAGCTTGTCGGCCGCCAGGCAGTGGATGGCCACCAGGTTGGACACGCCGGGCCGCAAGCCGGGCTCGTACGTCACCTACGCCCACATACACCTCGGTCATTCGTCTTGTATGTAACATTGAATAAATATATTAACTGAACCAGTTGTGCCCGTTACTTTATGTGCGTGGATTTAGTTTTTGTGTTATGTAATGGTGTCACCTGAGGCGTGAAGTCGGTGACGGCCTTCCGTATCTTGAGGTGCACGAGGTCTTCGGGGTCGGAGAGCAGCACGCTGGCCTTGGAGTCGGGGTCGGACTTGGACATCTTGCGCGAGGGGTCTCGCAGGCTCAGCAGCCGCTCGCTGCCGTCCTCTGTAACAGCCGAGCAGCGGCGTAGAGTAGGGCGGTGCGGCGCGGAGTGCGGGGTAGGAGTGGCACTGACCGGGGAGCAGCGCGCGCGGCGTGGGGAAGGCGCGGCCGTAGCGGTGGTGGAAGGTGCGCACGAGCTGCGCCGCCAGCTGCAGGTGCTGGAGCTGGTCCTTGCCGACGGGCACGTGCGTGGCGCGGTAGAGCAGCACGTCGGCCGCCTGCAGCACGGGGTACAGCAGCAGCCCGAGCGGCACGTCGCGCGCGGCGGCGGCGCGCTCGCGGTACTGCGGCAGGTGCGCCAGCCGCGCCTGCGTGGCCAGGCAGCCCAGCAGCCAGCACAGCTCGGCGTGGCGCGGCACGGCCGACTGCACGAACACCACGCAGCGCTCCGGCGCCAGCCCCGCGCCCAGCAGGCTCGCCGCCAGCTGCAGCACGCGCTCCGACAGGCCCGAGCCCGTCTACACACACACACTATCACCTGCATTCATGGAACTAGTTGTACTTTTTTACAAATAGTTATAACCAAATAGACAATTTTCCCATTAGTTTCATTTAACAGTTAAACTGGTTCACTCAGACTTTTACATATTAATAAAAAAAAGTACCTAAAACCGTTTTGAATGTGAGGTAAAGTTTTGGTTAGATTTTTTTTTGTCTATTACCTAGAACTATGTCTATCTATATATATAGTCTAATGTGGGTACATTACCCCACAGACTACTCAACATTTATCTTCACACAGGACTAAAATTAAGTTTTTAATCTAGGTAAGTATATGTTGTATTAATATTTTTATATTGTTTTTTTTTTATATTTATGTTTCTTGTCAATTATTAAATGATATTTATTGGACCAACAGTTTGAATTTTATATGAAAAATCTATAAGTATTTAATTTTTTAGGGTTCCATTCCTTTAAAGGAAAAAAGGAACCCTTATTTTATTAGCAGTGGGCTTTGAAAAATATTACTAAACAATCAACAAAGTCCAAGGCTGGAAATATTAAATACTTTCAATAATCTAACTAAATAATTAAGAGACCCCTAGTTAGGAGACCCTGCACTTAAATGGAACTAACCGAAAATTCAAGAAGTATCACTAACAAAATTCTTAGGAGTAATTATAGATAAAGACAAATATTGGCAATCACATATAGATACACTGACTGGTGCAATAAATAAATTTGTATATGCCTTGAAACAAATTAAAAATATAACAAATGTGGAAACAGCAGTAATGTCGTACCGTGCACATGTAGAATCACTGCTGCGGTATGGTCTTGTAATGTAGGGCAATAGCACTGACCAAAATAGGGCATTTATCGCACAAAATAAGTGCATTAGAGCATTTTATGGTTTTTCGCCTACAGACTCTTGCCAACCTGTATTTAAAAGATTAACTACAGACGAGATCTGCTCTCAAAATTGCAGAGACCCATATAGACTAGCAATGTATGACATCCCAAGGCTTACTAAATATAATAAAAGCTGTTTAACTATGTGCATAAAAATATATAATCGCATACCTAGCCACCTTAAAAATAATAATTCTTGGCAATTCAAAATTGAATTGCATAGGTGGCTAGTGGTTATTTTTTATAACATTAAAAATATTGTTAGTTAATAGGATCTTGAAGTCTGCATGCTAGTAGGTATATGCCTAGCAAAACATGCAAATGGACACCTTTTTATACCATGTTTTAGCAAATAATAATAATTATCATTATTTTTATTACTAAAGGGAAAAAAGTTCAAATAGTTCCATCAATAGATTTGACTTTTTGTCTGTTTGCATGGAGTAGTCCATGGCCTATGCTCTGAAACTACTGGACCTATCTGAATATGTGTTCACCATTAGAATGCTACATTGTGATGAATATAAGCTATTTTTTTAATCAACTGCAAAAAAGAGAATTGACGTCTTTATAGTGGTAACATTTGTTTGTTTGGATTTATCCCTTGAACTACTGTATACTATGTTTTATGATACTTCCATGTGGGCAAGAGCTAGTTTATAATGTTATAGGGATTATTCTGTATCTAGTTTGTTTCCATCTTGTAATATGTCCACTGCAAGTAGCAGTACAGCATTGGTCCAGCAGAGTGGTGGAGGGGAGTACCTGGCGCGTGGTGAGAGAGTGCAGGTCGGCGATGAACACCATGAGGTCCTCGCCCTGGTCCTGCAGGCGCACGCAGCGCCGCACCGCGCCGAAGTAGTTGCCGATGTGCAGCGGGCCCGTGGGCTGCACGCCCGTCACCACGCGCCGCGGCCACTCGCTCTCCGCCTCCACCTCCACCTCCACCTCGGCGCCACCTTGCTGATGCACAAACCGTTTACTGACTGACTGCTCCTCGCTTATCACCAGAGGCTATCTATCATGTGCAGCCACCTGTGTACTACACTTCCGAGTATTCTGACCGAAGACGTTGGGGCGCATTCCTCTCAAGCATTGTCTACAGTGTAACGCATTTCTTTTTAATGTATTCATTATATAATATTATACTTTTAATTGATAAAACAAAGTTACTACGATATTGATCGACACATTAGGCTGCAGGAAGCATACAACCAAGACGAAGATAATTCAATCGCTGCATCGGCTGCATGAATTGAATGGATAGATAAAAATAATTCATGTACACCTACTGAGTTGCGTACGGTACTGACTGACTGATCTGATGACAGTGATGACACCTACGCTACGGATTGATAGCACAGATTATTAAAGATTGATAAACAAATTATATATTGTGATAAATATTCCACGACGTGTTCAACAAAAGTAAATCAAATAATATTGTGAATTATCAAAATGAAGATTTTTTCTGGTGATTGGTGAAATGAAGTCCATAGACTATCAGGAAGGACGTTGCCAACGTTCTTGGTGGTTATCCCACTGTACGACGTTGCCAAGAGGATCCTCTTCTTAACTACTCAACATTGGCAAAATACGAAATGTACTTTTTTGTGTTGCCATTAAATAAATAAATAATATACTTATGTTCCAAATGACACCCCTCAATCGTCATTGTCACTGTCAGTCAGGCTTACTTTTTGTTAAGACATACTTCCCTGGATACATAGCCTTTTTGAGACAATTATATGTAATGTCATTGTTTTATATTTGTGTGTGGAACCCTAATTATTTTTCTAAAATTAAATCAGTCCAGCCGTTCACAATTTCATGGTTTTTATTTGTTGCGCGAAAGCAATGTGTACAGTGCGTGCGGACAGAGTACATCCACAGAGTACATAATCACTACGTTTTAAGTACATCATTGATCATACACTGAGTACATAACCAGCGGAAATTGACTAGCAATAAGCCCTACGGAGTGTTTAGAATCTTCCTTGTATGTCTGTCTGTGGTATTATTGCGTTGCGGTTGTATTCTCTTGGGTCTTATTAAATTATCACCGTAGCGGTTATATTCTCTTGGAATGTAGCTATGGCAACGGTAATTTAGTAAATAATTGAATTGGTTTGAGTAGGAAGGCAAAAACATGTACAGAAATAATAGTTAGTACAACATTTTCAAGGCAAATTTATTCTATCTACTTATTTTTGTGTTTTTCATATTATATAAATAGTAGGTATTACATCCAGCACCAAATAAAACAGTTTTTGCATTGCTGAAATTTGTAGATTTAGGTCCTATATGAGTCGCTATTTAACTTACATACATGAATAATTTAAATTTATAAGTGGTCCATTCAGTTTAGTGATTCAATAACACAGACTAAGTATAATGATTTTTGAGAACACTTCAAACCAATCCATGAGTAGTAATTTGTCGTAGTTTTCAAGCTAAGCCCCGACTCGGGAGATTTAGCTACTTATGTAGCAGGTTCATAGTCATTATAGTTTTCAAAACAATTGTGATAATGATTGTAGGACGTGGTTATGTGTGATCCAAATGTGCAGTGGAGTGGTGTAGCTGTAGTGTAGTGTAGTGTGATGTGGCGGTGCGGTAGTGTGATGCGGGCGCGATGAACCGCTACGTGGTGCTGCAGCAGGTGGGCGACGGCACGTACGGGTCGGTGGTGCTGGCGCAGCGGCGCGACTCCGGCGAGAAGGTTGCTATCAAACGCATGAAGCGCAAGTACTACTCGTGGGACGAGGCTATGAACCTGCGCGAAGTCAAGTCTCTGAAGAAGCTAAACCACCCCAACATCGTCAAGCTGCGAGAGGTGATCCGCGAGAACGACACGCTGTACTTCGTGTTCGAGTACATGCGCGGCAACCTGTACCAGCTGATTCGTGACGCGGAGCGGCCATTTCCGGAGCCCATGCTCCGCAACATGATCTACCAGGTACTACAGGGGCTGGCGCACATGCACCGCCATGGCTTCTTCCACCGCGACCTCAAGCCGGAGAACCTGCTGTGCGCCGGGCCCGATTTGGTGAAGATTGCGGACCTGGGCCTGGCGCGCGAGGTGCGCTCGCGGCCGCCCTACACCGATTACGTGTCCACGCGCTGGTACCGTGCGCCCGAAGTACTTCTACATGACACGCGCTACGGTGCGCCCATCGACCTGTGGGCGCTGGGCTGCATCGCTGCCGAACTCTACACCTGCCGCCCCCTATTCCCCGGTAACTCAGAGATCGACCAGTTGCACAAGATCTGTGCCGTTTTGGGTACGCCCGACCGTGACCAGTGGCCTGAAGGCTACGCACTAGCGGAGGCCCTGCGTTTCCGCTTCCCGGTGTGCGCGGGCGTGCCTCTGGCGCGCACAGTGCCGGCGGCCTCGCCCCCCGCGCTGGCGCTGCTCTCGGCGCTGCTGCGCTACCCGCCGCGCGACCGCCCCACCGCGCCTCAGGCCCTTCGGTACCCATACCTATGTATATACTAAAGCATTAAATGGACAGGGAACAGGTCTCCGATCCTGAAACACCTCCCAACCAAGAAGCTTACTTCCGAGGTTGCTCAGGTTTTCAATGTGTGCCCTGCCGCGGCCGTCGTGGTTATCCCAGTGTAGTTGACTATGGGATTCTGCTCTCCCTTTACTTATACACACGTTTCGTTCTTTAAGAAGGGTATGCCGTGTGAGTAGAGCGATGTTTGTGGGGTTGTTATCCGCGGTTGTTACCCCTGGTCTTGCAAGCGTGCATGTCTCTGGCTGTACGCAAATGGTGCAGCTTATTTGATACCGTTGTGTTTGTTAAACATGGTGTCACAAAAAATACCAGGCACTAAATTCAAGCGATCTAGCCTGTAAGACGGCGTCGACTACAAAGCAGATGTTAAGACGAAGTGGATTGCACAACAGCCGCCTGGACTGGAAGGAACTTGTTAGCAGACGCACTACACACCACACCTTCAAGCTAAAGCTAGAAAGCGTTTGCCCAGCATTGCAGCAGTAGGACGTGCCAGGTTGACAGGAGCAGTAGTTTCTTTTTCAAATATATCTATTTCTACTACAAGATACATTAATAATATTCAGGTTCCCGTACTTCGCGGTGGGCGCCGGGCTCGCTGTGCCACCGCCGCCCACATCTCGTGCAATGAGGTAACTCTCCTTTTTGTAAGTATCATAAAAGAGTAAGTAATTACCCAGGTAGGTTAAATACATTGAAGACTGATATTAATGGATTCCATTGACACCAGGCCTTTCTTACTGCTCAGATTCTCTTTTTTTCCCTAGGTATCGAATTCGGTGTCATAATATTGGAACTTCATTGCACAGACAGGTTGTTCGAGATTGCAAGGAAGTGGATGACGGACGACTGACGTGGATGTTACAGTAGTACTGTATTATATATTCTGTGGTGCAGGCACAGCTCGCGGCTGGAGCTGGAGGGCGGCGCGCCGCTGCTGCCCGCGCCGCTGCTGCGGGATCGCTTCGCTGACATACTGGGGTAGGACGTGTGGCCGCCCAGAGCGGCTCGCAGCTGAGCTCCACTGGGCAGTAACCCATTCACACGAATACTTAACGCTTATGACCGGAAAAAAATCATTGAGGGCCTTTTTGAATTCCGGATAATCAGAGGATTCTTTTCTCACGGGGTTACGAAATACGTGATACTTGGTTGCCCAATTGGTATGATATTATAGCGGACAATAACTCTTTTTAGAATTAACATTGCACCATTCTAATCAATTATATTCAGCCGTTGCTGTCCCACGGCTGGGCAAAGGCATCTCTCCCCTTTTTCCAATTGCCTCAGCTCAGTGTTGTGCTTTGTTTGCCCAATCCGCATTGAAAACGTCCAAGTCGCCTCGCCACTTGCGCTTTGGTCTGTCACGACTCACGAGCACGACGGCGACGGCGACGTCCGATAGGTGGGGACCAAAATGTCGTGGTTTTAGCGTTTTAGCCCTAATAGCCCAATCCCATTTTAAGTTGGCGGCTGTTAGGGTAACGTCAGTAATACTGGTTTTTGAACGCACATATTAATATTTATTTCGGACTCGGTCTAATTATAGTAGGGCTATCGTGAGCGAACTGACCAGGTCTGAGCACCATAAGGAAGGGCTGCGAGAATGCCCATATCCACAGGTTTCTGCTTTGCACTGTTGTTGCGTGTCTCACAATGAAGATAATATCGAAAAGGTCGGTTGGAAGTTTGGAACCAATGCTATTACTTATTCTTAGGGTAGTGGTTAGGTGTAGTTAATGGTGTGACGGTCTTCTAGGGGCGAGGTGGTACATGATCCAGAAAGCGAAGGCGGCGCGCGCTTGGCGGGCGGTGTGAGTGCTGCCGGGGGCCGCAGCGTGGGGGGCGCGGGGGCCATGCGCGGTGTGGGGGGCGTGGGGGGCATGCGGGCCGCGGGGGCTGCGGGGGGCGCGCGGCCTCCCGCCGCCGCCGCCTACTTGGGCGCCGCGCGTTACGTGGCCGGCGCACGCATCGACACCTCACTGTTTCGTCCGCTGCCGCTCCGGGCGCATAGAGGTACGCTACACTGCCCTTCCCACATCCCACCACTATTAAGCCGGGATTATGACCGTGAAATTCCTTCTTCACTTAAGAATTGATATAAAATGATTAATTTATCAACAGAACTGAGCATGAGTGGCCAAATTGGACAAAGTACATAAAATGATAAAGGCCTTTCGTGTAGATTATCATTTAACATTAAAATTGTAATATAAACACCCTGACCCTATCCTACTTACATCGCGGACAAGAGTGTCCAAGGCCATCTTAGGGCAGGCCGCCGCGCGGCGCCGTGGCCCTTAGCATACCCTCGGCTTTCGTAAAATATAATATGTTTTGTATGAGTGTCTGCAGTCGCCCTGCTGATCTGCCTTTCCTATTAATATTACAATTTACAAATGTTGAAGAAGAAAACTATTGTATTGAGAGCGAGCTTTGTATTGGCTCAGAGTAGATAATTAATATACTACGTACAGTATTGATATCAGCCTTGCAGTTATAATTTCTTTTGTCCATAATTTCTAATTTCCTACCCGCACTCGTAAAATATTAAATATGCTGCATGTGTTTACCTATAAGTGATTGTGTTATTACTCGTTAAAGCTAGTGTAAGCAATGATGTAACAATCTATATCTATCAATCTTTGGTAGACCTAAATAATAAAAATAAAAAATAAAGGCATAGGTATTTATTTATGAAGTTGAATTATTGCTTGCAGACTTTTATTTATCAACAGCTTTATTTTTTAATTAGTGATATGTATTTGAGTTTCAGACTACATTATTATTTGGCCATCCATCTTATCTCACCCATTTCGTAGTAGAATAAACGTCCTTCCACTGCTAGTCTGCTAGGCACTACGCAGCACAGAGTACATAACCACTACGTTACGTGCTACGCAGTGCGCGAAGCTATCTAATTCTATTGTAGGTTTGTAGGTATAAATAAACAATACATACCTATATCCCTAGTTATTTTATGTAGGTATGTATAGTTGACACTCGTCACGTCACGTGTATTCTATGTATGTAATGTATATGATTGATTGGGTAGCGAAGTGATGTTGACGAGTAGTGTGGCGGCGCGCAGTGTAAGGTGTGGTGATGGTCGGTGCAGAGGCGGCGGCGGCGGGCAGCGGCGCGGCGCGCGTGGACTGGGCCGCCAAGTACCTGCGCTAGCGGCCGGCCGGGCCTGCACCTACCGCCATGTGGACTCTATCTAGAAAACTCGTCATTATGTATTGTCAGTAGCACTACATAACTTATCCATTAACAGTTGGCAGATGTACGAGTCTCCAGTGTCCATCGACTCCATCGTGAACCCATTTGTTACGATTTTGTAAAGATATATATTTTTTTATACTAATGGGGTCAGCAACGCGCTTGATATACGCGCGTGTTGCAACTTTGCAAGCGTCCATAGGCTTCGGTAACTGCTTACTATCAGCCGTATGCTTGTTTGTCTCGTACGTATGTCCCATCTTGTTAGGTATCACCGCAGCATATAGACGCTTGCAATGCCCGGGTTATTGCAAAGACTTACTGTGTATCACTGCCGGCTCAGCATATCCTCAACAGCATTAGAAACCTTGCTCACAAACACAATTCCAAGGAGATATGGAAGCTGACACTCCATGGGAGTAGTATTGTTTGACTGTGGTCTTTTGTAAGTTGTAGGAAGGTACTTGCATGTACCCCGCCACGTGGTGGGACCGGTCCTGTCACCAACTGGAACATTCTGGGTGATGTTTAGTATACTTTTGATTTGGTGTCTTTATTTCACTGAACATTATTTTTTATTACCTATCTTTTTAATTTAACTGTAATTATTCAAAACCACTTGAGTTGAGTAGAAGAATTGCAGATAAAACCCAAAATTACAGCCTTAAATTGTGTACCATCCATGGTACACATTCCAATATTGTGATTAATGTAAGTCCATGGTACATATTCGAATATGGTGTTGGTCGGTGACCAGTCTGGTCAGTATGTACCTAATCTAGTTTTAAACATTCTGTGTAGCTGACGTGGTGTCTGCGCTCCTTGACTACAGTAGATGCAGTGTCTGGACATGTCTATTATAAAAAAAAAACCTGATTATTTGTGGTAAAACAATTTCATTACAAAATTTGTAAAAATATCAGTTGATCCAATATAAATAATGTGAACATACTAAAATATTTCTCTTTTAATTAATTCCTACGATATCCCTATACAATCCCGAGCAAGCAAAATGCAAACTGAAAGGCTGATGGACAACTTCATACTATATTATAGAATATATTTACACATTGCTTCATATTATAAAATTTGACAGAAATCAACAAAGGTGTACAAAGGCTGGGTGTCACTCGTATTTGAGGTAGGGCTTGTGTTCGAGGGCGGGCGGCGCGGCCTGGGCGGGCGGCTGCCACGAGTCGCCCGCCCAGTTGAACACGCGCCCGCCCTCCACCAGCCCCCAGCCCACCAGCGAGCCGCGCGCGCGCTCGCGCTTGGGCGACGCCGTGGAGATATTCACCGACACCCCCTTGATGATGTGGTCCTGACCACACAGTGACTGTGCCACGTCTGGCTCCAGGAACGTGACGAAGCTGAACGCGCGGAAGGGCCGCGGGACGAACACATCGGTCACTTGGCCGAAAGCTGCGAAGTATTCGCGCAGGTCCTCGGCGGTGAGGCTCTCGGTGCAGCGGCCCACGAACACCTTGCGGTGCGCGCCCGCCGAGCCCTCCTTCCCGTTGGGGATGCGCACGTCGCACCAGCGCCCGTCGATCATGTGGCGCCGTCCGAGCGCGCGCGCCTGCGCCTCGTAACACGCGAACTTAATGAATCCGAATCCTTTGGAGAGCCCGGTTTTGGGGTCGCGCTTTACTTGCACCATGAGAAGCTCGCCAAACGCCGCGAAGTAGTCTCGAACTGCATCCTCGGCCGTCTTCCAGGGCAGGCCGAGCACGATGAGGTCTGAGGGGCGCGAGCGCGTCGCGGGCCCGGACTCGGCACGTGGGAAGGCGCACCAGTAGCGATGTGCGGCCCAGCCCTCGGCCGGCGGCGACAAGCGCTCCTCCACCAGCCGCAGCCCGCGCAGCCGCCCTCCCGCGCGGTACTTGAGGCCGCTAGCGCCCGCGAACTGCGCCGCGACAGTGCTCAGCAGCAGTGAGCCATCCTCCTCGGCGGGCAGCTCGATGGGCTCGTCGTGCTCGCCCTCGCTCACCAGCACGTACTCTATCGACATGTCCTTCACCGACCGATCGTCTCTCTAGCACTCCTCATTTCGTTTACATTATTATCACTTATACTGTATGATGTGACACCGTGATCACGGTTGAACCCTTCAATTACCAATATCGTTGTATATTATTTTGATCTGAGACTACAGTACAATAAGTATCCCTTTTTCACTTTCGTCTTGTACACTGTACTTACGTACGTAACGCGTGACGTATGACGTGACATGACATGACATATCTTCTTCTTCTTCTTCTTCCTAAGTATGGCAATCAATCCCTTCAGGGACTATTTTTGCCAGTGTCGAGTGTTAGAGAATTTTCATGTTGCAAAATTTCTCGTGTTTGCCGCATTAAAATGCCTAGTGCATTTTATATATAGATACCTACCTCATGCATTCTAACGCCCAATGGAGTTTCTGGAGACAACCCACGGCAGTAGCAGATCGTAACACGCCTTTAGATTAGAGGTAACCTATTTACCAAAATGATAAATCACTTAACCCAAAAGTCGTATTATGGCATTATTTCCAATGCTCCTATAAATCAGTCACTAAATGAAACTTTACTGCACATATCGACACCAAAAATACACATTAAAGATCACTATAACACAATTTACGACACACTGGAAGAAAATCTCAACCGCTCCGCCTGATTCCCGCCAAAAACCTCGACATGACATATCTTCTTCTTCTTCTTCCTAAGTATGGCAATCAATCCCTTCAGGGACTATTTTTGCCAGTGTCGAGTGTTAGAGAATTTTCATGTAGCAAAATTTCTCGTGTTTGCCGCATTAAAATGCCTAGTGTCATGCATTCTAACGCCCAATGGAATTTTTGGAGACAACCCACGGCAGTAGCAGATCGTAACACGCCTTTAGATTAGAGGTAACCTATTGACCAAAATGATAAATCACTTAACCCAAAAGTCGTATTATGGCATTATTTCCAATGCTCCTATAAATCAGTCACTAAATGAAACTTTACTGCACATATCGACACCAAAAATACACATTAAAGATCACTATAACACAATTTACGACACACTGGAAAAAATCTCAACCGCTCCGCCTGATTCCCGCCAAAAAACTCGACATGACATATCGTGTCAGGCTAAAGTCAAATGAAAGGTTTTTTCTAACGTTTTTAAAGACTTGGATATCAGGCTTTCAGCAACATTAACCTTACTTCTACACTATATTAGTGTGTACACAGACCTAGGATTTTTTTATTCTAAATTTAAGAGTGCAGTATGAACATCTTTCATAGATGTAAGAGGCCAACACGGTCTACGGGCCAACATAACAATAATATTATAATTATTCTATACATTCTATAGAAATCAATAAAATTAAAGTCTGTTTGTAATGTCAACCCTATTACTAAGAGTTCGCTGTCCGTCCGTCCGTGTCCGTATGTCCATTATTAGCGGGCTGTATCTCATGATCCGTAAAAGGTAGACAGTTGAAATTTTCACAGAATGTGTATTTTTGTTGCCGCTATAACAACCAATAATAAAGAAAACGGCCAAGTGCGAGTTTAAGGAACGGAACCCTAAAAGGGAAACAATAAAGGAGGATACCCTACTAGCAACGTGTTTTTTTTGTTTTTTTTTTTGCTCTATATCAATATTTATAATGGTAATATAATAATCGTAATAGGTAGACGCTGAAATTGTCACAATAAGTGTATTTTTTTTATTATATACTTGTCTAGATAGAGCGTTGCGCTGCAATCGCAACAAAAAGAACAGACACATTTGAAAATGCTTGTACAAGTATGCGTAGGCTACTATTATTATGACATTCGCCATGCGTCACTGCTGATCACAACGAAGTTCTTCTTCTTCTTCTTTACGAAGTTATAGTCTGATCACGTTGACGTACTGAGTGATACCAGCTCTTAAATATTTTCCATTAAATAGTGGAAAAATGTTTTATGATTTTGAGGTATGGTATCCATAATATCAATATATGTTTTTTTTACATATTAGAAGTTTGTGCATATAAATTAATGAGTAAAATATAACTTTCCTGATGTTGTTATA
The DNA here is from genome assembly GCA_951449985.1 of Falcaria lacertinaria. Lineage (NCBI taxonomy): Eukaryota > Metazoa > Arthropoda > Insecta > Lepidoptera > Drepanidae > Falcaria > Falcaria lacertinaria. The sequence continues at coordinate 3,377 of OX602120.1, read as the reverse complement.
ATGAAATTATTCTCTGAAAATGAATGCCGAGTGTATATACTGTACGTAATAAATATTAGAAATATGTATTACCAAAGTAGACGGCAGATAAAAAAAAACGGTTTAGGAAGGGAATATTAAACAATTCTTTTATTTTACTCAAAATAAAATAATGGGAAGGTTTGAATTATATACCTGATGGTAGGTAACTTTTTTAATAGTTTTTTCAATCGTCGTCTCTAATTGTTGTAAATTTTTATAGCACAATTCGTCATTTTTATATTCCACAAAACGCGTGTTTACGGTACAATGTCAGATTGACAGCTGACACTGAGCGGCCGGAATGAGCTTGAGCGGCGAGTTTTTGGCGGGAATCAGGCGAAGCTGCTGAGATTTTTTCCAGTGTCTCGTAATTTGTGTTATAGTGATCTTTAATGTGTATTTTTGATGTCGTTATGTGCAGTAAAGTTTCATTTAGTGACTGATTTATAGGAACATTGGAAATAGTGCCATAATACGACTTTTAGGTTAAGTGATTTATCATTTTGGTCAATAGGTAACCTCGGACCAGAAGGCATGTTATGATCTGCTACTGCCGTGGATTGTCCCCAGAAACTCCTTTAAGCATCAGAATGCATGACACTAGGCATTTTAATGCAGCAAACACGAGAAATTTTGAAACTTGAAAATTCTCTTACACTCGAAACTGGCAAGCGGTTTTTTTTTTTTTTTTTTTTTATTATTTTTATGAGTTTCTAATGCTTGCCCTTCAAATGCGGTCATTATTCGTCGGTGACTCAACAGCGCGCAAAAGGATGTTCTAAAAAAAAAATTAAGAACATTCACATAACAAAAAAACTAAAATAAAAATAGATAGATAGATAGATAGATAGATAGATAGATAGATAGATAGATAGATAGATAGATAGATAGATAGATAGATAGATAGATAGATAGATAGATAGATAGATAGATAGATAGATAGATAGATAGATAGATAGATAGATAGATAGATAGATAGATAGATAGATAGATAGATAGATAGATAGATAGATAGATAGATAGATAGATAGATAGATAGATAGATAGATAGATAGATAGATAGATAGATAGATAGATAGATAGATAGATAGATAGATAGATAGATAGATAGATAGATAGATAGATAGATAGATAGATAGATAGATAGATAGATAGATAGATAGATAGATAGATAGATAGATAGATAGATAGATAGATAGATAGATAGATAGATAGATAGATAGATAGATAGATAGATAGATAGATAGGTTTAGGTTTAGGTTTAGGTTTAGGTTTAGGTTTAGGTTTAGGTTTAGGTTTAGGTTTAGGTTTAGGTTTAGGTTTAGGTTTAGGTTTAGGTTTAGGTTTAGGTTTAGGTTTAGGTTTAGGTTTAGGTTTAGGTTTAGGTTTAGGTTTAGGTTTAGGTTTAGGTTTAGGTTTAGGTTTAGGTTTAGGTTTAGGTTTAGGTTTAGGTTTAGGTTTAGGTTTAGGTTTAGGTTTAGGTTTAGGTTTAGGTTTAGGTTTAGGTTTAGGTTTAGGTTTAGGTTTAGGTTTAGGTTTAGGTTTAGGTTTAGGTTTAGGTTTAGGTTTAGGTTTAGGTTTAGGTTTAGGTTTAGGTTTAGGTTTAGGTTTAGGTTTAGGTTTAGGTTTAGGTTTAGGTTTAGGTTTAGGTTTAGGTTTAGGTTTAGGTTTAGGTTTAGGTTTAGGTTTAGGTTTAGGTTTAGGTTTAGGTTTAGGTTTAGGTTTAGGTTTAGGTTTAGGTTTAGGTTTAGGTTTAGGTTTAGGTTTAGGTTTAGGTTTAGGTTTAGGTTTAGGTTTAGGTTTAGGTTTAGGTTTAGGTTTAGGTTTAGGTTTAGGTTTAGGTTTAGGTTTAGGTTTAGGTTTAGGTTTAGGTTTAGGTTTAGGTTTAGGTTTAGGTTTAGGTTTAGGTTTAGGTTTAGGTTTAGGTTTAGGTTTAGGTTTAGGTTTAGGTTTAGGTTTAGGTTTAGGTTTAGGTTTAGGTTTAGGTTTAGGTTTAGGTTTAGGTTTAGGTTTAGGTTTAGGTTTAGGTTTAGGTTTAGGTTTAGGTTTAGGTTTAGGTTAGGTTTAGGTTTAGGTTTAGGTTAGGTTAGGTTAGGTTAGGTTAGGTTAGGTTAGGTTAGGTTAGGTTAGGTTAGGTTAGGTTAGGTTAGGTTAGGTTAGGTTAGGTTAGGTTAGGTTAGGTTAGGTTAGGTTAGGTTAGGTTAGGTTAGGTTAGGTTAGGTTAGGTTAGGTTAGGTTAGGTTAGGTTAGGTTAGGTTAGGTTAGGTTAGGTTAGGTTAGGTTAGGTTAGGTTAGGTTAGGTTAGGTTAGGTTAGGTTAGGTTAGGTTAGGTTAGGTTAGGTTAGGTTAGGTTAGGTTAGGTTAGGTTAGGTTAGGTTAGGTTAGGTTAGGTTAGGTTAGGTTAGGTTAGGTTAGGTTAGGTTAGGTTAGGTTAGGTTAGGTTAGGTTAGGTTAGGTTAGGTTAGGTTAGGTTAGGTTAGGTTAGGTTAGGTTAGGTTAGGTTAGGTTAGGTTAGGTTAGGTTAGGTTAGGTTAGGTTAGGTTAGGTTAGGTTAGGTTAGGTTAGGTTAGGTTAGGTTAGGTTAGGTTAGGTTAGGTTAGGTTAGGTTAGGTTAGGTTAGGTTAGGTTAGTTAGGTTAGGTTAGGTTAGGTTAGGTTAGGTTAGGTTAGGTTAGGTTAGGTTAGGTTAGGTTAGGTTAGGTTAGGTTAGGTTAGGTTAGGTTAGGTTAGGTTAGGTTAGGTTAGGTTAGGTTAGGTTAGGTTAGGTTAGGTTAGGTTAGGTTAGGTTAGGTTAGGTTAGGTTAGTTAGGTTAGGTTAGGTTAGGTTAGGTTAGGTTAGGTTAGGTTAGGTTAGGTTAGGTTAGGTTAGGTTAGGTTAGGTTAGGTTAGGTTAGGTTAGGTTAGGTTAGGTTAGGTTAGGTTAGGTTAGGTTAGGTTAGGTTAGGTTAGGTTAGGTTAGGTTAGGTTAGGTTAGGTTAGGTTAGGTTAGGTTAGGTTAGGTTAGGTTAGGTTAGGTTAGGTTAGGTTAGGTTAGGTTAGGTTAGGTTAGGTTAGGTTAGGTTAGGTTAGGTTAGGTTAGGTTAGGTTAGGTTAGGTTAGGTTAGGTTAGGTTAGGTTAGGTTAGGTTAGGTTAGGTTAGGTTAGGTTAGGTTAGGTTAGGTTAGGTTAGGTTAGGTTAGGTTAGGTTAGGTTAGGTTAGGTTAGGTTAGGTTAGGTTAGGTTAGGTTAGGTTAGGTTAGGTTAGGTTAGGTTAGGTTAGGTTAGGTTAGGTTAGGTTAGGTTAGGTTAGGTTAGGTTAGGTTAGGTTAGGTTAGGTTAGGTTAGGTTAGGTTAGGTTAGGTTAGGTTAGGTTAGGTT